>WIQG01000006.1:0-1200000 GCA_014925785.1 Mycena galopus ATCC 62051 | reverse complement strand
TGGGAGTAGCTGCTCGGCTAGTGTCGGTTAGCTTCGGCTAGACGACTCCATGGCAGTGCAAAGGCCAGGCCGCCTACGTCGCCCGATGACTAGTCACTGACTAGTCGCTGACTATCAAAAGTGACTAGTCGCTTCGGGTCGCCGACTGGCCAACACTGATATTCAGAACCCTGGAGAATGCGGTGTTCTACCTCCAGCCGTTTGTGGACGCCATCCAGGAAAGGTTCGGGATGTGCGTCAGCATATTGATGGCAGGACCCATCGGCGCCAGGGGGGGAGGATGGGAGTACGAAGGTGAGCCGGATTGAAGGCGTTGGGCGGCATGGCTGACAGGATCTTTAAGTGTGCATGCAGGGAAGACGAAAGGCCTGGCGCCAGCGTCATGGCCACAAACAGACGTGAAAGGATTCGAGGAGGTGGAGAGGAGCATGATCGTGTTTGCGACACAGTGCTATTGTAAGCGAATCTAGTGACGAGCGGAGAGTACACAAGCTAAACGTTGTTGTAGCTGATGCCAAATGCCGTGCGCGTGCGGTCACCACATTGGAGCCTTTGTTTTCGGTATCCAATGCAAGCGCATCGGGTGCGGGTGCGAGCGCATCGTCACGAGCGGGCGCTGCAGAGTCTGGAGCGGGCGTAGCTTCTGGAGTGGGCGCGTCTGGATCGAGCATGTCCAAAGCGCCACATCAGCCGCTCCCGCGCATGCAGGGGCCGGTCCCGGCTGACGACGAGTTGGCGCCGCCGCCGGGTTCTGGCGCGGCAGCGGTAGGGGGGGGGGGGGTATTGGCGATGGTATTGGCAGTGGCGAGGGGATTGGCAGCGGCGACGGCGATGGCAGCCAGCGTGGAGACGAGGGTGGAGACGACGCTAACGGTGGACCTGGGGCGGAGGTGGAAATATACAGCGAGTATTGGCAGCAGGCCGATTGGAATGAATGGACGGAGGAGCTGCAGTGCGGATACGCGGTGTTTGAGATCGGGAAAGTGTGGGGCGTGGAGTGGGCGAAGCGTTGGAAAGTTCATGGACTTCGAGGGAGAGTGGGGCTTTGAAAACGGAACTGCAACCTGTGCGACGAAGGCTCACCCCGCTCAGGTGGGCGCGTGGATCGCACATGGCAGGAAATGGAACGCGCCGCCTTGCCTCGGCGACATGGGGACGCAGGAGACAGAAGACTCGTGGGTGGGGAGGTGGTGGAGCTGGTGGATGAGTCTGCAGCTGGAGGAGCGCGGGGAGGAGATGCTGCGGACAGAGACAGTCGACTGGAGTGGGCTTTTCATGATGTATGGAAAGAACGGGTTACTCCAGGTTATGGCGACGCTGTCTTGGTGGGGGGGCGCTATACACAGACGGGGCGGGGCCGCAGAGAATGTGGACAATATACAGTTGTGGGTGGCGGCGTTGGACGATGTGACCTGGGTGCTGGGGGAAATTCTGGCGTCGGGCAAGATTGGGTGAGTTTATTTATTGGCTGGTCGTCTGGATGCACGTACTCACAGACGCAGAGATGATACCACGGGGAAGAAAAGAAAGCGCACGTCGGAGGCCGACAAGTGAGTGAATAAGGTTTGAATAAGCTGGGCGACACTGAGAAATGCTTGTAGGGATGATTCCGCGCCGAAGAAGCAAAAGACGCGGGGATCAGGGCCGCAGCATGGGGACAGGCGACAGGTAGAAACGAGCCGAAGGAGGGCAACAGCAGGTGCGATTGGCACGGGAGAGAAGGAGAACAGACCCAAACCTAAGCCCCTGTACAAACGGAAGCGTTAGTCTTTGTCGGGATGTGCCCATAGAAAGTATTTATTGGCGGGGTTTGGGGGGGCTGAAAATAAAGCCAATTGATAAATGCGACTTACCATTTCTATGCGAAAAGATAGCGCATCGCCCACGTAAAACGCGAACGGAGCAGGCAAAGTGGTGACTTGAGTGGTGTTGACTTGGGACTTGGTGCGTGTAGAGCGAAGCGAGCACAGCCGCATCTCACCGATCACCGTGATGAGGTTTTCGGCATGTCGGTCGCCACGGAGATACGGGCGCTTGTTGAGCGCCAATTGAGCGCATTCAGGTTTGAGGTCAAAGATTGGCTCTGTTCGTGCTATAATAGGAGAGTGTGCGATAATATGATATTTATTGTTTAAAGCCAAATGTATGGAAGGGTAAAGGCGAGAACAGGGGGTTGGGATCCAAACATGAGCACCTAAAAATACGCGAGGAAGGAGGGGCGTTCAATCCTAACACGGGCAACGTCAAATATAAGCGAGGGCGAGGAAGGCCGCGAGAGCATCCGATCTAAATATGAGCAACCAAAAATACGCAAGGAACAGAATATCCGGGAGGGCCAAAAAATTACCAAAATGGAGAAACCCGAGAGGCATGGGATCCATCGAAAATATGCGAGGGACGTTGGATCCAAATATAGCCCAACAAGCTTTTGAATGGTTGGGATCAAAATAGATGTAGAGCTAAGCTGAACGGGGAGGAAGGGAGTGACCATCACTCCCATCAATATCAGCTTGCCTGAAAGGGGTAAGAAAATATGATTCTACAAACCAAATATTCTTTTTTCGCCCAAATAGGAAAGGCGTAGAGACATTGCATTATGGGTATGGTTGGCCTACTGGCCATGGCCTGCCATATTGCATTACTGCCATAGGCCATGGCCTACCTTATTGCATTATAGGTACAGTCTCTACATGCCACATGCCCGCCCCGGACATCAAAGTGGACAACCAAGTCTGGGTCAATGCCTCCGACATCCGGACGACGTGTCCGTCCGTTAAATTCTCGGAGAAACACCTCGGACCCTTTACAGTAGTGAAGATTGTTGGGAAGGGTGCGCACAATCTCGAACTCCCCCCCCGATACTCCCAGCTTCATCAGGTCTTTCCGGTGGTGAAACTTGAGCTCGCAGAACCGGACCCCTTCCCCGGACGCCCCCGGAACAACGAACCTCCGCCCGTTCTCCGGACTGACCAAGGTGTTCAGTGGGAAGTCAAAGAGATCGTTGAAGCGAAGGTCCGGTACGGCAGCCTCTGGTACATGGTGCGATGGAAGGCCTATGGGCTGGAACACAATAAATGGGTCAAGTACTCGGACGTCCTCACCACCGAAGCTATCGAGGCCTACTACCGCTGCTACCCCAATGCTCCGTGCCAGATCACCTCGGCCGCTTTCAACTCCCTCTCCTTCCGGAAACACAATGCCCACGTCCGGTTCATACGTCGGGACACCGTATTCCAAGGGGGGGGGGGTGATGGCAGGGGAACCCTTCATCTGGCCCTTCATCCAGCCTTTCGTCCGGCTCCAGATCATTCAGACTGTCTGGCCCCCGATCGTCCAGAACCTCCTCCCGCACCTCGCCCCACCTCACCAGCGCCCGGAACCTTGCCCCCCATCCCTCCGGCCTCTGCTCCAGCCCTCGCCTGTCGCTCGCACTGGCATGTGTTATGTGACCAGGCCCGGGATCACTGCTGACCCCTTCGGATGTGTGCTACTGGCTAGTACCTATTAGTTATAAACCTTCACCTAGCATGTGAATCCTCATCCTTTCTTCTCTTCGGATTCCCCCGCTAGGTGTGTAGTACTTGCGCTGTATTTAGCACAACCTATTAATTCTCTTCAGATTCCCCTGCTAGTTTCTGTGTTCCCATGCTGAGCTAAGGTTGCCCTTACAGCATGCATGTATAAGTTGGAGGGCAAAGATGCCCTCATTTTCTCGATCCTTACTATAGATGGCAACAACTCGCTCAAGCAAGTCTTGAGGCATGCCAAGACCAATTGCTCTGAGCAGGAGCCAACACTGGGCCCCTCAAAGCAGTGGGAACATTCTCGAGATGGTGGGGAGGATTACTTTTTGACCCATGAGCAGGTGGATAAATGGGTGAAGGGGAGAGTCGTCGATATTTTGCCTACTGATGTGAGTCTTGCGATTTCTTTTTTGGGAAGTGCTACTTATGCCAACTTCGGACTAGGCGGACAACCCTTGCTCAGATTGCTGGAAGAACATGGTCAATATGTAACCTCCTGAATGTGGGGATATTTGATGAAACTGGGATTTTCCTTGGCCTTTGTCATCACAGGTTTGTTCTGGTGGTCGTGGATATGGTTCGAAGTGGCAAATTGTAAGTCAATTGGGCACGATTTATGAAGGGTTTTATTGACCAGAGATTCAAGGGCAAAACATCCCTTTGTGATCGTTGAGGTGCTGCTGGATGCCTATTTCAAGATCTTACATGCACGCAAGGAGATCAAGAGACTCAACATCAAAATCAAACACGTGGTTACCTGGATTGACGACGAGGATCTCTTCCTACAGAAGAAGGAGGAGTACAAGCAGTCCAACCCATCCCTCACATTCCAGATATCCCTGTATCAGCAGCGGCATGCATGTTCTGACACCAATCACATGCACAGGTTCTGGGTGTTGGCCAAGACTCCAGGTTTTACTGGTTCCATGGAGCTAGGAGTGTCTGTAGAGCACAAGGAGTCTATGCGACAGGACCAAGGGGCGACACAATCAGCAGGAGCAGAGGGCGAGATGGACATAAATATTTTGGTGGACCAGGAGGATAAATGGCAGTAAGCACAAGCTGGAGAGTGGGTGGAGGGAGACGAGGGGGAGGACGCTGAGGAAAAAACGGTCTCTGCATTGATGTACCAGATGTCGGTTCTTGCAGTGAGTCTTTTGGAGGGGGAGGGGAAGATCTGGACTTTGAATGATTTTTTCGTAGATTTTTATTGATTTTTCATTGATTTTTTATGTCCTCTAGAAGAAATTTCCTTTTTTGGCATATATGATGTGACATTTCCTCTTTGGGCCTGTGCCACTTCAGGATACGTGCTATAGGGCCATACTTATTGAAAGTTATCCAGCATAGCCCACAAGTTACCCTTATATGTCCTAGGTATCGAAAATACTGAAAGATATCTCAAAGTTATTGGCAAAATTATTGCAGTGAACGCTCGGGCACCTGATTTTTCAATAAATACTGCAGGGAACACATGCTGCATCCCCATACTAATTACTGAGGTTATCTGGGCTTTATAGGTGGATTGACCAGGCCAGCCCATTTGGATCTTTGGCAACATTGATGTACCTCTATATCATTCAATCTTGGAAGAGGACCTTCTGGGAACCCTCCAGTACCTTGAGATCAATATTCAACAGTGTTGTTTCCAGTAGGATAATGATCCAAAACACACATCAAAGCTTGTTTCACATTGGTTTGCAGAAAACAGCATTGATCTGTTGCTATAGTACCAAATAGTCCTGATATGAACATTATCAAACATGTCTGGGACCAGTTGGACCACCAGATATGCAAAAGAGCAGTTTTACTTCATAGTAAGGAGCAGTTATGGGTCACATTGTAGAAGGGGTGGGCAAACATGGATGTGGGCTACATCCGGAAACTGTACAAGTTAATGCCCCAGAGGGTTGCAGAGCTTCACAAGGTTGGTATAAATGTACATATTTCTTGCTCTAGTCCATGTTTTTGACTGTGTTGTTCAGAACAGTGATGATGAGTCCCTGATTCCAGCACATGTACTGCACCAGATTCGCTATTGGCCATATCCTTTACTGCAAATCCCTCTCTTTTTAAAATTAAGCCACTCTGTCTGAAGCCATTTCAAACTCCACTCGTCAGTTTATACAGTTGTGCTCTGTTATTACCCTGCCTGGCGCCTCTTTAAACTCCACAAGAGCGTGGCGGGGCACTTTGCGCCCCACCACTTTGGTTGAAGGTGAATTCCATTTTGAACTCATGACGCAAGGCAAATTGACGGAGAAGATGTCGGAGTTTGAAAAGGCTTCAGACAGAGAAGGCAGAGACACACCAAATAGGCAAGAAGCGCAAAGCACGGAATGAAAGTCAGCCAACGTCAGCAAGGCAGTGTCTGTCAAGTCTGGAAGGATGACATCAAGGTAACGTGTTGCCGCGTGCCGGATGCTGATTGCCTGTGAGCCGGTGGGAAGAGAGCGCTCAGGAATCATCTGCCGACGCAGTACAGAGTAGATCCGCTGATTGATGAAGGGCGGAGATTGAAAAAGCTTCAGACAGGCTTAATTTTATAAAGAGAGAGACTATTGGCACACTAGTTGAAGTATTCAAGTTTTTGACCTCAAAAACTGGTGAAAAATGATAGAGTTTTTCATTAGTTTTTCAATCAGAAATTATATGAAAGATTCATGAGTTTTTCAGCAGTTTTCAAGCAATGTGATAAAAATTTGAAAGATGTGAAAACTAATAAAAGAGTTATGCATTTTTACCAAAATTTTGATTGGAAATACAGGTGAAAAACTCATAAATTATCACCCATATCTTCCCTAAAAAACTAGAAATATTCAACCAGTGCAGCAGACATGAGGTGACACTGCAAAAATGCCCTGAGATAAACATTTTGATGAAGATAAACATTTTGATGAGTTAGTGTAGGGATTCTTGATGACTACTTCAACCCTGACATGCTGTTCACTGACCTCTGGAATGATCTCAATAATTATCCACATCAGAGTGTTACATATTTGCCACCAGCTGCACCTCGTTTACACCTACAACGTCAATTCCTTGGCTTCTCAGTGTTCCTATGATGCTCCTAGCATTGCCTGCTCTGAGCTTGACCCCCAGTGAAAACTCGGTGGGATTGAGTGGTATCTAGAGTGAAGAAATGAGGACTAGACAAATCTTCTCATTTAAACTCGTCTTATTGCCACACTGTCTCAAATTACAGTTAATCACTGAGATGTATTGAGATGAACTGAAGGATGCCTCATTTCTTCTCACTTCATCATGTTCACTTACTGCCAATTGTATTTTTTGGCAATAAGATGATTTTAAATGAGAAGATTTGTCTAGTCCTCATTTCTTCGCTCTAAATACCATTCAATCCCACCGACTTTTCACTGGGCTTGACCATGCAAGATGTTCCAGTCACTCTGAATCTGCCACAACTTAAGATCATGTCCACATTGACTCTTGTGTCCGGCATCTCAAGTCTATTTCAAGTCTATTAGCGCTCGTCAGGGAAACCCTTCCTCTGGCCTGCAGTCTATTTTGGGAATCTTCAGTGAGTTTCACGCAATAATAAATAAATAAAAAAGTGGCCTTATATATAAGTGTGATACATGTTTATAAAAGGACAAGAGCATAAGTCTCTTACAACCAAGGTACCTGCTTGGTTTACATTCTTTCCAGACTTAGGATTCCTGTGAACTGAGTTTGCACAAGATAACTTCAGTTCCACATCAAACATTCAAAGCCAGAGGTAATTCACATTGATCCTGCTGGGAACTAAGGTTGTCTTCCAATGAACACTGCTTGTGTCACAGGCAGATGCAGGTACAGCAGTTGCTGAGGCAGCCTGTTTCTTCACTCTTTTGATGCTCTCTGAGGGTGTCTGGATGGTTTTCACCCAGAAACTGGTTCTGTTTCTCCAGCACAGTAACTTTGAGTTCTTGGGCCTTTCGATGCTCTCCCCAGGCTGAGTATGTGCTGGCCAGATTACTCATGCTACGTAGGGTGTCTGGATGGTTTTCACCCTGAAACTGTTTCTGTTTCTCCAGCACAGTAACCTTGAGTTCTTGGGCCTTTCGATGCTCTCCCCAGGCTGAGTATGTGCTGGCCAGATTACTCATGCTACGTAGGGTGTCTGGATGGTTTTCACCCTGAAACTGTTTCTGTTTCTCCAGCACAGTAACCTTGAGTTCTTGGGCCTTTCGATGCTCTCCCCAGGCTGAGTATGTGCTGGCCAGATTACTCATGCTACGTAGGGTGTCTGGATGGTTTTCACCCTGAAACTGTTTCTGTTTCTCCAGCACAGTAACTTTGAGTTCTTGGGCCTTTCGATGCTCTCCCCAGGCTGAGTATGTGCTGGCCAGATTACTCATGCTACGTAGGGTGTCTGGATGGTTTTCACCCTGAAACTGGTTCTGTTTCTCCAGCACAGTAACCTTGAGTTCTTGGGCCTTTCGATGCTCTCCCCAGGCTGAGTATGTGCTGGCCAGATTACTCATGGTGCGTAGGGTGTCTGGATGGTTTTTGCCCAGCAACTGTTTCTGTTTCTCTAGCACAGTTACCTTGAGTTCCTCAGCCTTTTGATGCTCTCTCAAAGCTGAGTATGTGCTGGCCAGATTACTCATGGTACGCAGGGTGTGTGGATGGTTTTCACCCAGAAACTGTTTCTGATTCTCCAGCACAGTAACCTTGAGTTCTTGGGCCTTTCGATGCTCTCCCAAGGCTGAGTATGTGCTGGCTAAATTACTCATGGTACGCAGGGTGTCTGGATGGTTTTCACCCAGCGACTGTTTCTGTTTCTCCAGCACAGTAACTTTAAGTTCTTCAGCTTTTCGATGCTCTCCCAAGGCTGAGTATGTGCTAGCCAGATTACTCATGGTACGTAGGGTGTCTGGATAGTTTTCACCTAGAAACTGTTTCTGTTTCTCCAGCACAGTAACCTTAAGTTCTTCGGCTTTTTGATGCTCTCCCAAGGCTGAGTATGTGCTGGCCAGATTACTCATAGTACGTAGGGTGTCTGGATGGTTTTTGCCCAGCAGCTGTTTCTGTTTCTCTAGCACAGTGACCTTGAGTTCCTCAGCCTTTTGATGCTCTCCCAAGGCTGAGTATGTGCTGGCCAGATTACTCATGGTACGCAGGGTGTGTGGATGGTTTTCACCCAGAAACTGTTTCTGTTTCTCCAGCACAGTAACCTTGAGTTCTTGGGCCTTTTGATGCTCTCCCAAGGCTGAGTATGTGCTGGTTAGATTACTCATGGTACGCAGGGTGTCTGGATGGTTTTCACTCAGAAATTGTTTCTGTTTCTCCAGCACCGTAACCCTGAGTTCTTTGGCCTTTTGATGCTCTCCCAAGGCTGAGTATGTGTTGGCCAGATTACCCATGGTACCCAGGGTGTCTGGATGGTTTTCACCCTGAAACTGTTTCTGTTTCTCCAGCACAGTAACCTTGAGTTCTTCAGCCTTTCGATGCTCTCCCAAGTCTGAGTATATATTGGCCAGACTACTCATAGTGCGCAAGGTGTCTGTATGGTTGTCACCTAAAAGCTGTTTCTGTTTCTCCAGCACAGTAACCTTGAGTTGTTTGGCCTTTTGATATTCTCCTAAGTGTGAGTATGTGCTGGCCAGATTACCCATGGTATGCAGGGTGTCCGGATGGTTGTTGCCTAGAAGTTGTTTTTGTTCCTCTTGTATTTGTTCCAGCAGCTTCTCATATTGTTTGTATTTTCCAGCTTCTGCAAATATCTGTCCATATTGCTTCCTGAAAGCCAGAGCTACTTCTGTGTTCATCTCCACAGCCAATTCTACATGTGGGCATATTGCCAAACTTCCCAACTGAGTATCATGCCATGGGCGTTCTGAAAGCGCCATGCCAAGTATAGATCCCATGGTGGACATGTATCTCTCTGTGTCACAGACTGTTGTTTGACTCCAAGCATGTACCAATGGATGGATAGAAAAGAGCTTCTTCTCTGCATCAAGGCTAAGCAATGAATAAGCTTGGAGTTCATTTGTGACCTCCAAAAATTTCAGAGAGTCCCATTCACTCGTCAGCCCCAGAAACTGTGAGAGAAATAGTAGAGGTGCTTGGAGTTTTTCTTCAGATGGACTATCAGATTCAACTCTGTACCTGGCTGCATAGCTGAAGATTTCCTCCGAGATTCTGTTATGATGGAGGAATGAACAATGTTGCAAGAACATGGCAGCTGGTGGCTTGAGCCGATCAAAGCTCATTTGCCATGTTGTGTACACTGTCCAAGCATAATGATCATGAGACTGAGCAGGCTTTTCACTAAGTAGCTTTGTTTGGTGCTTTGTATAAAGAGCCAAATAGCTGCCAAGATCCTGAGATTTTGATATGAATGCACCAGCTTGAACAATTGCAAGAGGGAAATAGTGCAATGCCTAAGAAAGTTTTAACATCAAAATTATATGAGTTCCCAGGCTCAGCTGTCTGACCTTCACAATTTCTGCTGCAATTTGTTCAGTACCAATTATGGCCTTTTGTGCAGCACTCTTGAGTAACAATGCCACTGCATCTTCCTTTTGCATGTCTGATATGGAAGCATGTGACCCAGCATAAACACACAGCCCAGGATTTCGAGAGGTGATAATGATATTCCCATGATTGCATTGAGGAAGAAAATCATTTAGATTTAGGTTTGGATCATCTGCATTGTCAAAGACAAGAAGCCATTCTTCAACTTTGCTGGTCAGCCACACTAAGCCGTCTTGTGTGGAATCCCCAATCTTTTTGGCAATAGCTATGTTCTTGAGACCTGTTTCAATTGTCACAGTGGTGGTGGTGTCAATGAAAAAGATATCCGAGAAGCTGGAACATAAAACATGATCAATAACCATTTCCTGGTTGAATGACCAAGCTCACCGAGATGATGACTCGCTGATGAATTTCAGAGCAATCTGTGTCTTTCCAGCTCCCCCAAGTCCATGCAGCACAAAAATGTGTTGGCTCCCAATGTTAGATGTGAAAAAATGATGCATTTTAGTGAGGATATCCTTCCTGCCCTGAAATATTCTTGAAGCAGGAGGACATTGGTTGGCAATTTGAGCTGCTTGAATGTTGCTAGGATGTAGTGCCTGCTCTGAAGCAAATGTAGCAGCACGCAGATTATGTGCAATTAACTGTTGCACATTGATATGCACAGTGGGACCCAACCCATCACCACCACGGCCACCAGTGCCATGTGGGTGTCCCTGACCCCCAGAACCACCTTGGCCACCTACTAAAAATGAACATTCATTTTAGCAGAGTAACACAATTTTTTCCCACCAGCGATGTACAAAGATCGAGAATCATCTTGAGAATCATTTTGGGAAAGCATGCTACCGTCAAGTTGTTCCTAGAAGATTGGTTGACATTGAGCGTGGATCTTTACATCAGCAAACCCTGGGTCACTACGTATAGTGAAGGTACCCATTTACGTATGTGGAGTGCTACACAGCACAGCAAAAGCGCGCTACGTAAGTGGGTACCTTGACTACAGCTGGACCCAGGGTTTGTTAATGCCTACAAGAGCGAGGACTAACCGAGGAAAGGACTAGGACAACAAAGGATGTGGAGAGTGCAGAGACGTGGAGAGTGCAGAAGACGGCGTGGCAAACACACTTTGGCCACGCTTAGTCCATGAGGCAGACAATAACAGAACGGGCCGAACATGCGTGAACTCCGGATCAATACCCGACGGAATATGCTAAGGCACGAAGGTTCAAAGGAATTGGTACTCGGCCTCTGGGACACTAGCCACGCTTCCACTTCCCTTTCGAGTCGCCCTCTGACTCTCTACCCCCGAATCCAAGCAATCCTCTTCTCCGAGCCCTCTGCCCATCCCCGGCTTCCAGTCAGCCTCCAAGCTTAGAATTACCGCCATGCTCGACACCATTCGCGGTCGACCTCCATGTGCTAGAATGCACTGTTCGAGTTCGACGATCGCAGCATGTCCAGCGCACCGTACGATGCCATCGCCTACGCGCGTCGTTTCTAGCCTCGGACCTCCCCTCATAGAAGCACACGTACCTCGCACGCAGCGGGATGGTGAAAGGGCAGTCGGCGTTGGTCGTATCTCGCCCTCTATCAATGCTCGTCTCCTGCGCTTTTTCTGCTCCCAGTGCCAACACGCCCGTTGTGCGCGTACCTTTCGTCCCATCGCGTCCATGTCGGGCAGCGGCATTCCTCGTGCTCCTGACCAACAACCTGGTCTTTGGGCATCCTAGCCGTACCTGTTCTGCGCAGATGCGAATCCGCATCTCGTCGCGGGTGCGACTTGGGGGGTGCACTTCCGGATCGCGGGTATCGTCTGCACTCTGTATGTACACTTACTTTGCATTGCAGCATTTGTGAATTCGACGCCTGCGAGCGGGGTATGAGTGCGTTGCCTCCCTCTCTTTCCTTCTGCTTTTCCTCCCTTTCCTCCCCTCTTCCCTCTTTTCCTCTCGTATTTCTTCCTTTTAGTCTATATACTGACGTCGTCTCAGCCGTCCTGTGCGCCGGCACCCTTTTGTAGCGCCCGTCGGTGTTTTCCCCCTCACGAGAGCGTCATGCACGACATGCACCGCGACCACCAGCACTGCCGGCCACTTGCGCCGGCCTTCTGCACCAGCACGACACCGAACGACACCGGACGCGATGCCCTCAGCAACTACAGAGCCTGCTTGCGCCTACAACCTTGCCCCCAGACGCTGTATCTTTACGCCCACACCCTCAACGTCAGGCCCCCGCGCACCTCAGATACGACATGCAGCAGGCGCCGTCGTTTTCGACGCGCGCGCTGCCCTCATTAATCCCAGGGTGCAGCGACATCACCGTCTTGCGCAGCGCCCCATGGGTCCGTTCCCCCATCGCGTACACCGTTTTTTACCTGTCGCTGCAGCCCCATCTGCCATCTACACCATTGCCCGCGTGCGCAGCACTCGCGGTTGCTGTTCCTCATCGCCGGCCGCACGATAATTGATGCGTCGCTTCTCCGGGCTATCATCGACGCAGGAGCACCTCACACGCCCGACGCCCTGCCTGCGCACACTGGGAGCCAGACGCGCCGCGCCAATGGCATGCGCAGCACTCGACGCTGTCCGCTTCCAAAGCACAAGAAGCTATGGTCGCGCACCCGCGACGTCCCTCCGTGGCGCAGCTATCCCGCATGTGCGCCGTGCGGAACCTCCCACCGCCTTCCTTTCACCTCGTCGGTCTCCGCCTCGCAGGACCATGGCATGCGCCATCCGCCGGGACCACCAGCGGCGCCGGCTGTCATAGGGGACCGTCTACAGCACCACAACACCGCGCACGATATCCCCCGCGACTATGAACCCGCTGCACGCTGCCTGCGACGTCACCTCCTGGCGTACCACGCCAATACGTCACGCCAGCGCGCACCCCAGCCCCGCCCCACACCGCCAGCCGCACGCGCAACGCTTGACGCTCGCCTTTATGATAAGTTTATCGTCCCCCACGCCGCCTTCGTCGCATCCCCGCACAAGGAGACCGCCTTGATCAGTGTCCCGCCCTCACTGGTCGACACTCGAGCCTGCCGCGCCCTTTAGTAATACACCCATCACGTCCCGCGTCCGCACCGCGCGCCACGGCCATTCCTCATCACGGACGCCGCCTTCGTCGTCTTCTAATTCCCAACCACCACCTCTTGCCCTCACCGCTCCACACGTGGCTGGGCGCATTCCCAACCGGACACCAACGTCCCCAGCACCCATGACAGTCGCCTTCCACCGCGCACGCCGCGTTCATCGCGTTTCTGCGCGTCCTGGTCATCCTCAGCACCGTCCCACCCCCTCCGCTCAAACCCGAACACGACGCGCGCGTGATGCACGTCGCCTACCCATACGCTGCGACCGTGTTCAGCAGCGCCCCACCGTCTGCTCAAAGCCAGGTCCTGTCGCGCAGCACGGGTATGACGCGCACCACCATCAGCGTACGCAGCACACGGTGCAGCGCAGCTGTTCCCCATCACCATCCACGCCACTTTCGTCCCGTCCGCGCACGCGCCCGCCATCTGCAGTATTCTCACCGCTCGACTCCCTGCCTGCACATGCCTCGGCATAGTCCCCAGCACCACTGAGCGTGCGCCGCGGACATTCCCCACCGTCCTCGCTGTGTCCATCGCATCTGTCCACCGCGCCCATCCTTTCCGCCGTCCCACCGCCTGAGACACCTGCTCCTCCTGTATGCAGCACGAAGACACCAGCAGCACCCGCCCGCGGCGCTGCATGCTCCGACGGCGTCGATCTTTGGCGCTACGACGCGCGCGCCAAGAGTGCACTAGTGCACGCAGACGACGCGCAGCAGCTACCGCGGGAGTCAAGACCCCGGTGTGCTCCCTCTCTGAGCGCGCGGCAGCTCTGGCGACCTTTCGGGAGGGACGACACCCTTTTACGGAATCTGGACGAGCGATGTGTGTGGAATCTAAGCGGTCTGTCCTTACTTTCTTGTTTTAATCGATGATTCTAACCTCGTTCACAGGCTCGCGCGTAACAGACGGGATATTGCGACTAGTGCCCAATCTCCAGGTCTTCCGAGATTCTCTCCGCTGTATAAAACCATGGGCTCAACGTACGTTCTTGCGTCCTTGTGAAGAACGCGTGCTTAATTTGGTCCAGGGAAAACTACGTCAATGGTTTTCTGGGTGGCGTTGCTTGGGCCATGCTCGTCGCCCGAATATGTCAGCTCTACCCTAATGCTATCGCCGACGCAATCGTCAGCCGATTTTTTACTATATCAGTGGTATGTATGCGAGCGTCTTGATTTCCGAGTCTTATCTAACTGGCTGAGGTTTTGCATTCAGCTCCGGTTCGCTCACCATGCGCTGGAATTTTCTAAGCCGCCGAGCACGCTGAGCAACACGTCTCCGGACATGCCAGATTCCAAACGACGACGGTTTGTCTTCCGCATCGACGTAAATGCTATCTGATCTCGTTATGCCTTCTCGCCACAGGTCTTCCCACCCGACCGACTCTTCAAGGCCCAGTGAAAACGACATGCCCATGTCGCTCTCTCCCGTGGTCGAAGTCGCTGGCGCGTTCGCGCCGAAAGACCCGCTGGAAATCCGGTCACCGCACTTACCTTTGGGGGAAAATGTCGCAATCACAAAGGGCTCGTTGTCCGCCCAATAAACCTGGCGTGCTCGGGGTCGTCTTCCTGCCTCTCGTCACTGCCGCTGTAGATACCCGCAAACCGTCGACGTTCCTCTTCAAGGCCTTCCCCGACTAATGTCCGTTTGGTTATTATCGTTCATCTTTTTGAGGGAACTGGCGAGACCACTCATCCTTCACCGCGGAGCCTTGTACTTGGACGCACAGACACTCAAGCGTGCTCCTCCAAGCCTCTTGCTTCTTCGCTGGTCTCCTTTGTCGTCTCACCTTCGTCTTCTGGTCCCCTACAATGACTGCCCTATTTGTATCTTTCACTCGACACGTCTCTGGCATATATATAACCGTGTATTTTATCCATTATGTTTCAGTGAATACTCAATTGCATGGATTTTGAAGACTATAGTCTCTCGACACTGTCACAATTTCAGAGATTCACTATTGGGGTCATTGTGGGTATGATTCCTTTGCAAATTCACCGCGAATTTTCTAAAAGTTTAAACCTTGCGCAGTTTTCTCATGTCCGAAATTCCCTCTTTCGGAGATCAAATTACGCGGGGCGCAAGACACCAACGTTCCCACCATCGCTCTCGTTCTCTCACGTACAAGTCGTCCTACAGAACGATGGGCGAGGATATTCTGAACCGTGGATTTGTCAGGTACCCCGGAGTTACTCCGCCAATTGCGACGGCAGAGTCCAATGAGCGAGAAAAAGAGGTTACAATAACCCTCATGGAGGAGCTCAGCCGACAAAACACATCCGAGTCAGAGGAGGAAGCCCGCAGAAAGTGAGCGTCGTCCCCGTTGTCTGATTCTTGTCGATATTGGGCGCCGTCTCGGCCGCCGATTTGTGTGCCTTTCTCGCTTTTTCGGACACGCCGTACCGATTTGGGACCTGCAGGATACCGTTACGCTTGGTGCTCGGACTTGGCACGGATCGTCCATTTCTTCTCAGCCGCGGCAAGGGCCTGCGTACTGGCCCTGAGTTATGTCCGAAGCTGACATTCGCAATGGCGCTCCAATAGGGAACTCGTCCTGGGTCGCGTCGCTGCTCTGGTGAAAAAATTCGTTCGTACCGTAGCGATGTCGCGAGGGCTCTCGGAAGCCGCAGCCACGGCCGCTGGTGCAAAATTATTCACGTTTGGCTCCCATCGACTGGGTGTGCACGGACCGGGATCCCATGTAGACACGCTGTGTGTTGTCCCAAAACATGTCTCGCGGGAAGACTTTTTCGAGGTGTTCGAGCCAATGCTGATGGAGATGGAGGGTGTCTCAGAGGTCTCCGTATGTCGCAAACTTTATGGGAATCCAAAGCTTGACCTGGCGTTTAGGGCGTCCCAGACGCATATGTTCCAGTCATCAAAGCCAAGATTTCCGGCCTACCGCTAAATTTACTTATGGCTTGTCTCGCACTCTCGTCAATACCGGAAGATCTGTCCCTTCGGGACGACACCCTTTTACGGAATCTGGACGAGCGATGTGTGCGGAGTCTAGGCGGTCTGTCTTTGCATCCTTGTTTTACTCGATGATTCTAAGCTCGTTCCCAGGCTCACGCGTAGCAGACGAGATATTGCGACTAGTGCCCAATGTCCAGGTCTTCCGAGATTCTCTCCGCTGTGTAAAACTGTGGGCTCAACGTACGTTCTTGCGTCCTCGGAAAGAACATATGCTTAAGTTGGTCTAGGCAGAGCTATATATTCAAATATAAACGGTTTTCTGGGTGGCGTTGCATGGGCAATGCTCGTCGCCCGAATATGTCAGTTCTACCCTAATGCTATCGCCGGCGCAATCGTCAGCCGATTTTTTATTATAATGTATCGATGGTATGCGAACGCCTTGATTTGCGAGTCTCATCTAACTCGTCATCCAGGTCATGGCCACAACCTGTCCTTTTAAAACAAATCGAGGAAGGACCATTACAAGTCCGAGTATGGAATCCTAAGGTAACGGTACATCGGCCTTGTTTCTTTCCTCACAATGACTTGGCTTTAGCTATACTTATCCTGCTGATCGGTCACATCGGATGCCAATCATAACTCCCGCCTATCCTGCGATGTGCTCTACTCACAATGTCACGGCCTCGACTAAAATGATCATGACAGAAGAATTCAAGAAAGGTGGTGACATTCAATGCCTTCTTTCATGCCTCTGATGTATTTGCAGCCGCCGATACCGTTGACAAAGTCATCGTCGGCAAGGCGGCCTGGTCTGAGCTCTTTTCGAAAGACGACTTTTTCTACAAGTAGTACCGGTATTACCTTCAAGTCATCGCTTCGACGGGCAACGCCGACTTGCAAATAAAATGGTGGGTATCCAGTACCTCGCTTTCCGCGTCTTTCGCTCAACGGATTGGCAGGGCGGGAACCGTTGAGTCTCGGATACGACAGCTGGTGATGAAGCTAGAGTACGTCGACTCGCTGACTTTGGCGCATCCTTTCATCAAAGGTTTCGAACAAACATTGTACTGCATTACGGACGAAGAAGTGCGGCTGGTGGCACAAGGTGAAATCTCCGACGCCGTGGTCAAGCGGAAGAAGGAAGACATCGAAGGCAAGGAGGGTGGAGGCGTGGTATATTCGACAACTTTCTACATCGGTCTCATGATCGAGCCAAAACAAGGTGATCGTCGCACTTCCACTTATCTTGGTGTCTACCTCTGACCTATTCTTCGCAGTGGGCGACGTCGGCCCGCGGCGATTGGACATCTCGTATCCTACACAAGAGTTCACTCGGCTCGTCAGAGCCTGGGAAAAGTTTGATGAATCTTCCATGAGTATCGTTGTGCAGCATATCAAGAGGTGCGCGCGCAAAATGTTGCACAGGCGCTACATCTTCTTTACTGATTGACCTCCTTCTGTGAAGCTCCATGCTCCCGGACGATGTGTATGATGTAGGGGAACGACCACCAAAACTCACTGAAACGCGCCAAGGTGTGCTGAGGTTTTGTTTTGCATTCCGCCCCGGTTCGCTCACCATGCGCTGGAATTTCCCAAGGGGCCTAGGCTCTAACAAGCTGAGCAACACGTCTGCGGACATGCCAGATTCCAAACGATGACGGTTTGTCTTCCGCACGACTTACATGCTACCTGATCTCGTTATCCTTTCTCGCCACAGGTCTTCCCACCCGACTGACTCCTCAAGACCCAGTGAAAACGACATGCCCATGTCGCTCTCTCCCGTGGTCGAAGTTGCTGGCGCGTTCGCGCCGAAAGACCCGTTGGAAATCCGGTTACCGCACTTACCTTTCGGCGAAAATGTCGCAGTCGCAAAGGGCGCGTTTTCAGCCCAATAAATCTGGCATGCTCGGGGTCCTACCTCTTGTCATTGTCGCTGTAGATCCCTGCAAACCCTCGACGTTCCTCTTCAAGGCCTTCCCCGACGAATATCTTGCCATGTCTAGTTATTATCGTTCATCTTTTTTCGGGAGCCGGCGGAATCATCCATTCTTCACCACGGAGCCTTGTACTTGGACGCACATAACACTCAAGCGCGCTCCTCTAAGCCTCTTGCTTCTTCGTTGGTTTCCTTACCTTCGTCTTCTGGTCCCTATTCCGAGCTACGATGACTGCCCTATTTGTATCTTTCACTCAATACATCTCTGGCAAATACATAACCGTATTTCGTCCATTATGCCTAATTACTACATGTATTTGAAGATTCTACCTCGAGAGTCGTCAAGACACGTCTTCGGACTTTCGGACATCATGCTCGGCCCTGTTCGGACATCCTATTGACTGCTATCTCTGATGATGCCGACATTTTGCCAGCTAAAAAAGTGAGATAAGCCCCGCTACCCTAACTGTACACGAGCCTAAATCTGCACACCTCTTGCTTTCAACATTTGCCATGGTGGTCCTAGGCGATTTTCCCCCGGAACTGATACTCTACATTGCTTCTGTTTCGACCCGGGAGACAATCCTGGACTTGGACGAGGACCAGTCCAAACTACACGTCGTTCCCGACCTTCCTTCCATTAACGCGCTCTCTCAGACGAGCGTCAACTTCCACCATACTTTAAACCAGACCCTATACGCGCTTTGCGCCAGTGTCGAGGTTCTCGGCAAGCTTGCCCTCCTCTATACCGTGGAACATGGGACGGAACGCACGCTCGACAGACTCGTTGCCGCTGGAATCAGTCTAGAGACTGAGTTCTCTTCGAGAGGCTGCTGGAGTCCATGCAGCCTTCTCCACATTTCAGCAGCCAAAGGGAATAGGGCCATGGTCGTCAAGTTGCTGGAGATGTATGGAGAGGAGAGGTCGGCGAGGGTCCATGTCCGCGAAGGCATTAACAAGACGGCCTTGGATCATGCGGCAGCCAAGGGCCACATGGAAGTCGTCCAGCTCCTTGCCCCCATTCCCATCTCTTGCGGCGAAGATACCGTTCGTACGCAGTATCTGAGTCTTGCCCTAATCGAATCGGCGAAAAGCGGGAATGGAGAAGTCTCGGAATACCTTCTATCGCAGGGCGCAGAGATTAATTTCGTCGGCCGGCACAGCGGCACTCCGCTGTACTACGCCTCGAGCACCAAGGACCTGGGGCTGGTGCAGTTTCTGCTGGCCTCCGGTGCCAACCCAAATCTTGCCAGCACCTCCGGAATGGTCCCTCTGTTCGGTGCTACCAACGCAGAGGTCCTGCAGGCACTCCTTGAGGCTGGCGCAGACATTCGTGCCCGGGACTACAGGGGGGCCACCGTGTTTACACATCATGCCGAGACGTTGCTCCGCTTCTTCAATGCTGTTGCACGCCCAGTACTAGACCCCAATTACACTGTGCGTCCATCACATCTCAGTGAACTTCAGTACTTTGCCACAAAGGCTCGGAGTGCAAAGGCTGCGGTTCAACTCATACTCGAGTTTGAAGCAAAGAAGGTCGATAAGGCTGACGGGAGTGGTCGAAGTCCTGTGGAGATTGCGATGGAGAGGAATCGAAGTTTCGGCGAAGTTGTGAAAACGCTCGTTCCCCTTGCCTGGCTTGCGGAGATTGATAATCTTGAACTGCGATCGAAGATTGCAGCATGGTGGGAAGCGGAGGAGGAAAGCGAAATAGAGGAATGGTTTTATGGGTTGGCGGTTGGGAAAGATCTCTGAAATCGGGTGGTCTACCTCCTATGTCATCATCGTCGTCATTGGTTATCTTGGGTTTTATCTGGGCATGGTGGAGCTGATTAGACTAGATAGTTTCGGAGGTAGATAGAGGTCATCTATTGGATCTGGGAGGGCGCGTTTTAGCCTATGGAAAAGGTGGAGCAAAGAGAGAAATAAAAGTGCATATGATTTGCCCTTGTTTGGGCAATTTCCGTTGACGCGTCGCTGTCACGTGGCATTTCTGTCTTTTCCGCTCAACCACGCCGTACGCGCCTTTGTTCTCAATACGTCTTTGTTCTCAGCCTCAAGAATCACCTCTGTCTATGCCTCCCGCATTGCGCTCTGCCCCCAGCACTCCTCGAGCCTTTGCTCGCACTAGCACCCCCGCTGCCGCGGACTCTGAATCCGCATCAGTTGCACTCACACCCCGTAAATCGCCTCACTGCAAAACATGCGGTCGACCTCGTAAAGGCCACCCGCTCAGAGCCTGCGAAGCGGACTCGCCTCTCAAGAGCACCACCGACTCGCCTCTCAAGAGCACCACCGCCTCGCCTCTCAAGAGTACCACCGTCCGAGTTATAACTCCCCAAAGTCCTCCGGCTCGATCCAATAACCTAATAGACGCGCTGGAGGCGATGAACCTGGATGACCGCGACCGGAAAGAGAAGCGCGAGCGAAGGAAGTCTGCGCAGGCGCTGAAACCCGGGCCCTTCCCTTCATTGCCGAGCCTATCGACCTTCACCGGCGAACTATTGGACAGCTTGCCGGGGCTGTTGGCTGACGATGGAAGTGACCATGAGGGCGAGGATAGTGAGAAGAGGGAAGCAGTTAGCCGGTGGCGAGAAACCAGCGGCGTCCCTGCAGCCACTGGTATACGACGTATGGAACATAATTCACTTCGTGCTCCTCACGTTCTGATTTTATTTCCGCAGCTCCTCTCGTTGAGTCCCCCATTAATAATGCGCCGGCCCTCGCAGACGATTTGACTCCAACCAAGAAACGAGTGCGCGCGACGGTTGGAAAATGAGTGGTGCGTGGGGACGTTCGTATCTGCCTGAACTCTGGCACGAGCGTGACTCTTGTCCTTTGGGTGTTGAATTGTATAATACACGAATATCTTCTTGTTGAATATCTAACAGTATCCTGTTCTATCTGTCGGGCTCTGTACATGCATGCATGCATGTTTGCAATTTCGGTTGAACAGCCCTACGTCATCGGTCAAAGCGACTCGTACCAGAAGTGATGGCAGATCCCGATCACCCCAGTCTTGGCATTTGGCGGCCATTATTTATCGACGCGTTCATTATATCTTCCGCTCCGACTCTTCCTCGTTGCCGACATATATCATTCTGGTCTACACGACGATCTTGATCGGGGATGACTAGCGCTGATTCTGGCCTATTCTGGCCCATGTCGATTGCAAATCTGGACGTTCATTCGCGGTATCGACGAGCACCCACTAGTGACGGCGTAGCAGAGATGTCCTCAAGTGCTCCTGTCTTTCCGAATAATATGTATATGACCTGCCGAAACATTGTAACCTTCTCAGCAATGCCTTTTGTGCTAACAGCCTCCCGAATTGACCTACCAGCCACACCAGTTCGGCCTCTTTATGTACTACGTCTTGGCATGCAATGAGGGAGAATGAGAACGGCTCCTGGAATTCAGACTCTAGGGGCTTGCCTCTTTGAAGACTGCGGACGTATCCTACCGACATTGAATTCAACTTTCTATTTTTAAATTCCTCTCCAGAATTTCAGGAGGAGGCTCGGTGGATGAGCTAACGAACCCACAGCCCTGGTCGGTACACAAGTACAGAGCTGTACAGAGATAACCCGGCGCCTCCTATTAGTAACTAGTGAACTCGAAACATGGCAGCCACGGAACTAACTTTCCCCACATCATCGGTGTATCGTTGGTAACTATTGCCACAGGGCCCCTAAACGTGGATCGGTCGTGGTCATTTTGGTTTGTGCTAGTGTTTGAAGTGGGTGAAAAAGTTTAAGGAATGACACATGAGCGGATGTATCTGAGCGGACAAGCGGGTAACCCTGGTACAGCTCAAAGAGGAGATATACTGTCTCGATCGGTGTGGGCAACCGCGAGCGGTACGAGAATATCTGCTCAGGGACAGCAGGAGAATTTGGCCGGAAATACATGGGACAACCAAACGGACGACCCACCCACCCATTTTTGTGGAAATGTATTTTAAATCTCATGAGTCGGGTCGAAGTGTCTAGCTCGGTGATAACGACCCGGAACGGAGAGGTTGGGGAAAAGATCCCAAGCCCACCCGGCCTTTTCAACAGGGTATCCTACTATGTGTACTCGCAACACGCGAAAAGAAAACCCAGACAAAAATGACTCGGAGGACTTCGATCCCGACAACCGCGTCTTGTCTCCTAAAAACCAGCCCAAAGCGCCGTGAGAGGTCGACAACACGCTCCCGAGATACAAAATGTGCAATCTCAGCTCAACTGAGCCGAACCGAATCGGTAGAACCGGGTGGGCGACGAGTTGAGTTTTATACTTTGTGTGAGGCGACGGTTGCCTTTTAGAAATATAGTCTAAAATTTCAAAGGAAACTCTCTTCGAAATATGCTGCAGTGAGGGGAAAAGAGGGGCGGACAAAATGAAAGGTCACATCACGCAGGGCGATACTCTCCACGAGGCACACAATCAACTACATGCTGCGAGGGATCATGGTGTAGACGTGAAAGTTGGAAGTGGTCAGAGCAATGGGCGCAGTAGTCCCATCTGTGATTGGGATGTGAGAAAGGAAGCTTGCTCACTGACTAGAATTTATATTCGCGTTTAGATCGCGTGGCCCACTTTGCGTCGCGTGAATTTTTGACCCAACGGTGCGACAAATGGAAATTCTAGGCCAACGTCTTCGAGGATAAGGCGGATATTTTGCAGCAGGAGGAGAACAAGGTTCGATCAGACGTTCGCCAGCAGGGTGGGGTATAAGGATAAGACTTCCCACTCCTTCCTTCCTGTCTTCTGAATTTGTGGCGGTAAATGTAGCTCGTCGGAATGGTGTGGTCAGTGAACTTGATCGCACCCGGATTTGGACTAGAGTTGAATGTTGAACTCAACAATCAGCGCAACATGGCATGGACGCTGATTGCGGGGAAGAGGACAATCCGGGGCGCGGGATCGCCCTGAATCGCCGCGTTGTTTGATCCTCCGTTCGCGTTTGATCCTCTCTCGAGATCTGGAGATTATGGTCATGGGGTAAATGTGAGGCAAATCAGCGACCGCGAGTTGAAACCTGTTGAAACAACATGGAATATCGGGAAAACAGAGGCGCAAGGCCTCGTGAGCATAAGCTCTACATGGTCAGAGGTCAGGCGTATGAAACAGTATGAAACGAGTAGATTCAGGTCCCAGTAAGGCTTTAGCGGCGTCCCAGCGAAACGAGTACAATAGACTTGGTTAGATGTTCTGCAGCGAAGTTTAAACTAAACGAAAAGCTCTGCCAGCCATCCAGAAGACACCACAGCCGTGGAAGTGAAAGAGATGCTGAGATTGAGAAGGCTCAGCCCAGCACAGACAAATATCTGGCGGTCCGGGGGCTGCCGCCCCACAATAACATGCGCAATAACCGCGTTGGGGTTTCACGCTTTACCAATTCGACGTCCACGATGATGAATTCCATGCCTCCAGTTACAAGCAGGGAGAAGGAAACTACAGCCTTGACCCGACACTCGCTTTCAAACCACTCCAGCGCGTCTGTCATGACCTCTACTCACGCCACCGCTGTGGATGTATGCGCGACGATGTATGGCGAGAATGCTGCGTCTTCTGATACGGTTGACCGTTTCTACGAGTCCAGTGCTAGTACGTACTCCATTTCTTTGCCGCAGCGTTATTTTACTGATTTATGGCGTTGTGCAGTGTGAGCAGCGCCGCAAGAATTCTTCTTCGCCGTGTTAATGCTTTTCTGCAGCTATGAGAACCCCGTCTTGACGGCCACGTCGCGATCTGTTATCACAGACATTCATCAGCTTTCCAGGCAGCTCAGCGTTATCGACGTTCCAAGGCCGATAGCGCTCGTGTGCACCCTCTTCCGGCTACAGCCGCCACGAGCGGGATTCCTAGCGCGCAATATCGACGACCCATTGTTCCAGGCCTTACGTGTCTGGACGGAGATTGGCGATATCTGCGAGAACGAAAGTTTCGGTGAGTTGCTGTGGACCGGAGCGCGCAGCGCCCATAGACCATTCAAGCTTTCTTTTTACTCAATTTGTGGCATGGCAGACGGACAGAAGAAGACGATAGTGGAACATACCCTGAACATTCTAGTCCTTCCTGGCATCCACCGCGACGGCGCCCATCAGGCCCACCCCACGTCCGATTCGCTCATCCCCACGTCTTCGAGCGCCGCGCATGGCGGATCGCACCCCAGCGCCCCGGGCCTCCCCATCCCCGGCACGTCACTGACTGTCCCTTCCCCGTTCCACTTCAAGCTCCACATCATCACCCGGCTCTCGTTCAACGAGCAAGGCCGCATCACGCACCACCGCGACTTCTGGGACGTCAAAGACGTCGTGGGGCTCGTCCCCGGCGCGTCGCTCGCGCAGTGGATCGGCACACGGCTGGCGGCGAAGAGCCTTACGTACGTGTCGTCGTTCTGGTTTAGCACACCGAGCAAGGCGAATGCGAACTCGGTTGAGCGTGCAGCCGCACAATCTACCTCGGAGCAAGACGCGATGGAGAAGGGCATGTGTGCTGTCGAAATGCCATGACGCGCAGCCTCCCGCTGGTATATATTCATCTCCGACATTCCCCCGCCTCCGCCACTACGCCCAATTCGAAAATTGGTCGGATGCCTTTCCTTTCGCCTTTCATTTGCCCGTTTGAGGCTGGATTTGGATTTCGGCGAAGCCGAAACGGTGTTTCGCTCGCTGCGGGCCCATTGCGAAACAGGAAGACAGGAACGGCAACTTGGCAAGTCACGGTGTCCGTCCGTTGGCGCGTCCCATGACCGCCTCGAGGCAGCTGCCACCGGAGGCGCTGCTATCCTGTTTCAGAATTAGAATTTGGAGCGACTTGGTTTTGTTTTGGATGGCCGTTTTGTTCTTAGACCGCGGACGCTTTTGGCGATTGACCAATGACGGCCTGCTTGCTGTAGGGAAGGCAGTGTAAGAAGCAAGACGGAGTGGGAGTTAGAGGAGGGGCTGAATGATAGTAAATCTGGTAGCGCCAAATCTTCCTTCGTGTCTCAGCCATTGTATGATGTTATGGCTGAGATACACCAAACTAATAGATTGTTTCGAGACAAGATGAGATGAGACAAGGATCATCAGTACAAGTACCCTGTTTTGGTCTTTGGTTCGAACGATCACGGCCTGGGAGTGGATGTGACTCGGAAGAATAATACTCGGTTGTTTCGAGACAAGGATCGATGCAAGTAGCGTTTTTGGACGACTGCGACGGCGGGAGACACCGAGGCTTATCTGGAGTGACAATGGAAGGGACTAGACCATTCTCATCTAATTCGGACAAGGAGGAAAGAGACAAGGGAAACAAGGAGAACAAGGATATTAGGACGCCGGGGCGAGGTATAGAAAACAAGAGCCGCCTTGTTCCAATTTTGTTCTGTGTTTGTTCTAATTTCAGTATCTGCTTGCTATATGTCATCGGTGCATCGCTGCAGCGACAGAAGAGAAGAGCAGAAATTTCTCTCGGCCTTGAGCCTTTCGGAGACTCGGTGCTTCTTCAATCGGTACCTCGCGCTTACCGAGGTGCCTGTGCGTATGGGCCCAAAGAAGTAGAGACGGCACTAGTTGGATATGACACGCGCGGCGGCCTTGAGGGCTTGAGCGAGAGCCGCACAAATTTTGGAAGCGAATCGGGACCAGCCGAAACGGCGGCCGCGCGGCGCGGTGCCTTCCGAAGCTCGGTCGGCGCCTGCCTCAACGTTCTTCCCTCCCTCCAAGCTCAATTGTACGTGCTATCCAGCCCCAGCTTGGGGTCCTTATCGTGCACCACTAGACGAAACACAACAAAAGATCTCGGGGATTAGTTTACCGTTGACGTTACTCGCGAACCCACTAACTGGCATTGGCAGACGCGCCAAATGCTGTGATATTCTCGTCCACGGGTTCCTGACGCCTGTACCTATGGGTGAAACTCGTCGATGACCTACCAGTCGCGTCCACGTAGGCCGCAGGCCAAAAAAAACTGCGCAAGAAAGGGTCGGGCAGCCTGGCATGCTGAATCTTCCGAGTCTATTCCGTGAGACTCCATCTGGTTCAGGTTCAGCGTCGGCGCTGGGCGACGTCTTTCTTGGCCGCATTTCATCGGATGTTGCTGGGGTACATTGGAGGATGGCTTCCCCTTCGGCAATTCGGTGGACGTTGCTGCGTTGCAGCTTGGCAGTCGCGATTTCCACCGCAACATTACACCTGAAACCGACGTCTTGCTTGGGTGGTACATTCCAAACGGATTGCGGTCGCAACGCCGAGCTATTGCGCCGGATGCTACTTTTGCTAGCTTACAGTGCTACATTTCACCTGCTGTCAACCGAAGACGTCTTTCTTGAGCGTTGCTTTCCGAAATTGCGGTCGCTATGCCGAGCTACGCCGAGTGTCACAACTGCAACGAACTCACCCTTACGGCTCCGTTCCCGTCTGTTCCAAGTGTCCGTATGGTCCAGGTCGTGCTACCAACAGACGTCTTTCTCGGCCGCCACATTCCGCAACTGCGAATGACACCCCGAGCCGGATGTTGCTACTTTACTTTTGCCAAGTCACCCCGCTCGGTCCCGTTCCCTTCTGGGTACGACGTTTTTCTTGGGCATTGCATTCCGAATTTGTGGTCGCTACCCCGTCCGATGTTGCCGCTCAGCATTTGCTTGCTACGTGGCTCATACTCACTCCGCCCGGCCCCTGCTCCAAATGCAGTTGTTGCTTGGCTTAATCCTCATGGCTTCACCGCCCGGCCCCGCTCCTCTCTGGAATGTCGACACTTTAATTGAACGGTTGAAAATAGAAAATAGCTCAACCCAGACAGCGTCTTACCGCATAGGATATGGGACCCCACGACCCTGGCGTTGCCCCAACCGTCCGAGTCCCGAGCTGCTAGTTGACCGTCTCTCGGGCTGTCTCGGAACCCAGTGGTAGCTGCGACGGTCTTAAGGCCGAAGTTCAGTGTCGGCTGCAACTGAAAACGGATTAAACAATGCGGTCGGAGTCATTTTATCATGCGCGCGGCGGGCGCACAACCCAGTAGCGACTTTTAGGGCATTGATCACCCCCGCGAAATTTACCGCCTCTGTCGGGATTGATGCGCTGCTCTCAGTGGGAGTTTCGCAATATTTTTTGCTGCTCGCGCCAGGCACGGTAACGGATGCAGACTCGTAATATATTATGCGCAACGCAAAGGAAAACGATCGGAACGCAGATTGAATATTCTCGTAGATTCTCGTGGAAAACCGATATGCAGAGTCTCGACCAGGTTTATCATATGGCGATATTGCCGGTTTTTGCGGACGCCGTACTTGCGAATCTGCGCCTGCTCACTGGCTGGGGCGGTCCAGTGACGTAGACAAGGGCTAGATGCTCTATCCGGTGCTAAGATGCTGCAATGTCGAAAGGCACGGAATTTCTCACCGCCCTCCGGCGGCTTGCGGACGTCAGTGAGGCGTCTATTTTTCAATTGAACTGAGAATATTTATTGTGCTACGAGATCCGCGGCCTCCTTCGCAGGACTCAACATGACTCAACACTATGTGTTGAGTTTTGAAGCACTGCAAGCGGTATAGTACGCGGCCCCGACGCGTAAAGAACCTGTCCCGCTGTGATTGCAAATTGTTTTGCCGGTTTGAATTCTGCGGGGACACTTCCACACGGCGGCAACACATGCGCACCTTCTCCGCCCGAAAAGGCAGGTCCCAAACCAAAAAGGCAGTGCACTGCCACAGTGCAGGGCTGCAATGACGTCGGCGTACGGACCGGTGGATCATTGCTATTTGAAGACCTGTGAAACTCCGATCATGTTGGACCCATATTGCCTTTTTCAGAAATGTGCACTCTCCAAGCCCCTATACGCGCTTATACGCGCTTTGGCAAGGCGGCTTTGTGGCAGGGGTTACTGGCGTCTTCCCGGATATAATTAGGCGGTCCGCGTAGGGTCGCGTTCGATTGGCGCTCTATTAGTCCAGAAGAAACGCATATACTGCAGTCGACGTACACAGAAAATGAATAATTTGCAATTGGGCGGTAGACGCAGGGTTGAATTATATGCTGTTATACGATACTTCAGGTTCTAGGTTTATTTCCGTCGGAGGATGTGCAAGCTGAAACAAAATCATTCGCTCGCTGCCTAAAAGGCTAAAGCGGCGGGCGGTAACGCCGGTAAGATAACGGGGGTATCATATCTGGCGTCGAACAAATTATTTCCGATCGACGAGCGGCGGGCCGAACCTCTTTAAGCCAAGCCGTTGAATTCTTGAAACTCACCGTTGAAGCCCACGACTGCAAATGCAAGGGCGGACAGCGGAGGAAAAAATGAACTCTAACCTCCCGGGCCTCGGTCAGCGCTCCAGGGGAATCAGAGGAGGCGTTTGCGTGCGTTTCTGTCGACTTCCCTCATTTCGGAAGTAAGTCTGAACGACGTTCCCAGGACTTCTGAAGTATGTTGACTTGGCGCCATGGGTCGGCCCAATGTTCAGGCGGCGCGATCGTCGCGCCCAAGGGCGGCGCCACGTTCGAAAGAGATAAACGTGCGTACCCACCATATGTGCGGCATATGTGATCTGCTGTCGTACCATAAGTAACGCCTCAACTGCCGAGGACGAACGCACATGTTTTCGCGTTCGCGGCATCGCCGCAGTTACTCAAGTCCGCATCCCCACATCCCCCGCATTGTGACCACCGTGACCATGCGGAGGTGCCTGCAGTTTGAAGGGCGTGGGTCACAACGCGTGAGCAATCTCAGGTATACACTCACTCTGTCTGAGTCTGTGGGCCTGTAGCCGGCGACAGCCGCTGCGGGCCAATCGGAATTCACCGATGAGAGGCTCAACTTGAAGGGTGGGGATCGCCGCCGCCTTCGTTCAACGCTGGGATCCAATCGCTGACAGCGAATCGCAGGGCGGTAATCTCTCGAAGTCTCGAGACGTCGGACGGCAGCGGATAACGGCAAGCAGTGAGCAAAACAGTTGATAGTCGAGGCGATATCCCCGAGGTACTTACGGTGTGTGCACGACGTCGCTGGCAAAGAGTCGCCTGGCCCTTGACTGCTTCAAGTTGTGGTTGAGAGCAAGTTGCGCAATGACCGACAGCCTTGAATGCGACGATCCCGATTCCAATGAGCGAGGAGTTTGGAAATCGCGTACTTAGGCTTCGGCGTCTTTGCTCTATCTTCGATTTTGCAGTTTCGCTGACATGGTTATGGAAGGAGCTCATCCTGGAATTTGCTTCCAACCCTTCGGCATTATCGGCATCTTGATCTCGCGGCATCATGAACATGCAAATGGCCGTATATATCTGGAGGAAATTGTTATTTGTTGGCGGGCATGTCGGGCTGAAATGTGAGCTGCACGCGCGCACGCAGGAAATATATCAATGGCGCGTTGGCATTGTGGCGGCGGCGCCCGTGTCCATTGGAACTTTACTGTGTTGCATTTAGCCCAACTTGAACATCCCGCGCGCGCACGCACACCACAGGCCCACTGCCCGCCCCGCTTTCGTCAGTCTCCCCGCATTAACACTGCCCGTGTTGCGTGTCGTACCGCATGGGGATTGACAAGAAGAGTTTAATTTTTCCATCCCGGTATCGCTATCGACGGCACTTACAACTTCCTTAGTAGGAACGTTGCGTGCCAACAATATTGATGGAAGACGGTCTGCATCCCTACACATTGCAAGCCGTCATTGCGATAAAGTCGCAAAGACGAACGGAAACATTAGTAAAGACTTAGCTCGTTCCCAAAGGGCCCAAGACGATCCGTCGTGACGCAGAAAAAGTAAACGTTGGAAACATGGGGGGATAACTTCAGATACGACACATGGGTCGGTTGCGAGGGAACGGAGCTCGCCTGCAGAATTCAAGTAGAACCGGAATAACTTCCGTGGGCGTTCGAACCCGGATTTGGTACAGACAGAAGCAGAAGTACTGTGGGGGAATCACGCAGAAATATCCATTACCCAATCGCAATCGTGGCGTGGTTACAGCTAGTACTTCCGGAAGAATGAAGAAAACGGCGTTAGCAGCCGTATTCGGAAGGAAGTTTGGAAGGAGAAAACGTGTTAAGAATGTTATGTCGTAATGTTCAACAAGAACGGAATTCAACTTGGATGTCCTCGGAATTTTGCCTATAGAATTCTAGCGAGACGAGGGAGGACTATGCAGGCGACCTGCGACGTCATACTTCCCGTAAAGCAATTCAACTTGTTTAGTGTTTTCCGTGAATAAATTCTCCGCGGGAAGGGAACATATGTTCAACATGAGAATTCACACGCCGCCACATGGCTTTGAACACAACCAGTACTCAACCACTGACCTAACCTGATTTGAAATATTGGAATAAATTGACTTTGTAAAATATACAGTTCCACCCGAAGCTCCGAGTTCCGGCGCGGCGCGTCCTGGAGAAACCGTCCCGCCCCAGAGTAAGAGTCAGACTGGATTTGTTGAGGTCCAGCACGGGATTGACGCGTAATGCCGTAATATGTAATTAGAAAAGACTCTCAATTTATTTTGCGCGTAAAATTCCGCACCCGTCGCAGCGCAGCCAGTCCTCGTAAAGACTTGTCCGCGCGATTCCCCGCCTTGACATTCGAATTTCCCGCACTATTCAAACAAAAGAAGCAGATGATGACAATCAAGTGCGTGCGCGTATCAAGCACGCTCGAGGTCGCGTCCTATCGCGTCCTGTCGCGGCTTATTCGGCCCAGAGCCAGGTACGCCAATCTGAATCTACGCGCCACGTCGCGTCGGCTCGCGTCGGGCTCGTTCACCCCCGACTCCTAGGCTGTCCGTGTTTGTTACGCGGCCTAAAACCCGAGTTCAACTTGCAATATACTCAAGGTTACAGGAATCTGAATTTCAGTCAACCAACTATAACCTGAATCGGAATAAAGTGAGTCGTCCCGCCCGACTCCGGTGCGCGCAGGAAGGAGTTAATCTCGAACTAACCAAGTAGATGGGAAGAGTCAGCCTTAATCATGAATTTCCCCGCATTATTCAGAAGGACGGAAGACCGCGATGTCGTAAACAAGAAATTCGAATAGAATGGACTCCCTGCATTATCCGTCCCTCTCCGTATCGAAAGTCGCGTCATGTTGTGCACGAGAAAACAATTCAACATGATTTCGGCATAAATTCCGGACAGGCAAAAGAAGGAGCCCGGGTGCGCCATTTAACGCGCGGCTATGGAATTAATTCCGCGCCGTGAATTGGGGATGGAGTGGAGAAGCACGGACCGATAAGAAGTATCACATACACCCGTTCTGTTTCGATGGTTTAAAATTGGCAAACTACCCTCGCTCGATTTCATATATCGAACATGTCCATCCACAACTCAGAGAAAAAACCGAACAGTTGTCAGAAAAGTACGCGAGTCGAGGGGGTCGGCGTCTTTCGGCCTCGCTGGCATGCCCCACATACCGTAACACGTCCATGCCTCCGCCTGGGAATTCCGAGGCTCGCGTATATACTTACAGCAGTCAAATAGAGTTCAAACACGCTCGTACGCGCTCAATCATGAACTTCCAGTCTCGCCGCGGGACAACTTACTTCTCGCTCCTGACATGGTCGCATTGAACTCGGGCCCGCTGGCCACCGAATTCCGGGCCCTCACAGGGCCGGCTCGCGGCTGCGGCTAGAACTGGCCACGGAAAGCATCCACCCAACAAACCGGGACACTTTCAGGATGCCCATGAAATATCCGTATTCAGCTGTCCTCCTTGCTCCGCCGCGGCCCAAGAATGTGTGGAACCACACAAAATAGCCAGCCAGTCGGTCCGTCGGCCTGCAATCTCCCAAGTCGATATGACGCACTGAAACGGCCGGCATCATGATACGCAATCTCCGCACCGAGAGAACAAAACAAACACAAGTTGAATAACTAGTCAGCCAGTCAGCCGTGAATCCCGAGATCCTCATAATTTAATGAGTACTAGTCTGAAACGGCGGGCATAACAGTTGCAATCACCGTACCGAGAAACCGAACAAACAATCAAAATTCAAGCAAAGTTCAACATATGTCATGAACCTCGGCTGGAGAATTTACTTCGAATTTCAGTGAGGTTAGGAAGGTCGGACGCGGGGGATTTTCATGGTTCATTGAGCACTAGTCAGAAACGGCGGGCATAAAAGCTGCACTCACCGTACCGAGAAAGCGAACAGATATTCAACCAAAATTCAACATCAATCTCGGCGGGAGGATTCGCTGTCAATACATTCGGCGGCAGCTACACTGTGGTTGAATTCCAAGAACTAAGGCTAGTTACTACCCTGAATGTCGTCATGCATCTTGTTCCACGAACGGAGGGACCCACAGAGCAATATCATGATACTGTGGGTGTATTTTCTTACGGTGGGTGAATTCCGGAGCCCAATAGGAGAGAAGGAATGGCCCGACCCTAAACTTCAAACGTGGAAATTCGGCGAACGGGCGGACCCACAGAGCAACATCTTGTGTGTGCATTTAACTGATTTCATTCGACTACATTCCAGCGCCAATGGAAGGAATGGTCGGATTCGGGACGGACCTCCCATTGCCGTCTGAGTCAACCTTCAACCTGACCGCGAAATTCGCCGTGTGAGAGCAAATGGACACGAGAACAACGGAGGGACCCACAGATTTTCTTGTTCAGAATATGTACAGGCGTTGATCGGCCTCGAATTTCGGTATTGTTAATCTGCCCTGACATTTCTTCAAGTTCCCCGAACCGTATACCGGCATTGGCTGAATTCACGCCTGTAATTTTTTTCATGCAGCGAAATGGACCCACACATTGTTCTGAAAAGCGCTGGTCGGCCCTGAAGTACGGCCCTTACAATCCAGCTCCCTGAATATTATTGCGTGCCGTAAATCAATTTAATTCTGTGGCCAAGCCTGTGAATTCCGTGCAGCAGCAAGGAGGATTCGTACGTCGGTGAGAGCCGAATCTAATATAGTAGACCAATCCCGGCGTTCGAAATCGCGTTCGACAAAGTTTCCAGATTCAGACCCAGCGGCTCCGAGCGAGCCCTTCCACATCCGCTCGCGCGCCCGAGTCCAGCGCGAGCTTGAGCCAATAGCTACTTTCAGACGACCGGCGGCCGAGAGCCTAAGGTGCTAGGCAGCCTAAGAGCAAGAGGCTAGAAGGGGAATTCGGACGGCTCGGACGTGGAGAAGAGAAGAGAAAGGAAGGGAAGTTGAACTCGGGGAACCTCGAAGACAAGAAGTCGAACCTCGAAGGGAACCGCCGAACCCAGAGAAGGGAAGTCAAGATAAGAACAGACTCGAATTTGAACTAGAGAAGGGCTGGCAGATAACGCCAGCGCACGGCGACTCCAAGACAAGGTCCCGAGCCCAGCGGGGCCTAAAGGCGCCGCGTAAGAATTTGAACATCCTTATCCTCAAACTTTTTTCGCGTTGAAGTAGACTGAAGTTTGAACATGCTTTCATTTTCGAGACGCGTAACAGTCTAATTCGAGGGCGGTGGAGCGGGGCCGAGCGACGCAGACTCGGGTACCTAGAGTTGGAGGTCAGGTTGGAAGTTTGGAAGTCTGGGGTGGAGCGTGTTGAGTCTGGAGCGTCCGCTCCAGTTTCGGTGACGCGCCAAAGAGGTGGATTGACTCCGAGTCCGGGTCAAGGATTCAAGTCCAGGTCAAGGATCCATGTCAGGCACCAATTAGTTCATCCAAAGCACGCGGGAAAGAAACAGACGTCGCCCATGTGGAAGAAAAGCATAAATGTAAACATGTAAAAGAAAGTCCGTACCTGAGTAAGAAAGGGTGTTTATACGCGTCCGTCCACTCGATTCTCGATTCTCGAACCCAGCCAGTCGAGGCTTGAATTCGAATTTCGAAGCTCGTTCGCCGAACCTCAACCTCAACCTCTTCGCGCTAAAATCAAAGTCACTTATACCTGGTTCGAATTTCTTGAGAATTCAGACGCGCCGCGTCCGGGCCCGAGACAGGACGTCCTCCCATTCCGGTGGTTATGCACGCACGCTGGAACCGGAAGGATCTTGAATTTCTTTTGAGCAAGAAGCCTGGACGATCCAGACGCGGGGCGAATCGCTCGCGTGCGGGGTAAATCATATGCACCAAGACAATTCCGCAAACCCCTTTTCGTATCATTATGAAACCGAACAAGCCTGCATGCGTACGGGGTCAATTGCAATGAAGTAGGGTCCCTGAACTCAAAATTTGGATGCAGCTGAGCACAAGACTCTGGAACATGAGTCGAGTTGACGGTGAGTAAGAAGTTGTGCCACTCAATTGGCGCAACTCCGAGTCGAGCGTGTTTATTCAAAGAGGGGCTGTCGGTTCCGTGCGCGTACGCGAGCCATATGTGCGGGTGCGGGGCAGCTGACCGGCTCCGCATATTCACCACTGGACGCAACCGACTCGTCGGCATCGGGCGAGCGCATAGCGCAAATCATGTGTAAATCCTCCGTTCCTGGGCCCTGAGTATGGAATAACATAACAACACGATAAACGATTACTGCAGGTGGTGCCGAGAGTCGGGAAACAAAAAGCACCGAGCGAGCGCGTTTTCCAGCCCGCTTCTCTGCGGAAGATTCCTTCGGGCGGGATCGACATTTGAAGACGAATTGGCGAAACAAGCAATATTGAAGACGAATTGACGATTGAATATTGAAGACTGGGAGACCGACGCCCGAAACGGCCGAAACGCGTCGCTGGTAACTCGTTCTGCGCAGAAATTCCTTTGTCACGGCGTTCACTCCTGAAACCCTCAGGGATCGACAGGCATTTCAGAAAGACGACGACCAGGGACAATGTCCGAACGCTCGGCGCAACGCCACGCTACAAGGTGGATCGAAGACAGAAGACGAGGACTCGAGTCTCGGACAAATGATCAGCGACGCGTTTTTCTTTGTCCCTGAGGAGAACGCGGCGAATACCTAGGCCTCGTGACTTGGATCAACGAACTCAATTGGCTCGCTACATTTTGAAAGCGGGACCCACAACAGCCAGGATATTCACTAATCTGCGACCTTGGCGGCCTTGAAGACTGCGTAGAAACCGTGGGTGACTCATTGCGCCGCTTCAACATTTTGGACAGAAGGAAATACACCTGCCATTCATCGCCTACGTTGCTCCACACCACGACACCACGACCTCCCACATAATATTCGCCAGGGACGCGGACGCCTTACTTCCACTCTACTTCCTGCGCGTAAGGAATAAACGGGCGTTTTCGTCGTTAATATTCGGGCTTCCCTGCCTCATCTGGGTAGATTAATTTTCACGTCAGACCTGCGCACGCGCCTACGCGTCCTTCGCGTACTCGGTCGCGTACTCGTATTTCGGAGACGCCCGACGGACCTGCACTGAAGTTACCCAAAATGCTGGTATACTCTATGTGGTTAACGCGCCCACCCGGATATATTAACTTGAAAATTCGCCGCAGTCGCACACGCGCGTTCATTCCAAAGCCCGGGGTTCGGCTACCGTAATATTTTCAGCCAGGTGCGCGGGTGTTTTACGGCTGCGCCTTGTCAGTCCTTTGGCCGCGGCCGCGGATTTCTTTCCCAGCATTCTAGCTAGGCGAGGGCCGACGGACGACGAACCCCGCCCGGTGCCCTCCTCAGAACCATAATATTTCACCCCCGAGCGCAACCACGCGTACGCGCCCAACCTCAAGCGGCGACCTTTGCCCTATCTCGCTGCGCAGCACACCACTGGGAGCATTCATTCCCACTCAATTGGCGCCAATTCAATTCAATTTTTTTCTTCGCGCAGCGCACTGGCATCGGTCTACATTCACCGCAACAGAATTGACGGTGTACATTCTCCGTGGTACTTCCACGCGCGCCGTCGAGGTCGCTCCGCCCCGCATTTTATTTTTCTACTGGTGCCCGTCGGCCCCTCTGGCTTTTCGAATCTCGGCGCTTGTCACGGCAAAATAAAATAAAATGAAATGAAAATGCCCACCCCACTTGCTTACGCATCCGCATCCTCCCTCGGATTCCGGATTCCGGATTCCATCCCGTCCCTCTCCTCTCTTGGCATCTTTACTTACGGGTGCCGGGCGCCACCTGATATTCAACTCGAGTCTCGTCTCGACTTGCACTGGCTGCTTCCCTCATCGGCGGCCAGGAGGGCGGGAAATCATTACCAGTGAGTGTCAAGCGCAGCGCAAGCCCTCGGACGCGTGTGAAGACAGACAAACGGGCCTAGGCCTCGCGCGTACATATTATGTATGTATGTACGCCTCCGCGGAAGGGAAGGATTTTTTATTTTTATTTTTATTTTTGGCGTATAGCTCCACTCACCGGAATAGCGAGCGACTGGAGGACATTCGCCGCGCCGTAATATTTTCACGCGCGACTGACTGCCTTGCTCATCTTCAATAAATGCGACATGACTTGCGCCTCCGCCTCCGCCGACGGATTTTCGGCCCAGGCGCAGTGTACACTCACCGTCGCAAAAGTTCGCGGCCCAAAAATAAAATGAAAATAAAATGAAATGAAATAAAAATCACCCCTGCTCACACTCCCTTCCGTCCCTCTCACGCCCACCGGGCCCCGCTGGAAGTAAGTATCTAAGCATCCTCCTCGTCGGACTTACTTATGTACGGCCTTTACGGCGCGCGCGCCCCGTCGGACCTTCTCGGAGTCTTTGGCGCTTCAAGTTGTTTGGCGCTGTACATACTCAATAGAATTTTTATCATATCATATTTCGAAGGCCTGCATTCACCGCTAGCGCTAACGCCCTCCGCGGAGTTTCAACTTTGCACAGGCGCCCACCTTCACATCCGAGCGCGTACGCGTACATACTCTCCAATCCAAATTCCCATCCCTAGGCCTCAAACCCCGCTTCTCCCCGCAGGTGGTCGGACTCTATATCTAGTACAAACAAATTTTACACCACGGGTTTCGTGCGTCCGCAGAGCGAATATGTAACGAATAAATAGGTCCAGCATAAAATCAAGCTCAAGCAGTCGGATTCCTCAACAAGCTCACACAAAAAACATACAATTCTCACCCCATCGGGGCTCTCTATCCATTCATCGCATTTTCCGTGCTACTGCTACGTAGTCCTAGTAGTTACTGGTACAAAACAATTTTTACAACAGATTTCATGCGTACGGGATAAATAGGTATAAGGTGGTGTGTCCGGCGTATATACGAATGAGGATTGAGATTTGAAAAAGGCAACGGCCCAAAATGTGCAGTGCAAGTGCAGAATAAACAGGGGAACGAAGAACGAAGAGATGATGAATAAAGATACAAATCGAGCGCGGAGGGAGGGAGGGAGTACAGAGGGTGGGTTTTGGTATCGGTGGGGCGGTGGTATGATAAATATTGGGTGCGTTGGGTGTCGCGGTGCGTTTTTTGGTTTCGAAGTGTCTGAGTAGTGGAGGGTGGAGTGGAGTGGAGTGTCGCGGCGTCAAGTCGAGAGCGGGTCGAATCGAATCGAATTGAGGGGGGGAAGGGAACCAGGAACCAGGGCAGGAACCAGGTACGAGGAGGCAGGAGAGGCAGGCGGAGAAGAGCACGAGAGCCTACACCAACACACTCCTCGGCTCCTCCTTCACCCGCATCCCGTCGTCCTGCTCCTCCCACGTCCCCCCAAGCCCAACGCCAACGCCCACACCCGCACCGTGGAAATCAGGCAGACTCCCCCGCCTGTACAGCTCCGGGCCCCCCTGCCCCTGCTGCTGCTGCTCCATCTCCGCATGCAAACTCGAATTCGACCCCGAATGATGCAAGGAATGGGAGTGCGCCGGCGCCGGGGGCGAATAATACATCCCACTCGCGCCGTAATGCGAGTTATGCGAATTATGGGAATGCGCGGACGAGTGGTGCAGCCCCCCCGTCGTGTTGCTCCGCGGCTTCGTCCGCACGAGCGTCGGGATCTCCGGCGCGTGCGGCAGCCTTATCCCGTTGCCCCCGCCGTTCAGGTGGGGGGAACCAATGTGGGGCGACATGTGCGGCGAGAGGTGCGGCGAGCCGTGCGCGAACTGCCCGTTGTACGAGCTGGCGGAGCCGGGCGGGGAGTGGAGCGGGCCGTTGAGGAGGGGCGGCGAGCGCGAGAGGGAGTCGCGCCCGGGGGAGCCGTGTGACGAGGACGAGTGCGAGGAGGAGAGGGAGAGGGAGGGCGGGACGGGGGAGAAGCCCGCGGTGGGGATGGAGGGGCTGTTGAAGGACGTCGGCGGCGCGGAGCCGTTGGAGTAGACTGAGACTAAAAAAAAACGAGTTAATATTTTGTTTTTTCGTGAAAGAAGAAACGCGACTAACCATTGTCATCCCAATCGCTCGCGCCGCTCCCGCTCTGCGCGCTGCTCCCCGTCGAGCTCACGCTGCTCCGCCGCGCCATCGCGCCCCCGGTCTGCTTCTTGACGCCCCCGTTCGTCTGCTGCTTCGGGGACCCAACGCCCTTGCCGCCCTTTCTTGCCTTGTTCCCCGCGCGCAGCTCGTCAAAGCGCAGCGGGCGCGCGCGCAGGTGCGTGCGCTCGTACAGGCCGCACTTGTTGCAGACGATCTTGCCGGGGTTGAGCGTGGAGCGGCGCCACGAGGGCGGCTCGGTGGTGTGGCAGTTGAAGCAGCGGCGGCGGAGGTACTGGGTCTCCTTCGAGGCGGCGTCGTCGGTGTGCTGGACGGCGATGCCGTGCGGGGCGGGGTAGCCGTGGAGCATGTGGGGGTGGCCGTGGGCGGCGTAGGGGGACGGGTGCGCGTAGGGGTGGTGCGCGTGGGGGTGCTGGAGGTGGGCGGGGTGGGGGTGGTGCTGGTGGGTGCGGTAAAAGTGCTGCGAGGGCGGGGGGTGGTACTGCTGCTGCTGCTGCGCGTGCTCGACCTTGACCTGCGGGTCGAAGCTGTAGCTGTCGCGGGCGTCGCCGTGCAGCGCAGACGGCTCTGCGGAGAGGGGCATGCCGTGGGCGTCGCTGGGGTTGTAGAGGAAGGGCGGGTAGGCGGCCATGTCCTCGGGGCGCTCCTGGCGGGCGTAGGGGAAGGTGGCGCGGCGGATGAGGGTGTAGTCCTGGGGCGGGCCGCGCGGCTGCTGCTGCGGGGCGGGCCACTCGGTCGGTTCGACGTACATGTCGGGCGGGGACGCGTGCTCGGGCGAGCCCATGGGCGGCTCCTGCTCGTACAGCTCCTGCAGCAGCGACGGGCGGGACGCGGGCGGGGCGAACTGGGAAGAGGCCTGGGCCGTGCCCCAGTGGGACGCGTACGGCTGGTCGTCGTCCTGGGAGAAGATGCGGACGGGGTCGAGCTCTGCACCTGCGTGCTTGTAGTTTTGGTGGGGGGACGAGGAGGGGTAGCGGGCGGGCATGGTCGGCGGGGACGGCGTGCGCGGGGCGTCTTCGTTGCTCGAGTTGCTGTGCGAGGAAGTAGAGAAATGCAGCGAGTCCATGTCGCGATAAACTGAACCAACAAATCCATTTTGGCCGCTTGTTAAGAGCAATCGGAAGCGCTCCCAGGGCATCCAATCTCCCGATCTGGAATTTGCGATGCAGCCCGATGAGGGCGAACCAAGCCAGCGGATACCACACGTAACCACATAAAGGGGGCTATGTGTTTCCGGGGGCCGCCTTGGACTCCGAATCCTGTTTTCCAGTGCAAGCGTCTCTTGGACACTGTTACTCTGTCCGTCATTCCATGCACTGCGTCTCGACTATCTACCCCACCCTCCCACTCCTCTCTCCTATCTCTGCACACCACTACGCGGCCCACAAACCGGCCCCCGGCTCCGGCCGAACTGAGCCCGGGGCGCGCTTTCGCTTACCTTTCCCCAATGACACACGCAAATCTCAGATCCTTCCTCTCCCACACCCTCGCTTAGCTTGCGCCTTCCGCTTTCGGCGCCCTCAGCCATCTGCTTCCGCTGTGTGACCCAGGCCCTCAATCGGGCGATAGCGCGCCATGTGAGGACACTGCACCAATACGGAACCACGGACGCGTTCGTGGGCGTTGCCTTTGTTTCCGCGACCCACTCTCTCAGAGTCAGATTCAGAAGCGGCTCTTTGCTTATCGCGTCATACATACATACCAACTGAATGCGTATGCGTACGCGCTGTGGAAATTATCCTGTCTCCGCCGCCGGCGCCAATCCCCCCTCCTCCTACGCGCGGGACCTGACCCCCGATAACACGGTCCCCCCGCTCGTCTCCGTGCCCCTCTCAATCCTTACCCGACGCACGCACCCGCGTGCGCGTGCACGTTATCGCTCCCTCTGGCCAACCCAAGCACACGCCTGCCGCCTGCCCAAGAGAGGCGGTGCCGCTTCTATACGGCTGTCTCTATAACTATAACTATAACTATAGCTGTCGAGTGCCCATGCCCATGCCCATGGATGGCGTCTTGCCATTCCGCGCCACATCATTCAGAATCCGCACCTATTAATACCACAACCAAAACCTATACAGTTCTCAAACAGTATGTATGTAGTCGAGTAGTCAGTCGAGCGCATTCCTATTCCTATTCCTATTCGCTGGCTCACATAATGTGTCACAAAACCGCTCACGCTCACGTACGAAAACCTTATACGCACGGACGGACTTTGAATTTCGAAACGCGAACCCCAGAAACGATTGGCGTACGCGTTTGGATGTGTACAAGGAAAAAAGGTAAAGTCGGTACGACACAAACGGAGCGCGTTCTTCCGTCCCGTCTTTCCGTGGTCAACGTTTCAAGCTAACATTATACTGGCCCTCGCTCCAGCTGCGAGATTGCTTTTTAGATTTGCGTACGTTTCCTTACACTACACCAACAGTGGGGCCAGCCTGAGGCCACGTTACTTATGATGGTGTATAATCTTGAAATCGAGCGCGTCCTTCGAGGCATAGTATGCATGCGATATTTATCGTCGTACCTCGCTATATACAACGCCAGCAGAACGTCCTCCGCTCTCCCGGTCCATCGCCATTTCCCGGATTCGTACCAAGCATAATGCCACTAAGTAACGCAGATCCTACATACATAGATACATCTCTGTTCTTACATCTCTGTTCTAACTTCTTAGGCCTGACTATGTACAACCGTTGCTCCTCCCGGCAACATCATTGAACCCCCCGCTGCCTCTGGGAGACCTCAGTTCCACGTCCTGCGGCCGCGGATGGGACTTGCTTGGCTCAGGAGTCAGTGTGCTTGTGATAATTAATTATAGTCCGCATTCGTGCCCGCGCCCAGCCCATGCCACGCCCTCCCTCAAACAAAGCACTTCCTCGAATCGCAATCTGTGGTGTCACAGTTTCAAAGCTGTCCCAGCGGAATATCGTTATTCCTTGAGTACTTATTCACTTTTTGAATCTCGAACCAACCTCAGCTCTGCTCAATTTTACGGTTCACACCCATAAGTAGACCCAGTACTGGTTTTAAGACCTTCCTTCCCTCCTGGCACATACTTAAATAAGTATTCGCTGCCGTCTCCTCCCGCTCATTCACTGCCAAGGCTTGGCGGTTGAACTCGGAATTCCCCGACGCCACTCCGAGTCGGTCGCGCCTCCGAGGCACTTGATATCGTGACTTATTCTGAATCGTCCATCCAATGATCCATGGCCAGCCTCGTCTGGTTGCCAGCGACATAATGAAATCACAAAGTGGAATATCAATCAAGTTGATAGAATCAAGAGTGGCTGGCAGACGCGGGGCGCTAGGCGAGGGGGCGCATCATTCAACCAAAAAGTTTAAAATTCAAACTCCGATTGGACATATGTTGAAGTTCAACTTTTCAAGGTTCGCGCCCTCTTCTTCTTCTCTCATACTTTTATGCATATTTCTTTCCGCGCGATAAGTAAGTAAGAAAGATGTATGTAATCGGCGGCCGACTCTTATGAATCGTGATCCCACGGCGCCCATGGCCAGCGCTCCAGGGACAAACTTGAAGCCCTTCCGGCGGTGGGCTCAGGGCTGTGATCTGGCCGCAGTTACAGTGTTGCCGGCGTACTGCGATTCATAAGTCACCTCAGCCACTACTAATACTACGCCCTGGCTAGCGGAAAACCAAAACCGTCCGTTGCTTCGCGGCCAGCGGAATCCGGATGAGATTACTCATGGGATGAGACTGCCAGGACGCGTGGCGACTCGGACTCCTTCGCGCGCGGTGTTCCTTTCCTTACCCATACCACCCATGGCGCTAAGTCTCTCGGGCCCTATAGCTAGCAAGCTACTTGATTTCTAAACCTACTACTTAACCTTCCCTTGAAGCTCGGTGAGTCCTCAATTCGACGTTCGTATTCGCACCTTCATCTCGTCGGTGAAGCCTCAAGTTTTTTTGCCAGTAACATTATTAAGGATTACCCTTTCAATTTTACTGTGTCAACTGGATCCGCGATCATGTCGATGTAAATCCAAGTAGTAGCATACGAGCGCTAGTACACAACCGCTTTGCCGTGCCCAGCCCAGCGCGGTTGTTTTGTCATTCGGATATGTCGTAGTATAATAATATTCGTCTACTAATCCAGATCTCTTTCTTACTACAACTGCAACGCCCGACCCGGTGATATTATTAACCCCCCCCCCTGCCTCTGGCAGACCTCAGGTCCACGTCCTCCGGCTTCAGACCCCGATATCCCCAGGGTGCTTGTGCTTGTGATAATTAACCGACCTCGCCTCGGCCTCAGGCGGCGGTCCGTGTCACTGTCAGCCCGAGTTAACTCGCATTCGCATTCGTGCCCGGGCCAGCCCGGGGTCGCGGTTTAGTATCTATACTTAGCCACTTCAACTTCAACTTCAAGTTGTTGGCAGTCGGTCGATCCTTCGCCAAGCCCGTAGTAGTACATACTAGTAGTGAACCTACTACATTTTTTGAAAATTATTGGCGCCCCGCCGTGTTGGCTTCCATTCCATTCCAGCGCTACAACCCCCGCGTCGTCACGGTGGTCGGCTGCAGTCTCGTGTATTCGTATTCGTCGTAGTAGTGGCACCTCGCTAGTTGTACTCACCTGTTCCACCGCGGCCAATAATAATGGTCCCTGGACTTTACTTCCCAATACGTTTGCCAAGATGAATATCAATATCATGATGTTCCTCCGAGCGAGGCGGCCTGCCGTATAACACTACATTTCAATGGGCGCACTTCCATTCTAGCGCTACAAGCACAAACGCTGTGCATTTTGGGGGAGCCTGAGGCTGCCACCTTTTTACTTCCCAGCTTTCTCAATGCAACTTACGCGTGATAGGAAATTAAATATTAATATTGATATCAATATATTTAAAATCCTTGGCCTCGTATTAATAGCCGGTGTTACATCCCTTGGCCGGGCAATGCCATACGCGCGGGCTTCCATTCCGGCGCCAGTTACTGTAGCAGATAATGAACTCCAGTTGGCTCGAAGCTTCTCCCGCGCAGCCTCAGGCCTCCGCCACCGCCAGACAGCGCTGGCAGTGACCCCGTCAGAATTCTTTCCGAGCGCGGGCGCTGAACGACGCGAACTTGAAGCCCGAGCCAACCTGCCAGTGAACTTGAAGGAAGGAAGCAGTTTCTCCCGTGTGGCACATGGCCCGGCCGCCGTCACTGGCACCACCGGGGCTGTGCTTTGTCCCCCCGAGCGCCCTCGGGCCGTATAGTACTTAACAGATGAATCGGCGTCGTTAGCAGATACGTGGATGGCTATGCGCATAATTAAATCTTAATCTCCGTCCTTCAGTTCGCTTTCCGTAAAGCTGTGCAGGCATATTTAGAACTAAAGTACATAAGTTGGCAAGCTACTTCGAGTCGCGCAGATCGGTGGTGTATACGTATACGAATGTCTCAGAATATAAATATTTCAACCAATTTTGCAGCTCTCGACTTGAACTTGAAGTCCTCAACTATCCGCCTTACATGCATGGATGATGGACTCCATTACTAGCATTTTGGATATTATGTGTCGGAGAGCTCCACTTTAGTTCTGTCTCCCTCGTTTCAAACTTGTCGACACGAATCGCAAATCGTGATATTCATCCATCCATCCAGCCACCAGCCCCCTCCGGTTGCCAGTGACATAATGAAATCACAAAGTGGAATATTGATAGAATCAAGAGTGGAGGGGCGTGGCATCAGCGAACAACGCAACCTACCGAACCAAACCAACAATTGAACTCCGACGCCAAGGTTCAAACTCCGCCCGTGTTGAAAAGTTAAAAGTTCGACCTCCGCGTTTGGATTCGGTCGTTCAACTGAAGCGTTCAGGAGCTCTGTGAAGTTATTAATATCAACTTTCCGCGAGTCGTAAGCTCGTTATTCAGTTTCGAAACTTGAAACGCTCTAACGGCGTACGCATTCAATTCATGGTGTTGCGTCAATTCAAGTATATATATATAGTGTCAGTTTTTGTATTCGTTGGGGTAGCGGATTAGCTACAGGCCTGATACAATTCTTACTGCGCTAATTATAATTATTCGTACAGGTTGCGGATGCTATAGGCCTGTTGCTGAGGTACCGTGTGCCGGCGTCCGTTATTTAAATCCCAGTGAAATCAGGTGATAGATAAATCTTCCTTTCTTGGCTTTCCTCCGCCGTCCGGAACCTCGCCGGGCTGATATTTTTTCTTCCAATTGCATAAATGCGTCCACGACTTTCCGTTTTTCCGTTTCGTACTGTTCGTACGGGTTGCGTCGCATTACTTTTAGCTATAGCTACCTATTCAATTTCGAGTTGTGCCTTACTGACCACGCCACTCCCGTTAATTAGATCCCCAGCTGCCTCTGATCAGTTCCCTTCCCGCTCTTCCTTCATGGGTGATATACATCGGGTCGATCATCTACATTCGTGCGGCAGAGTCGGCTTCCATTCCAGCGCTACAAGGCCTCAGTCGGCTGCAGACTGCCGCAGTGTTTTGTCTATTTCGTATTCGTTTACCTCCGATTCCTACCTGTTTTTCACTATGGTCAATAATACGATCCCTTTCCCTTTTCGTGTGATAGGAATAACTCTTCTCGGCCCCAACGGCCTCAACTCCATTCCCGCGCCAGATAATCGCAGATAATCAACCCGGATCGGGACTCAGCGCTGAGCTCGGAACTTCTCTCCCGCAGCATAAGGCTCCGTCAGCAGTGACTGGGTCTTTTGTCCCGGTCAGTGTCACTCTCGGGCGCAGGCGCTCAACGTCTCCGAGCTCGAGTCAATTTGAACCTCGAAGGAAGCTTCTTCCGCAGCAACCACCTGGTGTCTTTCTCCCGGGGGCCTGCGAAATCACTCGAGCGCAGACGGCGGCGGCGGCGCAGGCGCTGAACAACTACGGATGACTCGAGGTGAACCATGGCCCATAATTTTGCGACCGCCGATCGGAGCAGAGGCGGAATACCGTGTATAAAACAAAAATAAAGTGCGGTTGTACATAATGAGGAGAGATTGATTCGAGAAAGGGTAGAGACAAGGTAAAGATCTCAATGCAGTCCGAGTCCAGAGAATTCCGAATCGGTCAGTGTTACTTGTGTACTTAGGGGTTATCTGATTTCCGTGCCCGAATTTGGTGCGCATTTCCGTGTTCCCGAGTGCGAGACTGGAGAAGTAGAAAGTATGTTGAAATAATCCGAGCTCCGACTCTGCTCGACGAGAACTCAAATTCAAACTCCGCGACATCACTGCATCACTCTTTTTGTTCCACAGTCCACAACACACGAAAGAGAATGAGCATTGAGCGGAGCTTCTCACGTGTCTTCCCTCTATGGCCAGACCTCTAGATATCTAAGGGCACTGCGACTTGAACTCATCTGAGGTCACTTCGAACTCACGTCACTGGTGGCAGCTACCGTCTTCCTTGGCTATTTTCTCCGCCAAACGGCCAAGTGATCTTCTTGCGGCGGGCGCGGCTTCTTCCAGAATCGACGCCAGATCTCCGCACCCGAGACCGCTGCATATGGATTCGAAGTTACTAAGACAGAGGGACACGGCGGAAACACGGTCGACCCGGACGCTGGCTCTTCGACCGTTGGCTCCCAGTATAGATTCCGAAGCTTCAAGGCAGGAAACGGGAGCATGGACTTGCCGTCCCCCGCGATATGGGAGCCGCCACGGACAGAAGAAACCTCCACGTCTATGCAACTACAAAAGATTGTCGAAAACAACTCCGACTCCTCACGAGTCGTTTTTCGAACTCCGCTATGTCATGTCCTATTTTCTCCACCGAATGGCCAAACAATCTTCTTTGCTTTGGCACGGAGCGGCGGACGTGGCAGGACGTGGCCAAGCCAGATCTCTACCCCTTTCTCAATAAAGGTTCCAATCTATTTGTAGTTTTCCGTATTCCCCGACACGAGAACCTCCACGGACTCAATGGACTCTGTCGCAACTTGCAAGAGATTTCTTTTCGGTCTTTTCTGCGAATGGATTGCGACTCAGCTCAAGTTCGAACTCCGCAACGTCACCTCATCCTTCAAACAAATTCGGCCGACGCGGGGCTTTCCGTCCCAAAGTCTACCGTGACAAAGACCGCAAATAGACGCGACTTCGAATCGATTCGAAGCGCAAGTTGAAACCTGTCTCTGTATCCCGTGCCGCGCCCCGCGACGTGGGAATCTACACGGATCCATCCCTTCCCCTTCCACCGGCTGACATGAGAACCTCCACGGACCAGTGCGATGTCGGAGGTTCAGAAGCACTCAGCCTGAGAGCCATGGACGTCTGTATACGGGGGCAGCTGTTGTGGCCCTTCTGTCAGGTATGTATAGCTGAAGCTCAGAGATTCCGACGCTTTGGCTTTCGTGGGGTATCTGAAACGGAGATGACCTCAGACGTGAGAAGCGAAGGTAAGTACTCGGAAAATTGTGATCAACCTGTTATTCTCAGGACGCACATCCTCACACATCCTCATTCACAACTGGTCACTCTTGTTCTGGCTCAATTCAATTCAATTTTATTCTCTAGGCTGTTCACACGCATGGAGGCAATATTATCGCTATCTCTATCGCTACTCTGGATCCAAACACACTTCGGCCCAATCGCATCCTCGACTCTAAACGCGTCGGTTTTATCTTCAGTGACCATCCACCCCTCGAACCGCCTCACTCGTCGCGATAACGCAGTCCAGCGACCATCTCAGGCTTAAAACACGATCTTTAATCTGCCCCGCATCATCACATAATGAAATCAAGAACCAATCAAGGTTCGAGAGTACCGCGCTCACACCGGGCTGCGATATCTCCGAATTGGACTCCAGTCTCCTACCATGGCTGTGCTGTGGTTAAGTGCTCGGGGAAACCGAAGAGGAAAAATCTTGCTGGCAGGGACACGGCGACTTCATCTGGGCTTTTACTGTCAGTGTGTTCTCGAACAGGCACGAACTTTGAAACCCGGAGTGGGAATGAATCCCCAGGATGCGGCGACCTGAGACTGGAGAACCTCCACAGACTCGATGTCCAGATTCTACCCACACACACTTGGCGGCATCATGCGAATTCCGAGAGTCTCGCATCGCATCCCAGAAGCAGCACTCGCTGGCGGAAGCGGGATGAGGAAGGGACGAACATTGACCCGCGTACCGTGGTGCTGGGCCTGGGGTTCCGACGCTTTGGCCTTTGCGGATACGCGCGCGCTATACGGAACGAAGAAGACAGGCCTTGCCGCGGCACGTAAAGACATTCGGAATATGATCCATCCGTCCTCAGGTCGACTGACGTCGCAGATTGACCAGTCGCTTTTGGATTCGGTCGACTTTGGTTTGGTTTATTTTATTTTATTCCTAGTGTTTACACGCGCGATTATCTCTTCGCCAAACATACGGCCCAGGATAGCCATTTCATCAAGCACCCTTAAACCGGAACCACGTCCTCGATCACCCTCTGACCGCTTCATCCACTCCAATCCTACCGCGATGTCAGTATCGGCACCTACTATCCAATCTCGACTGCAACCGCGACCCCAGATGATCTACTGAACTACGATCCTCGCCAGCCGCCAGCGATCCCCATCAAGCCTGGGTGGCGACATAATGAAATCATCAAGTTGCGCGTCGCTCATCATAAACTCCCGGTAAGGCCAGCCGCAGGCACCGACATGGCTATGTATAGCAACGCAACGCCAATGTCATGTCTTGCTGCTTCTTCGTCCTCGTCAAAGTTCATCATCACAGAGGCGAACGGTCTAGGTTTTCCGGCGATTTGACCACTCCACTCACAGTCGCACTGGCGCCCCGAGAAGATTACTGGATGCATATACGGTGACAATATGGATTGTGAATCGAATCTATGCTATGCACCTGGCCGCAGCATGCAAGTTCAAACGATTTCACGACTTTTTTTTGCTCATACTCATGAGTACGGTATGTGTTTCGATTTATATTTTTGCCCACTCACACGCACTGGCAGGATTTCACGTTCAGTATTCACACATCTCCAATACAATCCCAACTCACATCCTACGGATATCTGCAATTCAACGACCATTATCTGAAGTGCAGCGCCCCTCATCCAATCCCATCCCATCGGCAGTAGCGAGCACGATCTGCATCTCGATCCCCTCGAGCGATCCCTCCATCAACTGGCAGCCATCCAAAGCCGGTTGCCAGCGACATAATGAAATCCATCTATCCTCCTCTGTTGCTATACATAGCCTTAGCCTGCCCACCTCGGAGCGACAGCGGCTGTCCCTGGGCTTCTTCGTCAGAGTCCCTCGAAAGCCCATCAAGTTCTTCCGGCTTCTCCTCAGATTCCCAGTCAGTGATGGCGTACGCGTCCACCATCACGGAAGCATCAGCGCGACGCTTCTGCGCCGCCGGAGGCATCGCCGCATCAGATAAACAATCCCCTTTCCTTGGCTGGATCGACGAGAAGGCCGACGGATGCTTCCTTCTTGGAGGGATCAGTGTGCGCATCACTGACTCCTCCGCACCATCACCCCGTCTCGTCATCACGCAGTCGATCTGGTGTGGCCACTGTGGGGACCTTCTATAAATCCAGATTAAACGATACGTCTATGCGGGCTTTGAAACTGCGCCCTCTACAGTTGTCGGTGTCTGGTAGCTGGGCGAGTAGGTTGAAAGTACGTAAAATCAACTTCAACTGCAGTTCAAACCGCCCTAGATATAGGTAACTTGAAGTGTGTACTCGGTGTCTCAGGCGCCAAAATAACAGAAGAAAAAAAACGTAATCCATAACGGCTCCGGAGGATAGATAAGCCGTGGCGGATGTGGGTTCGCGATAGATTTTATAAATGCAGATTTAGCTCGGCGAATTCGGAATCAGATTTGATTTTGGATTGGATCATTGTTGAAGGACGTTTTCGTTTCATTAAAACTCGGGCTGAATTCAAAATAATCACAGAGAGAAATCCACATACTTCGTGTTTGGTGGATCCAACATTCAGCAGCTAAGGCTGCAGTAAATCTTCAACCATGCATACATACATATGGGTGCATGTGTGGGTTGGAAAATTTAGCCCACGCTTACCCGGGCCGGCCAATTCGGCGATGACCCAGTACCCCAACGTTCCTGAGAACACTACGGACCTTAACGTTTGTCTGCGCCAGTGGGTACAGCGAACTACACGACGCACAAAGAACAGTCTCAGTGGACTTGAAAGGCCATGCATTCGAGGCACGGACCCACATCCGTACCTTCAAGGCATCAAGGTTGAAATGTCGACTCGGGAAAAACGCGCCCTATGACCAATTAGTAATTATGCCTTCAGCTGTGCCCCTGACTCGCGATCGCTGAGTCGGAAAAGTCTGAGGTAGACGACGGACACGGGCAGCGCGTCTTCGTCTTCTCCTGCTCCGTGCGTGTGCAATGTTCCACATTCAACCCCATCACCCGGTGATCATTGATCCGCCAGACGAAGTTTTATTGTAGGCCTGGGCGCAACAGGCTGCTCCAAAGAACAACTCTTGACTTCAAGGTGTCCTTTATGCAATGTTCCATTCGACTGTTCAACTGTCACAGTGATCACGCCAGCGTAGAAGTACATTGAGACCGGTCAGATTGTGGGTCAGACCGTCAGACATCCGCCTAGGTCTAGGCAGGTCGAAAGAGAATAGTTAAATTGCAACACAAGGATTTATTTGGCGAGACCGACTATGCATACACTATACTTTCCTTTCTGAAGAGGCGAACGAAACACCCACAACAGGATTGAAGAGTGATGCACTTGAGACTACAAACAACCAAGGTACGAGGTAAATCGTTTGTAGCGTCTGTCTACGAGACTAACTTGAGACTACGAGGTTCAACTGAAGCCTCATGCATTCAGTTACTCTTCATGTAATATTACGGGATCGCGGTTTCGGGTGGTACAGCATATTCCGAGCCGTCATTATTTAATTTTTTCACCTGTCACGGTAGGTGAAATCTCAAGTTGAATTCCGGGAAAAGGAAGAGACCCGCTTTCAACTTGAGACGCGCCATTGTCGCAGCCTGCGTTTTAAATCTCACCTTCGAGTCCGAGGCGCGCGGGGAACCTTGGTTAAATTCTCCCATTCCCAGTCCGTCCGCGTCCAACGCGTAGCAAGTTCCATTCAAGTCCAACCTACCATCAATTTCACCACGGTGATTACTGGTACAAACAGAAAGGTACTAGGCCCAGACGCGGCGCGGCGCCACCAAGCGCACCCACAAGGCGAGCCCACGGTGGCCTGGTTCAACTCCGAAAAAACAAATTCGAAGCACAATTTGAAGTGGGCTCACCGAATAAATTATAGACATCCAAATCAAGGTCGCTAGCCTCGTGTTGCGTGTATAAATTTGACGGGGAACCACTGTCCACTGACCCGCTCACGTTGCAATTGAAGTCAGCTATGAGATGAGATAATATACTGTGCCTGGAGACCCACGGATCGTCGGAAATTGCACCGAGCACGGTGAACAACGCAGGGGAGAGTCCAATGTAATCGAGCAAATAAATAATAGACCCACGCATACTTTTTTCGTTTTCCTGGACAGAATTCGAATTCAAAACCTTTGACTCGAAGTGCATGTGCAGGGTCCATGGAGTTATAGACCTGGAGTTAGAGTCGGAATCGGAGGCAGCGGTGGACGTCCGACGCCCGCTGCGCGTTATTTTTACAATGTTCCATTCCATTTCTATTCTAAAATAATCAACCCCACCAACGAAGTGTCAACGGTGATCAATGATCGTCAATTCACGGCAGGTTACCCGCTCGCCAGCCCAAACAAACCTGAGAGTGAGACCAGCCAGTGACTCAGACGTTGGTTTAGACTGAGACTCATCGCTTGTCGTGTGAGTCGGCCTAGGCCTGTGGCTTCTTAGCAGGCAACTGCCAGCACCCACGGTACTCCGATATGTTCGGAGTCGCTTTCCGCACCATTATTCCGCTAGCAACCCGCCGTGAAACAAATGGGCTTTGAAAGCCCTCCCTCATCACCGCGGCTTCCGACTCGGATCAAGCAATAATACGCAGGCGCAGGAGGTTTAACCTGGGAGGCACGCCCTTGTGGTATTTGATTTACTATCATTCAATGTCTATATACGCCTCCAGCATACAATGCTTGAGTAAACTCGGTTCAAAATCCACATCAACCGAGTCAACCGTGGGAAGAAGAGATTTGATCGGCCCGAATCCCGCCCAGAGTGGGGCGGCGCCACAAACTGAATGAAATTCATGATTGCCTTGGTTCAATTTAACAATTGACTCGGGCCGCAGAGCTCCTAGTTATCTGCTGCCGCTGCCATTTTTTTCATTTCATTTCGCAAGTTATCGCAACCTGCGCGGCCCACACTTGCATTGCAGTGTGCGTAGAATTTGTATCCTCAGTGTGAGGTGTAGAACGTATTTTCAATAAGTCTCTACCACTGCGATTCGATTCGAATATTTCATCGTCAAGGTGATCAATAATTACCCGCCAGTGAGACGAGCGAGTGATTCAGATGGTGGGTAAGCCGCCTCCCGAGGCGGCAAGGCTGGCGGACGATGTACCCACCGCCAAATTGGTGTCGCTACTATTGTGCTTCGAAAACACGGTCGTACCGGCGCGCGCGCCGTTATATTTAATCTCGATATCCCGCGACGGGTGCACCCACCGAGGAAGCCGCGCCACTGGGACCAGTGACGGGCGTGGCCGAAGTTATTATTTTCATTACGCCCGGTGCTGGCAACCCATTCGCCGCTCCCCGACGTGTCAAAATTAGATCACGAATTAAGGCGGGCTTCAAGTTCGTGGTTCTTTGTGACGCGCGCCAAAGTCCGATGGGACAAACCACGCGTGGTTTGACCCGGCACGATTTATTGTGAAGCGTTTGGGTATTCCGGGGCGACTAAGCTGTCGAAGAAAGGAGGGGGGGCACCGTCACCACAGAACATGCTGTGCTGAAACGCTCTGCCTCAAAGCTGTCGAGAAGGAGGGGCGCCCAAAGGTTTCTCCTCGGACCTCCAGATTCAACGCGCCGAAGCTCGATTGACTCGCGTCCGTCTAGTTATCTCGGGGAGAACCTGGAGTCCAAGCTGTGCATGGTCAGATGCCGTCCCTTGAGTCTCAAGCTGTAGGCTGTTGTTACGGGATCAATGAAGAGCTGTATAATATAAGTACAAGCGAGGTGTGCCGTAACGCCGCCGCCGCCGCACTGGTGGCGCTTTTTGACCCGCTACAATTATAATTTCGATCGTCCAGACATGCCATAACACAGACGCGGACTCGGCATCTCATGCTGAAGTGTGGATTATAATTCTACGATGACATGTTTGTACTTCATTTCCGTCTTATTTTATGTTGACTCGGAGTAGTTGGCTGGACATAGGCTCGTGACCAGCCTTGACATAAGTTTAACGTATATACTAATGGACAATGAGTGACGCGTCCATGGGCCTCGGAAACGAAGGTTAGGCTTCATCGCTTTGAGTTGAATGAAAGGTTTGAACTGTGAGGCGCCGGGGAATTTTCGAGTCCGCGACACCGTCGGTCTACCCGGCCACGCCACGCCGCGGTTTTTTTACGTGGAACGAGGTAGAAACTCTTGGAGTATCTATACACCTAACCTCAGGGTTGATGTCGTGCCTGGAAAGTTCAATATCAGCGGTAAGTGCACGTCGCGCTATCTGCTACTAGTAAACGCCAAGTCCAAGGGCGTGTAAAATTTGTTTTTAGAATCAGCGGGTTGAATCTACAGCTGATTATCGCATCGCCTCTCAGATCCCCTCCACCCGCAACCACCGGTTCGACCAGAACGGATAATTCGTGCGAAATCTTCGTTCAACTTGATCGGTCCAATACATATTTATCGTCGAGAAAAATGAGTGGTTCAATTCCCGACTTTTCCGTCGAGGTTTAAAGACCGAATGCCTCGAATTGCCTTCAGCCTTTACCAAGAACGTTCTTTCACCTCTATTCACGCAAGTCTACTTCTCCTCAATCCAACAACACCAACTACAGTTCCTAATTCGACAACCACCCAGCCAGACGGGATTGAAAATCTACATTCGTAATGCTGCCACGGCCCCCCATTCGGTCAGTGATGTAATTAAGTAGCTCGATTTGCTTTACGCAAAATTTAAAGGTGGCGAAATTGTCTCGTCGTTGTATTCAGATCCTCCAGGGTCTAGAACGCTAACCGCAGTCCATGTGGTCATTTTCACGCGTCTTTGCGTCACGTTCGTAAATTCCAAATTATTTTGTGCCGTGCAAATCGCGTTCCTGCCCACGTCACTGCCAGGGCGCCCCTATTCCTATTCAGAGTTGTTTCACTCAAGGGTGCGGAGTTACGGACGTAAGCCTCATTATGAAGTACGGAAAGGTGAGACAGTGTCAAATTGAAGCCATGACGGTTAACTTTGTGCTGAGTTGCGACACCACAACATGGCAATTCAAGAACCTTCATCTGCTCCCGCCATGTTTGAACAGACCGGAATAAAACCGATTTACGATGTTGTTATTATTCCGACGGCGGATGCAAGAAGTCAATGTTCCACCGGGGATGGGTGAGTTGAAGTATAACTGCCGTGCCCGCACAGCCACAACGGAATTCAACGGGATCGACTGATCATGAGTAAGTACTTGTGTGCCAGTCGTCGCCACGTCCACCGGATGATATCCGCAGGATACCCGCGGATTTCTGGGTACATAGAAATCGGAAATCCAAACCAACCAAGTTTACATTGGCTCTCCGCCAACTTCAGTAGTATGTAATTTTTTTGGCCTGCCAACGATTTCCAGATTGAAATCGCTTAGCTGACCATTGAACACTGAAAAACTCGGAGGCAGGGGGACAGAGGCGAGAAAAAGTCGGGACTAACTTAAAGTAGACAAAAACTGGCCGAGGATATTCAACCGTGTAAAAACATCCATATTCCATTCAATATCGACCCTACGGAATGCGAGCACTTGCAAAATCTGTTTTCAGCGCCCATAACTAAACAATAACCGCGGCCGGCGGCCGCGCGTTCGACCCTCGCTTATTTCAAAGTAGGTTGTGTTTCACGGGGGTGAACTCAAATAATAAAATGACCGAACACCGAGGATTAGTGAGTAGGAGTACTTAGTATATGATTCTCCAAGTTGAACTACGCAGAGTAAGTATGCGGAGGAGGACTTAGTGTTCGCTGTTAGAATCTTCCCGTTGGAAACTGATGGGATTCGGCAGTCCCGGCCTTGAGCCTGTCAGTTCACCGGGGGTTGCGCTCACAAAAGGTTGAGAACGGGAACGGCGAAGAGCGGCGAGCGTGCTCGAGGATGCGGCTTCTCGAGCAAAGAATAAGAGCGTTTACGGAGTATCCGGTGGAATCTTCACAAAGCACACCCAATAGTCGATCGAAGCTACTCAAAACGAAGCTCGGAGAACTGTGTTTTCACCGCTCGGTGAAGATTTTCTCAGCCAATTCGCGCCTTAGGCCTCAGCCAGCCATCATATACCTCTCCGCTTTTAGCCCGAAGCTAATTCAAGTCCCCGATGTCTAGGTAGATACAGGTGATCAATCCCCGATATTCAAACCCTTGAAGTACGTACTAGTACCTGGCGTTCCGACTCCTTTGGGGCTCCACACAGAGAAACAGAAGTTGTGGGCGCGTGTGCATTGTATTGAAATTTTGAGGGCTATTGTGGGTGCGGACACATGGACGAATCGGACCTAGGCCGCAGAGGCAAAGACGAACTAGGCGAGGGAAGATCAGAGTGATTGTTCCATGCAGCGCCGGGATTTACAAAGCTGCGGAGGAACCGGAGCGCTGTATTTTATATAGTCAGTGTACGTGGGTAAAACAGGAAACGAAACGAAACACGATGCGGGCAGTTGTGGAAAAGGATACCCGTCATGAAGGACGAAGCAATTCAGACAAACGTCATGGAATAAAACACGGGAAACTGAACACACATATTCCATCTGACGACAAAAACGACAAAGGATACAAGTGCGGTTGATCTGACATTTCCATTCGGCAGAGAGAGGAATCAACAGAGAAATTCAAAGAGCTGTGGACGAAAGGACGAGCAGCTCAAGTAGCAATATAGTGTTCAGCGCCGAGACAGATTATTTTAGAGCAGTACATTTAACTTTGCGCCCACCGGCAAACAACTTGAAGCCGCAGAATTTCCGAAGCCTCAGTACCGATCGGCCTTTGGAGAATCTCCGAAAGAATCCAGAACGTCGATAGAATCCAAAGGTGCATGAGGCTATGCTGGCGGAGCAAAGACGCCCCGTTTGAGATTGCGTTAGGTGTTCAGCTCTAATTGGCCGCCGGCCCCAGAGGTGACAGCTTCAACAGAGCCGAGTCGGGTGTACTCACGGCGGGAAGGGGAACAAAGTACAGCTTTAGTTATTTGGGGTATGAATTGGAATATCATGGACAGCGGGAATTTTGGACACACCATGAGAGGGAGAAAATATAGCGCGCTCCGCGCTTCGTGTCGATGGTGCCCAGAGGCGTGAGAAGAGGGGAATCATTGTCAGGACAACATTGTTGAGCGAAGGGCCGAAGGCCAACTTGCGAACATGCATATAGGCGCTCGTCAGGGTGGCACTGGCAGAGTACGAAAGCTAAGAGAGTCGGTGTTGGTCAGCGTTGTTCAAAACTGGCAGAGACGAAGAGCTCGAGCAGGATCACCAAGGGATCACCGAAATGCCGCATACAGCGTCGACAGTGAACTCCGGGGCACATAGCTAATCCCGATCGACCCTGCGGATGTCAGTCTACCAGTAGCACAGCCCTGCATAATGAACTGGATTGTCTACAATGAACGCCGGCGTTGAACGTTGAACGGCAGGGAGTTGATGGTGATTGGTCGTAGGTCGTAGTAGCAATCAAAGGGTTCGGCGATCAGAGATGCTGTGCTGCCAACTTGAAGTACATGCCAACAGGGGTGCTCAACTAGGGTGAAGGAGGGCGAAGGGCCAAGCAAAAATAAACCCAGAACGGTCAGAAGATTGAAACATTGAGAAAATTCGAATTCAACCAAGCAAAATAAACCGCTCAAATTTCAACACAGCTGATTGCTTTCGAAGTAGGACGCAGGAGGTTTGCGAAGACTCGACCCCGATGAAGGTCTGCAGATCGTCGCGAATCCTCCGTCATCAGCGTTCCTCCTGGCGCCTCGGCGGCTCCGCCCAGTGAGGGGGTTGCGTCCTCCAACAGATAAACGGCGAGGTTGAATTGTATTAGCTGCAGTGCGTCCGGGTTATTGCGGTGCCAATGACCGATTCCGACACGGGCGCGCATAACGAATGAGGAACGCAAATATGGGACCGTGCCTGAACAACCAAATTTTAGAGCAAAAGAAGAGGATTTCATCATATTGAACACAAAACTCCATTGAGTCTTGACGGAATCCGTTTCTTAACGGAAGCGCGCCAGAGTACATCCTTAGCGAATTTGATATGTCCTATGAAACAGATTCGCAAGGCGGCAGGAATCCAAGGGGTGAAAGAAACTGAAAAATGAAGTCGACTCTGGAATTTCTTCCTGCCTTCACAACAGCGAATTTCAAGCAATTGACATGTGGAAGAGTACTCGAGTAGAGTAGCTGCGAGCCCCTCCACCTCGCTACACGTACATGTTACACATTCAAGCAGACGTGGAATCCGGATTCGATCGACTCAGAGGACAAATAATGTAGCGCTAGCGCGCTTGAGAGCCAGCAGTGGAGTGTACGCCCGCGCGCAGGATAAGCTGCCGGTACATACCTAAGTTGATTGTGGATGAGACATCTGGGAAAGCATAGCAGAAGAGTAATGGTCTGGGTCGGAAGGTCCAGAATCAATACGAAGTCAAAAATTCGCAAGAATTTCTAAAACAATCGTCATTTTCGAGCCGGCCTTGGCCTTCGTCTCTCGTTCGGCTGTGGTATTCAGTTTGAGCTGGGGTCTTGCCGCTCGTGGCTTCGCTGTTCTGGCTTCCGTTCAAGGTAGAGGAAATTGATGCGTTGAAAGATTTATACCAGGGCGGAGATGTACTGACAGTTTGTATGGGAATTTGGTAGCTTCAATTTCAGCCAAGTAAATCTTTGGATGTTTGAAAGAAGTATTTGATTCGATTGAGGCACCGTCCGGCTACGAATATTCTATGTTGATGGCAGGAAAGGAGGGTGATTCCGGCGCCCACCCACCCGAACGGACACGCGTGTTAAATCCACCTGCGATGTTGCTGCCTAGTGTACATGCTGTCGTCGTCAATTGAGGTGCCCACTGTTCCGGATCGCTGCTCTCCGGGCCCGTTGCTTTGCAACTGTGTGTGAGTTCAGCCCGAGAAATACCCGTGGCAGGTCATAACCGGTCCGACTATACAGGCAAGCGACAGCGCGTGTCTTTTCTTCCGATTCGCACACGGTTTTTGCGGGGTATAGACAGCGTGAGCTGAAGCTATAACACGATAACGGCTGGTGATATTTGACGTGCCACAATGTGGTGTCGGGATTGGCTTCACCTAAGCGACGGAATTTAAACAGCGTTGAGCACGTCGGGTGGCTGAAACAGAAACATGAACACTATCCGATTCGTGGCAAGTCAGTTACTTACACACCCGAGAAGCGAGGTGAAAGAAAAACCGTTCTAAAATCGCAGAACAGGATTGTAGGCGTGCCTGCTACCGTTCAACGTTGCGCCCCTTGGCGCCCGGGGTCCACGCGGATCACAAGATTATCAGGTACCTTCATCCGGCTAAAGGTGACCCATTGAAGGGCAACCTTAAATTGGGCAGATGGATCAATTCAGGTAGGCAGCGAGGTCGATTATTAAATGGAGAAAAGCTCAAATGTCAACATTTAACTGGAAAGGACTTACCACGGTCACCCTCATGGTCCACGAACAGAGAGATAGACAAGAGGAGACAAGTTGACTGGAGTCTGGCGGTCAATAGGACTGGTGAAATCTGTTTGGGAAGACCCTAAGCAGATGCAAAGAATACCGTCATCAAATTCGTTCCTGGCCTGAATTTAGAAGCTCGTATGCTTCTTTCCGATAAATGGATGCTGTTCCAATCACAAGAGGATCCGGAGCTCCCAAGTGGCAAGGAGTTCCGACACCGGAAAATACCGACTCTATGAGGAGGAGAGAGCATCCGCCAACGCCGCAGAGGCAGCGTTGGATGAAGTATAATGCGCACCATGATTGAGGTCTAGGAACATTATCCTCCCACAGAGGCCGTGACTGCTGTCTGAGTCAACCTCCGCAATTGGAATGACAAGGAATATCTGCACCGAATAGCGTTGAAACACTTCGAATACTAGGACTTGTCAAAGGTGACACAAACGGAGCTGCATATCAATCCGCCGTTCTTCCGGGACTTTTGAGACGCCAGAATGCTCCAAGGACATTGTACGCTTATTGGACGGTCCTAACACAGTTGTTGAGATTTTCCAAAGCTTTAGAGGCGGACATAGTCGGCGATGTCAAGGATCGCCCTTCCCACAGGTCTGAGGTAAAAAAATACCGAGCTTAAACCTGTTTGGGGTATTTCTCTAATATGAGCATGATGCGGTTTCAAGTTCTGTGCTGGCATCCTTTAGTACCAAAAGAGGAAATTACGCATACAGACTGAATACTCACAGGCGGGATCAGAACGGAGTATCGAGTCGGCTCGCCCAGAAGATTATCATTTGTTACATACGGTCTCTGGCATTGAGCCTGTTGGCGCTGAGGGGGATTTAAAGTCCCGCCGGTCGGGCCCAGCAATGCGGAGTTGGGTTCAACCGCAGGGTCGGCTGTAGGTCAGGTCAGGCGATTTGGAAACGTGAAGAAATCACCTGCACTACTTACGAGTTCAAGCGAGGTCGACGTTGATCTCGGAGACTCGGACATTGTTAGTATGCCTTCACCGAGGGGTTGGACGGGAAAAGGGAACGAGTAAAGCCAGAGTTATGTGGGCCTCGGTAATTGCCTTATCCAGAGTATGTGGACCAAGAATTTATTCATGATAAGACGTAAGCGAGAAAAAAATCCGGGCGTGTGCTCAAAGGTGGTCGACAGATTTCTTGCGGTCTTTAAGAAAAACGACCTTCTCATCACCAGGTAGAAAGCAAGAGTAACGCGATGTCCGACAGAGTCACGTTCCAGTTTGCCACTGCGGACAATCGTGAATCAGAGACATCGTATTAGCGGCTGGCCGGCCGAGTAATAGCGCCTGGGATTGAGATGGACACCAGGAAACTAGGAAGAAATCAGTCGAGGCTGACTCTGAGATCTTGACCTCGTCGATCATCGATGAAGTTGAAAGTTCTGATATTTGGTTCAAAGGATGATGGACGTGATGGTAAACAACCACGTCCTCACGATCACAGACTTGATCCTGCTTCCGTCAGCCACTGCGCGAAATGTCGTTTGAGCATGCGCCTGTGTCGAAAGGAAAGGCCCTTCCTACCGTCGTTCGCGTGAATCTTACACTTGAGCAGGTCTCATGGTCGGGATTGCCATGACATCCATTTTGGTCGGAGTATTCGACGTGAAGCACTATTTCCATCTTCAAGTAGGTCGATAGTTCCGGTGAACTTGGCTATGTGACGCGCCATTTGACTAGTAACGGCAGCTTGTACCACACATCTCGCGCCACTACCAAGTACTATCTTTATTTCGGGTCAATGAGCTAGTCCAACTTATTCGTGCATGCAGTACTGGCGATTGGGCGTCCACCACCTCGCTTTCTCCAACTCCAGGCGGGTGTAATTTTCTGCGACTTCATTTATCTCAATACGCTGCTTTTACAGCGACCTTTTCATCGCAGAAATCTTACTATTTAACATCGGCATTCCGATAGAACGACATTTTGGTACCCTCAAGTTTGCTGTAAGAAAATTCAAGGAACTGCTCTAATCAACTGACTCGCCACCTCAGTCATTTGCGGTAATCACGACGCTTCTCGCGACTCTGTTGGAACTCATATCCCTGGGTTTATTCCACCGCGCGGGTCTCAATTACATCCCTTCCGGACCGATCGCTCTTATATTCAGCATCATCTACCAGTACCACAGGATTGTCCCTTCTGCATACAGTTTGCGTATCTTCGGGCTTCCTCTCACGAACAAAAGTTTCACGTATGTATTCGCATTGCAGGTGTGGTCTGCTTTTCCCGTCAGGTGCCATCTCTCAATACATATCTTCCTTCAAGCTCGCGATTGGATATCTTCCGGGGTCTGCAGCTGCAGCGCTCATAGGCGTCTTTGCCGGCCAGATATATCGCTCCGACTTGGCCAACCTCAAAGGATACCGGATACCTCCATGGCTAGCGTCCTTCGCGTCCCAGTATATCCTCCCTCTGCTTGGCTCCCTTCGTCCTGCACGGCGGTCCAACCGTGCTCTCCCGGACGAATTGGATTCAGATAACGCCAGGCCGCAGAATGACGAGGTCATTACGACGGCCAGGCCGGCGCCCGTTCCATCCCCGGCTACACAAAGAAATCGTGCGGAAAATAATCCAGCCGACCAGCGGAGTGGCACTGGAGGGTCCGTTGTTAGGGAATGGGTCGAAGGTTTGACAGGACGAGGCCAGACAGGCATCAGGATTCCCACCGAGGCGGAGATAACGCAATTGACGACCATGTTTCCTGATATTCAACGAAACGTTTTGGTTGGGACCCTACAACGAAGGTACGTCTCTTATCTCCTTCGTTCACTTATTGCTCACCAATACATTTAGCGCGAATATGGAGAGCGCTGTAGAAACACTATTGAGTTCGCAACAATCATAGTAGTACGTATGATTTTGCGGAGCCACGGAACGTGGCAATATATTTTTTATCACTCTGCCTCCTCGTCGAAGCCCTCTCCGTCTTCGTCTTCTCCAGTAAACGCTGCGAGCGGAACCGCGTAGAGACGGATCACCGGCTATAAGATCCGTTCAAAATTAAAAACGCAAGACGGGTGTATCAAGCCACAAACCTTATTCGGATCCTTCACCAGGACGTATTTGCCCTCTGGCATCTTCATGCACAGGTCTGTGATAGATCTGACAATGCCCCACCCATTCGCCAAGGAGACGTTGAGCTGCCCCGCAAATTCGGTGGGGCGCATGGACGCCGTACTCAGAATGACATGGCGAGTATTGTCCCGCGGGTTCGCACGAGAGATGTATCTAGGAGCAAATGCGTCAGTATACGACACGCCGAATCAGACTAATAAAAAAGGGGAGGGAAGCACCCATGAGAAAAAACCAAGAAGCTTACTTACCCAATCTTCAACGATTCGGCGCCGGCCAGCACACTCTGAACTGTCCATTTGGCCAGTTTGCAGCTGTTGTTCTTCATTTCCGTGGCAACGACCGCGCCGCGCTGGGAGTCTAGCTTCGCTCTCCAGTCAGGCGCGCCGCCGGCACCTTGAGAGCGCGTGTCAAATTCATTGAGCGCTCGAATTGTGACCAATCCCTGTCCGTCGCGCGCGTTGCCTTGGCCTGGAGAATACGCATCGACCTCCGTTCGGACACAAATTTTGATATCCTCGTCTTCTGTGATCCCCATGTCGAAGACACGGTAGCGATACCCGCAGGAAGCCAGTGGGTCCGTCTCGTCAGGCCCATAGAACGGGTTCGGGTGTGCGAAATCTATGGGCGCGGGCGGCGGGTTCTCGACGACAGATTGGAAGCCGAAGTTTTGGTTAATGTAGGTCGCCTCGAGGGACAGAGACGTCGCCGAGTTGATGGAGGGCACCTCGGGTACCGCCACCTTTTCTGTAGGGTTGTTCGGGTTGGGTGGGGCTGGGTCTTGTGGGGGGTCCGCAGCATTTTCGTTGACGGTAACAGTGTCGAATGGGCCACCGTCGCGCTTGTCGAAAAACAGATTGTTTCCTTCCCGAAGGATGACAATGTCCCACGGGTAGACGGAACGTGGCGCGCACATGAGAACACTGAGAATGACATCTGTCGCGTATACCGTAGCAGTATTTTTGGCGGCAAGCTGCATGCATAATTAATAAAACCTAAAAAAAAGAGATACCATAACGAAACTTGCCTCTTGGATGACAGGGTCGTCCGACGTCGTGGTATTATACCTGATACGGTCCACAAGCTGTAGCGGACGCTCGGTCTTGGTAGTTATACGATCATATGATTTGTCGTATGCAAAGAGTCGCCCGTACGAATCGCTGCGCCACGGATAAATGGACAACGAATCAAGCCGTAAATGAAACTCACAGGTCAACAGGTTCATCAACTTCTAGCCTCAATTTAGCGAGACGATGGAATTCAATCTCTTCCAGCATTGACCATGACGGAGAAATAACGACCGACGACTCGCGAGTGCGGTTGTTCTGACCGTGAAATTAGTCACGACCTCGAGGGGCATTTACCATAACACAAACCTTCTCCCAATCCCTCCAGCCTCTCCGGCCGCCTCTGAGATTGTTCCCTCGTCCAGCATTAAATCCACGACCTCCACGTTGGGGTCCACCTCTGGCATTATTGTATCCGGCGCCACCACGGGAGCCTCCCCTCCCTCCCCGGGCGAAGGCGCCGCCTCTGCGAGGAGGAGCGGCTTTGTTGTCGACAAGAGAGAACGAAGACTCGTCTTCGACATGGAAATACGCAAAAGCACTGGCGGTTCCGCTACCGAATGCTTGGGTACCGTCGCGCCTCCTGCCACCAGGTCCACCACCGCGATTGCTCTGATTTTGAGGGAGACCGACTGCCGCCTGGCGATTGTCAGAGGACGAGTCATTCCAGTCCGCAAAACGTCCCAGTTTATCAGATTTCGAGTAAGGCGCGTAAGGAATGTCCTTGAACTTGAATTGCTCAGGGAGATTCGAAGACGAGGGTCCCCATCCACCGTCGGGATTGTCGTTAATCGGCGGGAGCGAGAAAGAGGCCATTGTCGCCGTTAGAAAAAAGTGCAAAGTGCACGTGTCGCCTTCCGTTTTAGGCAATTTTGAACTTGGGTCTTGCCGCCATGAAGTCAGTTTTGCTTTACCCGCTTGCACTGATTCTTGTTAACCATTCGCAGCGTAGTCAAAGAAATTAACAAAATCAACCAACTCGAGCTCGATCTCGGTGTTAGTGGCGCGTCATGGCACGACGAATACAAAGATTCAGCCTATATCTTCGTAGGCGGTCTTCCTTTCGATTTGACAGAAGGAGATGTTATAACAATATTCTCACAGTGAGAGCTCTATGCACGTTCTATCCCACTGTTTGATTCATCTCTCGCCACAGATATGGGGAGGTCATGGATCTGAATATGCCGCGCGACAAAGAGACCGGCAAACGGCGAGGCTTCGCGTTTCTCATGTATGAAGATCAGCGGTCAACTGTTTTGGCCGTCGACAATCTGAATGGCGCGACGGTCCTAGAGAAAACTTTGCGCGTGGACCATGTGAAAGACTACAAGCAACCCAAAATTAAAGGAGAGGACGGCGAGTGGGCGGAGCCTGAAGAGCAGAGTCTTAACGCCAAACCGCAACTGATTGAGGGTAGGCATCCTCTTGATATTCATTTGACAATGTTGACTCAGCGGCCCAGATGATGATGGTGCAGCGTCGGACTCCTCTGCATCCACCGGCGCTTCTATCGATCCAGAAGACCCCATGCGTGACTACCTGTTAGCCCAGCGCAGAGAAGCCAAAGCTCTCAAAAAAGGGAAGAAATCGAAATCAAAAGGAAAACATAAGGATGAAACGCCGGCGGAAAGACGGGCCAGAAAAGCACGCAAAGCGGAAAAAAAGTCCCGCAAAGCGAAGAAAGCATCTGAAGGTATAAGGGGCGTGGAGGAATTGCTAAAATCGTTGGATAGCGGCCCGCCGCGTCAACGATCACCCCCATCGCGAAGCCCTCCTCGTCAGTTGAGGCGACAACGCTCCAGGAGTGGCTCCCCTCGTCGTGATGCCCGCGACTACGCTCGACCCCGTTCCCCGGGCGCTTATAACTATTCCAGGGATGCCGACCGGTTCACGGAAAATCGAGGCGGAGGGCGGAGGGAACGATCGCGCGAGCGCCCAGGACGAGACTGACCCGAATTGCGCTGTACCTGCTCTTCCATTTCCTGTCTGAAACACCACAATGTCATTTCATTCTATTTCAATGTCCAGAGCCCAGACTGCGCGACAGGCACCACCGTACCCAGCGGCGTCCCAATTGACTTGTCCTTGAATCACAAGTCTCCACCAGACATCAAGAAGCAAGCACAGTCAGCAATGTCCCCATCCTCTGGCCGAGTGAGAAACGCTCAGCTGAAACACTGATGCTAAGAGGTAATCTTGAAGCTCCGAGAGTGGGTACGAAATCACATTGCACTCCAGAGTCAGCCCACGGTATGTCAAGCAAAGAAACCCTTGCTTCTTTTTAAGCTCAGCTGCCTGAAAGTACAGACGTACCGCGTGAGAAGGGGATAACGATTGTGGTGCCGAAAATCAATAGAATCTGTGCCGCGGCAGTCAGACAGCACCAGATGTCAACGGCCCCCGCCAGCATGCGGCAACGTCAAGCCCAGATATGTACCTCAATGAGCCAGCAAAGCATCCAGAAAACTGCTTATACTTGGAACCGTCACTGGGGATAAAGCGCAGACCGAAAGTCGGAGACATTTAGCTCGCTCGGGGATCCATTGAACTCCATTTACCGATCATGAACCGCGAGGGTACCCCGGCCTTTTTTCGAATTCTGGTTTCGAGGTTAAATGACAGTACTAGTCGTCCCATCCGGCCTCGGAAATATCTCCATGGTTTATGTTAAACGGAGCAAGCAGCATTAAAACAGGCTGGTGGAAAGCGCGCGCCAGAACGGCATGGCTTTTGGTTCCATATTTACAGCCGGAGGCCCTCGCCAATGAGCAGTGGACCTGACTGACTAGCTGAATCGCCGTGGACATTCGAACCCTTTGACGTTTCTCCTTTCAGCGATGCGAGCCGCGTGTATCTTGTGTATAAAAATCCATCCAGCTCCGAGGTCGAGTGTAGTAGAGTATATAGAAAGTCCGCGATTTTCTATCACATTAAACAGAATAAATGCAAATGCTCCGAGTCGTTGAGCAGGAAGTAACGTGTCCCAATTTAGAAACGATATGACGCCCGAGCTGGTAGAAATCGGACTCGGGACGAATGCTGTTGTTATTTGGGGTCTGAGAAATTTCGAAGACTTCCAGGAAGAATCTCAAAGACCGCCGGTAAATGGTTGACCGAGAGTGACAAGCACTCGCGGGATTCCTGCTGTAGAGTCTGCCGTCTTACGCTGGTCCCTCCGAGTCAAGGGCGGTAGATCTGTTCCCAAACAATCAGAAGCCAGAACCAAGTGGGGTTGCCGCCCTCGGCACGGCAGACCTGAGAATAACCATTAATGTCAGTTCGGGCCAAGCTCTTGCGACAGAGTCTCAACCAAAGAACCCTACCAATGGAAGCGGGAGAGCACAGATGATCTATACAGATGGTGTCAAAGATAAGTCTGCAATTTAATTGATGAAAAATGTTCGACAGCGTTGCACATGGAGCGGCGCAGCGATGACCTCGATCCTGTGCAGCCGCCTAGCAGCTGCCTTTACGCGGTCAATGCACACCAATAGGCGCTCGATACCGACAGCTGTGGCGACCGGTCGGGTCGCAATAGTCGCCGTGAGTCGTTAGCCAGAAATCCTCGGGGCCGTTTATGCGCAAACCATTGAATGGTGCGTTGTCCGAATTTTTGAAACGCCTTTGCTCCCGCGGCAGTAAATGTGGGATTATATTAGGCGGATTTCTGATTTTAGCGTCCAATCGCAAGAAAGGGACTGAGCAGCGATTCGGTCCCGATCGCGCGCATCTGGTCGGGGTACCTGAACAGGTAGTATACCCGATTCGTGGTGTATTCAGTCCAAATGGTCTAACGCGTAACAGTAAGCGATTGAGTCTCGCGTTTTACCGGACAGCGACAAGACATGCCATTCAACGGCTTTGAACGGTGGTTTGAGCCATCCAGGGCATGAGGACCGTCCGCTCGAATTGTATGTCCCATTCAACGAGTCTTGGGGCACAAATTCATGTCGAAAATAGTGGGACTTGGGGAGGTTCCTTGAGAAAGACCCCGCCCACGGCTGTCCACGATGGACTCGGAGTGCGTCATAGTTTGATGCTGCTGGCGCAGGGCGCCAGGGTTCTCTTCCACAAAATTAGGGCCTGTGGATGGAGAGATAATCCAGATCCCGACCCAGACCTGAGTCATGACCAGACGTCGGAGAAATTTCGTACAACTCGCACAAAGATTCAAAGGGATCCTGGATAGTCCATGGGGCCCAGGAATCTCAGTACCTAGTACTTGTGTGAAAAGAAGTCACTCGGGCAGCACAAAGACTGAGATAAAAAGAAAGGAAAGAAATCAATTTGAAAAAAATTGAAAATGCTCCATGATCGGGATATCCCGGAGCCCGCGAGGCCAAACATCGCGCCAGCTGCGTCATCCTTGTCGAAAGGCACACCCGTCTTCGACGCGTCTGCATCTTGCCAACCACCAAAACTGTCATTATGTTGGCCCGAACAAGTTCTTTGACGCTCGCGACGCGGAATTCCTTCAAATGTAATTGCACATGCTCCCGAGTTTCTAAACCTTCCCAAGGTTTACGCCTACAATGCAGCGTGTTTTCCCAAGACAGTCGCGTCGCTGCATACTACAAGAACACCAGTTGATCTCCATTTCACCTCACAATTCCCATCGGACAACAAAACTAGAGGAGCAGTAGTAATCCTCCACGGGCTATTGTGCGTGCATTTAATCAACCTCGAACGCGTTCATCATGGCCTACTAGTGGGTCTGCGCGGAATTGGGGCGCACATTCGCGTACATTTGCTCGGAATCTAAACAGGCCGATATATGCCTTGGTATAGTTGGGAAAGCCCCTTGAATTTAGTTAAATTCTTCGTTTTAGGACCTGCGAAATCATGGGACTTCGGGGCATGCCCGGCCGATGACTTACAACGCAATGGCTTCAGATGTTGTGCACTTCATCCGCCAGCACGACCTCTCTGATGTTTCGATTATTGGCCACTCCATGTTCGTACTTCAAAACATCCGATTCGAAATGAGCTAAGCTGAGGTAGGGGCGGCAAAGTGGCCATGACGGTAGCACTAGATTCCTCGCTCCCAGAATCTACCTTGTCTAATCTGGTCGTCGTTGACATTGCTCCATCTCGAGGAGAGTTGTCGAAAGAATTCAAGAGCTATATCTCCGCGATGAAGCAGATAGAGGCCGCCAAAATCTCAAGTAGGAAAGAGGCGCTCGAAATTCTGAACGAGTATGAGAAGGTTGCTCTTTACGCCCCTATTTTCTTGAGAATTTAATCTTTCAACATCACCAGGATCCCGCTGTGTGCGCCTTTCTACTGACGAACTTAATCCCACAACCGAATGCGTCGCACTTTCGCATACCCGTTGATCTCATTGGCGAATCCATCGAAGAAATGGGTTCCTTCCCGTTCAATCCAGAAGAAACCCAATGGACAGGAAACACCTTGTTCATCAAGGGCGCTAAAAGCAGGTAGGTTTCATGTCCGTCTTTTGACGTTCTTGGCTGTCTTACCAGATATACCGAAGCTACATCAACCGACACAACCTTCCCCTCGCGGAGAAATTCTTTCCAGCCATGAAAGTTGAGAATCTAGATACCAATCATTGGGGTAAGTTTTCATCTTCACCCTGCATGTGAATCAAATCAACTAATTGCTCCTTCCTTACAAGTTCATTCTGAAAAGTGAGAGCTTCGGTCGTTGTCGTCTGGGAACTTGCCACTAAGTTTCACGCAGACCACTAGAATTCTCAGCTCTCATCGAAAAATTTATTGGACCTCTCTAGCTATCACAGAAGCTCAACTGCAGGTTGATGACGTTGCTCGAAATGCCATATAGAGTCTCGAATCTGCAGCTACAACGGTGTATTGATCTAAACGAACAAAAAACATTTGCAGCGAAAGAATCGTGATGCTCCTTTCGCCAATCAACCCGCTGTTGGATCCAAAGGAAGCTACTTGAGTAGATCCCGCTAGATCACCGCTATGGATCGCATGGCGGCCTTGTCCAACAAGATTCTACGTGGATCACGATCCTGATGTTCTAAATAACTCGGTTCCAAAGTGAATAGTACACGCGCCTTGAAAAAAAAAAAGCAAGGAAGTTCAGAGATGTTCGTAATCCTTCCATCTGTTCCTGGCCATAGTTTTGTACTCCGCGCGCTGCACGACCTCCCAAAACGGTATCGCATGTTAGTCGCGTGATCGCGATTTGCTACCGTGACGCGTCACGCACAAAATTCTCATTTCACGCCAGCCTTCAAAAATGGCAAAGGGCTCGCAATTGTCGCAGCTCAAGTCGGCTCTGTCTCAGGCTGGGGTTACAGGGCATCCACAAAATGGGAAGAAGCGAAAGCGCACCAATTCCCAAGAAAAAGACAAGGAGAAACGCGCCGCCAAGCTTGACGAAATCCACAAAAAGCTGAATCCCTTCGACACGAAGGTCACCAAGCTCAAGCATGAGGTTGGGGGGCGTAAATTAAAGGGTGTCATTGGAAAGCCTTCCCAGAGCAAGCAGGCCGGCCTCGACCAGGTGCGCGAGAGCATTGATTACTTTTCAGTATTTTAACGCAAACGACGTTCCGTAGCGGAAGAAAACCTTGCTCGCGGAGTATGAGGAGAAGGGAAGGGCCGGCGGTATTGTGGACCGCCGATTCGGTGAAAACGACCCCACCATGAGCTTGGAGGAACGAATGCTCGAGCGGTTTACCAAAGAACGGCAGCGGTCTTCACGGGGGACGGCTTTCAATCTCGAGGACGAGGACGAGCTTACGCATTACGGCCAAAGCCTATCTAAACTTGACGACTTTGACAACGCTGGCCTCAGGCTGGAGGACGATGAAGAAGAAGAGACAGGTGGGGCAGCTAATGTCTTGTATGTTTTTTTAAAAACTAAAATTCTGTTCAGGTCGAATAGATGCCGATGTCGTTGGGAAAACGCATTTCCAAGGTTTTTCGGACGATGAAGATGAGGATGAGGATGGTCAAGTACGCCTGAGTCTAATTCTACTAAGACATATTTAATATTATTAGCAGCCGGAACGCAAGAAATCCAAAGCCGAAGTCATGGCAGAGGTTATGGCTAAAAGCAAGGAACACAAAGTTCGTCTTGTCCTCCTACTCGTTACGCGCTGCGAACTAATAAACATCTCAGCTGCGTCGTCAAATGGAGCGGGAAGAAGAGGACAATGTTCGGCATGAGCTCGATCAAGAATTCGATTCCCTACGAGACCTGATATACGCGCCCGATCCGTCAGCTTCCGGAAGTAATTCCGTCCCACTGGGAATCGGATCGGCCCCCAAGCCAATTGAAGTAGAATCTCACGAGCTCGACTACGACCAGCGGGTCCGGGAACTCGCGTTCGATGCGCGTGCAAAACCGAAGGATCGCACCAAGACGGAGGAGGAGGTTGCGCTTGCGGAGAAGGAGGCTCTGGAGAAGGCAGAACGGCGGCGGCGGAAGCGCATGCTGGGGTTGGACGAGAGTGACAGTGAAGGCGAAGACGGGCGGACACGGAAGAAGCGGAAGCGGGGCGGCGACGACCTTGACGATGATTTCGACGAGGAGGAGGACTGGAATGGCATCGGGGCGGGCCTTGGAGACCAGGCTCCTGCCGCCGTGGGTGAGGATGCCGACGACTCTTCGGCTAGTGAAGGAGATGAGGACGAGGACGAGGACGAAGATGGCCAGGAGGACGACAGCCAGGAGGACGAAGAGGAGTCGGAAGTAGAGGGCGACCACGAAGAGCTCATTGCGTCCGCGAAACCCTCAAAAAAGCGAAAATCAAAAGCTCCAGATAAGGAACTGCCCTTCACGTTTCCCTGTCCAGCGTCACACGAGGAACTCCTGGAAATCCTCGACGATGTTGACAACAAAGACGTCCCCACTGTCTTCCAGCGTATTTGCGCGTTGTATCACACCAGTTTGGCGCCGGAGAACAAATTCAAGTTACAGGTGAATCCAAGTCCCTCTTTTTTGGTTCGTTGCTTACAACTCGTCCAGACTTTGACTTCGGTGCTGATAGATCATCTGCTGTACATCTCATCCCCTCCTGAACCCCACTTCGACCTCGTCTCGTCTCTCCTTCCTCATCTGTTTACGCTAACCCGCGCATATCCCATCCAAGCCGCCGAACACTTTGTCGCGAAGCTTTCTCTAATGCACAAGAACCTCAGACGAGGTCTATCGCGGGGTGCGCTGGACCCTCAATCGAAGACCTGGCCTGGGCTTTCCGAGCTCACCCTACTCCGCATCATCGGCGCCACCTGGCCCACAAGTGACCTGAACCACGCTGTCGTCTCCCCGACGCGCGTGCTCATGGGGGCGTACCTTGGTCTAGCGCGGGTACGGTCGCTCCCCGATATCGCGAGCGGACTGTTCCTCGCCACGCTCTGCCTGCAGTTCGAACAGTTGTCGAAGCGGCTCGTGCCGGAAGCGGTCAATTTCGCGATAAACAGCGTATTGCACCTTGCGCCGCATGGGTACGCAGATGTGGCTGCACTGCCTGGGGCGTTCCCTACTCCCGATTTCCGCTCGGAGCTGTGTCGGGGGTTGGCTCTTGATGCCAAGAAAGCGAAGAAAATAAAGACCATTGCGAAGGCGGACCTCGTGGCATTGATAACTGCAGAGGCGCCGACGGAGGACGGGAAAGCCCAGCTGCTCGGCCTTGCAGTCGACCTTCTTGGCCGCTTCGCCGACACGTACAAGGGCCTCGAGGGCTTTATCGAGCTCTTCGAACCGATTCTCGAGGTTTTGCTGCATGTCCGCGAGCAACTTGGCGCAGGAAGTCTTCAGGTATGTGCCGTTCATCGGCAGTGCGTCTCTGTACTGTACCCTAACGTTTTCGCTTTCCCCAGACCCGTCTGACAACGGTCTCGGAAATGATTCAACGCCTCCTCAAGTTCTCTCGCGAAGCGCGCCAGCCACTCCTTCTGCAGGCACACAAGCCCATCCCCATTCCGACGTACATCCCGAAATTCGAGACCTCCAAGTCGTCGTACCTGCGCCGCCAGGATCCGGACCACGAGCGGAACGAGGCGGCCAAGCTGCGCAATCAGTACAAGCAGGAGCGCAAGGGCGCGATTCGGGAGCTGCGGAAGGATGCGAGGTTCCTGGCCGGGGTGGAGCAGAAGAAGCAGGTGGAGAAGGATCGGGTGTATAATGAGAGTCTGAAGAAGGTGTATGGGTCGATACAGACTGAGCGGGCGGAGGAGAAGGCGATGGAGAGGGAGAAGAGTAGAGAGAAGAAGAGGGCGGGGCGCAAGTAGATTGATCTGTTAGTAGACTTTCGGCGTGGAGATCTGTAGGCGAACTACTTGAATAATGCAAAGCATATGGCGTCGCAGTCATGTTCTATTCTCCAAAGTAGAAATTGGCCCGCATGGCCAGTCTTTGCGGAGGTGTAGTTGCAATTTGCTGACGGAGATTTGATACACTACATATGATACAATATAGACCTCAATACTCTCATTCTTGCGCTTTCTCCGCAACAAGTTTCTGCAGCTGCTCAAGCTCCTTCTCCTTTTCAACGAGTTTCGCCCGCAGCCGTTCCTCCTCAGCTACAATGGCCTTGCGCGCCTCCTCCAGCCGCTCTGCCTCCTCCTTCTCCATCTGCTGCGTGAACTCAGGTGTGCCGCCCTTGCTCGCCTCAAGGCTTCCCATATGCGCAAGATGGAACGGCACGGGCTTGCGACGGCTCCGCACCAGCGGCGTCGGCGGGTTCGATGTGAGGGTCGCGAGGAACGTCTGGAACGGGTCGTTGAACACAAGCTCGTCGTACTGCCACGAGTGCACGGGGCCGGCCTTGATGGCTGCGTCGAGCGGAGGAATCTCCGGGTCACCGGTTGCAGTCCAGGGGTGTAGTTTGAGGTGGTGGTATAGTGTTATTGGCTTTTCACCCGCATCTGGAACGAATGTGATGCGAATTTGGATCTCGAATTCACCCCATCTGCGAAGGTATTGAACAATTAAAATAGCAGGACGGTAACTAAGCCTACCCAGTCTCGGTCACCTCGAAAGGCGGCTTGTCGATATCTTACAGCAGCGCATGAACGGACCGAAATAATTAAATACTCGAATGAACTCACTGCGCGATGGATTCGGGTACGTATCGTGCAGTTTGAAGGTTACACGCTTGATGAAATGGCTAAGGTCGTCCGCTCCGCCGACAATATCTTGGTCAGACGCAGAGGCCGCGCCGCGTACAGCGACAGTCCATGTATGTGTATGGTCCGGTGCCGTTGCGGCGAGCGCTTCGCGCTGTTTTGGGGTCAAAACGGTGGCGGTATTTCCGTAGATGATGGGGCGGTAAATGTTAAGGCCCTTTGTACGTCGAGGATAAGCGCTCAGCGAAGGACCGACAAAGGACGAGACGGACTGACGCGGACGCGGACGCGCTCGGTTGCCATCGGTAAAGTAATTCGCGTGAACCAGAAAGATTTGCTAGGCAATCAGAAAGAGATTTCCGGAGCCTAGAACGCGTCGAGGATGAGCCTCGAGTGAGAGAACGAGTGAGCACACGAGAAGTCGTTCAAGTGGAAGCAAGAAGCAAAGGCACTGGCACAGCCACCTTAAGCTCTTGTCCTCAACCGTCAACCAGCCCTCAACAATACGCGTATTTCACGCGTATTTTTGTTTTCGTTGACCCACTACTCCTCCTCTGTAGATTGGGTTCCTGTTTCATCCAACCTGAACCGTCCCTCAGCTCTTAAGTTTCTGATTCCCTGAACCTTCCTGGGGAGATTCTGGTCAGATAGGAAATCATCAGTTTGTGGGGCCATATGCTCATTTTTTCAGTGCAGGAGGCTCGGAATTTTACCTTTTCAGCGCGAACCTTCATACAACGCCGAGTTTTCCAAGGCCTTATAATTTAGTAAAGAAACCACAAGCCGAGACAGAGCCAGCCATCCCTCAGCTATGGCCCCCACACTTCCCCCAGAAATCTGCAGCGCTATCTGCGACGAGCTGGAAGAATCCACTGGCACTCTCGCACTTCTCTGCAGAACTTCTCGCAACTTCTGCTACCTCGCGCAGCGCTTTTTATACCGCGTGGTAGATCTACGGGGACGCGATATGCGCGCTATGAAGTCTTGGGCCCGTGCAGTGACTTGTCACACGCATCTCGCAGAACGTGTATATGCGCTTGCGTTGCGCCTCCCAGAGATTCAGACCCTGGACACATCGGACACCACGAAAATCGGACAGGCGCTCCACCGATGCGTGAACCTGAAGGAATTGCGGCTCTCGGGCGACCCTGAAAGCAGCAAGGGGTACCACGGGTGGATAATGGACGACTATCCGTTCCGCCTTCAAAAATTTGAGAGTCTGACGGTTCTCGGAGGCTCGACCTGTTTTTGGAAGACGCAAACGCAGATTCGTGTGCTTTCACTGCCTCACTCAGCGACCTTGCCTTCCTTCGAAAATCAACTGCTCGACGTCATTGCTCTTGAGACCCCGTCCCTGAGCGATTTGCCAGCGAGACCCCTACAGCGAATCGAGACTGGGGTTCATGAGGATTTTTCTCCCCTGGCGCAATATTCTCAGACCCTGACGACTTTGAATATCCGGGGAGAGTGGGACCACATGCAATTTTCCTTTTCACGAACCCTCGCCGTGATCGCAGACTCATTGCCCGCCTTGGTGCATCTGGGCATGACCGAGGTAAAGAAAGAGGTATACACCGCGCTGGTGCGGTCTGCATGCACTCATTTCTATCGCTCTTACAGTCTGCGTTTTTCTATGCTTTCTATGGGATCAATCCAACGCCCGTACTCCGAGTCTCAGAAAGGTTTCGCAAGCTCGAAACATTCGTCCTTCAAGTGCGGAATATTGAGGCTTTCTTTGTTGAAGGGCATTCCTCCCACTACGACATGGCCCTTGCGGACGACATGGATACGTTTGGGGTGGCCATAAGGATGCGTGTCCGACGCTCCTGCGATGTGCCATTGGCGCGGAGGTCAAACTAGGCGAGGAGCTGACGTGTGTGCTGACGAAATCGAGCGCAGGCATTCGGGCAGAGGCGGGGACGACGTTTAAGGCACTCGAGGCACTGTCCATGTTTTGGGACCCTGAAGGGGCGTGCGTTTAGAATAGTCCTGTACATTTCAAGGAAAGTCTACCGCGCTTCGCTTGGTATATTGTTTCATGTATTTCGTGTACAAACTTCAAGTTCTGGATTCCAAGTTGAGCTCTTGTTACGATTTGTTACGATTGTGAACACCGCCTATATCAAATACATGACTGAGGTATGATCAATATGATCTACCACGGCGGGCCATAAGACAAGCGCTTCCCAGAAATTGCTCTGAAAAGCGCGTTCGACAGTTCGCCCTAAGTATGTACGCCCGTTTCTTTGGGATGAAAAAGTTGCCGTCGATTCAAATAATAAATTTGGTATAACAGGGCCGCCGCGGCAATGCATTGATTGGAATCTATATACATTCTGGAACCATTCAGAGTTCCAGGCGACTGGATTTCCCTCTCCTCCGAATTCCTAATCGGGTTCCTGGCGGTCGTTGGTTTCTTGATCGATCGCGCTTGCTTTGAAACTACGATCAGCTCTCTAGAGAAACCACCAGCCAAGACAGATCTTGGGCTTCCTCTCGTAGACTGCCAACAACTCTTCGACGTTGCTTCGCCAGTACGCGTATTTCACGCGTATCTTTCCTTTCGTTGTCACACCGGTCCCCAGCTGTAGACTGTGTTCCTGTTCCATCCGATCTTGGAATGTCACGCAGCTCTTAGAGTTTCCGGTCTCGCAGAAGCAGAGCAGACCAATTCCTTGACCCTTGGGACCTGAGGAGATTCTTTGGTCAGATAGGACATCATTAGTTTGTCGGTTGTATGCTCACTTTCGTACAGGAGGCTCGGAATTTCGCTTTTTTTGGCGCGAAGCTTGATAATCTGGGCACCAGCCGCGACAGGTCATCCCTCAACCATGGCCCCCACACTTCCCCTCGAAATCTGCAGCGCAATCTGCGACGAGCTGGAAGAATCGACTGGCACTCTCGCACTTCTCTGCAGAACTTCCCGCAACTTCTGCTACCTCGCGCAGCGCTTTTTATACCGCGTGGTAGATCTGCGGGGACGCGATATGCGCGCTATGAAGTCTTGGGCCCGTGCAGTGACTCGCCACACGCATCTCGCAGAGCGCGTACATGCGCTTGCGCTGCAGCTCCCAGAGATTCAGACCCTGGATATATTGGATACTACGAAAATCGGACGGGCGCTCCACAGATGCGTCAACCTGAAGGAATTGCGGCTCTCGGCCGCCAGTGACAGCCTTGCACACCACGGGTGGATAATGGACAACTATCCCTTCCGCCTTCAAAAGTTTCAGGGTCGGATGGGCCTCGGAGACTCGACCTATTTTTGGAAGACGCAGACGCAGATTCGTGTGCTTTCACTCCCTCGCTTAGGGATCTTGCCTTCCTTCGAAAATCAGCTGCTCGACGTCATTGCTCTCGGGACCCCCTACCTGAACGATTTGCCAGCGAGACCCCTGCAGCGAATCGAGACTGGGTTTCATGAGGATTTTTCTCCCCTGGCGCAATATTCTCAGACCCTGACGACTTTGAATATCCGGGGGAAGTGCTTCTACGGAGAATTTTCCGTCCCACGGACCCTCGCCGCGATCGCAGACTCATTGCCCGCCTTGTTGCATCTGGGCATGACCGAGCTAGAGAAAGAGGTGCATACACTGCGCTGGTACGGCCTGCATGCACTCATTCTATCGTTCTTACAGTCTGCGTGTTTATATGAGGTCGCTCCGACGTCCATACTCCAAGAAAGGTTTCGCAAGCTTGAAACATTCATCCTTCAAGTGCGGAATATTAGGGGTTTCGTTGTTGAAGGGCATTTCTCCCACTACGACATGGCCCTTGCGGACGACATGGAAGCGTTTGGGGTAGTCATAATGAATGCGTGTCCGACGCTCCTCCGATGTGCCATTCACTGCGTTCCGACCCTCGGTAGACACACCTCTGTCTTGGTACAGCGACATGTGGCGATGTGCGGCGATCTTCGGCTACGTCCGGCGACATGTATATACCCGGTAATGTAGACGCACGTGTGGCGCGGTTAATTGATGTCTGACTACATTTGTGTACGTGAGGTAGATGCACTGCATCTACCCGTCGGCTAAGTGCGTCTACCTGCATCTACAATGTAGATGCGAGTCGACACACCTCGGTCAACCCCCGTAACGCGCTGGGCACTGCTATGCAGTATAGAGTATGCGAATTGTTCAATGCTGTGTCTACATTGGTGTAAATGTGTGTAGGTTATGCACTCGGCTAGACAGATGTAGATACACGTGGACTTACGTATACTTACGTAGATGAACTGTGTCTACATCGGGTAGACGTGGGTAGACAGAGTGGCTCATCGACCCTTCATCTACGGGCGTAGACGAACCCTCTGTCTACATGGGGTGGGAACGCAGTGATTGGCGCGGAGGTCAAACTAGGCGATGAGCCGACGTGTGTGCTGACGAGATCGAGCGCAGGCATTTGGGCTGAGGTGGGGACGACCTTCAAGGCACTCGAGGCACTGTCCATGTTTTGGGACCCAGAAGGGGTGCGCGTTTAGAGTAATTCTGTACATTTTGAGGGAAGTATTTACCGCGACGCTTCGCTCACTATATTGTTTTATGTATTTCTTGCATCGCCTTCCGATGCTGAACCCGAGTTAATCTAGCCAAAGTTCTTGTCAAGGAGTAGCTCACGTGCTAGAAATTGCGCCTAAGAAGCAAAAGTTGAATATGAAAGGGTCCTCGTCAATCCCATTTCTGACTGCCCCGGTCTCTTACCATCGATTCAAATAATAAGTTGAAAACGGATTGATTGAAACCCATATAATCATTTAGTGGGAGAGTTCCGAAAGATGACTTGATTTCTCTCCTTCCTAATCGGGCTCCTGGCGGTTGTTTGTTTTTGATCGATGCCTAGAAATCACCTGATTTTCCTCCTGTATTTCATTGCCACCCCCCAGCCTTTTTCGATCTCTCTTCCATACCTGGATCGCTTTGGTCTTTGCTTCTGCTTTTGACCCAGACTTCAGCCCTCTTTTCCAGCGTGAAATTTGTACCAGTTTTCCTAAATTCTGCCAGCTGCGACTCTCATCCCTATGCCCCTCACACTGCCCCCAGAAATCTGCAGCACCATATGCGACGAGCTGGAAGGATCGACCGGCACGCTCGCACTTCTCTGCAGAACTTCCCGCGATTTCTGCCACCAAGCACAACGCTTTTTATACCGGTCGGTGGATCTACGGGGACGCGATATGCGCGCTGTGAAGTCTTGGGCCCGTGCAGTGACTCTCCACGCGCATTTCGCAGAGCGCGTACATTCGCTTGCGTTAGAGCTTCCAGACATTCGGGACATAGACCCAGAGACGGACACCACGAAAATTGTACGCGCGCTCGGCAGATGCGTCAACCTGAAGGAACTGCGAATCGCTGGTGACCACGAATCTGGGGATCACGGGTGGATAATCAGCAACTACCCGTTTCGCCTCGAGAAGTTTGAGAGTCTGCCGACTCTTCTCACCTTTTTCTGGAAGGCGCAGACGCAGATTCGTGTGCTTTCACTTCCCAATTCTCACCACTTGCCTTCATTCGAAGATGAACTGCTCGACGTTGTTGCTTACGGCGCCGCCTCCCTGCAAGGGTTCCCTACAAGACCCCTACAGCGAATCGAGACCGAGTTCCAATGGGATTTCTCTCCGCTGGCACAATATTCTCGGACCTTGACGACCCTCAGTATCCGGGTGCCGGCGGGACAGTGGGTACAATCCAGCTTGACTTCTCTAGCAGTCATTGCGGACTCAGTGCCCGCCTTGGTGCATCTGGGCATCACCGAGCTGAAGAAAGAGGTACACCCCACTTCCACCCTCCGCCACCGAGGCTCATTTCTTTCCCTCCCACAGTCCGCCAGTGCGCCCTCTAATGCGATCATTCCAATACAGACAATGCGAGAAAGGTTCCAAGTCCTCGAAACATTCGTCCTTCAAGTGCGGAATATCAAGGGTTTCTTTGGTCAAACACCATCCCCTTATAACATGGCTGTTGCGGACGACGTGCAAGCGCTTGGGGTAGCCATAATGAACGCGTGTCCGACGCTCCTGCGAGGTGCCGTTGGCGCGGAGGTCAAATTAGGCGAGGAACTGACGTGTGTGCTCACAAGAACGAGTGGAGGCGAGATACACGCAGAAGCGGGGACGGACTCCGCTACGCTCGAGGCCCTCTCGATGTTTTGGAACCCATGATGGGGCGTGCGTTTTTGCATAGTCCTTCACGCCGACTATTGATACTTGCAGTATTTCAATTGATGGACAGCGAGCCTACAGAACTTGAAGATAAGCACCTCACGAGCATACACCTGGAGCACCGTGCCTCGCTTACTCCTCGCTTGACAACTCTCTTGTTTCTCTCACCCCGTTTCGTACTTGTATTTCCTACGCAAGCTTTTACTGCTGAATTCCAGGTTGTTTTGATGCTCACAGGAAAGTCATGGATCTATGTCCTTGATATTTCCTTCTATCGGACTGCACCTTCGTTCTTGAACTTGAAGGATAAATAATCTCGCGGGACTACATGTAACCCTAGAAAGTACGTTGTTCTAGAGCGCTCCGGCCTTTCGCCAGATTCTCATCCTCCAGGCTGCTCCCATAATTCAACGTATATATACCTGAATGAAAATGAATCGCTGCAACGCTATAAGCTAGTTCTGGAAACGAATATAATCCTCAAAATTCTGGCTCTTGAATAACTGTTTTGATGAAGCTTGCTCCTTCAAATTGGGAGGAAGAGTTGCGCAGTTAAGTAACTTAGGTGTATTTCTCTCTTTCCTAATTGGTTGTCTCTAACCTCATTAGTGGTTTGATCGCCGCGGCGGCCAGTTTGGTTGCGGGCTCTCTTTTCACACCAACCCACTTGTAAATGCCCACCATCGACCTCCGCCGGCGTCTCATAGAGCTCGACGCCCAAATCGCGGAGCACAGACACGTGCTTCACCAGCTAGAGGAAACTCGAATTGCTGTCGAACACGAACTCGATGCCGCTTCATTTCCAGTCTTGTCGTTGCCCGCCGAGATAACAGCCGAAATCTTTGTCCACTGCCTCCCTCCATTCGCCAATTTAGGGTGGAGCCGTCGCCTCGAGCAGGATGAAAATTCAGCGCCCGCTGTACTCATGCGTGTCTGTCGCGTTTGGAGAGACATTGCCCTCGCGACTCATGCACTCTGGTCGGTACTGGACCTTCCATTCGATTCCGTTTCCACCATTCCGAATCTACGTTCGGTCGATGGCTTCATCGACCAGCGGTTGGGCCGCGCAGGGCAGTACCCTCTGTCCTTCGTCTTACGCGCCACGAGTCTACAGGATGATGATGAGGTCGTATTTCTGGCGAACCTCATCCATCGTTATTCCCATCGAATTCAATATCTCGAGCTGTACATCAGCGAGCTCCAAATACACCAGCTGGGACTAGGGTCTTTGGACTCGCCCTTACTGGAGAGCGCATCGCTCAATTGCAACAGACGTTCCGATGTTCAACATAACGGCTTTCATCACGCCCCCCGCCTCCGCGAATTTCGTCTCGGAACCATATCTGAATCATACCCCCCTATCCGCCTTACCCTCCCGTGGTTGCAGCTCACAAAATTTGAAGGTTCGATCCAAGACCTGCGACTTTTCGTCCAAGCCCCGAACCTCACCGAAGTAACATGCTCTCTTGACCTGGGCAACTCTCTCACAGCAATAACTCATACTCATTTGAATTCCCTCACCGTAATGCAAGGGGCTCATATAATCCTCGCCAACCTTACTCTTCCGGCTCTACAACATCTCGATGTTTCCTATGGGGAATTATACAACGAACTAGAGGGATTTCTAATGCGGTCCTCGCCGCCATTATTATCCCTATCCGTTGTGGCAGAAGACGAAGCTTTTAAATGGAAGCAATGTCTGGCTCATGTGGCTGGGACACTCGAGAACTTCCAACTAAAGTCCCCGTCATCAACCATCATCTCCTTGCTCTTTCCCATTTGGGGCTCGAGCCTTCTCTCCCCTTCCAGATTCCCAAACATTCGAAGCCTGAGTTTGAAAGACGTCAAGTCCGACAACGGGCCGAATTACTTGGGGCTCCTAAATTTTCTGTACGCACGCTCGGATCGCCTCCGCTCTTTCCGACTCGTCTGGGACTTTAGTCCCTTCTTGGATGCCAGATACAGTGCCGGCCATCGAGATACCCAAACCCCTGCCATGGACGCCCGCCACCTTTCCCGCTTGGCGCGCGCAGGCACGGTCAACGCCGAAGACCGCGGTCATCGACTCCCCGAAACAGTTGAGACAGTCAGTGGCCACCTCTCACGGCTGGCGCGTGCAGGGATGGTCATTTACCTTGGAACTGAAGATGAAAATTACGCGGCGACACCACATGCTTTCATGCCCCTTCGATGACAAAATCTGCAGATCCTCAAGGTACAGTACTAGCTGTTACCGGGACTCTTCATTTCATTAAGTTTGGAATGGGCATTCAAATTAGTAACGTGTTCTGTGCCGGAAACTGTGGGTGACGCTATGAAATGTAGTACTTGATCCATAGGGACAGGCAGACTCAGGTACTTAGTTAATGAAATCACGTTACGCTCAAGTCTCCGTAGTACATGTAGTGCGCCACTAATTATCCACCGACAACGGGCTCGCGACTTTTCTTCGCCTCCGTTAGATCAGCGTGTGCGGACTCCAGTTTCTCACCAGCCGCGCTGGCTTAGCGCTCCATTCCCCACGTTTTCCGCTTCCTCTCCCACTGTGTTTTCCCCGACGCATCGCCGACGGTAAACCCCACAAGCTCGATGACCATGACATCCACAGCCGATAGCTGGGAGTCGTCTCGTCCACCCATCCAGAAATAGTACGTCCAATAGACACAAAAGTCGAAAACTGCCAAGACGCCGAGGCAGACGCCAGCCCTTCAGCGTGTTGCAAATCATTGCAGCTGGGAGGAGCAGGGCGGAAATTTTGCCAAGGGTGTGCTAGTGGTGGCGACCGAAAGGCTTGACTGGCTGTGACAGCAGCAGCGCCACCCCCCGACGGAGGAAATAACCCGCGGTTATGTCTGTCAACAACCACAGAACGCCGAAGCTGTAGGTACCTAGGTCTATCCAGCGGAATAGACGGAATAATTTCCGCTTGCCAGAGTAGGTGGTCGAGGGGCTGGTAGGAAGAAATCCCTCGAGGGCCAGCAAATAAAGAAAGGTGCCGATATATCCCGCTGAAACGCTTCAAGGCGCGAGACCAAGCGGTTTTGTGCGGTCGACGCTCAGGCGTTTGGCGATGGTCCAGATGATGAGGGTATGAGCGAACAGGATCAAGGGAGGGCCAGCTACGGAAATTCCTGTGTGTCGGACAACCCTTCCCAAGGATGCTGGAGTCTTTCAGCCCTGCAGACCTGCGGGAAAGTGGCATAGCCGATATAAAATCGTGGGCCCGCGCCGTCACCCGCCACGCACGGAGGTGATGAAAATAGAAGACGCGTCAACTAGTCGCGTTTTCCGTGTTTTCCATGGGAAAACCTCTTGGCGTAGATGGTAACATTTTTGACGTTCGATGCCTTTGAGAGTCCATCTCCGATCGAACCAATTTGGGACCGCGCAGGCAATCCTCCTCCTCCTCCTCCTCCTCCTCCTCCACGCCACGACGCTGAAGACGGCAATCCCAACAACAATGCCTATAGCCGTCGACATCGTGGAAGACGTCTGCGAGGAAGATTCGACGACTGAGTCTGATTCCGCGGAGCAGGTGGAGCGGCTGGGATTGCTCCCAAAGGGCCAGGATGTCCCATTTGGAGGGACGAGGCAGACGACTAAAGCTGCATTGGCTCCTGACTTCACTTCAATAAAATACAAACCTGTATGTTTCGGAGTGCGGTCGCCACACGCCTCATTGACAGCACAGGTATGACCCGTACCGTTAGCCACAGGCCCGTTTACGACGAGGGTTGCACGCGAATCATCGGTAGGATAGTCTAAGGTGCTGATTTCTTGGTTCGCGGCCGCAAAGAAAAGTGGGCTTTGGATGAGGTACTCTGTATTCGGACAGAGCGAGACTACGTAGTCAGGCCCAGAAGAGTTGAGTAGTGTGTTGATTCGGTCGGCGACTGTATTGGCAGGGTCGGGATCTACGCAGTCGTTGCGACGCGAAAACGCTCGTAACTGGGCATTTTAAAAAAAGTGGATGTGGTGGGTAAAACAAAAGTAGACCGCAAATCTTGTGGAAACGCTGCCGAAAATAATATGAGCGCCGATTGTTAGAGGGACTTCTGAAAAGACGAAGACCAAAAACCAACCATTATAGGGCGATCGCGACACACCGCAAAGCCCGGAATTTTGGGGCATTTGTAAGCCGACGACCCTACCTGGATCGATCAGAAGGGGAATCGGGAATCGAGGCGTTCAACGTTCAACAAGCACTCAAAGAAGCAAGAGCACTGGCACAGCCACCTTGGGCCGCTTGTCCTCAGTCCCCACAGCACGCGTTTTCTTGCTCTCGTCGTCCTAGCACTGGTCTCTCTGAAGACCCTTGGGTTCTTGCTGAACTGTCCCGCAGCTCTCAGACTTTCTGGTCTCGCGGCAGCACAGCAGACCAATTCCTTGAACCTTGGTGCCTGAGGTTAGACACGAAATTATGAATTCGTGGGACTGTATGCTCACTTCTTCCGTGCAGGCAACTCGGATTTTATTCCATTTCGGCGCGAACCTTGATACAACGCCTAGTTCTCCAAGGCCTTATAACTTAATCAAGAAATCGCAAGCCGAGACAGAGCCAACCCTCAGCTATGGCCCCCATACTTCCCCCTGAAATCTGCAGCGCTATCTGCGACGAGCTGGAAGAATCGACTGGTACTCTCGCACTTCTCTGCAGAACTTTCCGCAATTTCTGCTACCTCGCGCAGCGCTTTTTATACCGGTCAGTAGACCTACGGGAGGGCAGCATAGCCGCTATGAAATCGTGGGCCCGCGCCGTCACCCGCCACACGCATCTCGCAGAGCGCCTACACGCGCTTGCGCTGCACCTCCCAGACATTCGGACCATAGACCCATCGGACACCACGAAAATTGGACGGGCGCTCTACCGATGCGTGAACCTGAAGGAACTCTGCATCTCTGACATCGATGGCCTTTGGCGCCATTCATGGATCATCGACAACGACTACCCGTTCCGCCTTCAAAAGTTTAAATGTCTGTCGCGCCTCAGAGAGACTCAATTTTGGGAGAGGCAGACGCAGATCCGTGTAATTTCACTGCCTCACTCAGCGACAAGTTTGCCTTTCTTCGAAAATCAACTACTCGACGACATTGCTCTCGGGACCCTGTCCCTCAGCGATTTGCCTGCGAGACCCCTACAGCGAATCGAGACTGGGTCTCATCGGGATTTTTCTCGCCTGGCGCAATATTCTCAGACCCTGACGACTTTAAATATCCGGGGAGAGTGGAACCACAAACAATTTTCCTTCTCACGAACCCTCGCCGCGATCGCAGACTCATTGCCCGCCTTGGTGCATCTGGGTATGACCGAGGTAAAGAAAGAGGTATACACCGCGCTGGTGCGGTCTGCATGCACTCATTTCTATCGCTCTTATAGTCTGCGTCTGCGCTTTTCTATGCGGTCTCTCCAACGCCCATACTCCGGGAAAGGTTTCGCAAGCTCGAAACATTCGTCCTTCAAGTGCGGAATATTATGGGTTTCGTTGTTCAAGGGCATTCCTCCCGCTACGACATGGCCCTTGCGGACGAAATGGAAGCGTTTGGAGTAGTCATAATGAATGCGTGTCCAACGCTCCTGCGATGTGCCATTGGCGCGGAGGTCAAACTAAGCGAGGAGCTGACGTGTGTGCTGACGAGATCGAGCGGAGGCATTCGGGCAGAGGCGGGGACGACCTTCAAGACACTCGAGGCACTGTCCATGTTTTGGGACCCAGAAGGGGCGCGCGTTTAGAGTAATTTTTTGTACATTTCAAGGGAAGTGTCTAAGGACCGCCCTTCGCGTACCACTTATGCGCGACTTCATACATACATTCCTATTCCCGTCGCCTTATATATCTTGAGCTCCATGTCTCCTGCAACCGCATACAACACTTTCCCTCTATCCAAATTTTATACACCACATTTCACCTTCGCTCCTGCCTGGTCACCGAGCCGTTCCTAGACATCGATACGGCAAAAACTATGATCATTCTGCTGTATTGCGCGTGCAGGCATGAAGAACCACTTTGAAACGAAGGCCAAGAATGACATAAAGACCGATTTTTGGGTTTACATTTTGCAGGCCGTGATTGAGCGAGCTATCCAGGGCTCGATTAGCTAGTGATTGCAAGATAGCGCATATCTTTTCTTGCGCCTCAGGCAGACGGGAATTGGTTTGAGAAGAAAGATTGTGGGCCAGTAATGCCGCTTAATCGGCAAAGATACAAAGGGTATAATAGTACAAAAAGTGAATGTGGTGCAGCGCATCTAGTTTGCGTTCACGAGTTGCATGCTGGTAGGCGTCCCGATCCGGTGGCTAGTCCTTCGTTCGTCCTGGATCTTGATAGTGTGTACGGCGGTATGCAGGTGGTAGAAAACTGTAGGAGTAGGAGGGACAGGGACTTGCGCTGATAGATCAAGCAGAAATGGGGTCCGCCACGCGAGAGAAGAGGCGAGCGAGAAGAGGGAGCCGTGAGACTCCGGCGCCGCGGGGCTTGACACTGGTACTAGTGCGAGCTGCGAGAATCGAGAGCGGCGGGGGCCGGTGGACCACTGTACATGCCAACGTCAAAAGATGCGGATGAGGACTAGGTAGATGGGCACAGACCGTGGAGAGGCGTAAATGCACTCTGTTCGAATAATGGTTCCAGGGGCGCGTCTTGAGCAAATTCCTCGTAGGTAGGGACGCCGTCGAGCTCCTCGATCAGTGGGATACCGAAGGCGTGGTCACCGGACGTATCCTCGAAATTCTTCTCCTCAGGACTGGACGCGCTGGACAAAGTCTCGACGACTAGTGTTTTCATGCTATCCGCAACAACCTCCTTGGCCAGGTCCTCCACGTCCTTCACGATCTCACCAATCTTCTCACCAATCTTCTCAACTTCTTCGGCGTCCTCGACGATCTTGGTATGACATGGCTCCACGACGACTTTAGCTTGAAGCTTCCGCCGCATCTGGGCAGCAGCGGCGACATGGAGCAGGAGAAGGGCGTGAGAATGACGGACCACCGGGACAGCTTTTGCAGGCGATGCTTCAATTCGCTCGTGCTTGCGTGATGAGCGGGCGAGGTTATCTTCGGTATCTGTATCGATTTTCTGCTCGGCTTCCTGCTTTATGTCATGGCGACAGATGTTCGCATCCTCGTTTGACGAGTCCTGGACCCCGGAATGACCTGCGGCGAGCGAAACTGGCTGTAGCGGGGGCGAGACAGTCTCGGTGGCCGGCGTAAGCGATGTGGGGTTCTCGACGAGGGGCAGGACGGTTGCCGGGGCGAGGGTAGGCCGATGGACGACACGCCAACGCGAAAACGAGCTGGGAACAGAAAAGACTGTTGCTAGAAGCCGGAAATGACGCGCCGAGGAAGTGGCCGCTTTGAACTTGAGGGCACCGTTAGGCTGGTGTTTCGCAGAGGTGCACAGATACCGATAGAAGATAAGAACCAAACCATCGACGGCCAAAATTGACAGTATGACTGCGACGAGGGTCGGGATAGAGAATTCGGTGGTGAGGATAAGGCCACGGCCGCTGGCGTTCTGGATCTTGATGTGGTGGAAGCTCAGGTATAAAGCACCGCCAAGCTGACCACAGATGAAGCCGAAAGAGAATCCGACGGAGGACGAGGGCATGTTCAAGGGTGATAGCGGCAGGAAGAGAGTAGCGGTGGCCGAAAGAGAGCAGAAATGGGGGGCGCTGAGTGGCTGACGGTCGAATGCAAGCCTATTGTTTCGTGAATTTCAGCCACACAGCGAGTCCCTTCCAAGTTCCCGCGCAGTCCTGGAAACCTGGAGCTCCAAGATTCGTAGTTTGTTCGAGTCGCCACACGAAGGGCAAAAACGACTGGTTCAAAGTGGTTGGAAGAAAAGATAGTTGTGGCTGTGAATTCCCATATACGGGCACTTGTTAGGAGGCGCATGTCCAGAATTGACCCCAGGCGAGTCGCCGTAGGAACTGTCGACCAAAACTACTGCATGTGCAACGAATAATAATACAGGGGATTCTATAATACAAATAATGCTCAATGCCACGACGCCCACCCTGGATACATCTTTGCCTGCGCTCATCTGTCAGCTCTGGTCCACAAAAACAGTAAAGAACGCACCAAGTTCGCCGTATCCGTCGCCTCTTGGATCAGCATCTGCACCAAATTTCCTGTCGAAACTTCCTTGTCCGCCGTTCGTTCTTTTGAAAACGCTGGAACGTACAAGCCCTTGAGCTTGCGCTCGATTGGGCTGAGCGCGTTCTTTCCGAGCATGCGCAAGTCTACCGACGCCTTGACAGCATTACGCCGGGAGGGTTCACGTTCCTGCGGAATATGAGGATCTCGACTCGAAACCGACATCATGGAAGCGGGCGTACCAGCTTGCGCTTTTCATCTTCCCACTCAACGAGCGGATCGTGGATGAACGCGTCAAGCACGCTCATGAGTGAGTCCTTGTTGTCCCGCAACAGCTGCATCGTCACTTCGCACGCGATACGGAACACGCCCTCCACACCCGTCACGCCGAGCCCATCGATGATGTTCTGCGTCAATCGGAATGGTACACGTTCTGGTGTCTCCAGTGTCTTGCCCTACGCGCAACCAACAGCTTCAGAACCTACGTATATAAACGGCGCAGACACCCACCTTCTCGAAGAGACAGTTGAAGTCGACGTGAACGATGTCCCCGGTGTTCACGTCGAGCAGGATGTTCTCACAGTGACGGTCGCCCAACCTGCACTATCGATCAGCGCCAAGCTCGTCACTGTCCAAATCACGCACCCCAAGACGAATCCTACCATAGACATGACGGCAGCGGTACGTCCGTACGCCAGTCGGCTTGCAAGCCACGCCGATGGCTCCGGAAACGTTTCGACAAACCAGTCATGGAACACCGGCGGGAAGCTGGAAATTTCATCAGAATGTTGCTGTAGGGTGAGACTGCCAGTATTCACTTCGCCAGAATCTTGACGCGGAATGCCTCCGACGCGTCTTGGTCCGACGAGTCCTTGATACGGCGGAAAATGTCATTCATCTCAGAGCTCTGCATAAACCCAAAATGCCGTCAACACTGTGAGCACGGAAGAGGTACAATAGTCGCACCCAGCTCTTGATGCGCCGTGCGTCGTATCCCTTCATCAGAACCGGCCGCAATGGGATTGTATTCGGCACCCATTGAATAAAGCCGCACTCCTCGTTCAGCGTCACTACGCCGTACGTGCGAATATCTATGTGGGACGATGAGCGTGTTGTACTGATACGAAGAAGTGGTACTGACGTAGTTGCCGTCGCCGGGACTCTGAGTTCGCCTTGAGCAGTTTGTTGATGATGGCGTTGAAGTCCATCAAACGGGCGTCCTTGCGCAGGTCGTCTTTGGGCTTGCCGAGGAACATGTAGATCTGCCCGTTACTCCCCCTGATCGTAATCTTGCGCGGCTTCGCCAGCGAGCGCATCACCTCAATTTCGTCGAAGAACTCTGCTGAGGATCAGCATCTGCCGCAGGTAAGACGCGGGACTCACCTTGAAACGTGGGGGCATTCGTCGGAAATGGTTGGTGGTCTGATTCGAGGGACGACGTCGGCGGAAGGCTTGGTGTGAGTGATTCTTGCAGCGGTATGATCAAGTCTGAGCGTCCGAGCTTGAAGAGAGCAGGAAACTGCCTTTGCATACTGAGGGTCTTCACCTCCTCCCCGACGTGAGCGTCGCACATATTCAGCAGCTGGTTCGTCATGGATGTACAATCCGATACGAGCTTGGAGACCTTTGTACGAGTTGCATTTGGGTTGTTCTTGGTTACCGAGGAAAGGAATGTTAGCTCGGATGGAAATCGAGACACGAGGGACCGACAGTGAGCTTTTCGAGGATCTTCTTGCCTCGCTGTTCTCGAGTCGGCTTCGTAGACTTGACTACAGACGTAAACAACCACAACGCCTCCTTCGGGTACTCTTCTAAAACTCGAATGATCAATCGCGAAAGATTCTTGAAAACCTCGTCGTTCTCATGGCCAACTCGGGACACGATTTGAGGAAAGGCAGTAAACCACTGTAAGGAATGAGAACTGAACATTACGGCCAAAAAAGTGGTTACTTTGTACACTGGTGCTTCTTTGATTATTTTGCCCACCACATCGTTCAGCTTCTTGTATGTTTCTTGAGAAGCCATCCGTCGATCTTCTCCGAGGTCCAGCCATATTGTGAGCAGCCTGGGTACGGTTTGATACACATATTTGGAACCATGTTTAATGGCTCTTGCAAATGACTTGACGGTAGAGGCGTTCATCTTGATTCCCCTGCCGGCAAAGTGAATATAAGATAGTAAAGAAACCAACGAAAGAGTACCGAGAGAATCTGTCAGCTTGAGGGAGTTTCTTGGAACATTCGTCGTGGAATTGACCCAAGTGGAAATGGCCGCTCTCCCAGCTGGAAAAGGGATGTTAATTGCTAGTTCAGCGAAATGGAAAGAAGGTTGATCACTCCGGTTGCTGCTCTGCGGCGTTGAGGAAAGTGGAGAAGATGGGTCCACTCTCATATCTGTCGGACTCGTTCATCCAGCGCGCGCGGAGGACTAGTGCCTAGAAGTGGCGTGAGACATGCCGAATGCAAACGGGCATGTCTAACCTTGGCCTTCATCCTCTTTGTCTCGCTGTCATCCTCCGTGAGATCTACGACGTTCTTTTCTTCCAGAAGCCCGAGGGCGCGCATCGAGTTTTCAAGCTCCTGCAGAGCGCGCAACGGTTCGCCAGTGGCCTTGACTAATTTTGCGCTCTCCATGAAAGAGAACCGAATGTTGCTGCTTTGCTGAGCCTGAAGCATCGCGCTGTACGCAGTCTGCCACTGCCCGGCTTTGCGGGCGATTTTGGCGCTCGCTAGCCAAGATCGTCCAATTTCTCTTGCGGAGGTTTGACGGGGTGATGATCTAGAAGTTAGGTGAACGAGAGCGGACCCAGCGAAAGCAAATTCACATCAAGCCAAAAGCCGTTCTCCGCATGCTAAGGACAGGCTCGCGGGTGCGAAAAGTCGGCAATGTCGAGTCCAGTCGCGCTGACAGTGACATGTTAAGATGAGCTACTGTTCGCTGTCTCAATTGTGAATGTCCCTGCGATCCAGTGGGAAGAGACGTCAGCGCAGTATAGATCATCTCGAGCTCGTGCGCAAGGTGCAAATCAAGGACTGCTTCGTAAGACCGTCGATGCCCTTTCGCCCCAGCGGCAGCGATAGGAGTGCCCAGTACAGACCGGGCAACGGAAAGACAAGATGTGATTGCAGCGGCGTCTTTGGATCGCATCGCAAGCAAAACTCTAGCGATAACCATTGATGAGGTTTGGACGGTGGTTCGGTTAATTAAATCTTCAACGTCGTCCCACGCTCCAACCATCCAGGCGCTTTCAACCTGGAATCCAGCCAGCGCCGACTGCCATTCAGGATTGCGCGTAAGAACACCCCGGACGTGCGTCCTTAGCGTGTCTAAACAACGTTGAGCTGCGAGATTAGAACAAGATCCAAGACGAACCGTAGTGTCCAAGGTTCCGGAGGCAACGCAGAAGACCAAGGTGAAAGTCGAGGTTGTCGGGAGACTGCTGTAGCCGAACTTCCCAGCAGCTCTGGGCAGAGGTCCAGCGGCCGGTGCTCTCGTGCTGGCGGATTTGATGCTCCAAGGAAGGCGAAAGAATCAGAGTCGACACCCCCTCCATCCCATCAGGCTGGTCGATATGGGCATAGATTTCGTGCAGTCGCTCGTAGTACGCGTTCAGGTCCTTGTTCTGAGGCGACTGCTCTCGTAGAGTAACAATTTGTCGCTCAAAGTTCATCAAAGAACGAGCGTACGCCTTGCACTTCAGAGCTGCTTTCGCCATCAGGTTCTCATTGATACTGGACAATATGGAGTCGACCCGCATGAGCTGCTCTTCGAGCTGATGGGCGCCGGCGTTCCGAGAGCGCTTGTGTTCATGCTTCTTTACGGTGAGTTCTTGGCGAACTATTCGGACCCATTTGTTTAGATGGTCCAACAGAGTAAATACAACCTGAAGGATGCTTGAGACCATCGTAAAATTGTATCATTGCCACTAACCTGCGCGCTCAGCAATTTCTTGTCTTCGCTTGAAGAGCTGTCTGGGTCAACTTGGTCTTCCAGCACAGTCAGAAGCTCTGTTCGTATGTTTTGAGCGTCGGTCTCATCTCCAGAAATAAGGATGTTGAGAACAAGGTGAGGAAGCAAATGATGCGCAACAACAACGTCCTTGTTGCGGACCGCTTGGCGAAATACACCGAAGATCGTCTGCGCAGTGCGCCCCGACGCTCTAGTGATCAAGTGCACGCTCCACCACTGTATCCATTCTCGATACGTGGAATGACAGGGATATATCGGATGAATGAGGTCTTGAGGCGTTGTGTAAGGTGGCACTGCGAATCGACCCTCTAGTAAAGGTGCAGCAGTTTCCACAATGTGCTTCGGGAGACTGTTCCATCGGTTTCGCACTTTTATGGGAACAGAAGTGTTGTTCCCAGTCGCCACAAGGGCTGGCGTGAATTTGCAGAACTTTAGAAGTTCTTGTATGCAATACGCGAGCTGGCTTTGGTATCTGATATCGCTAGTGGAGCGGAAAGCACCAACGAGAAGATCTTGTATGAGATGCAAGGCGAAGGTCATCGAATCATCCTCGTTGGTGAAATTCGAGGTCATGATCATGGCGGGTCCGTTGGTGCTAATTTCAAATCTATCTGGATCCACTGCCCCCAGAGCACCAATGCATTCGAATGCTAGGAGTCGGAGCGCGTCGGTTCCATCGCCTTCACGGCACGCTGCAGCGAACAGTGCAGCGACGATTTGTCCAACCAGCGGATCGAACATGTCACCAGAAGCCAATCCACTAACAAAGTCCTTGCGATCCTTGAGCATGAGATTTTTGAGCTCTCCAAGCGATTGGATAGCCACGGTGAGATTGTCACTCCAAGCTCGATCGAGGATCTTTTGCAGCTCTTCCTTCGGTGACCACGACGCTCGAAGTTGTTTCAATCGCTTCCTCGCTCGATCCAGCTCTGGAATTGAAGATAGGTCAATTACTTCATCCAGGTAGCCTCCCAACTGGGCTCCGAGGTCGATAATATATTCGAGGGATTTGGTGGCTAGTTCGCGACCAGCGGGCGAGAAAGACGACCAGGAAGATACGAACGCCGCACTAGTCGGCCCGACATGGGGGCCAATGTCTTGGGGTGCCGGCGTCGACAAAAATATGTGCCAGCTTTGAAGCGTGACTTCGGAAAGTTCTGGGATCCCGATCATGGTCTGAAATGTGGCCATAATCTACACAAGAATGAGAAAAGCGTAAAATGGGCAGTAGAATCAGACCTGAGGTGCCACCGTACTGATGGAGGGTCCAATCAGTTTGACCATATGTCCTAAACTTCGCAGAATTTTCCGCTTCATCACGACCGATATCTTCCCTCTTCCGTCGCGGAGCATTTCGTTCACATAGGTCACAACACCGAGCATGTAGGTCTTCAAAAACCCAGCTAAATCGGGTGGCGACGCTGCGTTTTCCGGTACCATCACCCGCTCGACTTTCTTGAGAGCAGGGATAGCCTTATTTTGTCGGTCAGCGTTTGCAATAAAAACGGACGGCAGACTCACAGAATTAGCTATATCTGGATCCTCGTCGCCCATGACAATTACCAGTTGTGCGATCAACTGCACGATGGAGCTCTTGACAACGCTATGGGTGTCGATCCCTTTCTGGTTCGCTGAATCCATGAGAACATTGAGCAGGCACACCATAGCCTTGTTCGTCTGTCCCGGACCACGCAACAGAAAGAGATGCGTCAGGATGTCCGCTGAATTATTCAAAAGAAGCGTCGAAGGCTTCGAGTTCAACGCCTTTCCGATGGCTTCAATTACTCTCACCTCGCAGGCGGCAAAGAGGTGAGGTAGAGTGCGGGGCAGGGTGGTGGAAATAAAGTCTTCCGGCGAAACATGCATTATCCGACAAGATTCGACTAGTAGCTCCGGTTGAGTGCACATTCGCAGGACCAGAAACGGGGCGATTTGATCAAAGTAGGGAAGCATGATGGCCATGACCGACTTGTTGTGATGTTTCGCAACGGCGATAACCTTATGAAAGAAATATGGTCGAGCTATCGCGGGAGGCACGAACATAATAACTTGCCTGCATACACGCGGTTCCTCGTACAACAGGATTGGAACTTCCGATTTGCGCTATGAGAAAGCATAGTACTTGGCCCAAAACTTCGCGGTTCTTTGTTCTGCCTCATGGTCAGAACCATATTACGGACTATACTTGAATGCTCACTTTCCAATCAGACCTGCGGTTACTAATAATGTCTCTTTCACTTGAATCTTGCTCCCATCCAGAGCTTCGTTGAGCTGCGAAAACAAAGGCTGGGTGTATTTCCAGGCATCGGGACCTTCGGCGGCGTATAACCATACGAGAGCAGCCATAGCAGATCTGATTCTTGAGGTCAGAACGACGTTCGGATGATGTGCTGAAAGTCGCACCCTGCGCCAAGGCGCACACTTCGATCACGGTCGACAACGCCTCGGAGAATCGTGGTCGCGGCATGAACTAACCCGTCGCGCTCCGGTGTAATGGTGTGGTGCTTGATGGAGTCGCTGAGGACGCTAAATGCACGCCGGCGCACTCCTGGCGGCACCTCGCCTTCTGGGCCATCGAGGAAGCGCGCGACGACGGAGAGCCCAGCCGGGAGCGTCGACAGCTTCAGCCGGTTGGAATGATGAGGGAGATTGGGTTTACACCCCGAAACATTACAACCGAATTTTGTGAGTTTGTCAAGGAGAACGATACGAGACGAAGCATCACTATCCATGAGCTGCCTGCGATATGGAATTCAGATTCACAGACAGCCCACTGATGATGAAAAGATACCTTTCGAATCGTGCCCTAACATCGTCGACAGCCCGCTGGGCGTAATCAGCCTCGCTCATCGTCGCATCATCGTCCATCCAAGAAATTGTGATAGGATATATAAGTTCGGAGACGGATGCCCTTATTCTTTCACGCCATTGGAGTACTCTTGCCGCGTCGTCAGGTTGGATGTTGACGTTATCGACTGGGGATATGTCCTTCGCAAGCCTATCGTCTAGTTCTCGTAGGAGTACAGCGCAGTCCTTGTCAAGATGGGGGCGCCCTAGGATCTGTCGAGATTTTCGTATCACTTCTTCTTGTAAATGCGGAAGAGAGCTGCGCAGAAAACAAATGACGACACTCTGAGTCAAAAAAACTTGAGCAAGAATACCTTGAAGTCAAGGTGTGACATACCTTCAAATCGTTTCCAATTCCCGCCCAGGTTTCGGGGCTCAGAAGAGTAGTGATCTCCATCACATCCGCCTTGCCAGGTGGAGCGAAAAGCTGGGATTGGAGTAGCTTTTGCATTTCGGCATCTATGACATCCCAACCAGCAGTAGGGCCCTCCACGAGACGGTGTCGCAGTAACCGGAAGACCAGATCCGGAACGTAGCGCGAAAAGTCGGGGGAAAGAGTCGAGAGCAGCAGAGGAAGGGTCGCCAATTTCATCAACGCACTGGCCCGCTTTTCTCCGGGGGCGACGCAAGACGGCGAGAAGCAGTATGTGAAAGTTTTGCCGACTGTTTCCGCAATTCGACGAGCCAGATCTGTTAGAAACCACTGAGAAAGTACAGGAGGGCAAACGGATTGCACAAGAATGTTGAGTGTAGTGCTGAGAAAAGTTGGAAGATCGCCAATAGATTCGAGGATGAGCGAGAAGGATTTATCCTCGAGTTCCTGGACACCGTTTAGCCAGGAATAAACAACTATCGGTAAATGTTTACGGGACTAAGCGGCTCCTGTACGGTCGCATCTTGGATGGGAGTCTTGGTGAAAAGTGTGATAGCCACAGGAAAGACCAAGGTGGAAGATCTGGACATGAGGTCTGTCGCTAGGTTAGCAGCAATGCTAAGGAGCGAGTGTGCCACTTGCCCGTCACAATGTCCAAACACTCTGCAATAATAATGCGCAATGTCTTCCACAGAGGCGCCTTTGAGTCTGCAATGTGAACCACCGCGCCGCCAAGACTCCGCAATACGAGCAGTGTCGTTTGCAGCGCATCATCTGCGAGCTCTCGTGGCGTCGGAAGCCCTTCCATCTGCTCAAACTCGACATCTAACCACATCTCCACAACGTTGCAGAAATTGAGCAGTCTCGCGAATGTGCGTTGTGCGAGATCGCCCGGACCATGAAATACTTCTTCGACGCGATTCGACACGCGACGAATGACATCTAGACTAGCCGCCGCCAGTTTGACTTTCTCGTGCATAACATGCCACTGGACCTTGTCTGTGGAGGGGAAAGACGCGAGGAATTGTTCCGACAGTCCAGTTACGACGGTGACCCAAAGCGCTTTGTTGGCTGCAGGAATGCGCGCGGCGGGGTCTCCATCGAGGCTTTGAGCTACGAGGTTGTGCAAAAAGTCGAGAAACTCTTGGGGAGTCGCGTTGCTGTGTGCATCGTCGAAAGTTGGGACAGGGAAAGGGGTGGGAGGAGGTGACATTAAAGCATGGATGAATCCCGGCAACGAACTGGAGCAGGAAAAAACAGGTCGAAGTAGGAGGAGAGATCAAGACGCGGTCAAATCCAGCACGTGATGCACGCGTCGACGCGACGCGTTTGGAGCTAAATATTTTGCGAATTCATTTCGTGCCACTAAGACTGTCTTACTAAGGCCGAGACTGGTAGTAAGACGCGGGAAAAGCTAATTTATGTCCTCTCTACGCCAAAATTATTCCGCATGAGCCGCTCCCGTCCAATAACGTGATACTTTCCTTGCGCACTGGATTTGAGCCCGCAGAACACGGCCAAAGAGAAATGGTATCGTTGACCCCTGAGAGCAAAGAGATGTCTGGAACGAATATCATCTGAGTCAAAGACACCTCCAGGCCGTCATTTGGCTCCCAGGATGTGAATGATTCCAAAAAGCTGATTACCAGCCGGTTTTTCAAGTGCCGGCTGGTGTCTGTCAACGCAAGAACGAGATAGCCTGGAGCGAGGCCTATCTGACGGAGGGAGACACCTATCACGATACGGGAGCGTCAGCCAGTTCAACAGATTTATAACGCAGCCACGAACCGTGTCCGGATCCGGGGAGGACTCAGATTAAGAGAGCGGCGGATTAGTTCACTCAGATCTTCCGGTCCGCCGCCACGTAGTATTCGTTTTACTAGGCCTATGAACTGGTCTGTTGAGGTCCCTGAGATATCCATCGTTGTCACATTGGCCAAGTTTTGTGGAATACCAGACCATGTTTGAGAACGCGAGGTGGTGAAATTATTCCTGGTCTGGATAGTATGCGGTGTTGGCAAGCACGTCTACAACCTCACTTTATGAGAACGTCTTCAACACGTCTCGCAGGCCCAGCTTCCCGTCTGCGGAAAAGGTGTTCAATTCAACTTAAAGATGTGTGGGCGCTTCCAAGTTGCCCGGCCGGCGCCATGTCTCCAGTGATTAGCGCCCGTCATTGATTTCGCGGAGTCGTCCTTGCTTCCTGCATTGAAGTTCTTTGCCCTCAGAGACGCGAAAATGCTCTCGGAGTACGTCGAGAAAACAGTCGGTCCGACTCGGTCGTGGTCAAGCGAAAGAATCTTCCGAAGGCTTGCTTGGCAGAAGTCATCAATAATATGGCCGCGTCTTGACGCGTCAAGGACCTTGCCAATTGGTCTTTCCGTCGAGCGTGGCTCTCGCAGTATAAGCCCTACGATGACCAAGGACCCGGAACTCCCGGATCAAGCACCCCTCGTTCTCCCCTTTGTTCCCAGTCAATGTCGACTTTCCAGTCCGAACAGTACTGGTACGAACGCCGCGTATTTCTCGAGAAGGCCGGATATCGCCTTCGTCCTAAATTCCAGCCGGGATTTGTAGCCCCAGCCTGCAATCCGCTGCTCGACACTAATGCGGCGTCCCATGCAGTTCGCACAAATTCAAATTTAAACGCACCTTTTGCTCACATTGACGTTTAGAGACCCTGCATCATGGACGCTGTCCGCATATCTGACGACAAGCTGGTCATGTTGAAACAGATATCGAAGAAGGCTCATCCTTTCGAGGTTGAGATCGGGCAGCTTTTCTCTGCGCAGCCCCGCGCGGCAGACCCGCGAAACCACTGCATCCCACTACTTGATGTCCTGCACGATCCGGAAGACGGAGACTTCCAGGTTATCGTGATGCCGAGGATGATTGATATACGCCAACTCAAGTTCGAGACGGTTGGGGAAGTCGTCGATTGCTTTCGCCAAATATTTGAGGTAATTTTGCTGCCAATTTTCGCACTCGAGGCTGAAGTCTGGATCTTAAAGGGCCTTCAATTCATGCACGAAAACTACGTGGCACATCGGTATGAGGAGACCTCAGCTCTAAACCAAATATTAGCACTAAAATTCCGCTCTTGTAGCGACTGTGCTCGCGCCAACATCGTTATGGATCCCGAGCAACTGCTTCCGCATGGGTTTCATCCTGTGATAACTTTTTTTAACCAGGACATGGATGGATACGCAAAGTGCATCTCTCGTACAAAATGCTGGCCTCGGTATTACCTGATCGACTTTGGTTTTTCGGGCCGGTATAATCTAGATGACGGTCCTCCACTTGAACCCATGGTTATAGGCGCCGACGATGTGCCGTTGGAGCATGCCCGACGCCTCATTGCCGCCGGTGCTCCCCTGGAATGCAATCCATTCCCCACTGACGTTTTTTTCGCGGGAAATCTTCTCAACCATTACTTCATACGTTCCCATCCTGGCTTCGGCGAGGTAAGGTCTATTTACTGCACCGCCATATCGCTGCAACCGACGTACGTATATCGCAGCGCGGGACTGGGAACCACAAGCCCTTACACTTTCTGAAACCGCTCGTTACTGATATGATGCAATACGACCCGTCCAAAAGGCCGACGATTGGCGAGGTCATCGAGCGCTTCGAAAACCTCTGCGACGGGTTAAGCGACTGGCACCTGCGAAGACCTGGGCAGGCAATCTACTGCGACGGGTGGATTGTTCAGAGATGTCGACAACTGAAAAATGCTTTTAAGCATGTCCCCCCCTTCCCGCGAGACCTGTATCTAATCGGGGACATGCGGTGTTGGACGACCGAATGAGAGCATTTTATACGGGATAATAGCTGATTTCACTGATTTTGCGTGGGTGCAATACGATGGACGGACGCTACATACTAAATTACCATGTATACTACATCTATAAACTTTTCTCTAGTCCGAGATAATTGAACCTGCTGATACCCAATGTCTTGGCACTGTCAGAGGAGGAGTTCAACCCTTGGAAAGGATTGCTGGATTTCGACAAGTTCATCGATCAGTCTCGAATCCACGTCCAGTGCGATTTCCCCGCCCGAGATGAGATAGCAGTCGACACGGACCATCCAGAGCTGCAGGCCGTCCTTCACCGGGAGCGACCCTAAATGTATCTTTGCAGGCGATGCGGTGTCCTCGGTGAGCAGACCAATAAGAGATCGGAACACGGCACGATCAATGGCGCAGCGGAGAATGAATATCGTTTGTACGACGATTCGGCTGAAATCCGTTCTGCGTGGGAGGGAGTCCGAGGGACAACGTTGGAGGTTCAAATTTTAGGCTGGTTTAGACTGATGGCATCATGGCCTCGTTGAATCCCCACAACACAGAACCTCTATCGACGGACGACCGGGCGTTTATCAGGAAAGCAGCGCATGGAGGTGATGTTTTCTCGTCGCGCAATGGTTGAAACTTCTGTTGGACCTGTAGCCCTTGATTTTCGAGTGATCAGAACAGCTACGAGGTGGATTTGCCGCGAAGAACGTTGAGCGAGGGGAGCTTGAGACGCAAGAGGGTCATAGGTAGAAGCATGCCCAGAAACAAGTCAGAAAGCAACGCAGGCAGGTCAAAGCTCGGCAGGGTTTTTGTCCTACGTACTACATATAGAGGCTTTTTTCCAACGAGCTTTTTGTCGAGCGAGTCTACCAAGCACAGACGGGGTGAATAGCGTAAGATTCCAGATATGGAGTTTCAGAAGGGTTTGACTGGGACGCAGTTTCTCTCGGACGAATGTCGGAATACCACATGACTTTTCTAAACGCGGGCCGTGGGTTACTTGCACGACCGACTGATAAGAACTCGGAAGCATCACGCACCCTCGTCTCCAACGAAATTCTATGACGCTCCAAGCCGAAGTCAGCAAACCGCATGTCATGGTCGTCGGCGCCGGTGTGGTCGGCGCGTCTGTAGCATGGCATCTCGCCCGCCAAAACGCCTCGGTGACCATAATCGCCACCGACATTGGCGGCACCGCGACGCCCTGCTCTTTCGCTTGGCTCAATGCCAGCTGGCACAATCCCAAGTTCTACAACGACTTCCGACGGCGGTCCATGACCCACTGGGAGCAGCTCGCCGAGGAGGTGCCCGGTCTGCACCATCTGGTGCAGTGGTGCGGCTCGTTGGAGTGGGATCTCACGCCCGACGAGCTCGTCAAGTACGAAAAGGATCACGGCGCGTGGGGCTACGACATTCGTCGTACAGAACGCCACGAGATGGCCCAGCGCGAGCCTTGGCTGGCCGAGAATGTGCTGCCCGAGTGGGGGCTGCGCATTGCCGACGAGGGCGCCGTCGAGGCGGCTGATGCGGCTAAGCTGATGGTGTCACACGCCCAGGCCGCAGGAGCCCGCGTGGTGTTGGCCACGGTGACCAGTCTTGTGAAGGACCACGATAATGCTGTCAGAGGTGTCGTCACCGCGTCTGGCGAGCAGCTGTCTGCTGATCATGTCGTGTTGGCCGCCGGCGTTGGAAGCACCCAGCTCTGCGCGTCTGTCGATATGGCACTACCAGTCACAGGCAAGGCAGGCCTGCTTGTGCACTCCAAGCCGGTGGCGAAGCGTCTCTTGAACGGACTGGTCATCTCCAACGGACCTCATGTGCGGCAGACGGCGGGGGGGCCGCCTCGTGGCAGGATCCGGCTTTGCCGGAGGCGATCCGGGTCAGGATGCTCAGGCCACGGCTGAGGAGCTCTTTGCGAAGGTGAAGAGTATGTTCAGACTAGGCGCGAGCGACCCTGACGTGCTGGAAATGGACTTCTTTACTGTTGGTTATCGGCCTACACCTCGGGACGGGCTGCCGATCCTGGGCGCGAGCGGGCTACATGGACTGAGTCTTGCCGTCATGCACTCGGGCGTCACTCTCGCTGCCATAGTGGGCGAGGTGCTGGCAGACGACATTGTCAATGGCAAGAAGGATCCCGCTCTTGACGCCTTTGCCCTCGGCCGTTTTAACTCGGTGGGATATAAGGAGCGGTCGGAGTAAGCATATAATCCAGGTAGATAACCACCACTGCGTTACCCACCCTCGCTCAGACAAGGCGGATGAGTATGGCCAGTATACCACGAGAATGAAATATTTGCCAAATTCATAGATGACGCCCAGACAGGTGTGGAAGACTACGGCAATGAAAACCACAGAGAATCAGAACCTAAAGGTGAGGCTGACACTGGAGCACATCCGGTATTACTCGAGGAAATCGTTTCAGATTGACCAGAGGTGAATTCTGCGAAGGGTATCATGCATGTTGTTTTCTGGAGGGATGTTAGTTCGGCACCACAGCTCAAGTGTAAGTGAAGACCAGTCAAGGGTTTGCCAGTGTCTCGCAACTGGCCCTCGTCGACATTGTCCTTGGGTGGCTGCTGAACCTCGGTTCAAATTGTGTCGTCGCACAGGCCCATGGAACATCCCACGAGGGCCGACCGAACGCGAACGCATCCACGATCAATTTAATTTATTACAATCCCACATCTAAGAGTCGAAGGAGGATCACTTTTGCTGTCGTTTAAGGACCGGGTTCTCGATCTCGTGTATTTGTTTCCGGCCTTCTGGCGTCCCAGGAATCACCTTCACGAGGCCCTGTTGCAGAAACACAGACCCCGCATTAGAAACCAACCAGAGGATGCGAGGGAGCAGCCGGCCGACGTACGAGTTTATCAAACATGCAAGCGTTGAGCGGGCGCTCCTCTGCGCGACAGCGGTAGTATAGCTGGGTTCACAAAAGTATCATTAGCACGCCAGCACGGCGGAGAGAATTCATATGCGCGTGACGCGCGACCCCATACGCACCTGGTTATTCTGCTCCAGACAGCCCCAATGCGCCTCAAACTGTGCCAGGCAGTTCTCCCGCATTTTTGTGATCCTGCGAACACAAGTTACAAGGATATCCGCGTATTGGAATGTGAATCGAATACGCACAAATCCGTCGCACACCGCGTGACGCGGCGGCCCTCCTTGAGACAATGACCCGGTTCGCGGTTCTCTGCCTTGCAGAGCATAAAGTCCTCTGTGCGCCGCGGGCGTCAGCGTGCGCTGACCCCGACAAGTGATGTGCTAGTAGTAGCGCAAGTACCGTTGTATTCCTTGCAGTACGCGCCGAGGAAGAACGCTGCGCTCTTGAGTGGCGCGCTAGTTGTCCCGAGCTCCGCGACCTTGGGCATTTCCGGCGCGGCGGCGGCCTGCTCCTTGGTGGTGGTGCTCATTTGGAGAACCTTTGTTTGATATCGACGCGATTGGCGGGATGAATAAATAAGACACTGAATATTATTTTTTCTGTCCCCCAAATTCGGGCCTGGCGCCCATCGTAAATTAAGTCTACTCTGCCCGTATTACGATGCAAGAAATTCCCTTCTTGCGGTAAGTATAAATACCAAGAGAGTTCCCGCCGCTGTCTATCAAGTGCTTACGCCCCCAGTGCCTTAGACTGCGCTAGTGCAAGCTGCGCAACACTCATGGCTTCGCGGGCGGCTCGCCCGTCGTCGTCTCCCACCCCTCCGGGATATCCCACTCTCCATGACACGCCCACTCCCAGTCCGTTGCACCAATAATCTTCTTCTGCGCCGCCACAAACGTGTCGACCGCACACATCCCATCTTTTTGCGCCTCGCACCCTTCGACACCGGTGAGTGGGACGACGCCGTCGTTCACGATGATGCGGATCTGTGGGCCTGGGAGGGAGGTGCATTCCAGGACTATGGGACATTAGTTTTATTTTACATCGAAGTCGGGGACGAGAAACGTACGCTGGAACTGCACGTTTGTCGCAAACGGCGCGAGCTCCGACACCCTGTAGGACCGCTTCTTCGGGATGTGGGTCGCAGGGAGCGGGCCCGCCGCCGCAAGCGTCGTCAGGTTCAGCGCCGCGAGGACTACATATCCGATTAATATACAGAAAAGAGGGGTGAAAAGGAGACACCGCACCATATAACACCACCACCTCATGCGTCGCATCCACGTACAAGCTCTGCCCGAGCGGGAACGTCACCGGACTGTCATCCAGCGTCCCATTCGTGCTCGAGTTATGGCTCGCGATCGGCGTGTGCGTGAGCCGCGCGACGAGCTCCTGGACGTACCCGATCCCGAGGGGCCGCGCAAGCGCGAAGCCGGGGCCGGAGTTGTACCAGAAGAACAGGTCGAGTGAGTAGTTGAACCCATCCCACTCGTCCTCCGTGAATAGCTCGCAGAACTTGGAGTACCCGAGCGCGACCGTCTGCGGTTACACGTCAGGAAATGTAAAGCAATGGACTACGCCACACCACGCACCTCATACGCGCACATTTGCTGTAACACATACACATCTTCCACGCTCAGCTCATACCCCACCATTTGCGGCCGCAGCCGCTTCACTGCGCTCTTGAGGTACACGTCTGCCCACTTGGCGACGAAATCGCGCCCGCGGTCGGCCTTGAGGACGTCCCCGGTGTTGGGGCAAGTCTTATAAGGCGCGAGGGTGTTGTTGAACTATAGTAGGTGTCAGATCAAATTCGGATGAGTTGAGGGTGAAGTGGGGAGAAAAAGAAATCCAAACGCACCCCGCCCGCCTCAATGGTGATGCTCTGCTGGTACTGTCCCTCGAACGGGTACCCAAAGAACCCGATCGCAAAGTTCATCGCGGACGCAAGCATGCGGTCTCTGTCGAGCGCAAAATGAGCGAAACGTGTGAGAGAGAAAGGAAATACGCGCGTACTGCGACTCGGTGCGGAACACCGGGATCGTGTTGGACTCGGTGAAGTTCTACGAGGGAGGGAGGAAGGGTCAATATGCGAATAAGTGGGTAAATAAATTGAAGTGAGGAAAGAGAAACTCTTTCCAACGGGGACTCGATCTTCATACGTACCTTGAGCAGAAACCCGTATTTAAGCCGCATCGAGACTCCCAAGTCAACTGTATGTCGGGGTCAGCAAACCATCATTATAAAGACTGCGGAAGAACACGCACAGAGCTGCTGCCGTCCGAACGGCGTTAGCACTACGAGTACAAGATGTAAACAAAATTCCGAGGACAACAAAAAGTGCACCGACCTTCTTCGCCAAGCTTGTACGTCCTAGAATTATTTAACACTACACGCAGTGAAGAAATAGAAGAAGAGCTCGTACCACTCGTTCATAAATGCGAGGTCCCCGCTGGCAGTCCACTTGTCGGCAGCGGCGTGAAGGCGGCTGGAGAAGTTGGCAGGCCCGCCGTACGAGGCTTCGCGCCGTCAGAATACGCAGTACACAGCAGGGCGAAACAGCCCACCATATGCAGTCGGATACCGCGCCCCATGTCGGTGCAGGAAATGCAGCCCCGTAACACGACACGTCTCAGGCGTCTCAGGACCGGAGTCCACCCCGAACGCGTTGCGGCCGACGCTATACCACGGCGACAGGTTGCCCCACTTTTTGAACATGTCAAAGCGCTTCCCGTCTTTCCCTTTGGGCGGCGCGATGAGCTGCGGGGAGGATGTATGCAGCGGGTATGAGGGTGCGGTCGCGATAACGGCAGGCTCTGCGCCGGTGGGGGTCCCGCCCGGGTAGCCGACGTTGGTGGGGAACATGGACGGGAAGGCATTAGTAGGGGATGCGGGGGGGAAGTTGTGCCGCTCAGTCGAGCCAGCCCAGGGGGACGCGAGGGCCTCGACATGTGTTGGCGCAGGAGCCGCCTCGTCTTTGTGGTACGAAAAGCAACTTGAGCCACAGATAGCGTACTGAGCTAGGAAGCAGGCAAGGGTGCCAGTGACAAAGGCAATGAGGAGGTGGTTTACACCGAATTGCGGTTTAGAGTAGCATGAGTGTTTGGCATAAGGCTCTTCAATGCGCTTGGGCTGTTGGCCGTTGGAAGGCAAGAGAGATTCGCTTTCAGGCCCTTGTTCATCGTATGGCTTATACTCGCGAGAGCCACGCTCAGACATGGTGGTAAGGACGAAGGAGGCAGGTCCGAATTTGGACCGACGCGTCTTTAAGCGATCATATTGATGTATGGCTGCCTCAAGGCATTTATCCTCCGCTATCCTGTAGTTTTCCACCAGCACACCAGCAACGCCTTATATATGTATACCATCGCCACCACAGCACCTCCACCAGTTTTCTGGGGGGAGAATTTAAAATTCTTCGTGTGAAATGAAACTCAGTCTTTATTCAAGCACATTCAAGGTCATACTGGACCGCCGCGCACACCTCCTCTAGGCCACCATTTCCAAGACGTGTCGATCTTCGTAGAGTGTAACACGTTGGAATAGAAGCACGATGTCGAGCGTCTCAATTAAAGCAGTTTTCTTCTTGGTTGCAGAACAACCAATGAGATATTTACAGGGCGATTGCAAGTCCCTAGCAGACATATTTCGAGTAAAACTAATTATTAGAAACTGAATGTGCGGTAAAATGAAGTATACTCATACGATCATAATGTCTTCTGCCAGGACCGCGGCGTCAGAGGCGCCAGCGCAGCTGCGACTCGCCGTCCCTCCTCCGCGAGCAGGTTATACGTAGAGCATGCGTTGAGCTGCGCCAACGTTCAGTCATACACGAGCCTGAAAATATCCCGAGGGAGACCCACGGTACTCATCACGTCGACCTGGATCCCCAGGTCTGTAAGATATGCCCTCACTGACGGCGGCGGGTGAGCCATCTCGGAGCCCGTGCCGAGTATCAGGATCTCTGTGCATCGCACAATACATAGTACTCAATCAGCTAGGCTGTGCTTCGTACTCGCGGATGGTGAACGAGACGAACCGGGTCTGGGTACGACGACCTCAAACACCGCGAGATGCTCCCGACTCCAGTTGGTCACGGACGAGGGGATGTCCCACAGGAAAACCTTGCCCTCGAGGAAGATGCATGCGCCCTGGAGGTGGAGCCCATCTTCGAGATAGATCCCAGAGGATGTGACAGAGGAGACCTATGGACGAAGAGCACAGAGGGGATAAAACACGAGTTGTCAAGTCAGAAGACGCGTTCAGAAAGAAAAAAAAGTAGTAAGCGACCTGCACGGCGGGTGGTGTCCCGGAAGCGAGGATGTTCGTCAGAGAGGCGGTGGGGGCACGGTCAAGGAGCGGGCGGGTGGTGTGAAGATACCGCCACCGTGGTGGAATTTGTGTGCGGGCCACTGCGAGCCGCAAGGGGCGGCATGCTCGCGGTAAAAGTCGGAAAGACATCATGCACCACGTGATCGTGGCCGTGAAAGAAGGAAAAACCAAAAAAAAAGACGACAATAATAAGTTTGGAGGCTGAAAATCTCAAAGTTTTTAGGTTGGGTGTGTATGTAGTGTACATATCTTCACAATCACTGGAGCACGAGAAGCAGAGCTCTCATGTTTCTCGAGCATCCGACTCGCTATTCACCGCAGCATAAATTTCTCTTTGGTTCCTCGTCCTCAAAAGCCCTGGGACTCTCTCTTGCTTGCCAGAATTCGGTATTTGCTCTCGACTCCTTAAAAGAACATCAGAATAGTGTTATGCACGCAGCGTCAAGAAATGCATTTAGGGAACATAATTCTCGTCTTCAGTGCCCAGGTAGATGGCCATGCCTGTATGCGCCAGCCGTGAGAGGTGCCCGCTGATGGTGTCGACGGTCTCAGTGGCCCCAGTGGGCGCGTGATAATATCGGGCGTCCAAAAAGGGACTGAAGTCCCAGACTAGTCGGAACGAACGCAGGCAATCGGATTGCGAATATAGAAATCGAACGAGCGCAAAGTTGCTCGGTCCATTATCAGACGCCACGTCTTCCAAACAGAGGCTTCGAATGTTGGGGAATGTGGAAGGAGAGAGGAAGCTAAATCCCGATCCCCAGGAAGGAAAGAGCGATTTGAGAAGGTCTGCTGACGGGGATTTGAGCTGAAGATTCTGGAGTGTACTGGCTACATGAGTCAGGGATCGATTCCAGTCGAATCCCTGGTCGTACACTCGAGCGGATAGTGATATCAATGGCGGCGATGACCGGATTAGGAACGCCTCCAGCTCGTTGCCGGATTCCTCGAACGAGACATCTAAATGTCGTAGACCAGTAAGGGTAAGATATTGGAGGATTTCTAGGGTCCCTCCTTTCACGGCGAGTGAATTCAAGCGGATATGTGTTTTCTGTGGGTAAGGAACGCCGCTCCACTCGAGAGAGCACGTTACTTCGGCTAGGTTTGGAGCGTCGGTGAAAAGTTCCAAGTCGTTCAACACACCGTCGAATTTTGTTAGCTGCAACCATGGAAGGGTAAGGTAGATGGAGCGGCTTGTTCTAAATATGGGATTCACACGAAATTCGTGGAGGCGGGGAGCATTACCAAATACATCGTGTAGCGCATCGGACTGCGGGACACAATGGAACGACGCGCTCTCCAACAAGGGGAAATTCTGAACGCTCAGCCCCAGCTGATCCAGTTGGGGCTCGTCGATGACAAGTTCGAGATATCGAAGTCGATGGGAGTAGCGATGGATAATGTTGGCAAGAAATACGACATCCTCCCGCAGCTTTGTCGCGCGGATAATGAAAGACAAAGGACGCTGCCCCGCGCGGGTCAACCGCCGATCGATGAGCTCGTCAACATAACGCGGATCCGGAAGGATGGGGCTCGAATCGTATGGAAAGTCCATTACCGACCAGAGTACGGGAGTGGCGAGGGCAATGTCTCTCCATGCACGACAGACACGCATGAGGGAAACGAGAGGTGTGTTTCCAATGCGATGGTACACCCCCAAATCGGCAAAAGGTGGGAGGCAATGGACAAAGATTTCAGCTGTTATCTCGGGTGGCAGCATCAAGACTGGGAATGGAATGGTGTAAAGTTCGCGCTCGACAGCAATCCGAGTTTCCTCCAGGTCTTGAAGCACACGTTTGTGCTCCTCGATTTGAGCGTCGAGATCTACGAGACGTCTGCGGAGGTCGATGATGGTGGTCATTTTACAAAGGAGAAGGCTGGGATCGATCAAGAGTGACATAATCTGTGCAAACAACCACCGAAAGCCGAATTAGGAAGGAGAGGATAAGTACCTGAAGTTTTTTCCATGTTATACACATTTTAAAATTCAGTCAATTCTGCTCTTTTTCATTATGTTTGTCATGATAATGAAATCTACTTTGGCGGAGAGCCCGACTTCGTCTTCGACCAATTAATTTCGCTCCTTAGCGTAAGAGAAGAATTGAAGGCGGAAGTGTGAGAGATGTATAGAATAACGACTCTCCAATTCCAGGCGGGGCTGCTTTGGGAGCCTGATGGCACCATGGTGTAATTCTCCCACTTCCGCCTTCACATGCGGACGATAACCTTAATGTCAGACACGTTGAAGTTTGAAGATTGCACACTACAGTATGGTCGTTTTGTACCTTATATATGTGTTTGAAACCAATGAAATCTCAAAGTATCGAAGCCTCTCAAGTATGGCGATTAGCGGGCGAATCTACGAGATTACGCTTTTGCACCATCACTGTGGAAACGTCCAAATTCTAGGGAGCCAGCAAAATTCCTCGTCCTCTTTGATACGCCTGTGCTTGAAACCGGTGAAATCAAATGGCATCTGAAAGCTTTGGAAGTTGGAAGTCACAATGCTTGATGGATGTACAGAATTTCGCGTTCAGGGAAACGCCGACGAGTGCTACCAGACTCAGGGTTCTGGGTTCCATCCATCTCAACGCGCTGCCTCTGCCCCGCCAGAATTTCGCATTTGCCTTGAGCATAGGATGAGACCAGTGTTACACACAGCAACGTCAGAAAACGTACCGATGGACTGGAGCATAATTCTTGTCCTCAGTCCCAAGGTAAATATCCACACCCGCGCATGCCAGGTCGGAGAGGTGGCCGCTAATCGTACCAAGTGATTCATCAGGACCGGCATAACATGTTCCATCCAAGAAGGGGCTATAATCCCAAACGAGTCGGAACGAGCGCAATCGTCGTGAATATAGGAATTGGACGATCCTGTCGCAGCCTGGTCCAGACTCCGGGGCCACGTTGTTCAGACTCAGTCTTCGAATGTTTGGCAGAGAGGACGGACAGAGGATGCCCGAGCCTTCGATGGCGAAGAGGGAAGAGATGATTTTTGGTGACGGGGAATCGAAGTGGATGTTTTCCAGTGTCCGGCCCACGTGAGTCAGACATTGGGTCCACTCGAAATCATCATCTGTCGCTAAAACGGAGAGGGAAACTAATGGCGGTGAGGACCGTATCAGGAATGTCTCCAGTTGGGCGTAGTCATCGTCGAAAGAGATGTCCAGGTGTTGTAGAGCCGGAAGAGTAAGATATTCCAGCAATCTGTGGGCTCCTGCCGTCACAGCCAGTGAACTCAAACGGGCATGAGTTATTCCTGTGAAAGAACTATGCTCTGTGGATTCCAGGGAGCACGTTACTTCCGTGAGGTTCGGGGCATTGGCGAAAAGTTGAAAGCTCGGCACCAGGCCATCGTATTTCGTCAATTGTAGCCACGGAAGGGCAAGGCAGATGGAGCTGTCGGTTGGATCTATGCTGACCAGACGAAATCCGTGAAGCCGGGGAGAATTATCAAATACATTGACAAGTTGAGGATGTCGGAGCCGTTCCCGAGAAAAATTGAGTGATGCGTTCTCCAATAAGGGGAATGTCAAAGACTCAAGTGCAAGGAGGGGTAGAAGGTTCCAATCGGTGTACAGTTCCAGATAGCGAACCTCATGCGAGTAACGCTGGATCACGTTTGTGAGGATCGAGAGGGTATCGAGCCGCAGAGCTTCGCCGCGAAAGACGAGGGACAAAGGACGGCGCCCTGCGCGAACCAGCCATCGGTCGATGAAGTTATCCACTGAGCGCGGGTCTGAAATGGCATGGCGGGGAATCGAATTGATTTCAACGCTTAGTGTCGACCAGAGTGCGGGAGTTGTGAGGGCAATGTCTCGCCAAGTGCGGCACACTCTGGTAAGGAGGATAGGCGCTACGTCTTCAAATTGATCGAGTCCATAGATCCAGCCCAGATTGGCAAAAGGCGGAAGGCAGCGGACAAAGATTTCCGCTGTTATTTCGATAGGCAGTGTCAAAACTGGGAATGTAGCGGTGGCAGAGAGCTCGCGCTCTACAGCAATTCGGGTGTTCTCGAGCTCGGAAAGCGCACGCCTGTGCTCTGCGATTTGGGTGTCCAGCTCCGCGAGACGTCTGCGGAGGTGGATGGTGGGCATTTACAAAAGACTGTAGTGGGCGCAAAGACGAAAGAGGCAAGTCCCAATTTGGACTTAGCGCGTCTTTTACGCGACCTCCACCATGGTAACTTGAAGCCTACAAACCTACTCGTGCACGTATCTAACCTTCCCCAGCCTCCCAGAACGCATCCAAAAATCTACCAGGTCCTCATCAAGACGCATAAGCTGACGATTATGACCACCGTCGCGCCCACCATCTCAGTGGCAGCCCTCAAAGCCGAGGTGCTCTCTGCTCTCAGCGACGACGTAAACACCCTTGAAGATGTCCCGCGCCCCACAAAAGTGCGCGACTTTGAGTTGTGCAAGGCCGTTAAAGATCGGGGAAAGCTCACGGGAGAGTACCACCTCCTCGACGACCTGAAGGTGTCCATCCGAGACGCGGGCGTGGCAAACTGGGAGGCGCTATTTGTCCAGTTTCGCGATCCAGAGTCGGGTGCGCGCGCGTTTTTGTTCTCCTAATCTTTTTTTTTCGTTGTCTTGATGTCTTGTGCCACCCAGGCGACCTCCGCCCAGTTGAATTCGTCCCGTTCGCAGACGACGAGGAAGTACAATTTGCTGCGGAACCATCTGCACCCGCACCGCCCGCTGCAGCAGAAACCAGCACGAGCCGGGGGAAGCGCAAGGCTCGCCCGGACTGAGATCCTCATAAAATATCCTAACAACCACTCGCTCTTGTTCGTGTAATCTATCTTGTATCCGCATCTTGCACTTGCAGCCTCTATAGATCTCCGTGTATACCACCGCAATCATCTTGCCTTACGCGTCGCGACGCATTGACCATGCGTTCAACTGCGGAAAAATAACCAACAGATCATTACGAGCAAGGCACAGATTCTGAGATCTAGACGTGTCTTATCAGCTTCCTCCGTGCCCTTCGTGTCAGAGGATCGTCTTCAACACTCCAATCTTGGGACGTGGCAAACACAACGTTTTCTCTTCTCACCTATGTCGTCCTTGAAGGTCGAACGGTACTGGTACCGTCCCGGATATCGCCCTTGTCCTAAATTCCAGCCGGGATTTGTAGCGCCCGCATGCAATCCGTTCTTTGACATCAACGCAGTCTGGCATCCATTTCGCAAAAACTTTCGAATCCAAACTTACCTTTGGCTAATCACGTCCAGAGAACCTCCATTATGGACGCCGTCCGCATATCTGACGGCAAGCTGGTCGTACTGAAACAGATATTGAAGAAGACGCATCCGTTCGAGGTTAAAATCGCCGTTTTTCTCAGCCCCGCGAAACCACTGCACCCTATTGCTTGATGTCCTGCATGGTCCGAAAGAAGGAGACGTCCAGATTACTTATACTACTTCATTCGTTCCCACTTTAGCTATGACGAGGTAAGATTTAGTCTATGTGTTGCACCGCTGTCGCTCAAATGCGCCTGTACCGGAACCACAGGCCTCTGCGCTTTCTGAAACCATTCGTCGCCGATATGACGCACAGCGACCCGTCCATTGTCCAAAAGGCCGACCATTGGCGAGGTCCTCGAGCGGTTTGAGAACCTCTGCCGCGGGTTGAGCGACTGGCACCTGCAACGACCTGGGCACGCAATCTACTGCTGCGAATCCCTGTGTCCAATCCGGGACATGTGGTGTTGGAAGGAAGAATGAGAGCATTTTACACTAAACGCAGACTTGTTAACGCGGACTTGGTAACTGATTCCACTGATTCCTACGGCACAACAGACTCAGACACTACGAAATTGCAATTCTCCATGTTTCCTAACTTGGACTACTGATAAAATATGACCTCTGTATTCACAAACTACAGTTTATGAAACCAAGTCATGAAGCCAGCTTTACTATCTGAGTCGCAATTGAAACGAAGCGCGCAGTACACAATGGGCAATATGTGCAGTATAACGAGGCGGAGCAGATATAGTCCACATCAATCGTAGTAAACAACAAAAACTTCTTCAGCGTTGGAAGAAGTGATTGCTCCGTCGAAAGCCGACATATGAGCGCGAGGACCCCGCCCAGCCAACTTCAAAATCCGGCGGTGCGCAGAGTCGGGAATAGGAGGAAAAATCTCGAGATCGTTGGAGTTGACGCGAAAACCGAGAGTGTATCCGGAAAGCGACACGTGACGGGGATTTATGGGCTCGGGCAGGGGAGTAGACGCAAGGAAACGCCAGGACAATCCAGTACCATGTGTCACGAATTGGTAGCTGCAGAGTGCTGGATGGCCGTCAACCCAAGCGTGAAGCCAAATTTTGAATCGATTCCGTTGCAAGGGATTTTCATAGACCCACATCGATCTTTGCCTCGTGAGGTATGGCTGGCCAATCAGAGTAATGGTGTCTGAAAGAAGAGGAAGATCTGCGACCGCGATTCGGGTCGACGGCTCTTCTAGGCTGTCGTTCGGCTCCCAGAAGGTGAAGGACGCAAAAGGGCTAATTGCCAGCTGACAATTGCTGGTCGCCAGCTGATGTTCACTGGCGACACCCGTCAGCACAAGAACGAGGTGGCCGGGTGCGAGTCCTATCTGGGAGATGTGCGCTGAGATCGCAACACGGGAGCGGGTCCGCCAGTTGATGAGCAGCATCTCATTCTCTGAACGAACCGCGACAATATCACCGCACACAACAGACTCGATATATGTAAAAGATGTAAAAGGATCGAGATCGAGAGCTGTGAGAACACGGCTGACGAGCTGGAGCTCGGAAACACCAGTTCTGAGGTTGAGAGTGTGTATTTCAACAAAACTAGGATGGAGTCAGTGAATGTGCTTAACAAAGTTCGGACGCATACCTTCTATCCAGCTGAAACCAGTTGCGTTGGTAGGTTGCAATAATAGCCAGGTCGTCTTCCAATCCGACCTCAAAATCCAGAACCAGAGCATCATCCATACTGGGTGTATGCTTCCAGAAGAGTCTGTCCTCAACTACGCTCCAACATCGGAGGCATGTCTGGTCCTTGAACAGGACAAAATTTCCGCCTGGTAGCAGCTTCGTCTGGTTCGGCCAGTAGAATGACCAAGTGGGGTCCATGGAAATCGTCGTGGGGTGCAGGACGATCCGGGTAGACTCAATCAGAGACGCAGAAGCCAGAGGGCGCTGAACTGGAGGCTTGGGCTTCCGCACAAATTTCGTGAACAGATTTGCAGCGCGACGAACAGCGGTCTGCGGAGCGGAAGAATGGGGCGCAGAATGCGCATTTGTCCACGCTTTGGGTCCGCGCAATGTTCGTTTCACTAGATCGACAAGCTGTGCTGTCGAGAGGTCCGCGAGAGAACCGTCGTCGGGTCGCCTGGCAATGAAACCGCGTCGGACCAGTTTCGTGACAAACGAATGCCAGAGAGTGTTTGCGAACGCGAGGCAATGAAAATATTTACTGGTCTGAAGACTATGAGCCTCGATGGTGTGACATAAAGTAAACTGACCTCGCTGACTGCGATCACGTCGACTATATCACATTCTACGAGGATGAAGATAAGAACGTCCTCCACAAGGTCTTGTAAGCCTAGTTTTTCATTCACAGACTTAGAAACCATAGCGTTGGAATCCAAAGTGACGGTAGCGCTGAATGGCCAATCTCGCGAGCGACTTCCAAAGTGGGTTGCGGCTGTATAAAACATCACGTGGCTCGTCATTGACACAAACAAACAACCGCCAAAGACTCGATTAGGAAGGTGAATGGTTTTTCACATGAAAAAGTCCAATATTTCCAGATGATTGAGAGCGGAAAAAGTAACTGGAGGTCGACTGAAATATTATGAAATAGATTTGTTGAAGATCCCGACAGCACCACATTCTGGCCACAACGACTTGGCCGCAACTTGCTTCGAGCAAGTCAGGTGCACCTGACCTCTATTACTCTTCTTCTTTCGTCATAATAGGCCACAAGGCGAAACCAGGAAACATTGATCTACCCACCTTCTCGATTCCGATGCGTGTTAAAATTGAGTCCAAAAAACCATTTCACGAAGAGGATTTGGTCTGTTTCTCGTCCGATAATTCTTTAGGTTCATCATCCATGATAGCAACAGCTTGAGTCTATACCACTCAAGTAACAAGTTCATCTGTCTTTGCAACTGGATACACACTTGCGTTCAAGAAGATTTCAGGTCAAACATAGACTCATGCTTCGCCATGAAGCTACTGCCTTTAAATTGTTAAAGCTCCGAGGTATACGCCTCACGTGTTTACTTGATGAGTCGTAATACCCAAACGTTTAAGTCATGAAAGTGTTCCCGACGTCCACGCCTGGGAACGCAGCTAGTCTCTCGTAGACAGAAGCTACAAACAGTTTTTACCGTGTTCCTCGGTTGTTTGTAGGACGCACCAGCCAATCTTTCAAGAATATGGTGATGCAGGTACTGGGCCCGCCGATCGCCAGTATTTCTAAACATGATTGCCGACCAAGATGCGTAACCTCGTGGCAGTAATATGAAAGTGATGAAATATTTGGAGACGTTTGAGGAGCCTCCGGAGATGAACCGACTATTGTCGGATTCGTGTTGTGAGATAGACCGTATACATAATGATTTTTAGCACCGCCGTTCGCTTGCTGTGTCGGCTTGAAAATGCCAAGAACTTGAACGGACCATTGGCACACGGTTTGAAGTCGTTAAAATCTGAAAATTTGCAAGCTGGGTAAGAAACACAAATTATGTGAGAAATCTACAGGATTTTAGCCCTTCGAAGACCCAAGATTTTACCGACCCACTCTCATGGGGTGCTCAATGCACATTCTCTCCAGAAGTTATCTTTTCGCTAGAGTGAATATTAGACCGTTACTATGCAGGCAGCGTCAAGAAACGTACTTGTCTACTACAACATAATTCTTCTCATCGATGCCAAGGTGAATATCCATGCCGGTGGACACCAACTGTGAGAGGTGGTTACTGATTGTGTCCCATGTTCCAGTGTCTCCAGGGCCTGCCCAACAATCGTCATCCAAGAAGGGACTGTAGTCCCAGAGGAGTCGGAACGAGCGCAGGTGATCAATCGCGAGGATCGCGAATATAAGAATCGGACGAGCCCGTAGTAGCTTAGCCCGGTATCGCGGGCTACCCGGTCCACGCCGAGTGTTCGAAGTTTTGGAAGAGCGGAGGTAGAGAGAAGACTCGTGTCTTCGTCCGGGAAGATAGAGGCGAGAAAATCTGGGGAGGGGTATTTGAGCTGCAGGTTCTCGAGTGTGCTGGCAACACAAGCTAGACATCGCTTCCAGTCACAACTATAGGTTGTCCCTTGAACGGAGAGGGAAACTAATGGTGGCGAGGACCGTATTAGAAATCCCTCCAGTTCGGCGTAGTCATCTTCGAAGGAGATATCCAGGTGTTGGAGAGCCGGAAGAGTGAGATATTGGAGCAATTCGGGTGCCCCTACCGTCACAGCCAGTGAACTCAAACGGGTATGAGTTATTTCTGTGAAAGAACTGCGCGGTGTGAAATTGAGGGAGCACACTGCTTCCATGAGGTTTGCGGCCTGGGCAAAGAGTTGAAAGTCTTGCACCAGGCCATCGTATTTTGTCAACTGTAGCCACGGAACGGAAAGGCGGATAGAGCTGAATATTATATTCGTGTGATCCAGACGAAATTCGTGGAGGTGGGGTGCATTATCAAATATATTGACAAGCTGAGTATGCGTCCGTTCCCAAGCAAAAAAAGCAAAATTGAGTGATACGCTCTCCAGTAAGGGAAGTTCCAAAGATCCTAGTCCCAGAAGAGGGAGCAGGCGCTGATTGGTGTACAGTTCCAGATGGCGGATTCGATGGGAGTAACGCTGGATCACGTTTGCAAGAAGTGTGCTATCCCGCAGACCTTGGTCGTGAAAGACGAGGGACAAAGGACAGTCCCCGGCGCGAGTCAACCACCGGTCGATGAAGGCATCGACCGAACGCGGATTGGAAATGACTTGGTCGGGAATGGAATCGAAGATAATGGTCAATATCGACCAGAGTGCGGGGGTCGCAAGGGCAATGTCGCGCCAAGTGCGGCAAACGCTGGTAAGAACCATGGGCGCCTCGTGTTTATATTCATTAATGGCACGGCTCCAGCCTAAATTGGCAAAAGGCGGAAGGCAATGGACGAAGATTTTCGCCGTTATTTCGAAAGGCAGCCTCAAAACTGGAAATGGGATGGCATAAAGCTCGCGCTCCACAGTAGTTCGTTCTTCCTCGAGCGCATAAAGCGCACGTCTGTGCTCCGTGATTTGTGCGTCGAGCTCCTCGAGACGTCTGCGGAAGTCGATGGCGGCCATTGGAGAAAGGAGGGGTGATGTGGCACAACGCGAACAAACAACCGCCAGGAACCCAATTAGGAAGGTCAGAAAAGGAGGCCAAAAGATTACGGGGAACACGTTCAAATGTCTCAAAATTTGTTTCTAGTCCCTTCGGTGGATAGGGTGAACTGAAGTTCGTGGGATCCAGGGCGGTGGCCAAAGATAATGCAACTTCATTTGTCGTAAATATGGGTGAATAGTGCAAACAAACAACAAGGTATTTATCAGACCCGAGGAGGCAAATTGTAGCTAGACATGCACGATTTAATGACAGCAAAGATTTTGTGGATTTTCCGTAGTTATAAACAAAAAAACCGAGTGGTACCTCTTCTCACAGACCTTCGCCCAGACTCAACATGACTAGAGAAAGATGAGGAAAAATCACCAACAGCTGAGATATGATGAACGCACGGATTTTTGTTTTTTTGCTACGTAGTTCTTGTCCTCAGTCCCAAAATATATTTCCGTGCCGGCGCGCGCAATCCGAGCGAGATGGCCCTCGATTGTGTCAAAACTTTCGATGACTTTGGGAGGGCCGCTGTATAATGTGCTGTCCAGGAAGGGACTCACGGTCCAGACAAGTCTGAAAGACCGCAGGTGAGATGCAGAGTATAGATATTTGACGAGTGAGTGGTAGTGCCGTCCGTGGTCGCACGACACGTCCTGCAAATGGACGGATCGGAGGTTCGGCAAGGACGAAAGTGATAAAATGCTCTCGCTGTGGGAGGGGAAGAGGGCTGACATTGCCTGCGTCGATGGGCGATGTAATTGAAGGGTCTCGAGTGTGCTGTGCACACGGCGGATACCATGGCGCCAAGCTTCAAAGTGGTGATCGTTTGCCTGAATGCAGAGGGAGACCAAAGGCGGTGAAGACCGCGCGAGGAGTTCGAGTGAGGGAACGGAGGAGTCTGCACTGACATCCAGATGTTGTAGGGCAGGAAGAGTGAGGCATTGCAAAAGCCCAGCGCAGCTAGATCGAAGAGTGAGGGATTTCAAGGTGGAATGAGTTACTTTCTCGAAAGTGTTATCGTCCTCGATGTATTCGAGATAGCATGTTACGTCGGTGAGGTTCAATGCCTCTTTGAACAGAACCGTATTGTAAATCGGCCCATCATATTTCACCAGCTGCAACCACGGAAGGGTAATCCGAAGGTTGGATGAGAGGCTGGTTCGTCCTTTAAGTCTAGGTCTGGGAAGGCGATGCAGTTCGTGAAACCGAGGTGCTTTTTTAAACGCCTCAACGGGTTGAGAATGGGAATCGAAATCAAATGCCAGAACTTGACAATTGAGGGACGCGCTCTGCAAGAGAGGAAACTCTACAGAGTCTAGGCCCAGGTGACGCATTTGGCGCTCGGTGGTGTAGAGTTCAAGGTATCGAACTCGATGGGAATAACAGTGGATGAGGTCGTGCATACGTGGCGGAAGAGGTCCGACGTCGTCCTCCCCCCACCCCGCCACAGCTCGAAATACGAAAGACAACGCATGTTCTCCTGCACGAGCCAGCCATCGGTCGATTAAATCTTCCCCAGAAGCTGTTTTAAAAGCTAAACGCGGAGAAATAATGTCGAAGGGGATATCCAGGACCGACCAGAGTGTCGGCGTTGTGAGCGCAATGTCTCGCCAAGTACGGCAAACACTCGTAAGAACAATCGGCGCTATGTTTTCATACTGATGTATGGAGCGGTACCAACCCAGATTGGCGAATGGTGGCAGGCAGTGGACAAAGATTTCCGCTATTATTTCGGCGGGCAGCGCCGTCAACACGGGAAATGAAGCGGCGTAGAGCTCGCGTTCTATCGCAGTCCGAGCTTCCTCGAGTTGGCTAATTACACGCCTGTGTTCGGCAATTTGAGTGTCAAGGTCCGCGAGACGTCTGCGGAGATCGATTGTCGGCATTTGGTGGAGGTCAACATGCAGTATTCCGGGCCGATATTGCCGGCATAGGCGCTGTTGTATCCACTGGTGGCGATGTCCTCGAAACTTCACTTTCTTCTCGCGCGAGATCTCATTTCTTGGTTCCAGAGCGCGAGCTGAAGCCCGTCGCAAATCCCCAGGGTGACTGTTATTCACCAAGCAAAACTTTCGGATCGCACCTGGACCGCGCTGTTTCTGTCGTCCTCGTTTAATTTATGGGTCCCAAGGCCTCAGAGAATGCGGCCAAGCCTACACCACTCGCACCTCCAAAGACCGCGAAACCCAAATTAGATGGCTCCAAGACGCCAAATGCGACACTGAAACCCCCTACTACCAATCAGCATCGAAGAACAACGAGCCTGCCAGAAAAACCTCCGGAGCTGCGTGTCGCTGAACCTGCTTCAAACCAAGGGAAAAAGGTTCGCTCGTTTATATATGAATGTCGACTTTTGCCTCATTGGAGGATGATCGGTAGACTCCGCATACGATACTGGAGAAACATATGAAAATTCCCTGGTCGGAGAACTTCAGAGAAGGATTTGGCATCGACGCTCTAAGCGGAGAATTCATGGCACAATGCGCCCTCCGCTCATCCAAAATGGTGGAATCGTCCATACCAGGCAAAAGCCGTATCTCCGTCGAGCGCTTACAATGGAAGGAGGTCAAGGATTTGCAGGATGGATTTGAGATGGAAGTTGGCGGAACGGTGAATGTGCTGTGTCCCATTGGCGCAAATGTCAGAATGAAGGAGGTATTGTCTCAGAATAACTCCACTTCCACGATTCTCGTGCAGTACAAAGTCGAGGCAGATTTCACCGCCGACTTTATTCCCGAGAATGTGCAGCTCAAGAAGGGGCTAGACAAACTTTCTGACAACGATTTCAGAAATCAATATGGAGATTATTATATTGCGGGATATCAAAAAGCATATAGCTGCCGCATGATCGTCGTATGCAAGTGAGTCTCTCGAACCATCGCTTGTGGTGAGTCACGCTGACAATTATCGATGTGTAGAATTAACGAACAGACCATCACCGAGAGCCTTGAACAGGAGGTTAGTGTCTACCGTGCACCCTACCTCGGTTTGACACCCGACTTCAGGCTGTGGCCCTTGTCGGCAGATACTTCAAGGGTGGAATCCAGATTCTTGATATCGAAAAACAGACGACTAGCTTCAGCCTCCTCAGTGTCATTGTTGACGCGGAGGGCTGCTCACCCGACCCCACCAACGTTTTCTCTGTTGCTGTGGCGGATGCGCCGAAGACACTCTCGAAATTATTAAAGAACGCTCCCGGTGTTCCTCGGATCGCCTACTTGTACCACTACAGGTACATTAAACCCACCTAGTACTCACTCGATACTTACGGCACGGTTTCTAGCTGCCTCAATTCATGCAGTTTGAGCCGCCGCGTGAATGTTCCAAAGCACATGTTTGAGAGAGCTCGTGCCATGCGGGCCCTATACGCGTATCTCCAGGCTTGTCTGCTGCACCCAGCTCTCAAGGAGTTCCACGCTGATCGTCGCGACTTCCTCGCGGTGCTCCAACGTTTCGAAGAGCAGAGGAAGTCCATGATCAAAGACGAGAACAAGCAAGAAATCAATGGTCTCCAGCGGGATCTGAACTCAAAAAAGGACAAAGCAGACGCGCTTATTCGACGATATAACTTCATCCGCATCGTCTTGAATATGGACAAGCACATCATCTCTTACCCCCCGAGCCTCGTCAATGGTCTACAGTTCTATCGCTGGGACTGCGGAAAGACGGGCGACGCCACCAAGCTCAAATCCAAGTTGGAAGCTTACAATCTTGTCTGCTTCGAGCCGTCTTATAGAGCTTTCGAGCTCGAGTGGCAGTCTCCTGTAACCGAAGGCTCGTCCATTCTTCCCCGGCTGCTTGGGGGTACGAGTCCTCGGGAGAATATGATCTTTCATACCCAGAGTTCCAATGATGTTCTACCCCCCCTGCCCCCTCCGTCGTCGAAAAGCCACAAACTTTCGAAAGCTCGCCCTGGCGAACAACAACCGGAGACCGAAGACCCCGGTGCATTCACATTTTGCCTCACGAATCACAAGCCGGTCTATATCCTGGGCTGGTCGCTCTCTTGTTACTGGCCCGTGGGGAAGCCGGAGCCGACCATCGAAGTGGATCATCCAACGAATCACATTTTCTCCGATCGTCTCAGCATCTCCATTGACAATTCGCGCTCGACTCAATGGCACTGTAAAGTGACGTTCGTCATAAAGTCGGCGTATAACTTCCCAGATTTATTAATGTAAATTATCAAGTCGTGTACTTGTGATACACATCGTCTAGACAATGTCATCCTCTGGCTGGAGGCGATTTTGTATAAATTTCATTTGTACCCAAACCTATTCACCTTCCTCCTCGCCCAGCGCTCTCTGGAAGCGAAGAATGCCAGTAGCTTTTGACGAGGACCACGAAGAATCGCTGGCAGAATTAATCTTCAAGATTTTCCCCAATTGGAGAAGGGAGACTTGTTCGTCAGACGATTGCTTCAGAGCATCCACGACGCTTTCACATACGGCATACAATGGTGGCCTTCTTGGAAGCAGGCCTACTGCGGAAATCATGAATACCGCATCAATACTTCACTTTCTCTCGGAAGTCGACTGACTCTCCGCATCGTATTCCGTCTCGGGGGCCTTGTTCATCCTCTCGGTGCGTCGTATATTATCGTCTCCTTGGTAATATTCACTGCAATAGGACGCAAAGACATGCTCCCGAATGTCCAACGATGGGGATCTGTAGCAATCTCGTCTGCGTTCACACTGGAGTTGGATTGAGACCGCAAGGTCACCTGGATGGTAATGGCGTTGAAGGTCACGCCCAGTACAGATTCAATTCCTGCAAGTGCGTAAGAAAACTTTTCGATTTAGAGATCAATTACAGATCGGATAAAGAAGTATTGTACAATATAAATTCTCATTTCATTTCCCACCCTGCAGACTTGAGCATGGCAAGACGACTCAACGGCGACCAGGGTCTGCTTGGACCAAGTTATACACGCTGCCGCTCGCCTGACTGAAGGCCGAGTTGACAATAATACCAGCAGAGGTCGTCTGGAGGTACAGCCCATTGCTGTTGGCCTTGATGGCATATTTGCCGTAAGCTAGGTAGAAGACGTAGTACTCCTCCCACGTGGACGCCGTCACGGCGGTCGCCGTGAGCGGCTGGTTGCCCGGCTTGTTGGCCGTGACGAACTCGCCAGTCGTCAGGTACTCGATGGTGACGGTGCTGCCGGTGTCTCCTTCCATCAAGAAGATCGCACCACTTGCGCGCACGGAAGTCGTGGCCACGAGCGCGCTGGACCCGTTGACGGTGACGTACATACCCGAGGCGACGTCTTCGATGAAGACCTCATAAAAGTCCGTATCGGCTTCCGTGACTGGCGCCGTCTGCGCAACGACGGTGTACACAGAAGCACCTGCTTCGGTGGCATTATTGTAAATCGCGCCGCCGACTGTCTGCAAGTAGAGGTTATTGGAGTTGGCTTGGATAATATATGTGTTGGTGCCCGTCTGGTAGAAGAAGAATTGCTCCCATGTGCTAGCTTCGCTACGCGCTGAGGCCACAGGTGCAGTGCCGCTCGAATCCGCGGTCACGAACATGTTGGTCTCGTAGTTGAGCACCTCGAAGGCGTCGGTGTTGAGCTCCGCGACCTAATGGCAACCATAGCATTAGCATCAGCGTGAAATCGTCCGAGAGTTGGCACGCACATTGAAGATCGTGGCCTGAGTAACACTGGTGCCCAGGGGGGCGAGGTTGGTGGCCGCCGCGTATGACACGATCCAAAGGCCCGACGTGACATCCTGAATGGCAATAGGGCCATCGGAGAGAGCACGAGCGGCGAGCGCGCAGGCGAGCGTGGCGAGGAAAGCACGAATCATGACGATCAAGGAAGAGCTGTTTGAGGCACGATGCTCAAGCAGAGCACACAAGATTGTATATAAACCTCCATAATAAGCTGTGCAGGGCGAAGGCCGCGAGCCACATTCCGCGGGCCCGCTACTTAGCTGCTAATCACGACAAGTTTTTTTTCTGTTTCAGAATCCCCTTGTATGCCTTTGCGTAAACGCGCAAGAACAAATGTGCACCCCAGTAAGCGCAAAACACGAAAAGCAAGTGCGAACGTGACATCAGCTTCGGGCCGAAATGGGTTTTCAAGAGCAGGAACTAGCAAGAACCGTCAAGTGGAGGGTGGGGGCCTGAGTGTGGTTCGACTGGGGCAACGTGCATCTGCGACGATGTGGCTCATGAACTTGAAGTAGTAAGGACACCGTTCCGATTTGTACACCGGCCAATATAATTTACCTTGTTCAGACTTGAGCACTGAGCAGGTTCTGGACCCGTGCAAGGAACCGCGGTCACCGCCACCAATAAAGCGGGTAGAGTTGACGGGCGGCAGACCCCGCTACCAAAGTGGGGCAATCACTGCGTTCCGACTGTAAGAGTGAGACAATAGTGCGCGAGAGTTTACTATACATTTCCAAGAGCAGGAACTAGCAGGAACCGTCAAGTGGAGGGCGGGGGCTCGAGTGTGGTTCGACTGGGGTAACGTGCATCTGCGACGATGCGGCTCATGAACTTGGAGTAGTAAGGACACCGTTTTGGTTTGTACACCGGCCAATATAATTTACCTTGTTCAGACTTGAGCACTGAGCAGGTTCTGGACCCGTGCACGGAACCGCGGTCACCACCACCAATAAAGCGGGTAGAGTCGACAGGCGGCAGACCCGCTACCAAAGTGGGGCAATCACTGCGTTCCAACTGTAAGAGTGAGACAATAGTGCGCGAGAGTTTCCTGTACAACAATTAACGCACGTGGCCGCCTGAGGTGAACCGGGCTGTAAACAAGAGTAAATTCTCTCGACGTTTTTGATGGCAAAATAGAATGGCTTCAAACTCGAACAATTCTGCATGTAATCCTTAGAGGTGTTTGATTCAAGCTATCATTACATATATCTCGAATATGGCCAAAAATGAGCCACATATATGGAGTTTTGAACGACTTCGAAGCGGCCTCGTACGCCACCTAAAAATGATCACGTGCAACGAATGCTCGATTTTTTTCTTCTTTAAATTCCCTCTAATAAGCTCCAAATTATGCTACCTTGCGGGAGTCTGAATGCGCAGCGAGTACCCGGCCGCAGATCCTTTATAACTCAGTCTTCGCGCACAATTCTGAGGGAGACGACTCGAGTAGGAAACTCTTTATCCAAGTACAATTGCTCCTGAATGTAACTAAAAGAATATGAGTAGCAACACGATATAACTACAAGGAGAGCAAGAAAAAATAGAGAACATATCTGCGTGTCTGAATCTTATCATCTGCGTGTCCGATTTGCATCCGTGAGTTCGCCGTCTGTCCGCTAACACCGAGACTTACCTCTGGCTACCTTAAGTTACATGCGGCACTGCGATGGATTCCTCGAGAATACTTTGCGTCCCATAGATTACATTTTTTACAGCTCTTTGCAAAATTGATGACAGTCGTCTAAAAATAGATAAAAGAAAACATCTTGAATGCGGCTGATTGATTTGCTCATTTCTCGCTCATTTCTTGGCCAATTTACTCGAGTTCCAGAGTGTTCGAAAGCGGTTAACCGGGGCTTCCGATTCGTACCTGATATGTATAGGAAAATCTTGGTGAAACCTCAAAAGTGGTACTTTTGAAATTCCGCCCACCCTGTTTGAACCCAAGGAAGAATGGACAATTTCTCAGTCAATACTGGTCTGATTGTGTTGATTCTGTGTGATTTTGAGAGGGAGGGAGAAGGCAACTACAACAATGCACTCAGAAAATGAAATAATTGGGAGGCACACCCTCAGGAATGATATTACGTTTATGGATTGAGAATTCAATATTATCAGGTTGCTTCAAGCTTGATTCAAAAGATGTGAGAAGTAAACGATTTGGCTCAATGTTGTCTTCCAAACGAGGCCCCAGCTGTAGTGTTGCCGCGAGCTAAGGTGAAGGTAGCTCGAGCTCGGCTAAATGGCACCTTGGATCAGCTCGAGCTGTCACGAGTTTGTTATATACCAAGCCGCAGGGAATGGCTAAGCCGGATAAGCCGGCCGGTGTATGAATGCCGGTCGGGATATGAATGCCGAAAGCCGAAGGTGAACGGACGTGGGGGACGCTAACGCCACAGAGGTGCTGGGCGAGCTAGACTACCAGCCGGCGAAGGGGATGATGAGCCGGACGGCCATTGTGAACAAGGCCGTAGAAGGGAGAACGACTTAGACGATGAACGATGAGTCCAAAGACGTTTATAATTAATCTGAAGTACAAGCTGGTAGATACGGGGTTTAAATACTAAAGCCGGATCTAATTATGAATCCCGAAGTACAAAGAATATAGCAAATGGAGAACATAGCCTTGAAGCGAGTACAAGGGAACATACAGATGGAGAACAATGCATGGGGGCGTGTATATGGAAAGCATGTGGAGATCCATGCGAAGGCAGATAAACGGGAAACGCTCAGAATACTTCATTGCGTAAAAACCCGTCTTTGGCCAAAGGCCAGACGCTAGTCCGAAGACCGGCGGATCGGAGAATATGAACTGGAGGAAGTCCGGTGTAGTGGCGGAGTATGGTGATAAGCCGGGCGGCGTAATAAGCCGGTAAGCCAGATTCCGCCGGAGGAGGTACCGGTTGGTACGGGATGTAACAGTATCCCCCCCTTATGTTCCTTGCCCTCAAGGAACAAGGACGCCGTGGGAGGAAGCATGTGACAGCCAAAGGTAATGGAATGCTGGAGAAAAAACAATCCTGTCACGTGCGGTGTTGACACAAGTCTAAGACAGTTGTCAAACACGTCACAACAAGGAAAATTTTCTTTCTCCACAACCACCACCCACAGCGCCGACACGAAATGGAACAGGGAAACCCCGGACCCAGCGGAGGCGACAACAACGGGAGCCGTGAAGGGTCTCCGGAATACGCAGGACGCCGGGTGGACGTGAGGCAGGGAAAGCGGAGAGCAGCCGACGCGGGGTTGGAGGGAGAGGATGAGGGGCGCGAGAAACACATGAGGGAGGACAGCGGAGACGAGGATGACGCGGCCGAAGTGGCGCGCAAGAAGGACCTTGCCCGGCTGTCGGAGCGGGATTCGGAGATTGCGCTGGAAGTGGCGCGGAACGAGGAAAGGGAGTGGGAGGAGACGCTGCGGGTGGAGAATGAGCGGGACACCGCCAGGAAGAAGCTCGCCGACCAGCGGAAGGCACGTGCGGCTCGGGACGCCGCCAAGAAGACGCAAAAACCCGAAACACCGACGAACACCGCGGCGGGACCGTCGGGGACGATTCGCGCGGTGCGGGACCAGGACGGCCTTCGTCAACAGGCCGAGAGGTACAAGGAGGAGTACGAGCGGCTTATAGAGGCCGCGGAGCGGGCGAGGATGCGTATGGCATTGTTGATGCGCCAGGCGGGATTGGTGGACGACGAGGAGGATATGCCGACGCCACCGCCATCGCCCGAGGGAGCGCCGTCTAGCCTGGATAGGCCAGACTCTCAACCGCCGAGTCCCGGCGGAGAAGAGCCGGAGGTGCAGGTCTTGCGGGAAGATGAGGAGGAGGATGTTTACCAGGACGAGGAGGACGAGATCCAGGAGATACTGGCCCCATCGAAGGGGAAGATTTTTGAAGAAGGTGCGTCGTAGTAAGCCGTAGAGAATTGGAACTAACGTACGGGCTTAACAGGATGCGACTGGTGCACGGCCAATGGAATCCAGTGCCGGGAATACGTAGGCACAAGAACGCGGAAGAGAGGCGCCTGCGCGGCGTGTCACGCTGTGAAGTCGCGGTGCACGCGCGTGAAGCGAGACAACGACGATATGCCGGCGGCTTCCAAAAAGCCGAAGTCCGAGGGCGAGGAAAAGCCGAAGCCGTGCCGGAAACCCGTTCGGGTTGTGGTGGATTCGCGGGCGTCGACACCGGCGGAAAAAGTTGTCGGTGGCCGCACTCGGTCGGCCCATGCCAACGCGTCCATCGCCCACTTGTCGCGGCGAGTGGAACGCTTGGAGGCGACGGTCGCGCAAGACTACGAGCGCATCGCTATGCTCCGGTCGGTCACTCGCGCCGGGCTCGTCAACGACATTCACAATGCAGCGAACGAGGAGACGTTGGCAACGCTCCGAACGATGGCGGAGATGTTGGAGAACGACTACGTCGCGGATGTAGCGCGCGAGGAGGAGCAGAAGGAGAAGGAGGAAGAGAGGAAGAAGAAGAAGGCGAAGAAGACCGCACCGGCTTTGGATAAGCCAAAGGCCGATAAGCCGCGGAAGGGGAAGTCCGTGCGAGGACGTTCACCGGTGGTGCCAGTCGCTGGCCCATCTCGTGTACCGTCGTCGCAGCGTTCGAATCGCCGCGCCGATACGCCGCGCCGCTCGCTTCATCCGCCGGGTTCAAACCTGGAGTCCGACAACGAGGAGGCCGACAGGAACAAGATCTTGTTGTGGAACCAGGACGTTCCTCCTGTTGACCTCTGGCGATTCTCGCCGGTCATGGGGGATGTCAGTATGCCGCCGGTGGAGGATGAGATGCAGGTGGATACGTCGATGCCGCTGGAGCGGCTGTATGACCTGTCGCAGCCCCTTAGGCTGGGGGAGAAGTTGGCCATGGTGACGGTGAAGGAGGAGGTGGAAGAGGACACGGTCGCGCCAGAAGGGCCAACGCCGGCGGTGAATACCGCCGCCATCGATGCGCCGCCTGAGGCGCCCACGATTACGCCGGCCGAAGAGCCCGTCGTTGCGCCGGCTGAAGAGCCTGTCGTTGCACCGGCTGAAGAGCCGGTTGCTGGACCGTCAAATGTTGCGCCGGCCGGGGAGTTGGGATCGACCGGGGAACCGAGGACACGCAATGTTCCGGTGAAGGTTGAGGAAGAGGACCCACTCGTACCGGGTCGGAAGAAGATTGTCCTCAAGACGCAGACTGTCCTCCTTCGGAAGTTTGTGAAGTCCGAGATCGGAGCCTCACATGGGAAGCCGATTGAGATCGACCTCTCGGATGACGAACCGGCGCCGACGGCGGGACCTAGTGGGACGCGGAGGGAGGTGAGTCTCCCGGACGTGGTGGTTGAAGAACCGAAGGATGGCGAGAGTGCCGAGGGGAGTGGAACCGGCGGACCGGCGGAGGAGGAGTAGATCGACCGGAACGGTTAATATTTCTTGAATGTATAATAGAAGAAAAAACAGACACTTTGTAAATAGAAGATGCCGTTGTATATTTGCGTATTTAATGGAGGGTTTTCTTGAGTTTGAAGTCCAATCGAGGGATAAATGGAAGACGGAGTGAACCAATAAGCTGAGTGATATGCCGGGCATTAAGCCGGTGAAGACCGGCGTAGCAAAAGCGTTAAGGAACAGGCCCCGGCTTACGAGGGTAACGCCGGTGAAAGGAGTCGACATGTTCTTGAGCATCAATATCCATCGCGGCGACCCAATCGTACTGGTCGTCAGTGTTCTTGTAGCCAAGCCACTCCACGTAATACCAGAGTTGCCGGTTCTTGTCCTTGAAATGCCGGTCGAGCTTAGAATCAACGATCTGTTTGATTTCAAAGTGGCTTTCGCCGTCAATGATTTCTACAGCGCCGGGTGGCTCTTCGGTGCGTGAAGGAAAAGGATTGGGGAAGTGAGGCTCGAGTTGTGACACATGGAATGTAGGATGAACTCCCTTGAGCGTTTTCGGAAGCCAAATGGTATAGGAAGCCGCGCTGGGTTTTGCGAGGACTTCGTAAGAGCTGAAGTGGTTCTCAGTGAATTTCTTCGTCGGCCAAGTAGTACGCAGATGATCCGCCGAAACATAGACGGAATCGCCGATGTTGAACTGAGGGTCCGGCAAACACTTTCGGTCGGCGGTTTCTTTATACCGATCTTTGGCGAATGAAATCTGTTGCCGGAGGTACTCGTGAAGGGATTTGAGATCGACGGCATAGTCCTTGGCATAGACGTTAGCAACATCGCGTTCGGCATGGACAGTAATCGCCGGGTTATAACCCTTGTTCGCGAAGAACGGGGATATGCCGGTAGAAGCGTTCGGCGCATTATTGAGTGCAAATTCGGCGAGGGGTAGAAGCCGGTCCCAGTCGTCCTGTTGGTACGAGCAGTACATCCGGATGTATTGTTCCAGAGTCTGATTCATACGTTCAGTTTGACCGTCGGCCTCCGAGTGATACCCCGAGGTATAGTGAAACTCCATTGATAGGAGTTCACCGAGTGAGCGGAAGAACACCAATACGAATTCGGAACCACGGTCGCTAGTGCAGTGAGATGGAACACCGTGTTTAGAAAAGACGTGAATGAGGAAAAGGTTGGCAAGTCGCCGGGAGTCAACGTGAACGTCGCAGGCGATGAGAATGACCTGTTTTGAAGACCGATCACAAATGACGAGGATGGAATCGAATTCACCAGATTCGCCGGCTTTCGGCAATTCTTCAATGAAATTGATGGAGATGGAATGCCAAGGCCGGAGGGCGACCAGTAAAGGCTTAAAAAGGCCGTACGGCCGATGCCTAGGCTTTTTGTTATGCCGACAGAGGACACAAGACCGGCAGAAATCCTTGACGGATGTCCGGAGGTCGGGCCAGGTATATTCTCGGCGTATGAGAGCGAGAGTCCTGTTTTCGCCGAAATGGCCAGCGAGAACATGGTCGTGATGATGAACAAGTACACGTACCCGGAGCTCCTCGGAGGTACCGGAAACCAATGGGACATAAATGCGCTCGTCACGGCGGAGTAAACCGGCGTTGTCAATAGTCCAGCGTGGAGAATCGCCGACGGTAGCGGCGGCTAAGCCGGAAACCGCGGCAGGATTGTCATGAAGATGGGATAAGATGTCGGCGTGGAGCTGCTCAACATCCATGACGATAGTGGCTCGGAGGACGACATCCTCGAGATAGGTGGCTCGGAGTGAAGCGGAAAGTTGATCCTGAGTAAAGATAGGGCGAAAATTTTGAGGGTTAACTTTACTGTATGTGCTATCCCCCTCTTTAGGGTAGACGTCCCATCGTCTAGTTAAAGCGTCAGGTTTTCCGCCGAGCCGGCCCGGCCAGAATCGGATGACCATATTGAATCGGCATAGGTACTCGGACCACCGGACTTGGCGACGACTTAAGATCTTTGTCATTGCAAAGTATTCCAGGTTTTTATGGTCCGTAACAACATCGACTGTAAGCGCCGAGCCTTCGAGGTAATGCCGCCAGTGTTTAAAGGCGTCGAAGATGGCAAGGCACTCTTTGTCGTGCGTGTCGTAGTTAAGTTCCGAAGGGCCGAGGGTGCGAGACCGGAAAGCGACCGGGTAAATTTCGCCGTCGTCACCGGCGATGGAAAGAATCGCTGCGATGGCGTAATCAGAGGTGTCGGTCTCAACGGTAAGCTGAGGACCGGGAACCCAATGGTGCAGAATGGGTGCCTCCGTGAATGCCCGTTTGAGAGTGTCAAAAGCCGTTTGAGCTTCATCGGACCAAGTTCACCGTACGCCGGAACGGGTTAGGCGCGTAAGCAGGATAGTGATGGCCGAATAGTCGTGGATAAATTGCCGGTAGAAGTTGCAAAAGCCGAGGAAAGACTGTACGTCCTTGACTTTTCGAGGTTCCGGCCAATTGGTAATGGCCGCGACTTTCTCCGGAGACATGGTAAAGCCGTCCGGCGAAAGGATAAAACCTAAAAACTCCGTAGTGGTTACGCCGAACTCACATTTCTTGAGTTTGCAGTATAGTGAAGTGCCGCGCAAACACTTTAATACCTCCCGTACATGAGCCGTATGCTGTTTCTCGTCATCAGAGTAAACAAGTATATCGTCCAGATAGACGACAACGGTGACGTCCAGCAAGTCGGCGAAGAGGTTATTGAGGAAGCGTTGAAACGCCGACGGGGCGTTGGTGAGACCTTTGGGTACAACCCGGAAGTCGAATGAGCCGTACCGAGTGCGAAATGCGGTTTTCGGCTCATCGCCGGCGGCGATCCAGAGCAAGTGATATGCGTGTCGGAGATCGAGTTTCGTATAAATGCATGCATTTCCTGGGGCGTCGAGTAAGTCCGAGATCAGAGGAAGCGGATAGCTATCCTTCTTCGTAATCCGGTTGAGACCGCAGTAGTCGACACAAAGCCAGAGGCTGCCGTCCTTCTTTCTAGCGAAAAGAATAGGAGCGCCATGACTGGAACGAGACGAGTAAATAAAACTGGCCTTTAAGTTTTCGTCCAGGAATGTCCGGAGGGCGGCCAACTCGTTCTGCGAGAGCGAGTATACATGGCCGACTGGCGGAGCATCACCGCCAATGAGTTTGATCTTGAGATCGTGGTCTCGATGAGGAGGCAGGTTGAAGGCTTCCTGCTCCGAAAAGACGTCGGCGAAGTCGTGATATTCCGGCCGTATACCGGCCGTACTAAACGGCTCGGCTTCGGCCGACCGGGCAAGGACTTCGTCCGGAAGGTAAGCATGCAGTGTGAACTGCTGGATGGATTTATCTTTGATGATGGCGCGGTACGCCACGGCGTTAACGAGAGACACCTGCGGGGCAGTGGTGAAAGGCCGGGAAGGGTCCGCGGCCGGGATAGGCTCCGGTAAAGGAGTAGGTGGGATCTCCATGGAAGGAGCAAGAGTTGGCGAAGACATTCTCGGTGTAGGTAAGCCGGCCGGTGTATTGGGCAGATGTGCCGGTATTGCCGGGGGCGCCTCGTCCGTAACCGGAGCAACCGAAACAGAATCAGGCATAATAGCCTGGGGTGTCGACACAGAAGACTCCGAAGTGTCGATGGCCCGGAATGAGATAGTAGCGTCAACCCAATTAATCAACGGATTATGGCGGGTGAGCCACGAGTATCCAAGAACCAAGTCACATGGAGAGTCAAGACGGGTAACGTAGAATTCCACTAAGTGGACATCGCCGGATGGGAACCGAGTGAGCAGCCGGACCTGCTTGTTGATCACAGAAGTAGAGCCGTCGAGATACCGGAGGTTAACCGGTTGAATTGTGTACAGAGTAAAAGCATTTAATTCACAGACTTTCGCAGATATAAAACAATGTGAGGAGCCGGAATCAATGAGAGTCCGTAAGCGGGAGTTGAATCCCGAGGCTATACGTGATACAACGGAAGGGAGTAAGGTTGCGCTTAACTCCAAACCGGCTTTGAGATAGGCCGAGAGGAGCGCAGAGACATCAAGAGAGACGTAAAGGGCATTAGGGGAAAGAGCGGACGCGTTGAGGTGAACCTCGGTAGACACCCCGGAGTCAACGCAACTCGGACCGGGTGTGGAGGAACCCGAGCTGCTGTCTATTTTTTTGAGTCGGGGGTGCTATCGGCGTCACTAGTGACATTAGCGGCTTTACCGAACGCGGGCCGATCTTTCTTCTTCTTGCAATCATCAGCTTTATGGCCGGAACCTCTGCAGAACATGCAGAGACCGGCCTTCTCGCGGCGTTCACGTTCCTCCGGCTTAAGCTTCCCATCCGCGCCGAGCTTGGCGGCGTAGGGCTTCAGCGTTTGAGTATTGCCTTTGCCTTTGCCGCCGGACTTCTCCTTTCCACCGGAGTTATTGCCGGAGGTTTTCGGAGGAGTGTTGGCGTTGGGAGGAGGGGATTTATCGCCGGAGCCAGACTTTCCTTTACCCTTGCCCTTATCCCGCCGGCCGGACTTCTGTCCACCGTCGGCGTTGCCACCAGACATACCGGCATTGTCGGAACGGGGGTTTTGGGCACGCTCGCGCTGTTTCTCCATTTCGCGTTGCCAGTGGCGCTGATCGATGCATCGGGCTGCGTCCTTGCAGCCGGCAAGAGATCTATCCCAGTATTGCTGGGCCATCTCGTCTTTGATACGAGACGGTAAGCCGTCGTAGAACTGAGACCAGAGGGCACGGTTGTCCCAACCGGTAATCGCGAGCTGGTCGAAGGAGATGATATAGGTAGCAATTTTATCGCTGGACTTCATGCGCAGGATTTTAATGCTGGCTTCGGCATCCCCGATAGGATCTTGGGGGCCGAAGTTGTTGGATAACTCCCGGAGGAACAGAATGAGATTTCCGTCCCAAGCCGGCGGTGTGGAATTGTCGTAGAGATTCGGCTGAAACCACAGAGCAGCGGTCCTGCGGAGATACGACATGATGAAGGGAATACGTTCATCATCTGACGGGAAATCCTGCTGCTGCTCAGCGAAGTGCATGTAGCACTGGTTGAGGAAGGGCTGCAGTTTCGCCGGATCGGCACCGTCATAAGTGTCCGGGTTGCGGAGAAGCGAGCGAGTTGAGCGAGGAGCGGAAGACTGGTTGTTATTGTGATTAATGAGGGCCGCAGAGAGCCCGGATATCGTCGTAAAGAGCAACTGCTCAAAGTCCGGTTGTTGTCCCGGGGGCCGGCCAGGAGGACCGGCGGGACCTCGTTGGTCACCACCACCACCACCTCCACCTCCGCCGCCGCCTCTGCCTCCTCCGCCGCCTCCGCCTCCGCCTCCTCCACCGCCTCCGCCGCCAGGTTGGCCGGATGGTCCAGAAGGAGGCCCAGGGGGGCCCTCGGGATCGCCGTCGCCATGATCTGATGAGTCAGGGGAGCTATGGTGAGAAGGTTCATCGCCGCCCTCCGGCGGCACAGGCGAACCATGATCGGTCAGCCCGGCGCTGGAAGGACGATGTGGAGGACGGGATTCATGCCGTGAACCGGTATCGCCGACAGGTGAAGCCTGCCGGGATATGTGAGCATATGGTATTGGTTCAACATTAGGCACATCTGAAGCCCTGCCGCGCTCCGGATAAGGAGAAGCAGGGTATCGGAGAAGCAGGGTATCGACAGGGATTGTCCGGAGTATGGGGTGAGGAAACCAGCCCAGGAACTGTTGCCGATGCAACGACCGGTGCGGGGTTTGCCGCACGGCGAGTGGCCAATGATGAGGGTAAAAAGGGCTGGGGTGACGGAGTAATGGGGCCTGTATAGACACCCGATTGGTGAGAGGGTGGACTGAGAGGAACAATGTTTGAAAAGAACCGGGATTGACGACAACGTTGAATGTCGTTGGTACCGGGAAGAAGATTGTTAGACATGGGTTTTGCCAGCAAGGTAGGTGAGATTAATTATACTGTTATATACCAAGCCGCAGGGAATGGCTAAGCCGGATAAGCCGGCCGGTGTATGAATGCCGGTCGGGATATCAATGCCGAAAGCCGAAGGTGAACAGACGTGGGGGACGCTAACGTCACAGAGGTGCTGGGCGAGCTAGACTACCAGCCGGCGAAGGGGATGATGAGCCGGACGGCCATTGTGAACAAGGCCGTAGAAGGGAGAACGACTTAGACGATGAACGATGAGTCCAAAGACGTTTATAATTAATCTGAAGTACAAGCTGGTAGATATGGGGTTTAAATACTAAAGCCGGATCTAATTATGAATCGGGAAGTACAAAGAATATAGCAAATGGAGAACATAGCCTTGAAGCGAGTAGAAGGGAACATACAGATGGAGAACAATGCATGGGGGCATGTAGATGGAAAGCATGTGGAGATCCACGCGAAGGCGGATAAACGGGAAACGCTCAGAATACTTCATTGCGTAAAAACCCGTCTTCGGCCAAAGGCCGGACACTAGTCCGAAGACCGGCAGATCGGAGAATATGAACCGGAGGAAGTCCGGTGTAGTGGCGGAGTATGGTGATAAGCCGGGCGGCGTAATAAGCCGGTAAGCCGGATTCTGCCGGAGGAGGTACCGGTTGGTACGGGATGTAACAGAGTTCAACTCGAGCTGCCTGGAGCTGACTTCCAAAAATGGAAGTCAGGGGTGCAACATACTCAACAGCGAGGACATTTGGACTGTGTGGCACCAAGGTTGAGCTGAAATGGGTTGTATGCATTGCACTATCTGTTGCAATTTTTTTCCGGTCCAGAAATGTTCACAGGAGTGCATCTGAGCTCCTACAACGAGAAAAGATGGGCACATCACGGAATTCGGGTGACGCCAGATGTGTACTATAAACAGCAACGGAATTTGATGGACCTCAAGGTAGCTCACCTCGAGCTGCCAAATATGGTAATGGCTTGAGCTAAGCTGAAACTTGGCTCGAGCTACCTTCACCTTGTAGCAACACGTGCTGCTCCGCGCAGTATTCGCTGAGATGGCTCATGACGTCCCGAGATCATGTCAGGTGGCCGGAAAATTGATGTCGGCAAACTTAGTTTTATAGTGTACATGCTTGCTACCATTCGAAAGCGCTGCTCAGCCGCTTTTGAACACACTATGAACCGTGCAAATCGGTGGAGAATTGAGCGAGAAATGATCAGAGCCATGAGGCGTGTTCAAGAGACTTTCTTTTATCTATTTTTAGGTGACTGTCATCAATTTCGCAAACGGCTGTAAAACGGAATCCCATTTTGACAAGTCGCTGAGATGGTCAACAGGGCCTCTCACTACTGGACTGTGGTCCATGTATCTGCACATCATTCCAAGGGGAAATTGGGATTCAAAAAACAGATATGAGGTTGAAAACTTTTTTTTCAACCTCAAGCTGTCCCCTCCTCCCTTCCTTCATAATAGGGAAGGAGTTTCCCACCCCTAGAGGCGGCCCGGCCCTCCGCGGCGAGCTGCTGCCTTCCAACTTGCGTTTTACCACATTCTTTGATGTTATACATGCTCGGCAGTACTTTCCACTGGGTCTTAGTTATGAACCAACTCATCTGAACTCCTCCAGTTAAAAAGATTTCCAGCCTGCAAACTAGACAGACTTGGCACAAACTAAGCTTGGACCAGAGAATTCTCAGATTCAGAGCCTGAATATTTCTGATACCCTTCCTAGCAGCTTTCTCATAACCTAATAGCACCCATAGGACCCTCTATTCACCATTTTGAAGCCCTGGATAATATGCATTAAAAGTTTTTTTCAGGCCTCCCTGGACACCCCCCCTCCCCACATACAGAATTTGAACACTGATTTCCCCTTGCATCATTCGCTTGCAATTAACTGCCAGCCGAGAAATTCTAGTTGAGTTTGCCATTCCCAATGTGGCAACTCTGACACCCCCAACCTGAAGGGGGTAGTAGCCATCTTCGTCACTTCATTACTTCGCTTATTTCGCTTATTTTCGTGAAACCTCGTCACTTTGATCGCATTTAGTGAAAGTTCGTTACTTCTGATGATTTTCTGTGAAAGTTCGTCATTTTAACTCAGCACGTTCCAAAACCCGGAAGCATCGGCCATCAGTGTTCCTTCAGTACAAGGCCGGGCGGGTTTTTTTATATAGATACCTTACCCCAACACTAACTGCTAACCTTAACCCCTAACCACTAACCACTAACCTCTAACCACCCTAACCACCTAACCCAAACCCCTAACCGCCTAACCCAAACTCCTAACCACCTAACCCAAACCTAACCGGCTATGCCCGGCACACTGCTGACACTGGGGGCAAGCTGTGAATTACAGGCTCTGTAAACTCAATGTAAATGTGAAGGAAACTTTAAGTTTTCTCAATAAATACCCATCATTTACAGTGCCTGTAAATTGGAAGTAAATTTCCAATTTCATCTGGAACTGCACCCAATTTACATGCACTGTAAATGATTGATAATCCTGGGAATTAATCTAAAAACACCCATCATTTACACCATGTGTAAATGTCTGATTTACATGCAGTGTAAACGGTGAGCAAATCTAGATACCAAACAACCTATTTATAGCTACACTTTCCATAATAAGAAATATAGAGGTGCCAGAAGGGGTCATTATATTGTCATGTGAGTCTAGGATTCTTAATGATCAGGATTGCTGTCAAGCTTGAATTGATTGGGCCTTGCTGTGTTCAACTCCTGTTTCAACACACAATTGAACAATCAGTAGGAATTTTCTACCCATGGGAAATTAACAAAGCAAATTCTTCTCCTAACAGAAATTTCATTGGTTATTGCATGGTTGAGGCATTAAAAAAAAGATGCATATTGTGAGGATTGAACCCAGAGCAGCCCAAGATGATTACATACACATTTGTGATGTGTACAAAAAGCATAATTGGTGGCTGTGAGAGGCGTTCCAGCACGCCTCTCACAGCCACCCATCACCAATATCAAACCCGAAACATTGTCAACCTTGGCCCTCCTTAGCTATTCCCTCATCTTTTTGAGAGTCCGTGGGTTGACACCCATTGGATTGTGCAGAAAGATGAGATGAGTAGCAGAGCTTCAAGATATCATCCTACCATTGGATCCACTACACCGCCAAATGGGCGAAACGTAGCCTACAGCTGACACGGTCACGCGAGGGTCATCTGTGATACGACGTGGTTACAGCTGGTTTCGCGGTGGCCGCCAGCTGCATGTTCCAGGTTGCGCCACAGCTGTCATCCACCTGGGCTGTCAGATACTGACCACGTCCTTCAACACTATGGGTTCCACGTGTAACAATTATTATATTATATTCGGCGCGTCCATCTCCTAATCCAAATACTCGCTGTCCGAACTGTTCATTATGTCCCCGAGTTCTGAGTCATCCGATGACTCTGTGTCGACGTCCTCCTCGCTTTCAGGCGGTGTTGCTAAGGCTTTTTTGGTTCGGGTAATTTGGCGCCTGCTTCTGTTCGCCGCGATAGACCCGACTGGAGCTGCTCTCGTGGGTCCACTTGTGTTCTTCTTCCTCTTCTCCTTCGGTCTCTCCTGCTCTTCATTGCTGTCCTCCTCCGAATGTTTCCGTTTCTCCGCCGCCTCTTTCCTCTTTGTGGCCTGTGTGGATTGCATTTCCCGCAGCTGTGCTGCGAGCTCGTTGTGTTTCTTTCGCCGATCAGGAAAGAGGGGAATGGGAATAAGCAGATCACGGGGAAGGGTCGCCCGAAGAAGATGGGCATTATGGAATGCTTGAGAATTAATGAAAAATCGGTCGAGAGGTTTGTGAACAACGAAGTTTTCGATTTGATCGGACTCGACGCGCTCCTGCATTCGTAATCGTACTCCACTGGTATCGCATTCAGCAGATTCACAATCATGCTGCACATTGAATTTGAACTTGATGTTCTGCCAACAATGAATCCCAAATCAGCACATATCCAAATTCTCGACAAAAAGTGTAGTATACCTTACTAGGCACAATAGAAAATGTTTCTTCTGAGTCTCGGTGCACATGAACAGGGACACCGTATATCTCATCACGATCAGACAGAACTTGAAACACCTCCAATACTACCAAGACCACACCGTTGCCGTCAACTAGGATATCGGTGATTCGTCCAGGTATCATGGAGTTCTGGCAACATAATTAGGTCAGCTAAGTCATACAGTTGATTGTAATGGTCTACCTGGGCAGTCGGAGACAGTGAAAATACCCACGAACCGACAAAACACTCCTCGAGTGATTCACTGATGACATATTGGCATTTTGTCCACTTCGAATCCGCAGGATACATTCCGTAGTTCACTGCGCGAGCCGCAGTGGTTGTCCGGAGAACGTGAGTGGCTCTCTCCTTTTGACCCTGCTTTAAACTAACAAGTTTGATATCGCCTGGTCAAAATGATCAACAGGAGGACTCCAGAAAATTAATTGCGTACCATGTTTAGCTGGTTTGGGATCAGTCCAGCCAAGTAATTTCTGAAGAACAGGATGCTCTTCCAAAAAAAACCTGACATCATTCCCTGCCCGTCGCCATTTCTCATCTCCAGCCGAATACCACCAGCCACCTGTGAGACGGTGCTTCAGCCCTTCCTGGTCTGCTAATTGTCGAGCGATATCTCGACTTGGTGCAAGGTGATTGGATAGGATGGAACAATGTCGAAAGACAGCGTTGAAAGATTCGAAGATCTCCGTAATAACTCCTATTAGAGGGCCGAACTCGACCACGTCCTCGTCTGCATGTACCAACAAATGATACTTGACTTTGGAAAGAATTTTGGAAGGATCTATTGTCCCGAAGATGTCCAGCACATTTGCAACAGCAGCTTTGAGATCCTGCTGTTCCAAAGGTAAGTGATTTGCCAGGGCCGAGTCAAAACCATAAAGTACCCGATATTCAGTGAGATTGCGTATTTCAGGGAACCAAAGCAGTGCAGCAAGCTCGCCAGTAGCTCTCCAGGCCTTGAATTGATCCTCTGTGACCAGGTCTCGAACGTGAAAGATGTTTGTCTGGGCGATCATCTTGAATTGACAGCCAATCAAGGAACCAGCATACTGCATAATGTAGTTGGCCCGAATCGCATGGACCGACAGCCCATCGGTGTCAGTGGACTGGAGGCGCAATGCATATGTCTGCTTCTGCTCAGAAGACCAGGACGTGTGCGAGACATGCCAGATGTATTTGACCACACCAAGCAAAATTGTATGCAAAAGTTCGATTGGTGTATCTTTCACAGGATCAAAACCTAGAACAGAGTAAGTAGCTGGTGTAGGTGTACTCCACAACGAAAATACTCGCCCTTCAAAGTCAAGAATGGACCGTATATGGTGTTCTCGTTATCAACTGTCCATTGAACCAGCTCAGATTCAATTTCATCCACTGGACGATTCGGTTCTTCCTTCTTTAGCTCCTTGAAGCGCGAGAGTAACTGGTCGATGTAGAATTGTGTATACGTATCTTTGACTCCAGTTTCGGTTTGCAAGTCTTTGACATGTTTGATAACTCCCGAACATGCCAGTTTGACCTGTTTCTTGAGTTCTTCGAGAATGAACTCCTTTGTACGTGGTTCGCCAGGCTGGAGGGGCTCGTTGTGTAATCCAGTACCATATATTCAATACTTACCTCGAACAAGGCATGATATCCCTCATCGGTAGCCTTCTCTTTTTGCGTTCCGCCAACTCGGCATTTGCGACAAAGGCAGTTTCCCTTTCCACCAATATGCGCAGATATCTCACTTTGCATAGGATTATCGGATGGACCGGCATTAACATAAATAGAGAAGCAGGCAATTTCGCCTGAGTCGTCTTGAACTTCAACCGGATTGATGTGGGTCTCCCTGAACTTTGTTAGTTGAAATCAATGAGAAAATTGAAATATTCACTGGACGGCCTGCTTGAATTCATAAAACTGCTCTGAGACGCTTGCATTCGGGGATGTTGACACAAAATGCACGTGGAATTCTTGTTGGAGGAGCTTCCTAGGAAGATTACGATGTGTCATGTACGCATTCCAATGTTTATTCCATGACTTGGACCGATTGCCCGACACGTCATCGCTGAAATAATCAACGAAACTGGTGTACAACGGACGTCCAGCAGCGATTAGGCGCTTTGGATTAGGCATCCGCGCAGGGTAACCTGCTTCGACAGTTGAGGCTAGGAAGGCATTTATTTGAAATCATAACACTGAAAAGGAAACATACCTCCCCATTTCGGAATTTTGAGTGCATGCTCAAGATTGTAGTAGTTATCTGCTAAATTATCACCACAGATAAAAACCGTTGTTTGATCCGCAATTGTTGCCTTGCCCTAGTGAATGTTGCGGTCAACAAATTATTTGAGACAAGGCTGTCAAACCTGTTCATCAAGTGTGACACAGAAGGCATCAGCCCAAACCTTGCACCTAAAGGTGACCCAGCGGATTGGAATGACAAAATTTCTGTTTTTGAGGCGGGCTACTTCGTTGACATAATAGTGAGTAACCCCAACCGCGTACATTGGGCTCAAGATATCGAGATCCATATTTTTGCGCCATTTTTGTGCATGCCAGATCTCACGAATAATTCTGTCCTCTGGAATTTCGGGATACAATTGGATCAGCTTGCGCGTTGTTGGGTTTGCCCAGTCCTTAGATAGGGAGTGTACCAGTCAGTTTCAATGAATCACCTGTGAAATCAAGATACCTTCGCAATGATCGCTCGAGGGTCATTCATGTAAAAAACATTTCCCTGCGCGGACTTACAGGGAATGCTTGGGATTCCACATTGACTACGGAGTTCTTTCTGAACTCGTCGGAGAAGATCAAATGAAGGGACATCTTTGCATCCAGCTTCCTTGAGCACCCAAAGGAATACCCGCATCAGTGAGCTCGAAATTCAAAGTCTCGGAAGATTGTCCAAGGTGTCAAGAAGGAACATCTATTGCAACATTAGAATTTATCCATGGGTACTAGTAGACTGAAAAGCTTACCATCTTGGATGGATACGGAAACCATTTTTCCGAGGCCGCACCCGCAGTATTTTGTCCGGGATTTTGAAGTTCACTGGGTTCCGGCTCTCGGAGCTCTGAGATTTGGGGTGAGAAAATAATAATATATGTATTGAATGAGTGAACAGAGCAAAGGCGCATTGGAACGCGACGGGAACGAGCGCGTTTTGATTCTTCGAAGACACGCTTTGCTGCCACCCGATTTGGCAACCCAGCTATCAAAAGAAACATGTGATCGAAACCGAACCACATCCCACATCTCCTCATCCTCGTCCTTTGCATCCTCCAAACCTCCGATGCGCTGTGGTTCTCAAAATCTACGAGTTCTCGGAGGTCTCAATGCCCGGCCAAGAAGAAATTTGGGTGCGCAAATAAAAGCCACGACAGGACACAAGTGTCTGAAGGCAGAACTCACCGGCATTGCGCAAGATTTCAGCGAGAAGGTCGTCATCATCATCCTCCTCGGTTTCCCCCTCTATAGCATCTTCTCCGAAGCCCAGCTGTCTCGCCGTTGCATCCGGATTCCATAGACCAAAGATCTCTGCTTCTTCATGCAACTGGCGATGCCGCTTTTCTGGATCCTCGATGTCATCCCCAGTGCTGAATTCCGCGCCATTAATTCTGTAGTCCTCCCACATCTCAGCCTCCGCTCCCCCCATCACCCGTGAAGATGATGCAACTGGCCCGTCAAAATGTTGTGTCGCAAAATGAATCTCGCAAAGCTCGTCTGTGGCAGAAGCAGCCTCTCTTTCCCTCTCCTGTCTTTTTAATCTTTCCTCGCTCTCCTTTGCCTTCAGGCTTGATAACTTGAGGGCCTGCAAGTGAGACGATGTCTGTAAATGGTTGGCTACACTCCGGAAGGCTATCCAGGGACATCGCTCTTCCGCAATTCCCGCGGTGCACACAATGCATTGCACTTGGGAAGGGTCTGTCTCGTTTCATCTGAAATCTTCAAGCCAACATATATATCAAGCACCCTTCGCGCTACAATCACTGGACGTACTAGGATCAAGCGCTTTTCCACTCCCTTTCGGCGGCATGGGTCAAGGTGGAAAATGCAGTGTTTCTGGGTCTCCATCGGTTCCCAGACAGCAAGAACCGATGTCAATTTAAGTCTATTTGACTTCGCCTCCCGTGCCCTGGAAATAATCGCACCCAGCCTTCCAAAATAGGAACCACAAAGATGTATAAGTGCAAGTAGACGGCGATTTTCTCTCTCACCTCATCTCTCTCCCTGGCAATGTCTTCTCGCGCAACTACCCCTTCCAATGACGACGACATGCGCGCTATCATGGCGGCTATGGACCAGGAGTCCCCTACTGCCTCTGCCCCCAACGCTTCCAAGCGCACATGCAGCATGCTGGATGGCACCGATGACTCAGACGACGAGCGTGGTGTCAGTGGAAGCACTGCTCTGGTTTTAACTAACCAAAATATCACGGCGGCCACCAAACTCTACGGCGACAAGAAACGGCTTCGCGGTGATCAGATCACCGAGCTCGAAGTGTTCGTCAATGTATGTCCCATTCACTTGTCCACTTTTTTTTTTTACATCATGTGCCTCAGGATCCTCCGTCGCTCCGTGAAGCCAAGATGTTCGCTAATCTATTTGTCATTGGGAACGAGCTCGGAAAACTTGTCAAAGCTCAGGCAGGATATCAGCCATCCCCTGAGCTTATTGTACGTTTCTTATTTGTATTCCCTTGATCTCGCTGACATCCTTCGTGCGTAGATCAATATTACCAAGTACGCTCCAGCCGTTCTTTTGTCGAGCAAGATTACCTGTTACAAGGGTGATGCTGCCACGGATATCCTCCTTGTATGCTCTCTCCCTTATCCTGGTCCACTGACTCATGTCTTTGACAGGCTCTCACCAAGAAGTTTCGTTTCGACATCCCTCCCGGGTTAGAAAATATTCCGGCAGACTGGGCAAAGGTCACTGGTGTTGCTCAATACGCACTCACCCAGAGACGTGGCAAGATTAAAAAGCAGGTGTGGCGCATTCACCAATGCCTTTTAGCTGGCTGACTTCGTACAGCTTCGCGCCAGTCTGAACCCCGACGAGAAAGGTGTTTACGGGCCGGACGCAGAGCACCAGAATATCTATGACCTCGCTCAGGTCATTGTCAAAGATACACAATGCGCTGTCAACGTTGTTCTCTGTGCGCGCATTGCTCTGATGGTACGGTCCCATTTTGTTTTGTTTTCTTCAACTCTAATTTCGGTCCAGCGCCAAGTCTATCTTGTGTGCCCTGGCAAAAAAACATGGGACAAACTCGATGAACGCCTGGCAGAGATCCGCGCCAATGCCAAGGGTGATGCCAAGAAAATAACGCGGTACGTTTCTGATGTGCTTGCTTTTGTTGTGTATATTCTCTAACATTTCCACGTGTTTAGGGCTTTTCGCCATGTCTTGACCCAAGACCAGGACAAGCATGGTGCGAAGAACTATGTGCTCGACGAGAACCCCATCGACGACTTCCAGCAGCAAGTCGATGATCTCATTGACGTTAACGCCATCGACGCAGCTACCTCTACCTAAATACTCTAAATAATGTATTGTACACACACGAATGACAAGAGATTTCAATTCCATAACCGCGCGATGACCCACGACTGACAGATGTGCAGCCAAAGCTGCATTCCATTCCACGTCAACTGCTGGCCGCCAGCTGGAGCTGGTGGCACTGTGGGGCCATAGGATAATGGTACTGGCAGCCACATTGGCTGCACCTGGCCACCATTTGTTCGCAACATCTACCGCACATGTCGCCGACATCTGGTGACCACCTGTGGTCCCAGTGCCGGTGTATACTCATACTGGCTTCCCCAAAGTGGAAAGCCCTGCTTATTCCACCCACCTGGCAGGCAGCTCTTTCTTGTTGGTGACCTTCTCAATCAGGGAAATGATATACAATCCCAACCTGGCAGAGACTCTAACAAAGTTTTATGGTGGCTTCATTGGCTGCTTTAATTGTTTAGAAAGATGTAGATGACCAATGAATGTCAAGATAACAAGGTGGGTCTTCTATTGTGCACTCTGGGGGCAATCTGGTCACATTTCTATCCAAAAAAAATTGAAAAAGGAGCAACATGAGAATGACATACTGCACAGGAATGCTACATACATGAAGAGCAGTGAGTCAAAGAAGTGGAAGTTAACGTTTAACTCATGTTCCAACCAGAAATCCCACATTCTGGCTCATTTTAAGACCAACAAGGAGCGGACAGAGAGCAAAACAGAAATAGAAAGTTTTCATCTAGAGCTCAAGTGAGGCAACAGTTTTTCAACCTTGCAATATTCTGACAAACTCCAGGTGAAAATAGTCACCAAATAGAAATGATCTCATTGTTTTGAATGGTAGACATGCAATAAGAATGTATGAAACCAAAATTCAGATACAGAGAAAGAGAGCAGACTGAAACTCAATTGGAAGAGACATAGCTGCCACCCCTTGTAAGCTTTGGAAGTGCTCTGGCATAATCATCCCCTTAAAACCAGCATCCTAGGAATCCCAGACTCACATGACAATAGAATGACCCCTTCTGGGAATTCAGAATTTCTTATTACAATTCATAGTGGGGGAGTGATATATCACCGTCTCACCCTAGAAACCAAGGGTGATTGATCCACATCTCTGGCCCAGAGACCACTGTGATATATCATTTGAGAGATCACTCCTGATTAGGTACACCCTGCCGATCACCATCAGCGCAGTGAGCTCGTCGGTGAGCACAATGTCCAGGTGTATCTGCATGTTTGCCACGCTCCTCGGAGGCGCGCTGACGAAGCATTCCAAACCAGGAAATGGCGGCATTCTAAATTGGGAAACTGTCGGTACATCATATGGTAAGTGTTTAGAACTATTCGGGTGCGTCCTCGCCATCAGAATCTTCTTCCTTGGAATCTCCCGTTCCCTCCTCTTCCTCGTCCGGCCGAATGGAAGTGTAGTGCTCACGTGCCAGCCTAAGCATCTCGGGAACTCCACTCCAGTTATCCTGGAACTGTGCAGCCAGACCATCCATGTAGCTAGCCTGCTTCTGGGCATATGCTGCATGCCCCTCCTGCAAGGCAGCCTCAGGCTGCAGGCTGGCGCGCAATCCTATCACGGAGCGCCACCAAGCAGCACGCCATTTGAGGAAGACCGCAACCCGGCGCATCTCCTCCTCCACTAGCTCCACTTCTTCAGCATAGCGCATTGCCCTCGCCCGAGTCTTAGCCCACTCAATTCGCAAAGCTTGGGATATTAATTAGCACGGGAATCAATCATATTCAGATGCTCACCCTTGTTTTTGACCACATCTCCCGGCTCTCCTGTATTCCCCTCGGTTACCCATATCCAAGACACCGGGAGTGAATCCTCTGCACGTTGCTCAGTCTGTCGTGCCTCGTCCTCTGGATCAAGTCTTGCTTTCTTCTTTTTTCGCCCCCGTTTCCTCTGCACATCGTCACCGAAAACAGCCTTCGGCCTACCTCGGACATCCTCGGCATTCAAAACCTTTAAATGGCGCTCCCATTCGCTGCGCTTCAGCAGGGTGCCTAGCGAGACCAGTGCTTGGCGTGCAGCCCGATAGTCACCTGCAGCGCTCTCAATTCGTGCCTGTATGCCCTTCGCCCTGGTGCCGGAACGTGTCTTGGCTCTGACACCATTAACACGTTCTCTGTACTGCCACTCATGTGTACGCACCAGGAGCTGACCACACATCTCCTCTAGTGCGGCAAAGGCCTGGCCCTTTCTGAGCTCGTATTTGTACTCCCATAGCGACAGAACACATTGAGCGCGCGTCCCGATGGCAGAGAGAAGCCAGAGCTTCATGTCTTGTGCACGCATCCCCGGCAATGCCTGAGTAGCCGCCACTCGCTTCCGTGCTGCATCCTCGCGCTCACGGAGCAGCGTAACCTCGGGGATGAATAACTGCTGCACAACCATCCAGGCATCGATCTTCCGACGCAGTTTCGTTTCCCGCTCCACCCTTCGGCGCCCTTGATCTACGGTCTCATGCGCGCCTACATGCGCGGCGTGATTACTAAGCTGTCGCCTGTTTGAATCAGTTTTGCTCTAAATGCAATGGGGAGGAAATACGCACTGCTGCTCCTCAAGCTGCAAACCCATCGAAATCATTTCTGTCTCATGCATGTCCCCCTTCACATTGAACTGTTCCGTGTCCTCAGCAGCGACATCCGCGAGCCGACGCTTCACTTCACGTAAACTCTCATGCCGGGCGGTGGACTGAAAGGGGTTGGGTTTTTCCTCGTCGGCCTCCCACGCCACTGCCATTGCCGTCCAGGTCGAGATGACCTCGGGTGGGAAGGACGCCTCGAGATCGACCCATGCCTCTCGTGTATCGAGCATGAGGGGGATGTATTTCTGAATTTTTGCTAGCAGGCTACTTCCTGCAATTTTTTAATCAACGCCTAATCAATGCCGCGCGATGCGCTAATGAATTACATACCTAACTTCACAATTTTCTTCCAGTTTGCGTCCTGGAAGTGAATGTCAAGTGTATCTCGTCGAGCACCTGGTCCTGAGACCATAGTACTATTAGCCAATTGGTTGGCGTCTGCCCAACCGCGCTCCGGTGCCTCCCCGTCCGTTCGACCAACGAATGGGGTGAGGTTGAAGGAAAAGAGGAGGTTGCACAATTCAATGTGGGCTGGAAGATGAAATTTCGGAACGAGGAACACAAGGTACTTCTTCCCCGTCTTGAACTGGACGTTGAACTCGAATAGCTTCATTCGGTCCCAGATATTTTTGTGCCATTGGCACGCAATATCGTAAGATACAAAGAGACGCAGCAATGGGCTCCCAGCGACGCTCATGAAAAACATGTAGTCCATATTGATGTAGCTGTAAGGAATAAATCAATCATTGTGCTCCCGGTGAAGCTTTTACGCACTGTTCTCCTTTCTGTAGATCCCCTACCCCCTGCGGTCGCTTCATGTTATGTCGGGCGCAATCAACTGTGCCAATTCCTGAAGACGCCGTCCCTAGGGACTCGCGATCTGGTTTGTCAACCGCGTCGTGTGCTACGCAAGTGCTCCGCTGTACCAGTCTTAACTAACCCTTCAACAGAAGGTGTAGATTGGCTTACCGGTTGCTTATAATCCCAGTGCTTGTCTAAATGGGCCATATACTGCTTTACATCCCCAAAGAACGCCCATCCTGTCCCCAAGCCCGGGTCCTTCTCCTCAGTAGAAACATCACGCCGCTTCAGTCGAAAGTTGGCATCAATGGCAACAAACAAGGCATAGAGAAATCTGTGTGCACTCAGTTGACACTTAAGGGGGCCCTGAATGAATACACACCCCTTCTCCCACGGAACATTCTCCCACCCAACCGGTAGATTTTTCCCGGGTTGCGGGCATGCAGGACAAAGTAGTGCACACTCGCCCGGTTTGGTGGCTCCAATTCGATCCTCGGTAGGGTCGTGGGCCCGGCCCGCGCGCTTCAGTAAATGGAGGTTTTGCCATTGGCGTGTCATGCGTAGAAACTCCTCATAACGCTCCTGCAGCGTAGACATCAGCAGTCATGGAGTGAACAGAGTTGGTCCCTTACCCTTGAAGGCTCTAAGCCGATATTATCTGTCCCGCGCTGGAGACTATTATAAAATTCATATGCCGAGCACTTTGACTCCAACGTCAAGAGGTCAAAGCGCTGAAGCGCACCAAACGTCGCGGCAGAACGAGGATTTGTTCCGGTCGCCGGGTAAAGTCGCATCCGAAGCAGCTGGATTGATCGCGGTTGCGAGCGACTGCATCCGCAGTAGTCAAGGTGAACCTCATCTATTGTGTGCGTGTTGATAATGACGAAGTCATCACCTGCAGATGGCGTCGGATTTGGGCATGGATCGCCAGGCGGGTGTCCCAGCTGAATGCGGACTCCCAAGTCTTTGAGAGTGCATCGCTTAAAGAATCCCTCGTCCCATCTCTACGTTGTTGTAAATATTTCGGTGATTTCACTGAGGAAATAACTTGCCTCGAGACGATGAAATGGCATACAGCCATGCAGGTTGACTACACACTCTACGCAGTAGAGGTTTGGATACAGGCACTCCGTACAGCGGAACGTCGGGTTCCTGGTAGTACATTCGGGGTTGGCACACCAAGTTTGCTCCAAATGATCCCCGCGGCCATCACTGCGCAGGAGCTCATCGAGAAAATTTTCTCGATCTAGGCGCACCCATTGTTCATTGGGATTATCCTAACTACAATATTTAGGGCCATACCGATCAATGGATGCAAAGCTTACAGAACCACGCAACCCTCGTGGCTCAAACTGCAGGCCGGGTCCATATTCTGCGTCAAATTCCGAAAATTCATCCCCAGTCCAGCTAGTTTGATTTGATGCGAGTGCAGGGTTTTGGGACGGTGGTGCAGGAACATCGGGCCTCAGAGGTGCAACAGTAGTCTTTTTTGTGGGAGAAGCAGGGACAGCAATTCGTGTTAATGTCGACTTAAGTCGGCCATCCACAGTCACAGTAATCCTCTCGTCCGGAACAAGTTGTACCCTCCGTTGCATTGGCTGAGTAGAAGGTGAGCCATCATCGCTCTCACTTTCATCGAAATCGTCGTCCAGGATGCTGATACTGCTAGCCTTTCATTTAGCCATAAGGAACTGGGGAGCTTTATTCAGTGTCGACTTTTAGCTTGGCTCGTCGAGGGCGATAATCTGTTAGATCAATCAATCAAGATTTCTGATTTGATTTCCACAGCCTTCGCATCTTTCTTTCTCCAACGACTATGGAAAGCGAAAATACCTGTAGGTCTCTCCTACCTGCAACAAGTTCCTCTATAATCAAGTTCCTAGGTCGTGCCATGATAATTTACACAAGCCCTCATCACTGGATCAGTTTCCCGTCAAATTCGAGGTGCACGCATTTTCATGTGCTTTTGGAACTCTGATCTCACCTTCGCCTAAGTCTGCATGCAGGCGAGCGCCTGGTCTCCGACTATCTCTGGGGTGACACTGTCATATTCCACTACTCCTACGATATTTCCTGCCAGTGGCGGCAGGTACTCCCTTTCTGTTTCATGAATGGGGAGGGAAGTGAACGTCATTGGTCCGCAACAGACGGTGTTGAAGATCCGGAAATGTCCGCATCGGATGGTTCTGAATCAGATCCCGAAATGCCGGAACTAGAAGAGCTTGGGGATGAATAATTCTACCTATCTACATGCTAACTCCGATTGCAACGTAGTCACGGCCCAACCTTATAGCATTGTGACCTTGAGTATCACCATCTGCTACATCACTAAACTTTTTCCCCTCCAACATCCTCCATGTCCAGACGCTCTTGACGTTCCTCCCGCCACAAGAGTATTTATTTCCCTACCTACTTGTCACCAAAGCCGCTCACTTATCAAACAGGTACCTCCCATTCTGTGTTGCGTTGCCTGAAACGCCAACTGTTGGCGCTTATTCCGGGTAAGTAGATGCATTTTATTTAACGTGGAAATCACTGATTCGTCCAAATACAGCACACATTGCGCAAACCACAAACCGTCTTGCTGGGACATCGTATATCGGCTGGGGGAATGATTTTAAAAATGACTTGGGTTGCGATTCGGGGTGGCAATGGCCAGATTCAACGGCGCGGGGACCGAGCGCGTCTTGGGCACCAGAGGGTATATGGGGCCCACCAGCATGGGGCCCTGACACCTCTATTTAGCACATGTTTTGCAGTGTGAGAGTTGTCCGCTCAAAATTTTGTCCTGTTTGATCGAGATCACAATTATTGCGTATCTGCGTGCCCCATGATACATTCAAGTTGTTCCCCAAAAAGTGCGCAAATGATTTGACCATCTCCTTTGGGCACTTGGTTCTCGTCGTTTACGGAAAATAAACAGCAGCAGAATTCAAAGGCTCAGGTGAAGATGTTCGGCCCGATCATATTAACAAGATATCAATATATCAAAGAGTGAAAATATGCGACAAAAATTAAGGACATTCACGTCAATCGTCAAGTGATATTTTGGGACGAGGGAAGACCAGACCATCCCAGTGAAGGACAATTTGACTCTCGTCCCAGTCTGGAAACTGGACGGTGATAATATAAATTAATCAATGTAGTTGAGGAATGACGATATTGCCAAATTGATCATCACTGTAACTTACACAAGTTCCATCATGTCGAACTGTTCATCTCCCCTCTCCAACCTCGAAAATGCGAGTTATGAAACAGCTGTGGAGAAATACAAGTACGTCCGCTTTTCTTGCATAACTGCTCTGACAAAACAGAATTGGCTAGCCGGGAAATGAAGGAGTGGATCAAATGGAAAGACGCCGAAAAGGTCGAGCACAAACGGGATCTCTGGAAGGCGGCGTCCGCACGCTACTATGAGCGGCATCCGGAGGTGAAGGAGAAAAAGAGATTGAAGATGGCGGAGGCACGGTGCGGCTCAAACTCATTATGTTTGGAGTCAAATGAAATGACCTACGCTGCTGCGACCCAGCGCCGCTAAAAAGCTCGCCAAACGCCGCTGGGACCCTCCAAAGAAGCTCGAGTACGGTTTTTAAATTAATCTCCTTGTGTACCCTGCTAATCGAGCCACATTCAGTCGTACATTCAGTCGGACTAATGGTGCTGGGAACACATCCACAGCCAATCTACCCACATCTGGGCGTAAAGACACTCGGTATGCTGCCATTCATTTACTTCATCACCTGATACGATCCGCTTTACAGGGCTCAGGACCAGCTTGAAGATATCCCAGATGTTAATTTAGAGTTGGACCTCAGTCCCGATGTGCCAGGGCAAAGCCGGCCAACCGATCGCACACACGAGTGCGTTTGCTTTCACTTGGACAAAACCGGTCTAATGTTTCCCGCTGGTTTTGCAGTGAAATCTTGCAGCTATTTCTTCAAGAGCAGGCTGAGGCGACCGGTCAGTTACTTTCTCTTAGATGAATGAACTTGGGATTCATTCCGACTTTAGACTTCTCTCTGACTGCCAAGACACCGGTGATTTGCGCCCCTCTGATGCATACGAGTCATGTGTGATAGTCGATAAATGAGCACGGTTAGCAGATATGTTCTAAAATTACCCTAGTCATATTATCTGTGTTTCATGCTCAAGCGGAGTCAACAGAGCTCCGTTTGTTACCGTGAAATCAAAGGTTCGCCAAAACCCCTATCAAAGACTGCCACCATTTGGGACTGATCTGATCCCAAAGCGGAAGCTATCAAATTCTCGCGTGCCAAGGGCAGGCAGATGAATTCAATCACAGTTTATTAGAACTTGCTGCGCTGACTGTTTTGAAAGCCTGATTAATCAAAATCTCTCTCCGTTATTTTTCTACTATTTTTTTCTAGTCCCCCCCGACATTTGTGCCCTGGCGTACACATGTGAACCAAAAGTCAAGCGGGCGCTGTGAAGGTTAATATGGGATAACTCCGCATCTTCCATATTTTCATCCAGGGTCCAGACAAGACCATGTGTATATTGGGAAAACACAGCGCAGTACAAACAAGGAAAGATACACCCAAGGCTCAAAACACTACTTCAACTCAACCCATTTCTCCACCTTGCCGAGGTACCACATGCGCACGTAGAAGGCCAGGGCCTCGCTCTTACCACCTTTCTTGGCACGGAACTGTTGCCGCGGACAACCCTTGACCTGGAGCTCAGCCTGCTCACTATAAAACATCATCGTTCAGTTTTATGTACGGATAAATAGAATGGATCGTTTCACGGACAGGGTGGTGTACAGTCCAGGCTCACGGCCGACATAGACCACGTACCAGGTACGAGTGCCTTCCTCGGCGCTCTCATGCTGGAGCGTCACTTGGGCAGGTGTTTTGGCGGTGGCTAGAACGAAGACGTCTGAGGCCATTGAATCAGCGATGGAAGCTCAACCAAGTTGGAACTCACTGTCGGCTGCGGCCTCGGTATTGAAGTGGTCCAAAATGAGAGATAGTTGCTCTGAGGGACAAATGAGATGGGCAAGACGATTGAGCCTTATCAGATTTCACCTTGTAGCTCTTCAGCCTGTCGGGTGAGAGCATCAGCGCTCTCGAGCAGCCTATCGACATTGGCAATGGCAATCCTCAAGGCATCGTACGGGTTGAGGGTGGTGTTGGCTGTAGAGACGGGTTGCATGACTGCGGGTGGGGAGCAAAAGACAAATGGTTTGAGTCAGCATTCAAAGAGGGCTTATCTGGCGAGATTCTCGCGAAGCAGGGAATCTGAGATCGAGGGCCTAGATCCAACAAGGTCGCCTCAAAATTGATGGCCCGAGGTGTTGAACACATGAGGCGAGTATGCCAGATGCGTATGCCAGACGCGTACCTTGGATAATCCGAGTATGAGAAATAGCGCTGAGATTGTGGAGACGCGAGGACAAGAAAAGATGAGTGACACATGAGCACAATGGTTACAACCGGGGCCATACCCCATTGGATGGATCGCCCCGTCTGCCGGACGCATGAGATTGAAAAAAACAATGAGTAAGCTAATGCACAAGCGGAGAGGGAAGCGGAGAGACTAGCCCGAATAGGTCTTGAAGAATAAACTGGACGTACCCTAGCTCCTGCTTCCCCCCCAAAAAAACTGAAGACTCTCAATGGCTCCCTCAAAATGGAGCACCGACCACCAGGAGGCTCTTCTCTTGAAACACTATGATTCCTATAAGCGTGCGAAAGAAAACCAGAAGAGTGTCCCGCTGACGCGCTTCTGGGACGACCTTGAAAAGATTTTCTTTGCGGAATTCCCTGCGGAGGCTGTCCTGAAACTTCCTACTGTTCCTGAGGGAGAGCGGCGCCCACCGCTCACTGCAGAACAATTAATTGTTCTAGGAAATGCGACTCAGCTGACGCAGAACGTACGTCACAAATTCCAGCGGATTCGTGCCACACTGATATACCTTTCATGACAGCGGCTCAAGCAGTGGATGCGGAACCGTGACCAGCGCACTGTCAATGCCCCTGCCGAATCTGCGACGGCCATGAGCGACAATTCGTTGTTCCAGCTCCTCAAGAAGTCGAAAAACACGCGTCCTATGCGACCGGTGGAGAAGTACCAGACACTCTACCATGCGAAGATTCAGGCCGCCGTGAAGGCCGACCTCGCCGCCACCCTCGACCAGACTTCTTCCATGGGGATCCCTGCCAACGTTGTGGTACTCGATGAGCATCAGGCGGCAGCGCAGAAGAAGAAGCTTCGCAGTGAACGGATGAGCTTGTGGCAATTGACCGCCAAGAAGTTGTATGCTGCGGAGTCGGACGAGGTGCAGCGCGAGGTTATTGCGGCTACGAACACCGAAAATATTAAGCGTGGGGAGGCCAGACCGCCAGCGGGTGCCGCTGCAGATGGAATGACGCCCCAGTCATATCAGTAGTAAGCAATAAACCGTATTGACCCAGGAAAATACTCACCTAGTCCTCAGCGCAATTGACCAGATTGGACCGGTTTACTGCAAGGTTCACGATATGACGAAGGCGAAGACGGGGTGGTCTGGGATGTTGATTATGGGAGGACCGATGCCTCGTCGTGGTGGGCAGCTCTCGACAAAGACGTAAGTAACCCGCTTTGGTTGTGGCCGTTTGTAACACATCTTTACGTCTTGACAGAATCTGCTTCGGTGAGACCGCCAGCGGGAACGACCCCGCGTCAGCCATCCCAGATTTTGACGACGTGATCAAAGGCCCGTTTCATTCGTGGCTGAAGCGAGTCTATCGTGAGTATTTGCCCAAGTGATAATTTCAGAAATTTAACACAAAACAGCCAGGGATGTGCGTAAAGCCAGAGCGCTACCAGAGGATCAAGGCGACGACAACGAGGCTCCTGAGTTGCCGACCGATCTCCTCCCCATGAACCCGCTGCCCTACCACGATACCACACCTCTGCAAACAGGCCAGGCTTCGGTCGCATCCTCATTGACTCTTGCGCCGAGTACTGAGGACAACGATGACATGTCGCTATTTGACCTCCCTCCTCTGGAGCCCACATCCCTGTGGTCTGAGTTGGAGGACGGTCTTGACTTCAACATTGACTTGTTGCTGCCAAGCACCTTCGACTACGACAAGGCGTTTACGGAGGTCTGCAGTCGGAATGACAGGGATATCGGGGATATCAGTCCTTCGGGATCCACGCTAATGGGTGATATGTCAGTAAACGCCTTGGGCTTTCCGCCACCAAGTGGATATTTCCGTGCCTTTGGCCCTCCACTCGCACCTAGAACCTCATCTGCAGTGACTTCATTCAATTTCACAAACCTTCTGCCGACACCCTCCTCCACATCCACTTCTCGCCCCGACGCTGATCCTATGTCCGTGGATTTCCTATCACAGGATCTGCAAGCGCTTGATGCAGATACCAACAGTGTTGCCATGACAGCTTCGGCGATTATACCGTCTTTTGCGCCACCACCTGTTCCCAATGCGCCTATTGTGGGATCACCGCCCATCCCTATCGCACCCTCCCCACCGGTGATTCCTCAGGCGACTGCTTTCACAATCTTGTCCCAGGTTGTTGCCAATGGGAACGAGCAGCCTCTCATTCCGGAGTTGCCCTTGGTACCTCAATTCCCTCAGTCACGCCCAATGGCCAACGCGCCCCAGGGCCACCCACTTGCCCTTATTACTGCGGCTCCAGTGCACAGCAAGAAGGCTGCAGGGAGACCTCGAGGCAGGCCACGGAAGTCTGTTGGTGCAATATCTGCGGAGAACATCACTATGCCCGTCTCTGCGATGTCACCCGCGGCTCAGGCGGAAACCGCCCGCATCAATGCTGAAGTGGTCGAGCTGCGCAGACAGACAGCCAAGCAGCTTCAGCTGTCGCGTGTGATTGATGGTGTTTCGCCAGCGCGGCCTCTGACGCAATCGCGCATGCTTGCCAATCCCCCGCAGGAGACTGTTTTCGTGGTGACACGTCCTAAGCGTACAGTGAAAGCTTTGCTGAATGCAGACGGCACCGATTTTGTTCGCCCTGTGACAGTTCGGCGCGGGGAGCTTCGAGGCGGGAATCGAATTGATCGGGGAGTCGATCTCGACGCTGCCGCAGCGCGTGACGATGCTGTCCTCCTTGAAGCACTAACCAAGGGTAAGCGGAAGGCTAAAAGCGCGCCCGCCAAGAGCCAAGCACCAGCAAAGTATGTTATTTCATAATTGAGTCTTGATTGTGATACTGACCTTGTCATATTCAGGAAACGCGCACGTAGATAGACATTTGCCTTTTCTGTATTACACACCCTCAACGGTGTTATGTCCGGTGTCCGGTCTACTGCGTGCTCAACCACCGTGCCTCCTGCTGTAACTGCAATGCTCGTTTGCTGTCTTGTACTCGCTAGATTACTTTTCTGGAAAATATATTGACTTGTGTGCATGCAATGATCCCAAAATGTGTGTTTGAGTAATAATATATGACCTTACTGTTTGCAACGCCGTCATTTGAATGTGTATTCATTGGACTAATGACTTGATTGAAAGTAAGTCCAACTTTGCAAGATCCCTTAAAAAAATGTAGGTTGAACTGAGACTGATTTTCACAAAGAAAATTGTCTTGTGCAAATTTTTAAATATTTTCCTTGCTGAGTGAACGAAAATGAAAAAATAGGAATGCCGTGCCCAGAAAATGATCAAGTGGAGGAATGAGAGGGCGGGACATTGCCAGGGGTAATAGGAAATGCAACCGGGCTGTAAGTCCAAGAGAGTGCCCGAATGAGTTTATTGCGGAGAAAAGATTCACCAAAACTAAAATATGGGCCCGGTGTGCAAGCAGCGGGAGGGCCCAAGGGAGAATCGGGTAAGGTCAGGAGTGGCCGGGCAAGGTCGGGAATGGCGGAAGCGACGGTCCAAGGCAGAATCGGGTAGAGACGGGAATGGCCGGGTGAAGATGGGAATGGGAAGCGAGGGGTCAGAAACGGCCCGGCCAAGACAAAGAGGTTTGATGCTAACGTCAACAAATAGAGCAATCTTCTGCCTAAAACTATCAGCGCCAAGTGGAACAGCATCGTTTGTAGGTCCTTTTGAGGCCCCGGAAACCCACAGGCAAGGTCACCCATCTGATAATCATGTCATGGGATGGGTGCATAGGCGCCTGCAAGGCACGAGGAGGGTCCCATTTTAGGAAGGGCGGGAACCGCACAGCCACCCGCCCTGAAGCGCGGAGCCAGCGAGCGGGCGGGTGCACAGGAAGAAGGCGTGTGAAATCTCCCTAAATGGAAGTGTCTCTCGCATGATATATCACGCTCTTCTCAGAGTGAGAGACCGTGATCAATCACCATTTTGTTCTGCCCAGAGACAAGTGATTGATCAATTCCCCACTGGGAGCTGCTTATTATGGAAGGTGTAGCTATAAATATGTTGTTTGGTATCTAGATTTACTCACTGTTTACACTGCATGTAAATCAGACATTTACACATGGTGTAAATGATGGGTATTTTTAGATTAATTCCCAGGATTATCAATCGTTTACAGGGCATGTAAATTGGGTGCAATTCCAGATGAAATTCTAAATTTACTCCCAATTTACAGGCACTGTAAATGATGGGTATTTATTGAGAAAACTTAAAGTTTCCCTCACATTTACATTGAGTTTACAGGGCCTGTAGTTCACAGCTTGCCCCCAGTGTGATACCCATCACTTCGTGATGCGTCGAGCAGTTGCCGTGTATCAAACAACTCACGAACTTCCTCAAAAACATGCTAATGTGACGAACATTCACAGGTTCCCATCAAAGTCACGAAGATTCCCGAACTTAAGCAAAGTAACGAAGTGACGAAAATGGGGTGGACTCACCTGAAGGTTGAGGTCGCCAGTACACACTCAGAACAAGACAGTACTAGTGGCAGACCTAATGTCAATAAGTTAGGCCTTTTTTGAGTACCCCACCAGTGCTCCCCGTTGGCAATCACTGAACAAATTACAACTTCTTTTGATTTATATGTGGGTCCTTGATATCTTCCAGTCAACTAGATGGGTCAGAAACTATTGTGACCCCAGTAGGAATGTGTACTTACAGCCTGCTGGCAAGGAAGTTGGATCCACGGTTTACGACAAGCTGTTTTGGTTCTACATCTTCAAGGCCTATTTCTTGCCTCAGAGTCTGACACTCCAGTGCATGAGACTTAAAGACACTCGTCCTGTAGCAGGCCATTCTGTCATTTCCCGCTTGTGAAATTCCCCAGATTTTTGATTCGCCCCATGAGACTGTGAAATTAAGGCAAAAATAATTTTTGCCCCACCTTATAATTGGGCTCCCATTTGAAAGTTCTCGTTCAAGTATAAGACCACAGCTGTCACAAACTCACAGCTACACTTGTCCTATAGGGGATACAGTTGACCTAGTAGCTGCAAATTTATGGCGGATATGACATACAGCAAGGCTTGGCAGCGTGGTGCTGCACTGTGAGACTGAAATATCGAAGAAAGTTCAGACATGTGAACTCCATTCAAGTGCAGCATCCACTGGAAGGCCCTCACTCTCACTGGAATACAAAGTCAAGTTCTATGCCGAGATGTTGCTCAAATCTGGAACCACGTCTCCCCAGTGAGAAATTTGGTGTATGGGTCGGCCCTGCCACAGCTGGTCCTCGGGGTAGAGGGAGTTTCAGTTCACCAGCACATGGATTTGGATCTTTGTTTTCTTCTTCCACAATCCGCTGGTCCCCGGAGTAGTGATTCTCAAATTTTGTGAGGCAGAAAGGACAACCATTGATCGCGCTAGGTGGCCCCCAGTTCCTGGGAGGGGGTGAGGTTAGGTTTCAGGACGGCGTGAGCATGACAGCACCCTAAATGGTAGAGAAGGAAAGAAGGAGGCAGAGCATGTTGTGTGATGTTCTGTAAAGCAGGCAGAAGACATTGCAATTCATCCAATTAACATAGTGGCCCATGTTTCTGCGAGAATCCAAGATCAAAGGACCTTGAGTCCATGAAAATGATTCATCAATGAAGTTAAAAAGGCAGATCAGTGGCAGTGTACTCACCGTTTTGGCAGTTGCAACCAATTATCGGAGGGTGAGTGTAGGTTCAGTAGTAACTCAGGGCTGGGTAATATTTGGCATTGTAAATTACAGTTTGAAAATTACATGTAATTTACATTTCTTACAAGCTTCCCATCTGGGGTGTAAAGAATAGTAAAGTTTGTCAGAAATCTATTTGGACATTCCCACAGCATTGATACATTTTTAGAGTTTAGTTCAACTTCTCCAGGGCACTCTATAAGCAAGGAATACCTCTGCAAGGACTTCACTGGCCACAGTATCAAGGCATCTTGACAATGTATTGGAGCTCCGCATGCCGTAGCGATCACCGATCATGGGTTGATGAAAATTTTCAAATTCAATTGCAAGTGCCCTTCTTTGCTGACCTCTAGCACTCCAAGCTATGGACAAGGACGGGTATGACCTGCTCCTTGAGCTCACTGACAGCTTTATTAGAGAGAAAGACGTGGGAACAACCTAGATTTAGGAAGCCATGGAGGTCTTTGGGGACCATTATTTGTTGTCGACCAACCCCGATGTCGTGGGGTTTAGAGCCTATTTTCCTTCAGTTCAGACCTATGAAGAGGATGTTTGCGAGGGCTGGAAAATCTCACGCATAGTTTACATTCTTGACATTCTTTACAAGTATTACACTTATTTATTGCTGTAATTTACAGTAAAATTTTCGGGCCTGCAACACTAAAGATTACTGCAATTTACAGGCATTTTATACATTACTGGACATTGTAACTGACCGGCAGATTTTGAATATTACCCAGCCCTATTCAGTACTCAGGCCGTCGCAGTCGTCCTCTCGCAGCCATCTACTTGTGCCGTAGTATTAGGGGCAGCCAGAATAGTTTTCCAAGGTTGATTCTGGGGATTGATTCTGATTTAAATAAAGTGTGGGAGAATCACTTTTTGCCAGAATCAACTTTAGAAGTGACTCTTGAGGAGATTCTGTTTCGCTTCTCGAGGGCGATTCCAATTCTCAGTTGTTAAATTCAGCTATTTTTAGAGAAACATTTCAAAAATCGCTTTCAGAAGCGGGGCGATCAAACCTGAGGCAATTCTGACAGTCAATTCTGATGAGATCAATTTGCAGAATTGTTTTCAGAATTGACCCCCAGAATTGCCCTCAAAAAGCTATTCTGACTGCCCCTATTATTCCGTAGTTTGTTTCTGAGCTGTACTGGCTCATTCTGTAGTTACTAGTCTATTTAGGCACCCAGTGTAACTTTTCCAGTACTCGGGCCCCCAGTCCTCCTCTCGCAGCCGTCTACTTACGCCAGTATTTATTTAGTCCATTGTGATTCCATAGTTTATTCCTGAGTTGTCAACCTACCACTGACGGCTAGTACTGTAGTATTTCAACCAAATGTTCAGGTGATGGGTGACAGAGGGTCGCGAACTAACTCTAAGTGACTGTGACTTTTCAATTTTGTGGCACAGAAAGCCAAAATCTTTGGTCCGGCATTTGCCGGAATGCCATATATGGTAACTTTCCCATGATTCAAGAAGTGGGCAGACAGAAAATGGATGATTGCGAGTGCAGCGAGCAATTCTTGGCTAAAGTGCACGTGATGGGGTACAGGGCAGATTGGCATCATTTGAATGTTCCTGGCTATCAAATTGTGACAGAAATGTGATGAATTTTGTAGGCCTTCATGCTCATTCAATTCGGGAACTCTTCCTCTAAAAAGTGGCTCATTTTTCTCTCCATTTCTCCGTGAACATAATGGTACCACATTCATGGGAGTTCTGCTTGTGGATGTGGCGCTTGGCAGCCGCATCTTTCAACCCTTTGCTAAGGTTAGCACAGCCTCATGTAATATCTCCGGGATCTCTCTATTTAGTTTGACGTGATGCAGATGAGTCTTACGCTGCGCGAGCTTCCGGCAGCTCAGTGGATCCATATTATCATACTCAGAAATCCACAGAGGGGGGTCCACATGAGCGGTTGATTGGTCCAAAGGCCTACGAACCGTTCTCCGCACTCAGACATGCTGGCGAGAAAAGATTTTTGGGTGGAGCAGTGATGATGTAGGGTAAAGTAGGGCAGTTCGGACCGAAATCAGCGACAAAGAACAAGCGATCAATTCACTGATCAATTCACTCAAGAACTTTTGGAAGCCAAAGGGTAATGAAGATGAGCCAGTAGCCTTATTCAGAGCCCATGGTAATCACTGTGTTCAGGCCCATATTAGCCGACGCCACAGCTAGCTCGGGGTAGGTGCAGCGATGCATGGCTATGCGTGGCTATGTGTTTGGCAAGATTTAGCTAGGTTTGGCTATCCCAGCTAGCCACGGTGTCATGTCTAGATCAGGGTTTGTGCGGGGAGGCGCCCCGGGCCAGCTCTGGCTAGATTAGGGCTAGATCGGGGTAGGGCTTCAGCTAGGTGGTTTGCCGAGAGATAGCTCCATCACTGCCCTGGTATGGCTAGTGGCCCACACTTTTGCAAAATCACTGCAGAACTCCTGCCTGAAATGGGAATTTGATGGGTGGCAGTGTAGCACTGCCCTGAGGAGCTGTCAGCGGCCAACATTTGATGGCTGTTCACAGCCGCTCTGGCATCTACTTTGAAGCTGTTCACAAAGCCCCAAATATCTCTTCTTCCTCTCCCTCCATCTTCCCCATCCCATAGCGATCTTCATCAACGCTATGTATGTGGTACCATCTCATATTCGAACCACCTAACCATATGTCCTGTTTGTCTCAATAGATACTTGCCTTCCTGCCCTCAATTGCTTTTGCGCCGGCTTCGGGTTCAATCCCCGCCCAGACCATTTCTTTTTAATACCATATTTTTTTGACGCAATGCCGCAGCCGTTTTATATAGAGGCCTGTCTTTTCAGACTTGTGACCCCCATTCAGGACCTCGCACACATATTTATGGTGTTAAGCAGTTTTATTCCGCGCCAACACGTAAGTTTGCACCAGTACTCAAATGCTTGGCAACACTGACCTGCACCTGTCACATTTAAGTAGAGTACATATATTCAATTAATTTGTCATGTCTTGCCAGTGGCAGGGACTTGCTACTCATGCGTTCGCCATCGGCATGGCGCGCATTCACACCTAAAAAGGCAATCTTTCCCCCTTGTTAAATGTGCAACGGAATGTTAGAGGGAATTTTGCTATTGGTTCGGCATTTTCCGGACCAATAGCAAAATTCCCTCTAACATTCCGTTGCACATTTAACACGGCGGAAAGATTGCCGTTTTAGGTGTGATTGCTTCACAGATCAAAATTAAATTTGTTGGCTGTGCTGCACTGCCCCCCATCAAATTACTTTATATGGTATAGGGGTTGCGGCGTTTTGGAAATAAGTGGTAGCCCGTTGGGCTAGATAGGGCCTGAACGCAGTGAATGGGGAGGCTCACCTTTTCTACTTAGCGATCCGTCAAGAGCTGAGGGAGCTATACTGAAATCAAGCGAACAGCCCTCAAGAAATCGAAATGGGTCGAATTGGCACCGCAAAGCGGTGCTTGATATCTCGGCTCTTTCGGCCGCCCACCTCTTGCCATGATTGCCGACAAATGAACGGTGAACATAAGTTGTGACAGGTGACACCCCATGAACATTTGGTCGAAATACTAAGTACAGTATGGTTTCGAATGGGAAACTAGGCTTGCATGAGCTCGTCGAAGATGTTCTTATCCTCATTCTCGTAGACTGCGACATTGTGGACGTTATTGCAGTCAGTGAGGTCGGTCTCCGCGTTTTCCTGCTTCCATTTTGGCTCACGGTAATATTACTCAATATTTCAGACCAGTAAATACTTTCATGACCTCGCGTTCTCAAGGACTATCTGGTATTCCTTGGTCACGAAACTGGTTCACCGCGGCTTCATTCAAGAGGGGAAGGCGGACGATCCATGTCTCGCGCACCTTTCGACGGACCAGCTCGTCGGCCGAGTAAAACGAATACTACGCGGTCCAGAAACATGGACGAACACGCGCTCCGAGCACGAATACGAGTCTCCAGCACCGGCGGGGCCGGCTGTTCGTCGAGCCGCAACTCTATTCAGAAAATTGACTCGGAAACCTCTGGCGGACTTGCAGCCACTGGTTGAAGCTCGGCGGATTGTCCTGCGTCCCGGAATGGCCCCGAACCCTGGGGTCCCCCCGGGTGCTTGGACACTGCACTGGCAGAGCAAGGCGCAGCTGTTCCCGGGTGGTAAATATGTGCTGTTTAACAGCCGGGGACGCCTCCAGTGCTGGAACGTGCCAGAGGATAGACTCATTTGGACGCATATACCCAGCATAGATCATGCGTCCGTTATTGACTTCGAGGTCGATATGGTGAAATGTGGCCTAGCTGTGGTTTTGGCGTGCCAGCGCACCTGGGTTGCGCCGCATAGAAGGTATGCAGGCCAACTATATGAAACACAAATTGATTTTAATCGATTCCAGTTTCGTTGAAATCCACACTCTTAATCTCGCAACCGGCGTCTCCGACTTGGAGCTCGTCAGCCGGGTCCCTGAATGTGGCCATGATTTCGCGCACATTGATTATGTTCTGTGTGGTGACATTGTCGCAGTCCATCTCCGTTTGAGCAGTCATTTACTGCTTATCAACTGGCGGAAACGCTGCCGTATCACCATCGCATCGCACATCTCTCAGATGGCACTCGCCCCGGGCTATCTTGTTGTTGTGCTGAAGGGTACTGCATTCGGTGAATATAAGCTGGCGGTCAGCCGCTTGGCGTCGTTCACATCATGGGAGCCAAATGACAGCCTCGAAGAGCCTTCGACCCGCATTTCGATCACAGACCTTCCTCTACTCCCGCATACCATTACTCTGATGGGTAGCCCATACTATACGAAGCGAAGGTGGATCTGGCTCTTCGAAAGTCCCTTGGAACAGCGACGATATAAAATTTGGGTCCACATGTGGGTCGATGGTGGTCCAGCATTGTGCAGCTACCACTTAGCGACACAAGATATTAGGGTGCCCTGGCGTTTCCTATCATTGATAAGCATGCCCGCCCAAATGACTCCCATCGGGATGTCTCTGTCTGGGCACACCCTCGGATTCCGCGCCGCTGCAAACACTCCAGAAATCTTCCCGCCTGTTCCAGCCAGCGACCACGGTCAGAGAGTCCCCGAGGTCATTGGCCAGGGTCCCCTCGTTCAAATGTCGTCTTTCAGCGGGGCCTTGACTTCCTGGGACCGCAAAGAGGTTGTGGTTGCATACTACGAGTGATTTGGATCGAACTGCACCTTATCGAGGTTGATGAAATCCACGACATCAACTTCGAGCGCCATTTCGGTCGCAGATCTGCCTCTCCTTTCAGGGCATTATTCCTCATTGGCCACCCACACAACGCAACGGAGCATCTGGGTCTGAGAAGGATATATGGCTCCATTTCCCATGTCTTTCTCTGCACACACGTTCACCTGCGGTTTCCACTATGGTGACGACTGATTGAAGATTTCCCCCTCTGTTCCGCGCGAGGACACTCCGCACCCCCAAGCCCTCGAGTTTGTTGGGCAAGGTCAATCTCGTCATCGGTCGTCTTTCGGCCAAGGACATGGAAGGACCATGTTATATACTACGAGCGACAACCAGACGCATGCATACAGGACCGTAGAATAAATTGAAAGCCAAATTAGAGAACACGATTTACATGGACAGCGCAATAAATATACTACAAACATAAATCTAGCTAGGTCATATAGTGTATATAGTTCGCGGGCAAGTAGCTTACATGTCTAAAATAACGCGCCTTACTTTTTGCCCTTGCCTTTGCGTTGCTTCGCTTTGCTTGGCGAAGCGGGCGCGGCTGGTGCCGCCGCCGCGGGAGCGGCAGGCGCAGCAGCCCCAGATGCGACAGCGCCAGCTGTTGGCGGGCGCGCCGCAGGTTTCGGCGGCGGCGGCGCCTTTCGTCCAAAGCCGTGGAAGAGGTTTATCGCGACTGACGCCGCGCTCCCTGAGACGATGAGCATGATCCAGCGCGGGACCATCACGACAATGTTGTAAATTTTGGTCATCCAGACAGCGATGAATTCGAGGATGAATTCACTATTGATCAGACACGTTAGACGAATTGGATGGAGGCAGAAAAGGAGAGGGCATACCGGCTCCCGCCTGGGGCGAAGGCGCTAGACCAGGGTGGGGTGACCAGGTACGCTTCGCGTTTGACAAACTCTCGGAGGGCACCGTTAGAGACGCGCAGTTGACTCGACCGGTAGAAGCGAAGGGTTTGGCCGCGGTCGGTGAGGATGACAATCGTAGGAGCACTGTAAGATCCGTCTGTGAGGAGCGAGAGAGCAGAACAGCACAAAAAACGCACGTCCAGAGACTCCACTTTGTAGTTACATAGGTAACATTGAGATAATCTATGCGGGCGAACCGGACGTGCGGGAGGTCGCCAGCAATAAGCGTCTCGTTGAATGCTTCGTCAAAGGCCTTGTCAATGAATTTTGAGATGGCCTCCTGCCGCGAGGTCTGCGCCGAACTGAGGCAGTGTGAACATAAAGCAAGGCGGAATATAATCCAAAACCTACACCACAATGACCCAGACGCGCTTGTCCTCTTCCTCTTCGGTCATGGGCTCATTTACGACCATGTCAAAATAATTGTCGTCCGTGATAAGAGGTACGCGGTCATCCCAGAGTCGGACCGCGGCAGCCTCAAGCTTCTCTGTGATATTGATACCGACCTTATCGAACAGTCCCTTGACGGGCTCCGAGGTCAGGATCTTGTTTATGTCCAGGAAACTGGAGAACGAAGAAGGCCCAGATTGTGCATTTTGTTGAGGGGGTCCAGCAGAACTTGGAGCTGAAGCCTCGGCGGTAACGGCTTGTCCTGGGACCCACCCTTCTGAGAAGTATTGGGCACTTGCTGTCGCAACCAGGGCAAGGACACCGAGGAACTTCATCGTGGTTGAGAAGAGGCAAGCGGCACAAGTTAGGCACGCTATAGCCGATCACATTTGATGCGCTTATCGAGTTACGTACACGTTTTCGGCTCAATCGTTGCGCCGATAAGTACTCAACTCGAATTGGTGGTCGGCGGGCGCATCGTCCTTCGAACTAATATATCATGGCATTCATTCTTCAGAAAAACATGTATGCAATGGAGTCGGACGTGAATCAGAGACAATTGTAAATTATTGCACCATCTTTGGTTTTTTGCACCTGCGATTCGCTGTATTCAGTTGTGTTGTCAGCTTCTCGACGGAGAGCAGTCTAAATTTACCCAATCCTGATCTGATTCTTTTCATTCAGAAGATCGAAAGGATTCAAGGTTGAGCTTCAGCCAAGAAACAAAAACAAAAACCCATCGACCTTCCAGGGTGTGGTCTTTTTCGTCATTGTCGTCGTCACCGGGCCCCAGCAAGAGTTGTGAGCCTTCCGGCCCCTGGCCCACCAAATCAAAGGACGGCAGTGGAGGCGCATTCGGGACTTGAGCTGCAAGGTCTAGATCTAATACGGTTAAAATTCCTCTGGAATGCCTCGAGCGGTGCACAGGGTGACGGTGTTGTGGGCAGTCTCGTACTCCTAGCCGGGAGGTGAACGAGAGGAAGGTTATTGCTTTAAAACGCACATGGCACTTCGTCGTCTAGAAACGGTGGGTACACGGTCGGCAGATCCGTGCGTCCAGTATACTCCTGCCTCGCGCCTCCAGACACCAAGATTTCCAACGCAAACCAGAGTAGACGAGAGTCCAGTTGAAGACGCATTTTGCTTTCTTCAGAGAACGAGTAACAACAGACCTGGAAAATATCGATCAACGGCTTGAAGTGCTGACCAACTTGAAGCCTCTCTGGCTAAGCCTGCGGCCAGCCTGCAGAATTTGAATCCCTCTGCCGTTCTCGTAAAAAGAATCCAAAACTCCTGGTGAGGGAATCTGCTTTGATGTTCCGCCATTGCATTCCTCTTTCTAGCTTAAAGTAAATGCGTGGAATCGGAAGCAGTGGACCCGGGGTTGCCAGAACGTCGAGTTCCACACGCAGGTGCGAATATGCCACGCGTCTCCGAGATATTAATATGGAGGGAAAGAGAGGTGGTGAGGTCGGGATTCGGGTTGTTTTGTACGCCAAGGTGAGAAGATTCAGGTGAGAAGATTCTGGAATTCTCGCGCTGTAACCTGAGGTAACCTGTATCATCCTCTAAAATGACTGCGAACCCGGAAGCGGAGTGAGGAGGAGACGAAGACGAAGCCTATAGTAGCCTTTACGCTCTTCAATTGGAGGTCGAAAGCAAAAGACGCGGGAGCACGTGATGGCGACTGCTCGCTCTTCCCTATTCTTACCACTTTCTGCTGGCAGGGAACGGCACTGCCCTGCAGGCCTATCATTCCACTCACGTTTGGGTGAAGAATAGTCCGCCTCTAATTGCGTTTACTTGGTGAATCCCGGTTTTCAACGGAAATCTACGTGGCTAGGGAACATTTCAATTTGGCGATATGATTCGCTCTCGCTGTCTGGCAGTATTCTGGTCACTGTTTTTCACCCTCAAATCTGCGTATGCTGCCCCCGCAGACAGTGCGTTTCGCTGGTTGTACGGAGGAATGATTTCTTATATCACATGCGACAGTTCCTTCCGCTGCCTCGTTCTACGTGCCATTCCTGCCGGATATCCACCAGGACCCCCAAAACCCGCTCACAATATTCGCCGGACACCTTCCATCCGACCCAAATGCACCCAATGACTTGAAGACGGTGACTGCGCACCTGTACTTTGTGCTTGTGAAAAACCGCCGAGTAGCGGACAAAAAGCGACTCATGTTCTGGTTCAACGTGCGCCGCAATTGGGCTTTCGCACGTTTCATACACTAAAACCCAATTTAGGGCGGGCCAGGATGCTCTTCGTTCGACGGCCTCATGATGGAAGTGGGTCCGTGGAGGATGGATGGGAAGGGAGGATTCAATGTCGCGGAGGGTGGTTGGGAAGAATATACGACGATGGTATACGGTGCGCCTCCGTATATTTCTCACTTTCTATGAAAACGCTAATTCTTTCTCCGCAGTTGACCAGCCCGCGGGCACGGGTTACTCGTACACCGGCACGGACCGATTTGTCCATACATTAGAGGAGGTAAATCCATGTTATTTCTTTGCGTGCTCGTTGCTTACTTGGACAGGCCTCCACGCAATTCATCGAATTCCTGGGTAATTTCTACAAAGTATTTCCGGAGTATCAGCATATGGATGTATGGCGGGCTTTCATTAATCTGCACCGACACTGATTGCGATTCTTCCAGACTTACCTTGGTGGCGAAAGCTATGCGGGGCAATGGATCCCTTATTTCGGTCCGTCTCTCGCGCCTCGACGTTGAATACCTATTGAAAAAGATCTTTTCAGCCGACGCCATCCTTGATTCGAACATTGGCGTTAATCTGAAAGGGGTGGCCATTGGGAACGGCTGGATTGACGCCCGGCGGCAATATCCCTCCTATATTGATTTTGCGGTCAAAGTGGGCATCCTGGAGGAAAACTCCGAGGCTTGGAAAAAGGCAAAAGTGCGCACCGACGAGTGTATCGCCGACCTGGCGGGGATAACCTCGCCGGAGCCTATCATCGCGCCCAAGTGCGAAGGGCTGTTGCTCGATGTCACGGCGGTGCGAGAGAAAGTGTGCGTGGTTTAATTGGTTTGTTTATCACCGCTCCGTTCTGACTGCGTTGCTTCAGCGTCAATGGCCAGCAGATGTGCATAAACATTTACGATATCCGGTCGGACGACACGTTCCCCGCGTGCGGCATGAACTGGCCCCCGGACATCAAGCCCGTCACTACATACCTCGACGTGCGTTCGAAGTTCGCAGCTGATTGGCAAGTTCAAAAACCAACTAACTATCTGCAGCGCCCGGACGTCGTAAAAGCTTTCCACGCGGAGAAGCATAGCGGTGCTTGGGTCGAGTGCCGTGGGCGGATCCACCAGGAGATGCACGAGCGGCTCTCGAACTCGTCCATAAGCAAGCTGCCGAAAGTGCTCGCGCGCATCCCCGTGCTCATATTCGCGGGCGACCAGGACCTCATCTGCAACTACGTTGGGCTCGAGGCGATGATACATGCGATGGAGTGGAACGGCGCTCAAGGGCTCGGGGTGCGTTCCGTCCCTGCTTGATTTATACTCGACCCTGACTTGGTGGTGTAGAAAGTACAGACGGACTCCTGGAGCGTGGCCGGCGCACCCGCAGGGACGTGGGTCTCTTCGCGGAACTTGACCTACGCCAAGGTACGAACGAGTTCCATTGAGTGTTATTTACTCGTTGACCGAGACCGAAACAACCAGCTCTTCAACGCATCGCATATGGCGCCGTTCGACGTCCCGCACATCACGCACGATATGATCTTACGCTTCATGGGCGTAAACTTCTCCGCGATCGTTGACGGCTCGGCGAGGATCCCCAGCAGTATCGGGAGCGTGACGAAGCCGCACTTCCTCGAGGACCTCCCGACGGCGGCGGCCACCACGGCCCCCGACACAGGGAAGAGCCCGGAGCAGGCGAAGGCTATGTGGGAAGGTACGGGCCTCGTTTACTTCCCCACTGCTCGGATGAGACTAATGTCGTGTTTCCAGCGTATTACAACGCGGGCTCGGCGGCGCTCGTGCTGGCGCTGGTATTCGGCTTGATTGGGCTCTTTGTGTGGTGCCGGAGGCGCAACCAGCGCAGCCCGCGGCTGCCAGTCAACCAGCACGGGGAAGACATCCCGCTCAACCGTACGGTCGACGAGGACGGGGACGTCGAGGATGAGACATTCCGGCAGCGGAAAGGCAAGGGCAAGGAGCGGGCGGTGGAGCCGCTGGCGCCGCCGATATTTGATGTGGGGGCTGAGAGCGACGAGGAGTATAAAGATGCTGATTAGAGGTACTACTGTTCGACGTTATATCTTTTTGCTTATCGTAACTCGTAGTTGTAGTTGTAATTTATTTCGCTGCAGGGCAACAACGCATGTTGGATTCTGGATTACGGCGCAATTAACGGTCCATTCGGTGCGATGTGCATGTCAAGAAAATGGACTAGGTAAAGACCTATCTACTGTCCCTGAAAATTCAAGAAGCTGAACATGTTACAGTCGATCTAGGCGCCGCGTTCCGCGTGGTGTAAGAAAAAACCCACAGCAACAATACGACAACCGTCAACGTGAACTTCCACAAATCTCGGAACGCCTCCACTGCAGTGATCGTGACGTCCGTCCAGCTCGCGTTTGGGGTGGGACGGCGCCCCAGCTCATGAAGCGTCCCAGGCATCTCTTCGAATCCAGGGAGTCCACGCGCTTTGGCCTCTCGGAAAAGTTGGAGGGAGTGTTCCATTGAAAATTCGAGGTCTTCCAGCGTTCTGAGTGCGGGTTGCACCTGGGTAGAATTATTTTTCTCCGGCGTTATCAGCATCGCCGTCTTGGACGCGTCGGGACAAACGAGCGCGCCATTGACGCGCCGATGTCCCTTGATGGGCTCGCCACACCCTGTGTGAACGTGTTTCTTGCGCGGGCTTCTGGTGGTGTGCATCCTAGAAACAGCGCATCACTGTTAGGTACGGGAGGCTTTGGTTAAGAATTTGACTTACTATTATACCACTCCAGGGACAGAAAGACGCTGCAAGACGATCGATCCATTCGCGTGTCTTTATACCCAGGTCTTATTTTTTTCTTGAGGTTACGTGTAGTCAAGCCGAGTCAAAAGAAGGGAAGGTGGCGGACAAAAGCCAGAATTGCCTTTTTCGGACAAAGGGCGTTGAAGGCTCCCGCCAACGCGGTTTGATCCGAACACGTATTCCTCTGATTCACGTACCCACTTGCTCGCAGAACTTAAGTATCCACTCCCGACAAACCTCCAAAATGCAAAGTAATCACACACCATTTGCAAGGACAAGCCTCAGATTCAGAATTTTCCGGGGCTCTATTCCGACGGGAGTCATGATCGGGACCTTGACTTCAAGAGTTTGAAATTTGAGCTCCTAAACTTGACCTTCCATGCTCGTTGAAATCGTGTCGCTCATTGCTTTTGGCGGTTTCGGTTTGTTTCCCGACCAACATTATTTGACTCTTCGTGTTGATTCAGGCCTAGCTCGCGTATATGTCGCTCAAGTAACGCATTCGAATCGCCTCCCAGCCAAATCCAAACTTGCCCTCAAGAAAGCTCACGTCGTGAATGAAGTTCCGCACCCCGTCCTTCTTCACGAAGTTGTTGCCTTGGTAAAGCTCCGTGGTATGTGTATCAAGCAACCCTACTCGTTCATCTGCTCACAGGACACTGCGTACGCAGGACATGAGAGTGTTCCCAACGTATATGCTTGGGGACGCAGCCGATATTTCGAGTATATTGCGATGCAATTGCTGGGCCCGCCCATCCAAAGCATGTCTAAACAGGAGTGCCGACCAACGATGCGGAATCTCGTGGCAGTAACATGCCAAATGGTGCTTTACCTTTCTACTCTCCCTCCTTTCGTTTCACTTTATTCATTTATTTCATCTTCTTCCTTTATTAGCTTGATGCGCTGGCCCATGTGCACCGACACCAAATCATCCACGGAGACATCAAACCGGATAACTGGGTGTTCGGCACGGGCGAACACGACTGCCCCGCCGGACGCGTTTATCTTATTGATTATGGTCTCGCCAAGTGGTATGTCGACCCTAAGACGTCGAAACACATCGAAGAAGGCACAGTACCCGCTTTCCGTGGAACGGTACCGTACGCAAGCTTGAACGCGCATTATCACCGCAGTAAGTCAGTCCTACTCGTATCCGCTCTCATTTCACCGAGGACGCCCAGTGCCATCCCGGCGGGATGACATGGAGTCGCTCGCGTATACGCTGCTGCATCTGCTTCGCGGGTCCCTGCCATGGGATGAGGAAGATTACGAAGACATGTTGGGCATCAAGGGCAACTGGACCGGTCCCGCGCTTTGCGGCGACTATCCCCCGGTCTTTGGGGCCTTCCTGGAATATGCACGGGGAATGAAATTCGATGAGGAACCCGACTACAAGTTTTGGAGAGAGCAGTTTCGCTTGTTGGTGTTGGAGAAGGAAAAGGAGGAGCCCTTACCGTATGACGCTTCGGACCAGAACGCCCCCTTTGTGGGAACGACTCTGGGGTCCGGCAGGCCTGGTGACGTGCATCTCGCTCCGCCGCCGACCGAGCACGACGACGACGAGTTTGTCGAAGATTTTGGCTTCGTCCCCACGTCGACTTGGCCGTTACCCGACACGGTCCCGCCGCAGGATTTGTTGGGCGACGAGGAGGAGATTGCGAAGAGTGTTTTGGAGAGGTTTGATGAACCGCCGGAGTTTGCGGACGGTGAGACATATCTTTGTAACGGTTACCCGGAGGTCATGTATCCTTGAATAAATTCTCCTTACGATCGAATAAAACTTGCATGGCAGAAACGTTCATCAACGAGAGTATTATCCGATACATTGGCGAGGTGAACACGAAGGAAATTGTACGGTTTCAGATGGTGCGGGTGAATAAACCGATATCGGTGTTAACGACCGACCTGGTGGCGAATATAACAGTGTCGACCAGAGCGGGAGTTGTCTCGTCAAGTGCGGCAAACTCTGGTGAGGAGCACGGGCGCTTTGTTTGCATAATATTAATCGTCTCCGTAGATTGGTTAGCGAATGGTGAAAAATCGAGACACTATGTGAACATGTTTTTTGGCGCGCACGAGACGGGTCGGAGGGAACTGGTTGCTTCTGGTACTTTTACAGCCGAGTACAGATTCCAGGCTTGTGAAGAATTTACTCGCCACTCCAGGGGCAGAAGGGCGCCGCAATCCCTTCGAGCACCTTTATACCCCACTGGGTCTTATTGTTTTGCTGAGGTTACGTGGAGTCGTCAAGCCGAATCCAAAGAAGGGAAGGTGGCGGACAAAAGGAGGAACCTGGAATTGCCTTTTTCGGACAAGGGCGTTGAAGCTATAGCATCATGCTATAGCTTCAACACTCGAGCCATCAACGTGCTGTTTGGTCGTGTTTGTTCTCGATTAAACAATCACATTTTGATACAGTTTACCGGAACGACATTATCGGGGGAACCACTTCACGTACCGACTAGATTTTTTGCATGCCGACTCTCTTCATCCTTTGCTAACAGGTCTTGGAAGGCTTTATTTTTTAATGCTTTCATTGGTTCATTATAACGGGTGCAACACGGAAACTGCAAGTTGTGCAGAAATTGAGTTTGTATCACACAGAACCAGCAAGTAAAAATGTGGAAACACTCAAAAGCAATCAAGGATACATCAAATGGTAGTCTGAATAAAAAAACACGCAGAGTAATCCCCAAAATGCGGTGAAGATGAGCCAGGTTGTTTCATGGCTTCAAAAGTCCCAGTTTGATGGGATTTCATTCTCAACTTCGTCCACAAGTTGTTTCGGATGAGTGCTGTCGGTTCTTGGGGCCTTGATAATGTTTTTGAGGATCTTCTGTGCTGCAGTCAAGAGCCTCTCGCCTGTAGTCGCGTCCAAACGCGGTTCAGTCACGTAGTGACGTCACGCGCAATACCAATTCAAAAGGGCAAAACTGGACAAAGTGCTGTTCAAAACATCAGTGAATCTCTCAAAGGTTTCGGTAAAAATGGAAAGCAAATTATCTGAAGATCTCATCTCATATTTTCGTGAGCAAATTTGGGGAGGTCTGAGGCTCAAATCAGGCTGAATTCCTAGAACATCAAATTGTGGACAAATATTTTCAATCCGGCTCCAAGAGCTGTTAGAATACACTACAGAGGGTACTCATAAATATTTTCAGGATTTTAGCTGGTCTCCTTCGTCCCATGTACCGCTCAGAGTTTTCGAACAACTGCAATTGGAGAGCAAACACGACCAAACAGCACGTTGATGGCTCGAGTGTTGCCGGTACCCATAGCATGACATCACACTGGTGATTATGACTAGTTTCCTGTGAGCTTACAAGGGAAAAAAGCAAGAGCCAACCCCAGATTAAATTCAGAGTTGAAGGCTAGTATGCCGTATTTTGATTCCGCCAAGGTCAGACTCGGACACACACCGGACACACACGGGCAACACACGACACCGCAGCGTAGAGGATAGAAGATGGTGAGAGAAATGGGGAATGGAATACCGTGGTGTGAATGTAGCCCTCGATTCAGAGATCGGATAAAGAAGCATGTATAATATAAATTCCCATTTCATTTCCCGCCCTGCAGCCTTGAGCGTGGCAAAACGACTCAACGGCGACCAGGGTTTGCATTGACCAAGTTATACACGCTGCCGCTCGCCTGACTGAAGGCCGAGTTGACAAGACCAGCAGAGGTCGTCTGGAGGTACAGCCCATTGCTGTTGGCCTTGATGGCATATCTGCCGCTACTTAAGAGGAAGACCGAGTACTCCTCCCCCGTGGACGCCGTCACGGCGGTCGCCGTGAGCGGCTGGTTGCCCGGCTTGTTGGCCGTGACGAACTCGCCAGTCGTCAGGTACTCGATGGTGGTGGTGGTGCCGGTGTCTCCTTCCATGTTGAAGATCGCACCACTTGCGCGCACGGAAGTCGTGGGCACGAGCGCGCTGGACTCGCTGACGGTGACGTACAGACTCGAAGCGACGTCTTCGATGAAGACCTCTGCAAGGGTCCCCTGGCCGACCGTGACTGGCGCCGTCTGCGTAACGACGGTGTACACAGAAGCACCTGCTTCGGTGGCATTATTGTAAATCGCGCCGCCGACTGTCTGCAAGTAGAGGCCGTTGGAGTTGGCTTGGATAATATACGTGTTGGTGCCCGTCTGGAGGAAGAAGAAATTCTCGTCCGTGCTAGCTTGGCTGCGCGTTGAGGCCGCAGGTGCGGTGCCGCTCGAATCCGCGGTCACGAACATGTTGGTCTCGTAGTTGAGCACCTCGAAGGCGCCGGTGCTGATCTCCGCGACCTAATGGTAACCATAGCATTAGAATAAGCGTGAAATCGTCCGAGAGTTGGCACGGACATCGAAGATCGTGGCCTGAGTAACACTGGTGCCCAGGGGGGCGAGGTTGGTGGCCGCCGCATATGACACGATCCAAAGGCCCGACGTGACATCCTGAATGGCAATAGGGCCATCGGAGAGAGCATGAGCGGCGAGCGCGCAGGCGAGCGTGGCGAGGAAAGCACGAATCATGACGGTCAAGGAAGAGCCGTTCGAGGCACGATGCTCAAGCAGAGCTGTATATAAACCTCAGGGCCGAGGGGGCGAGCTGCATTCCGCCGTCGGGCTCGCTACTTAGCTGATGATCATGACAAGTGTTTTTTCTGTTTCAGAATCCCCTTGCGTCAACGCGCGAGAACAAATGTGCACCCCAGTGACTCTGAGCGCAAAACACAAAAAGCAACTGCGAACGTGACATGACACTCGGGCTGAAAGGGGTTTCCAAGAGCAGGAACTAGCAAGAATCGCCAAGTGGAGGGCGGGGGCCCGAGTGTGGGTCGACCGGGGCAACATGTATCTGCGACGATGCGGTTCATGAATTGGTAAGGAAAGGGATCAGGTACCGTTCCGGTTTGTACACCGGCCAATATAATTTACCCACGTTTCATGACCTTAATTGCCGGGCTTGTTCAGACTTGAGCAGGTTCTGGACCCGTTGGGGAGGAGCGGATTCGTCTCGACCTCTCGATGTAGGCGCACGGCCGTTCAATGGGGAGCGTGTCTGCAGAGGTGGCCATCACACTGGTGTCATCACTAGTTTCCTGTCCACCGAAGAAAGCAAGAGGTAGCTTCAAAAGTATGTGAAGACTCGTACGCCGTATTTTGATTCCGCTGAGTTCCGACGCACACGAGCAACACACGACCAAGGGGGCACAGACTAGGCACCGCAGTGCAGAGGATGGCAGATAGTGTAGTCAAGGTGACTCAAAGAAAGGTGGCGGACAAAAGCCAGAATTGCCTTTTTTGGACAAAAGCGTTGAAGAGTCATGTGAAGGCTAGGGCCCCGTATTTTAATTCCGCCGAGCTCTGACTCGGACGCACACGAGAGCAACACCAAGGAGGTACAGACGAGACACCACAGCGTGATGGCGGATGGTGCAGAGAAATGGGGATTGGAATAATTATCCAGGGGTGTGAATGTCACCGTTGACGCAATCGCCGTTTATATGGTCGTGTTTGGCTCATGATGGCAACTTCGTGATCAACCCCAGGCTGTGCACGCACTGACCACCAGAGTTGTCTCCCGACGATGAGCAGCACCCCGAGCGCGCTGGAGGCCCCAGCGACGACGAGCGTACCTTCTACCGCGATGGACGCGAGCAGCACCGAGGATGTCGATATGGACACAAGCAGCTCCACAGACGCTGACCCGATATCGAGTCCAGCTGTGGTGGAGGCAGAGACGACGCGGTCGATTGGGTACAAGGGAAAGGCGCTTCGTTCGTGGCACCAGCTCCCTCCCGAGGTTATACGGTGCGTTGCTCTCATTTTCGCCAAACTTTGGCATTGTTCTTGCCTTTTTCGCGTTATTGCTTAACTGGCTCTGTTTGTGTCGTTTGGCCGTATTCGAGTCGTCTCGGATGGCTGGATGCCTCGGCGTTGCACCTCATAGACGCCACAGTCACATTTCGGCATTTTGCTTGTCATTTGCGAGTGCTTCGCGGCTTTTGCTTCGTAGGCGTCGTGCACGTCCTTTGCTCTTTCTTCCCTTTTGTCCAGGGGTTTTTCTGGACCGCGATCGCGATATTTAACGATTGTTCGGTTCCTTTTGTATTCTGCCGATCTTCTCACTGTTCATTGTGCTTTATCGCCCCCATTTTCTTCTTCCTGCCATACTATTGTTCTCTTGTACAACTCGTCGAGGGTTCGCGCTTTCAACCGCGCTCCTTGTTCTCGTCTATGACGATCACGAACTTGCCGAGGTTGGCGCGTTTTTGGATCTACCCGTGATCTTTCATTTTGGCAGTGGCACCCCTTAATGATCGCTTTTTCCCGGCCGTCGCAAGCTGACTTGTCCCCAGACTGATAGCGACTTTCCACTTGTGCGTCGTCCACGGCAATGCACCGCTGCCGATTACATGGGACGTCTACATGCACCGATATCGCTGGCCGGAGCACTGGGTCTATGTCACCGTGCGCGACTCGCGCGAGATGGAGACCTTGATGTCAGTCTGCCCGCAGTGGGGACTAGCCGGTTGGTCGGTCTTTGTCCTTGAAAAGTTGTAGCCTAATCATCTCCCAGTGGAGCACCATGACTTTTGGAATAACGCGATCCAGGCCATCGATCCGCACAACCTATGCGCGCACTTTGCCTGGATTGCGCCTGCCCACAACAACTCGTCCTCCGCCGCCCCCCAGCGCTTGTCTCCGTACTGCCACTTCCGCGACATATTCCGCTGCTCGTGCGTTGCGTGCCGCATCAACGCGCCCCGTACCAGCCACGGCCTCGGCAACGCCCGCCGCACCACCCTCTCGATGCGCCTCGGCACTGTCTACCTGTGCAAGGACCACGCCGACGCGCGCCGCATCCGCTACTGCGGCGTCTGCTTCATCGACTGCGTCACCGCCCCCCGCGTCCGCAACGAATCTCTCCAAACTGCAAAGGCCGACTACGAGCGCGCGAGCCAATCACTCGCTCAGGCCCGCTTTCACGCAAACAACGCCCCAGCGCACAGCGCGATGCATGCCTCTGCCCTCGTCGAGGCCGCCCGTGCCGCCGCCGAGCAAGCACACACCCGCATGACCCGCATCGACGCCGATAGCCACGCATCGCTGGGGCGCGGCCTCGGCATCGAAGCCGGCGTAACTGAAAACGAAGACGAGACCGCCTTCCCCGGCGTCTCGTCCGTCTGCCGCTCCTGCCGCGGCGAGTGGCTCTGGCGCTATGCGCTGCTCACTGCGCAGGCGGCACGCGACCCCGTGCCTCTCTCCGCGGGGCTCCCCGTCCCACCCACCGGCGTGCCGCTCGTAACTTTCGACGCCCCGACCGCCGCGCTGGAGGCGGGCGTGCAGCTCCTGCGCGCGCTGGGCGTGAACGGCACAAAGCCCGCGTTCTTCTGGCCCGACGACGCGGTGGTCAAGGGCGCGGTGAACGCATTTGTAGAGCTGGGCGAGAGCACGGTAAACCAAGTCCTCGTCGTCGCGGGCGAGCGCGGGTGGCTGCGCGCGCAGACGCGGTGGGCGGAGCTGATGAAGCAGGCGATGGCGGCGAAGCGGTGGGGGGACGCCGCGACCAACGGCGGGACGGTGGTGCAGCCCGGGCCTGACTACACGCAGCGGGTGCTGGTGCCGCGGGACACGCGCCGGCGGTCGTTGGAGCGGGGGGACGAACGCGACGGGCGGTATGCGAACAATGCAGCGAACGTTGCTGCGTATGCGCGCGCGGGATACACCACCACGAACTCGGCGGACGAATACGAGGCGTACGATAATGAATACGACGAGGAGGATTCGGAGCTGGACGATGAGGAGTTTGAGGACGACGAGGACGAGGTCGCGGCCGCGCTGGAGATGACGGTGAAGGAGATGGCACTGACGGATTGGGCCCGCGCCCGCGTGCTCGATGGGGCGTGGCTCGCGCCGGCGGACGTGTACTACAATCTCAAGGTCCCGGGATTGGAATTCCCCGAATCCGCGATCCGCGCCGTCCACCCGGTCTCGTGGTCCATCTCTCCGCCCGCCTCCCCGCCGCACACCGACACCACATCCACGTCGTCGTCGTCCGCCCTCCCCACCCCCACATCGGACTCGGCGGCACCGGTCCTAACACCGGTCTCGCACCCGGGCCCGACGGCGCCCCCACCGCCGACGTACGCGCTCGCCGAGGCGGCGCACCACGCGCACATCCGCCAGATGCGCGCGGTCCTGCTGCCTGCGCTGCAGAACGTCGTGCGGCGGCTCGTGGTCGAGTGTGCGCTCGACGCGGCGGAGCTCGAGGCCGCCAGCGACGGAATACCCGCCCCCGACGCGCACGCACACCCGAAGCTGCTCGACCCCGCGATGCGCGCGGCGAAGATGACGCTCGGCGAGGTCGTGGCGCAGCTGCGGGAGGAAGAGGGCGTGTGGTTCGACGGGATGGACTGGAGCGCGAAGCGGCTGAACGCAAGGGAACAGGAGGCGACGCAGGTGGCGCGGGAGCGGGAGCGTGATTTGCGGCAACAGGGGAGCGACGACTCGGCCGCGGGGACGCCGCGTACGAGCGATACGAGTCCGGTGTTGTCGACGTCGACGCTGGGGACGACGCCGAGCCCGCCGCCGCTGGGGGAGCAGCAGCGGAAGGAGGCGGAGCGCGAACGGGGTCGAGAACGAGAACGCGAGGTCAAGCCTACGATCCCCGTTTCGCCTGTGCTCAACCCGCCGCGGCTGCTGCGCCCGATCCCGTACATCCCCGAGACGATCGTGCACCTTCCACAGTATAGTGTGGAGGCTTTGCGGATGGTAAGAAGTCGTGCTTTGCGAGCGGTGCATTTTTCGCTGACGTTTGTATGTGTGCGCGTAGGTCTGGCGCGAGGCGTGCGAGCCGCTGTACCACTGTCGATGCAGTGTGTGCGAGCGCGCGATGGCGGCGCAGCAGGGCAAGAACACGACGGCAGCACCCGCACCGCCCCCTGCGCGCGCTCCGACCCCGAAGGACAAGGACAAGGAGAGACAGGAGGAGAAGGAGCGCGAGGTGGATGCCGCAGCGCCGGGAGACGGGCCCTGGGTGATGGACATCCCCACGGAGGACGACGGCACTGCGGGTGCAGACAGCGTCATCAAGCTCGTCGAGGACGACAGCGGCTACGACCACCGCACGCACGATCCCGCAAGGCTCGAGGGCCTGACGCCGCAAGAGCTCTACTGGCTGCAGACGGAGGAGCAGGAGGGCCCGGGCGCGTGGGAGCGCGAGAGGAAGATGGCGGAGGAGCTCAGGACCGGGAAGCGCAAGTGGCACGAGGGGGATGTGTCGTCTTGGCTCGACGACCACGAGTATGAGGAGGAGGAGGAGGGCGCGGATAGGGATGAAGAGGAGGGGGAGGGGGAAGGGCAGGGGCCGTTTATGCTGTATCCGGCGCCGGCGGCGTGGGTCGCAGGCACGGGGCGCAAACGCTCGGTCGACGAGCTAGAGGAGGGCGATGCGAACGCCGACGCGCATGCCTCGCGCGGGGGGACGCCGCCAAAACGCGCGCGCACCACGGAACCACTCGCGGAGCCGGCATCCGCGGTGCGGCGGAAACACCACGAATGAGTCGGTGAAGAAAAGCAGGCGGGTGGTTTTTATAGAGGAGTGCCATGCGGACTATGCATGGATGGGTGAGTCAGATGTCCCTTTTCCCCGTCTCTTCCGCCCAGTTCCTCCCGCTGGGCAGCTTGGGCAGTCTAGTGGTGGTGGTGTGGTGCGGCAGAGTGGGGAGTGCTGAGAGGAGGACTGAAAGCTGGCTCGAGCCGTTCATGATCAAAAGTTGGCGGTAGTCGTGAAAAAGACGATGCTGACGCCCTGAGGGCGGGGATGAATGCTGATCCATTTGCTGCCGGGCCCTCGGTATAATTCGTTCATGTGCTTTCATTTTGATGAATGTCGGGCTATGTGCCACGACTTTGCTAATTATGGATGGCACTGCGGGTGCTCGAACAAAGAATAAATAAATCATTGTATAGATTGAAAACAAAAGTAATTTAAATCTCAAGCGGCGGGTGAAATACTGAGCTGCAGCTCAGATGAGCCACATTTGGGTTTGGGCCTCACTTTCGAAGTAGAATTTCCTTTTTCGGACCAAGGCGTTGAATGACTTGAACGGCCCACCACTCTGCATCATACCTCCACGTAATGACCTCGACCGATCGGAAACTGGGAGGTGAGTAGTTTTGCACTCTGCGCTTTCAATTTCGCTTGTTTGATTTCTCAAGTATCTCCAGACCAGTAAATACTTCCCCGCATTCACAAACAGTCTTTGGCATGCCTTGGTCAAGAAACTAGCCCAACGCGGTTTCGTTGACAGCGGACCGGGCGATGTGTTTCTGAGGAAGCTCTCAACAAAGGAACAGCTCATCGGCGTGTAGTGAAACGAATGCTACGCGGACCTCAAGTGTGGTCGAACCTAACTGAAGCCGAGCGCTTTTTTCTGCACCCCGAGCCCGAGCTCGCCGCAGACCCAGCGATTACCTCGGACCTGGAACTTACTTTGGGGGAATTATACTGAGAGTGCAAAACAAAGCTGCTTCCAGGAGGGAAATACGTGCTGTTCAAGAACCGGAGATGTCTCCGATGTTGGAGCGTCCAGACCCGTGTGGACGCATGCGCTCAGTATGGATCATACAGTGGTTTTAGATTTTGAGGTCGAATTGGAAGGCGACTCTTGCTACCATTTAATGCAGTGGTGCTCAAAATAATCACCAAAAAAAAAAAATGGGCAAGTAGTGTATGGTTAGTCTCTATTTCATGTCTTATTACTGCGAACGTACAAATCGTAAATCGTAAAATAAATCAAGAGGCAGAGATCGCAGCCTGGAGCACCAGTAGACTAGTACTTGAACCGGACGCAACCAATGCAGCGCCTACATCCCCGACAGTCTTGGATACCGCCGAACCAATCGACGTGCCCTTGCTTGCGATGAGTCTCTGGAGCTCCGCCTGGTGCGACTCGACAGCCAACCGGCGCGAACGACCCAGCATCACCACAAGGTTCTTGCCCGCCGAAAGCTTCTTCGACTCTAGCTCGACGAGCTCTACGATCTTGTGCAACGGCTCCGCGGACTCCTGTGTTTGGAAAGTGATCCTGGGGAGTGCCCGAGCCACGGCGTCGGTCCGCGGACTCGACGAAACCGTGAAGCGATCCCAGAGGAGGTTGTCGGCGGTGTCAGAGACGAGCTGTGTCTGCGTGTTATGCTGGCCATATACGGTATCGGCTGCGGCCATAGTCTAAAACAGGAATGAGAATCGGAATACAGCCAGAAACTCGAAACGCACGAGATGTGTGTTACCGACGGCTGCAGTTTCATCGGCAGATGAGTCCGTCTTGCGAATGCGGAACACGGTTGCGTTCACCCCCGGATTGGCGCAAAGTTGCACGAGGAACGCCAAAGCCAGACGGTCATCCGGCCCACCGATAAACGGCAGGAACAAATGCTGCGCCGTCGACCCGGAATACTGCATGTTCAGCCCGCGGTCGACAAACAGCGCGACATCTGTGGTCGAGCGCAGGAAGACCTTGCGGATGAAGTCGGAGTATACGACCGAGCTGGTTTGGTCCTGGGTAGTGGTCTTGTGGAAGATCCCATCGAAGGGATTCCGAATGCCAGATGTCCGCCCGGGTTCCTCATGCTCGTCCAAGACAGAGGTGGCGCCACGAGACCAAGGCAGGATGACCATCTGCGACTCGGAGTCGGCCGCGTGCTGCGCGATAGCGTCGGGGAAGTCATCATAGTTGACGACCGAGAGGGCAGCGGAAACAAGTATCCGGTTGAGGTATCCAAACGTGCGGAAAACAGATACGATGGGATCGTTGTGGAGGAGTAGATCGGCTTCCTGCGACTTGAGCACGGCGGATGTCCGGTTTGTAAGCTCAACTAGACGAAGGGCGTCTATCTTGGTACGACCGCTCCATTGGGCGGGCGCGGGGGCGACCTCGAGACCCTTCTCATCAATGACGCTTGAGACGTACGAGGGAGGGCGGGAGACTGGAGGTTGGAGGAGCTGAGCAAGGGTCATGGCCGCCGGGATCTGTTCGATCTTGTCGAGGACAATCGAAAATTTGGTCTTGGTCTCATCCTGGGATGAAGATCTGCGAACGGCTGCCTCGGGGTCAATCTTCGCAGTATTCGTCCCTTCGTGCTTGTGATATTTCGGAGGGTAGAAGAAGATCGTCAGAGGCGTCGTCACGCATGTCAAGAGGATTGCGTGCAAAACAAACATCGAGAAGGTGCGCTCGTCCAAAATGTTGGCCGACAGACCAATATTGAGTACGATCAGTTCCACCAAACTAAGAAATGATTAGAAGAGGCCTTATGAGACTACAGGGAAGAATCCACCCCTTGCAGCTCATAAGGGAACCAATGGCTCCGGCCTCACGCCAGTTGAAACCTGAGGCAAAAGCCGTGGCCCCGCAGGCAAGGAACTTGGAGGTAAAGGCGACGAGGCAGATTATGACGACGTATGCCCAGGTCATGCCAGTGTCAAGCAGTCCAAGGTTGGTCTTCAGTCCCGAGAGTGCGAAGTACTATCAACCCACATTCGGCTCAGAACGGACTACACTTGAATGAAATGACCTACGATCGGCAAAAACAATATCGAAACAAGATCCTCAAGCTTTTCGACCAAAGAAATGGCAAAGCCATTGTCGTGTGGAATGACAAGACCGGCCAAAAAACCACCTTGGAAATATATCAATGAACGAAGCACCGAAGAAACGAAATGCTAACCGAAAATGGGATGAACGCCAATTATATCAGTGTAGAAAGCCGAAACTAAAATCATGATCACTGCAGGGACCGGCGTCAGCTTGGTTCAAGTCAGATTTGGACCACAGACATGTCACGGTCATCATCAACGTGGTTGGTGAGCCCTGCTCCAGACTTCCAGTGCGCCGAGCAAGCCATACGTAGCCCCAGCGAACGGGATACAGGAGGAAAAACACGTAGGCCACGCTGGCAAGAAGCACGTAGAGGGCGGTCAACCCTGTGGAGGCGTTCACGAGAGCTACAGTCAGAGCAAGCAAGATCCATCCGACGACATCATTTCCAACCCCGGCGGCTAGCACGACGACTCCAACAGTGGTATCGAGGAGCTTAAGTTCGGTGAGGATGCGGCAGAGCACAGGGAACGCCGTGATGCCAACGGCGACTGCAGTGAACAGCAGAAAATATCTACAAGGAATGAGTCAGAGCTGGCCGAACGTCCATTAAGACCGAAATACCCAAAGTTCACGCTTGGGTCGACGAACTCTCTGTATACACCGACACCAAGGGCCGCCCCCATCCCTAATGGCAAAACCAGCCCCGCCACAGAAATGGCGGCAGACGACCGAAAGTGGCGTTTGATGAGGCGGACATCAATCTCAAGGGCGATGAGGAAGAGAAAAAGCACGAGGCCAATGGTGCTGGTTAGGGTCAGCATGGCCATCCCGTTCGCTGGCCAGATAATGTTATAGTATTTGGGGATGCGGCCCAGAACGGACGGTCCCAGAAGAACGCCTCCAATGACCTCTGCGATTACGCGGGGTTGACGAATACGCGAGAGACCGAGCGAGAGAAATTGGACCATCGCGAGGATAATCACTGGCGCATTGCTTAATACCACTCTGCAATTCGGAGACAAACGGTACGCACCAATCTGAATAACCCATAGCGGGAAGGGGTCAGCGAGGTTGACCGCCACAGGGTTGAGGCCAGAGATAACACCACCCTAACAAACAGTGGTGAACGCTGAGGAGCTCAGATTCGCGACAAAAACATACCTGCTCTGCCGCCGCTCTCGCCACAACCGTTCTCCGTACGTCCGCAATTTGGTCTCTCAATACACCCATATTGTGGTGACGGTTCGGTCGAGGCGGACTTGAACCTCCAATTATATGTTTTCCGCTTTATCAAATCAGTTACGATCAAATGCTAATGGAGATCGTTTGGAGTCGCGGGGAGAAGCCGCATAAACGGGAGGAAAAATCCCTAGCTCCAATAGTTTCTTCCGCCCGAGCGCGAGGAAAGCAGAAACATAGTTCCAGGGCGACTTTTCACCCCAAAAAAAGTAGGCGGCACGGAACTTTGGTGAATTGTGATCAAATTGCAAGATGATTAGGAGAGTCTAGCTAAATTGCCGGAACCGAATGAATGGCTAGCGTTAATCATCGGTCAGGAACGGAGAAAGAGGAGGGTCACCCACTGTATCTGATTCTTCGAACCGGCCGAACCGGCCTCCGCTTTGGCCGCTTGTTTCTGTTCTCTCTTATCTTGGCATCCTGACATTGCCACATCCTGCGGTGGAGGGCCGCTCCACGGCTGATTCGCGGCTGGCTTACACCCCAGTACGCGCTGGGTGAACCGGTCTCGGATCGGACTCGAAAAACGCGTGAATGAGTGAGTTTGCAGGAGATATGAGCGAGGCGCGTGGATGGGGAGACACATCCCCGCTCGACAAACCCCTATCGATGTGATCCGAGTCAAAGCCACCTCGAGCTGCCAAGTAATACTAGTAGCTCGGAGCTAAGCTGAAACTTGGCTCGAGCTACCTATTTGCCCGCGGATGGGTTCCAATTTCGAGCATCCTGTCGAGTGCGCATTGGTTCACATAGCAGTACATACTGGAGCGCCATGAAGATGAATAGCGCACTAGTGCAAAGCGGTCCGAATACGGGAATAAGTGGCTGTGCATCCGTTTCTCGAACCAACCACGATGCCGAAGATCAAGACCACAAGGACCAAGAAGCCGCCGGAGGGCTTTGAAGAAATAGAATCTGTACGCTATGAACGCCTCTTTCTTCTGGCCCGTATTCACGAACTGCCTGTGCAGATCCTCGATGATTATGCAAAGAAAATGCGCGACGCCGAAAACGAGTCGCACGAGGGCAAACGCAAAGCGGAATCTCTGTGGCCTATAATGCGCATCTCGCATACGCGGTCGCGGTACATCTACGAGCTGTATTACAAACGCGAGGCAATCTCGAGGGAGTTGTACGACTGGTTGTTGAAGGAGGGATATGCGGATGCAAAGTGTGTGTTTTATCGTCTTCTCGCTCAGTTCTCATCAGGGCGTTGTCACTGCTTCCTTGGTAGCATGATCGCCAAATGGAAAAAGGCGGGGTACGAAAAGTTGTGCTGTTTACGGTGTATCCAGACGAAAGTGAGTTGTTCTGGACGAGTGCAGCACCCTTGGATGCTGATTCTGTTTTTGTCAAGGACATGAACTATCAGGGGTCAACATGCGTCTGTAGAGTGCCGAAAGCGCAACTACGCCCTGGCACCATCGTGGAATGCGTCCATTGCGGTCAGGACCCACAATTTGTACCTGCGTCATTCACTGAGCTGTATTCAGGTTGCCGTGGTTGTAGCTCCGATTCATGATACGGCAACTCGCCGACTTCATTTTTGGGCCTCCGTGACCTGAAAAACGGAGCGAGCATCGTGCTGTCGCCGCGCTATCGGCAGCTTGTGGATTTAACTTCCGTTTTTTTTTGTATTTGATGCGCGTTGGGCCAACCTGGGCGCTGTACCATTCAGTCTACCGTAGACATTGCTTGCATCGCAGAATCAATTCATTCTCAAGGCGGAAGCCCTGAACGAAAACCCTGGGAGGTCATCGAGTTCCCCGATCCATCTCCTTCCATCTCTCAAAATTTCGTATATTTTTGACGCTATTTTTCAAAGTCTGGAAGATTGGCTTCCATTTCCCCGCCGGCAGTTGACGACGAATTCGTATCCGCTTTCCGTTGTTTAGAACCACAATGTTCCCTTGGGTGTTTCTTTGAGGTCTCTTCTGGAGCAATGCCCAGGCTTCGCGCAATCCCGATTCCTGCTCGACTTCCGCGAGGACCGATAGTCATACAGTCCCTGGCGTGTCTTATGTTTATGTTTTTGAACTCGACTTGACGGAATAAATGCGTATAAATGATTACTTATTCGTGTTCCACGGGCGCGCTATGTTGATGCATTTGCAACGATTTCAATGTCAGGTCCTACCTGGTTTTGTACTTTGGGCGCCGAATTGAGTGCTGCCGTATTTTCTACCGCGGCCTTTGCTGTTCTTGCGATGCATTTAAATAATATTATTGCGCATTTTGACCAAGAGATAATTCAGCGATTCGGAAGAAAACGTAGGAGCGTTCTGGATGTGAGAATTGATGCTGCCGTGTACTGTGGCGTAAATTGGGCTGTCGAAGGGCACCCAATTTGAGTCAAGGAATTTGCCTATTTAGGCGATGAGCGGTTGTTTGTATGCCGCTGTTCGACACTGCCACGCGCGTGACCCCTCGTTGTTTGCATTTAACAACGAGCACAAGCCTATGGTCTTCCCATCCTCGTAACATTGGCCGCAAGTTCTCTAATCCTCTCGATTCGAGGCAGCTCGTGGGGGTGACCTCCACCCAATTCCGCATCGATTACCATGGCGCTCATAGTTCCCCTTCTGCGGCTTGTGATGCTTCTACTAAACATATACGATACCTTTAAGGTACTCAAGCTCCCTCGTCCCTCTGCTCGGAACTCTGGTCAACCCACGGTCCGAGCCTTATCGCAACGCAAGCGAAACATGAAAGGTTGTCTGGCGGTGTGGATTGTCTGGGTGCGCAGCTTGAACAGCACATTCCGCAAAGTATATTCATTCATGCACCAACAGTGTTGTTTTATGGTCTATGAACGTATGGTCGAAGGAATCGTGTCCTTATTTATTCCATTTTACGACGAAGTCAAGTCGCTCGTGCTTTTGTTCCTTATTATGACGCGCGCCAGGGTGTGTAGTTTTTATTGTTCTTGAATTTCCATCTGAAGTGTTTTGCAGGGCGCTGAGCCCATCTTCCTCCACATAATTCGCCCTTTATTGAAACCCTACACGTCTACCCTGGATGCCCTTTCCGACGTTGCCCGGATGTTCGGGGACATAGCGTTTTTGATGTTGACATATCCCTTTCACCTCGTGTTGTCCTGGTGGCACAGCGCATTCGCTCATCGCGACCCCGCTGCGCCAGATGAGGCAAACGGGACCATATACGCCGAGGTCCAGCAGGCGTTGCACTCGGTGTCGCATCAAATGCCGGTCCAGGCTGGCGGTCGAAGGCGATCCTCTGGGCCCGTTCGGGCCAACGTCTATGCTGGGGTTCCGGAGCAGAATGCCGCACCTCCTCCTTACGTTGCAACGGAGAACATCTCTCCCCTGAGGTCGATATCCGCTCACCAAATTTGGCACCCTCCACGTTCGGCATATCAAGACGAAGAGGATGATGGCATTGACCCTGGGCCAGTGGGTCCTCCGTCGGAATCCGAAGACGCGCGGCGGGCGCGTGAGCATATGGAAGAATGGAGACAATATCCGCCATTTCCATCTGCTTATCCTCCTACCCCACTCCCTTCCTCATCCCAGCTTCCTGTTACCTCGACCCTCGATACGTCCTCTTTTGCCGCTCGACAATTTTCCCCAATCTTAGAAGACCAAGTGCAGGATTTTGGACAGTCGCTCCCGTCGCCGCATGAGCTCCCGAATTCCGGCTCTGTGCGAGACTCGAGCGACGAATATAATGCCCTAGGGATTCGAGATAGTTCTTCTGAGGCTGCCGCAATTCAGGACGACGCCATGGACGAAGAAGAGGACGAGGAAGACGATTTTAACGTTACATTACGGACTCCTGGCAGTGAACTGGTGGTGCCAGAGACAGTAAAGGTGTCGATGACTCGGTCGAGAACGAAGGCGCTGAATCCGCCATCTGCCGTTCCTCTCGTGCCTATGCCCTCTCTTCTCTCACGGATATCGTCGGAAACGTTATCCGTCTCAAGTGATTCCAGTGGCGATTCATTGGTGGGCCGGAAACGTTCGCGGGATCTTGACCCTGTGCAGGTCGCTATCCGCCGCAGGCGCGTAATCAGTGAACCCATATCCGCTCTCACGACCGACGTCTCGCTGGAAACGATGGAGGACGAGAGTTCTGCAGCCAGTTCCTCTTCGGCCGACGAGGAAAGTGTGGGTGCAGATGGCGATACGAGTTTGAGCGAGCCCCCGTCGCCGCTCATGAAGAAGCGCAGAATCGCTTCTGCACCGAGCAGAGTGCAACCTCGCCGGACAACTCGCAGCGCGTCTCGGGACCCACCGCCCGTCGTCCCCCCTCCGACAAGACGGCGGCGGCAGCCGACACCCCAGGCACCTGATGTCTCTTCTGTTGACACTGGTGCTGGGGTGTTACATCGAGGCAACAGAGGGGCGTCGCGGAAAAAGACCGCTGATTCAGACGGACCTCCCGTAGCGCCGACGACGGCTGCTTTGGCTTCTATGTCGCGTAGAGCGGGCGGTGGGGCTGCCGCCAGCAAAAGAAAGTGATTGACCCATTTCATCTCTGCAATGTAAATAACACAACCTATTTCATCTGTAACCCTCCGCATCTCTCGCCCTACCTACAATTGTACTACACACGAGCCTCTCATATTCATCAGTCCTAAATATATACATTATATTTCTCGTCCTAGGCGACGTGGATTGTTGAGGGCCTTTAGGCAGGCTCAAAGTGGTGGTGCGTTCTTATTCTTTGAAGCGCATGTCTGATTTGCTCTGCTGACGTGGTACTTCGCCTTGAATTATTGTCTGAGTTGTGGTCGGGCTATAATGCGGGCTACATATCGTCATTTGATATGTCCTTCCAACTCTAGTGTGGCGCTTGAATTTGATTGCCTTCCTGATTTGGTCGAGTCGGCGTTGCGGTGTCGGCGCTTATATATGGGGCTTCCATTGACGCCTATTCGGACCTTCCCTTGAAACAAAGACCCTCCGCCAATATGTCACCAGATATCGCGTCCATGTCAAACTCTTTGCGTCGTTACTAGTTGTGGGTGTTATTGGTTTACAAAGTCGGGGCGCTAACTAATCCGCCTCTAGGGAATCCGCACTTGACTGAATGTCGCCCTCCAAAACTCGGATCACGGTCTCCAACTTGGCTACAACTTGAACGCTGGTCAAAATATGGATGCTATCCGACCAAAAGACCAGGACGACAGGATGACGATCCAGCAAAATTGGGCCTGTAGACGGCGGGGGCGCGCACCTATGCAATGCGCCACGGCTCTCGAAGCTGTGTGTTTGTGGGTCCAAGCAAAGAATTTCTAGAATTTCTGAATTGATCTTTCGACACAGCTTTTCTGTCAGTTTCTGCCTCGTGCTCGGTGAGATTCCCATATTTGGGTGTTTTATTGATCTTCCACGAGCTAACGAACCAGATTAGATGTTTTCTCATCTGCGCGCCACATATTTGTTAAACCTTCGTTTTTGTCCTGCCATACAACCTCACCCCCGCGCAAGAGCGGTGCCTTCATCGTCCCGAGATCTCCCCTATTTCAAGATGCCATTAAAGTTGGCAGGCTATACACGAGCCCACAAAACTCCAACGCCCGACAATGTGAAGGTGCCTTATAAACCCGCCAGCAGTAAATCAACAGGCATTCTTCTACACCTTCGTCATTTCGGCGCTTAGCTTCCTATCTGTACTCGCTCTCTTAATTCTCGTCATGAAGAGGAGGAGGTCTCCCACTCCCAGTGATCATGCATGGGACGAGCCTTGCCAAGGGTCGACCTCTCATGAAGGTCCCCGCTCAATTGCTGGCTCCAGCAAGAAGGTGCCGCGGGGCATTAAGAAGGAGGAAACCTCGACGCCCTCTGCAAAGGTTCCTCGCAAGGAGTCGCGACCACGCAAGAAACGGCAAAAGGCCATCCCAGAGCACGTGAGTCAATTTCGAGTCTCTCAATTTACGCTTCTCAATATTTATTAGATGAAGCATATGCAAAACAACGTGAGTCATTATCGAGTTTCCCCATTGACACTTTTCAATATTTGTTAGATGAAAATATGGGGTGATCGTTGGCTCGGTGCTGTCCAGCCATCGACCGCTGGCTCCCAGCAGGGAGAGATCCAACCCAATGGAACATACACTGCGTCGAGATCCCCACCACCCGCGTACAGGAAGACGCCACAGCCACTTTCGCCTGTGGTGATGGAGTCCAGTTCTTCGACTTCCCATCGCCTTTCTTCCGATTTCAAACATTCCACACCTTTGCCCCCGTCCCAGGAATCGCCGACGTTTGACGAAATGTTCCTCTTCGAAAGTCCTCTCTGTTCAGATGGCGGAGAGTCTTTCGGAGCATTATCAAAAGAGTCGTCTTTCCAGGACTGCGCCGCGTTTAACTTCAATGCAGAAACCCCCTCTTTTCTTTCAGAATATCCATATCCTGCGACCATCCCATCAGTCTATCATCCTTCCTTCACATCATCTCCCTTTTCCGGCTCCAACGCCCTCGGCTCGCATCCGGAGAGTTACCTCGTTTCCAAATGCAACGCAGCTCCTACACACCCGAGCCATGATTCATTCTCCAACTGGATTCTTCCACCTGCCATGCTGCCGGTCAACAGCGTCGCTCATTTCATGGACGGGCTTCCATATACTCCACCCTTGTCATTTTCCTCCCCCCCAAATGCAGCCGACTTCCTGGCGACGGCGTGGTCCGGTAACATCCAGCCTTGTGGTGCAGTCCACCAATCGATGCCCGTAGTTGGAAGCTATTCCAACTCACCACTGTACAACGGATATGACCCCGTGTATTCCTTACCGGGAAATCCGTCTTTTCTCCATCACAGTTCAGACTCACCACTTTCGGTATATTCCGGGCCATCTCCCCAATATATTTCTCCAAGTCACCTCCCGCTGCCTACTCGCACCGCATCATCAGGATCCGTTGCGTCGATGTTTTCGATGGACAACTATTCCCACTCTCCCAATTCCATCTCTCCTGAGATATTTTCCCGCTGCTCCGACTATGGAGACTTCGATTACAATCATTCTCCACATTCGGGTGCTTTCACCAGCTCTCCCAACTCGGTTTCATCCGTTTCGGGAGGGTTCGACATGTCCTACGCCAACCCGATGGCGAGTAACGCCTCTCGGACTATACCTCTACCATTTCACCATACACCTCCCCTGCTTCTTCGTGGAAATTGCGTCTGAGATTTTCCAAATTCTCCTGCGCTCTGTCCGTTTATATCACTTTGTCTGTTGCTTTGTTGCTCAATGTAATTCATGAGAGATGTACCCTAGCTTATGATTGCTTTATGAAGATTACGAGATGATGTGGTTGGGAACTAATACGACCACACATCCACCTTGACTTTCGACCAGCAAGTTACTGCGAATATGCCTGTCCCTTGGGAGGCCTTGATACCCTTCGGTCTCGGTTTCAAGCCTTAGTTTCACGACATAAATCTGACGACGGTCTTTGCTTTCGGGTACCAGGTCTTGTGATCACCATGTTCGGCGTAACAGGCACTCTCACTAATCTGACCTTCCGCGCGCAAAACCAGGGGAAAGTGCGTATGGATCACTTGATAATATTTCCTTCCAACTGACTGTATCAAGCCCCCGCGGTACGGCCTCGAAAGATGGGATGAAATGATGATAGCGCGGGACAACCGCCTGACTGGGCATAATAGAGGCCAGACGGTGCGTTACGCGGACGTTCTTTCATTCCGTGTAAATCCTCATGCAGCCTCCCTTTAGTCTGATCCCGTAATTCGATCTACGTCTGAATCGAAATGAATTCCGTTGTTTGTGATATTATAAACTTGTTCAACCTGAATCGCCCCTGCGTGCGCGTGGTTCACTTCAGACGCGGGCAGTGCTGTTGTCCCCAAATCTTTGACAGAACCATTCAATCACTCCGAAGGCATTCCAGAAGGCGCTGTGCAGGGGGACTCCGAGAATACCTCTTCGGATGCGCAGCTTATCAAGGGGCTCCTGACAACCGCTGTTCTGCTTTATTGGCCGTCCAAGCTACGCGCCTCTAGGCACAACAATCCCTCGTGCTCCGACTTTGAAAGGGCGAGCGAGTCTTTCTAAATTGATCTGCCTGTCACGTGATTTACGTTTTCTCGAGTGTGGCGCACCTTTTTTTCCAGCGATGATACATAATCTAGCGTCGGATTTTTGGGCCAGCCGTTCTCGCTAGGATAGTCGTTATTCGGAATTCGCGCAGGGCCTAAACTGTGCTCCAGACGTCTGCTACAAACCTGGTCGTTCCCATACGGATTAATAGCTCCATATCCCAAGTTCAGATTCCTCTGCCTTGGAATTCCGAGCCACACCGCGCGTAATTCGTTCATCTTCATTCAAAAATCCGGTGCTTCTTGACGACCCATGGGCCTCGGCGAATACACTCTCACTCGGGCTCCGAGGCTCTTGCATCCCTGCAAACCCGTCCTGCCAGAATTCACGCTGACTCTCTACGGCACGATAATCATGTCCGCCGTTTCACCGACATAGCAGTCTTAAGCTGACCCCACCACAGGAGACGCGCTGCGAGTGAGCACTCCCGCGTCCGAACAAATGTTAGAGCATTCAAATGCTTTGCTGGCAGCTCACATTTCTTCGTCCTACATACTTAAGTAGGTGTTTGGCGAATCTAGAATTCCCAAATTGGATGGAATTGTTTCTCCTAAGCCACGACTCGCGGATCCCCTAATCGGCTATGAGGGCTAAGCTAGCGAAGGCTTTTTTGGGGGCTACGGCGGATAATGGATACCAAATTCCGGGATACATACGCAGGCAGGAGAATGTAGCTGTCATGGAATGTTTTTATAGAGCGTCCGAATCGTCTCGTGAGCGTCCAACAGCCCACTTCCCACCATTCAGAGGCCCAAAAGACAGAACCACTCCACTGAGTCCCTTCAATTTAGCATTTTTACCAGCCAGTGCGTAACCTCGCCAAGCTCAATGCTGTTGCTGTCGTTCCGCGGTGGTGGCCAACTGCCATACCGCTCCCCTTTGGCGGATGTGCCGAGCTGTTCCAGCAAGCGCGAGACATCCGGAGGTGCGGTGGGCGCATGCAGGGCGCAAGAGATGATGACCCCGTGCTTCGCGCGTAGCTCAGCGGTCTGCCACGCATGGTCAGCACTCGCATATCGCACATGATGCCATGGGATAGATACGCACAACGGAACCCCAAGCGAATGCCTGCTCGATAGTGTATGTGAACTCGGGTGTTTGGCCGTATAGCCAGTCCCAGCTCTGTGCGAGCGTCGTGATTAATGAAGAGCAAGTGAATTGAAAAATTGACCGAGACCGACCTTGAGTTCAGCTATGCCGTTTTGAATATACGGCAGCGCACGGGCGGATTCATCGACGTATTGCGTCTGAGATGAATCAGAATCAGCGGTAGGGGCAGGCATAAGTACATACTGGGTCATCCGTCTCGTTTACAGCATATTCGCGCCGGAACTCGTCCACCACAGCGTTCATGAACACAGTGTGTTCGATGTGCGGGCTAGTCTGCTGCAGGTTGCGCACAGGTGAGCGGACGGACGCAACGCCCGCCGTAACCATCGTGGGCTATAAACATTTACATCAATATACACGGCGGGAAGGGGGCAACAGCGAGAATTACCTTATCCACACGAAGCAAGTCTCCGAGCGCATCAAGGCGCGTCGAGATGAGCATTGTGCCGTGGTGGTACGCACGCGCGCTGACGATCTTGTACGCGGATCCGGAGACGTACTTCGCGCGCCTGGGTCAGCCTTTCGTCATCCGCGCGGTACGGTACGAACTCATCTTGTCGTCCGCCACACAGATGTCGTTCCGGTCGTTCAAGCGTGCCTGTGCAACATCGAGGGACATAACCGCGCGCAAGACGAGCTGCGAGGTCGCATGGCGGTCAAAGGCGCGGCGTGCAAGGTGGATCGAGAAATTTGTGTTTCCGAGATCCTGAATAGAGTAAATTTTACGCGAGACTCGTTGCAGCGGGGGTCACAGACATGGTAAACCGTCCCGCCGCCACTGCGGCGGCGCAGAAGGGGAACGTCGCGGGTGCGCAGAGCTTGCATGTTGGCCTCCTTCCATGGATTTTGGTTTCGTCCTATTACGACGCACGGGGTATTGCGGTACAGAAAGAGTAGCGGCTTGTCCGGCGGACTGTGTCTAAAAAGCCTTTGTGGCCGTATGAGACGCGCAGAGGACCCGGGGAGTGCACGGACCAGTCCTCGAATGTGAGGTTGAAGAGGGGATCCGTAGATTGAGAGATGAAAACCGAGTTTTGAATTTCTGGGCGACTTTGTACAGAAGACAGGCTTCTGAAAAAACACGCCTTTCGTGTTGTGATTCGACAGCTGGGGAGAAGTAAACGCGACATCGTCCTCCAGTAACTTTTGTGCGAGGCCGCAAATATTTTCAAAGAGATTCTGGCGACAGTCGGCGCGTCCAGCGTGGACAAATTTTGCAGGCCAGGAAACGATCACGGGGACACAAACGACCTATTCGACCGTTTCGCCTATACTTCTTTCATTTCGCATGCGTATCGATTCTCTCATCCACTACGGCGAGTTCAGTGTTTAGTTTCCAATATTTAGTTCTCGTCCGAACCGCAGTCCGAGGTCCTGGTCTACCCAAATTTATTTACTTATGGCGTGTGTGGAAAGTATCCTAGTCGCTGTATCTTGTCTACCCTGAGTTATTTCTATTTTCAAAATACCCTTCCCAGTGATTGAAGTTCCTGCGCATTGATTTAGCCGACCGAGGAGGAATGCGCAGGACAAACTCACATAGCATGGGTCGGGGCAGCCATCCACAGCTCATCGTCGAGAATCCTGCCCATGATATCCAATGGGTCTGCGGCCGCCAGTAACTCTTCAACAGACATTCCCGCTCGGGGTCCCGCAACTTCGCCAAATGGAAAGACGGGGTCCGAGAAAATTACCGGTTCTGGTGGGGTGTAATATTCATCCGGGACATTGGACAGAAAAGAGGCGTCCACGTCTGTGGACGGTAAGGAGACGGGCCCTGGAGGCCCCATGTCTGCTAAGACTGATGTACTGCTCTGTGCTGAGTTCAAAGGTAGCGGACTACTCAGGGACCATGTGTGTTGTAGCAGCTCCCACAGCCGACCCGCCGTCTGGACCCTGCGAGTTCATCTCAAGCAATCTGATAGCGCTTCAGATCTGAGATACTTACCTGGACTCGCCGTACTTCAGAATCTCCATAGCCGTGGCAACGTGAACGAAGTCCTTGTTTTTGTCCGCACTGGTTCGATTCGCCGCCAGTGTGTATAAAACAAGGATGACTCCGGAGCTGAATACGGGGAGCTGTTTGAAGCAGAATACATGTCAAAGAACATTCGTCGGTCAAGCAAAGAAACAGCGCACGGCCACATTGGGAGGAGGTAGCCTTTGTCGCTTGTTGAGCCAAATATTTGCCGTATGAATTATGGTGCGCGCCGCCCGTGCGCAGATGGAGAGCGATGGGGCAGCCGGGACGGTTATGGATGGTCGATGGATCTAGATGAGGATATGGGCGGGAATCTCCCCAGACAAGTAAGCAACTTACTGCCATTAAAACGTGGTTGTAGGTTACGTGAAGTGCGGCAGATTGGTCAAAAAACGCATCCTGCAGGGAACGTTCATCATTCCACCGGACTGTATGGCAAGTTTGAGACTGAGTACTGAAAGTATAGTTGTCTGTGACGTACGATGCGCTGGAATAGAGTCGAGAAACTGGTTCATAGCTGAGTCGAGTGCCGCAACGGCACTCTCTGAACCTATCAGGGTCTTCGACTTTTCGGAACCATATAGCTGGCGTATCACATCGCCCAGGATCTATCTGCCACATTCAGAACACACAGACAAGAGAACTTGATCTGATATTACCTCGCACAGCCGCACTTGGTAGACGAAGTACGAGAGCTGGGAAGGCTTCCCTGGCGGCTGCGTGAAACCTCTGTCCCAATACTCGTCATCCACTTCGACCAAAGGTTCAACATCGTAGCTGACGTCTTTTCAATGAGAAGAAAATAGAAAGCCAGGGATTTGTACTCTTCCATTTGCAGGCCCAGTGGCCACCCGTGGAAAAAGCTCATCATTCGGTCTAAAACAAAGTAGGACCTGGAGGTCATCAGTATTTCCGCGAAGCAGCCAGAATTGACCGTACCAAAAGGCTCGCTTCCACAGCTCATGCTGAGGGTCCGTTTTATGGCCGTCCGGCTTTCGGCGGAACTCCCGGCGCTCGTGAAGGCACCGAATACCGAGTCCCTATGTGAGCTTTATTTTCAGTGCATGACAAGCGTCCCAGCTGGCTTACGAGATACAACCACGACATTCGAGGTACCGAGGTCCCAAAGGTATACAAGGACAGAAGCTGGAAATGAGGTTGGCGAGAGACGGGCCATCATGATCACACGAACGTACGAAGTAGATTTGGACTTCGTTTATCGTTGGCATGGACAATGGTCGCAAATGCTGGACTTGATTGGCAAAGTTCCAACCAGCCGAAAGTGGCGCACCGTCAACGAGAACTCGGGGGTCATCGGAATACTGCGAAGATATACTGTGAGCGGAAATTAGTCCAGCGAAGTGAGCGTACCCTAGATGCTGTAGCTAACACGGAGAGTAACGTGCCGCCGAATTCCGTGTCGGTTAGGTGCAAGCCCTTTGCTACCGCCTGTTCAAATGAGGGGCGATGCAGAATGGGCATGATCCAGTGTAGGTTGTCGAAATATAGAGCGACGAGAGAGGCTATCAAGTCGTCCGCAGGGTAGACATAACGTGTGCGTCGCTCATATGCTTCTTTCTCCCACTAAACAATATGATTCATGAGCGGTGGATCTGTCTAAGCTGTGGACTTACTGGTAATGTGTCCCAAAATAAGGGACGCCGCGAATGAGATAACTGTGGATTTCCCAGGTGCTTGGCTTTCATCTGTGGATGCGAGCTAAACGGGGAGGCATCGGTGGCTCCCGATTTGGACGTACTGCGATGGTGGTGGTCAAGAGTCTAAAGCTACTTGCGGAGCCGTAATGTTTCAGGGACAGCTGAGTAAAACGGCGGCCGAGGTCATCAGCGGCCGACTCAGACTTGTCATCTGGTTCGTCCCCTGGTTCCGAAGACGCATCGCTGTCTGAAGTGTTGCGGTGAGAGGTAAAGGTACTCCAGGAGGCGTGCGGCGGGGATAATGGCTTGGCGCAGACGGAACAAATAATCGGAGACTGAGATTGCAATTTGGATTTCAAGGACATGATTTCTTTCTTGAGTGCCAACATCGTGCTTGGAAAAAATGAAACCAACGCCAACTAGCCACTGGAACAAAAACTCACCCATTCTTGGGACCGCGCTTCTTTGGCGGGTTATACGTGCAAACTAAACCAAACGTTGAACAGTGGGTGCAACAACCACGCGGCACATTCGCGCCATCGCCTAAACTGAGGTCAATAGATGTCCGGTACTAGCAACTGAAGAGGGTTCCTACATCGAACTGACCAGAAAATTAGCCACATTCTTGGATAGTTCGCTTTAGTACCTACTCTTTCGTTGGCGACAAATGTCGCAAGCTCCGGCCCGGGGTATCCGCTTGCTTCCACTGGCAGGCGGAGGCGAGGTGGACTGGTTCAGGGTCATTGTAATGTTCGGCCTAGGTCACTACCCGGTAAGATCCTCCGCGTATTTTTGACTTGCCCGCGGCTGTAGAGTGCTTTTTCCTACAGCTCCGCAACTCTTCAGACCTGCAAGCGACCTGGAATCAAACCTTCCGCTGTAGCCCGTTCGGGGATAAATCACTCAAAATCGTCGCTGAGCTGAGGGAAGTGGCCTAAGGTTATTACTTCAAAACGTGGGCTTGACGGAAGCAGGCAAAAAGTTTCAAGAATGCGCCAAAGGAGTAGTGGCGATGCAGTACAGATCACGATGGTCTGACTAACCATCAATTGCAAATCAATTACCCTTCCTTTGCTTTCATGCCATTTCTCTGATTGGCTACCAACAGGAGCGAGTCTATGAGGTCTATCTGGGTCTATGAAAGTCCTTTGCAACAGGGTTGATTCAAAGTCTGGCTCCACATCTGGGCCAACAACTGTGCAACAGTGTGCAGTACAAGGATAACCAATTTGTACTGGCCAAACATGTGAAAAGCATCAAGAACCAATACTATATCCGACTGGCTAGCTGGCCACCTTAATGGTTTTCAGTAGCTCACAAATAAAGGGTCTGATCTATCATTCATGTTGGGGGCCTGGGATGTAGTCTAGGATGTTGTGAGTGGATTGTGACCGGACGCGACCAATGTGATGATGTGTTGATGGCTCGGTGAATATTTTGCCGCGGCAAGTCCAAAAACGGCCAAAACGCCGAAGCTGGCCAGGCGCGGGAACAACTTGATCAATCACGATTTGCAGCTCGCTGGGCTTTCGTCTGGCGAGCACCCATGCAATTAATGAGTCTTAGGGATACTACAAGCCTGCAATACACCATAAACTGTTTGTTATTCATGTTTAGTCCACCATTAATGCCAAATTAATGCGGAATTTGTGTTAAATGTGAGTGAATACTCAAGATCGAGACGCGTCGACTATCTGAGCCGTCCAGCCCCGCACACAGCATCCAAAAGCGAAGAAACAATGTTGAATTGGGTCATATTGATGTTCTGGACGCACTCAGATATTCCAGACCGGCATCCAATTGAGGAAGGTGGCCCCAGAGTCCATGAATCCTGCACCCTCTGCGCGCCGAGTGGGAGAACAAGGGGAATTATTGGCATGCCAGGGCACCAGGAGACTTAGAAGATATATTATGCTCATCAAAATCGGGTTTTAGGGCAGTTGAAATGCGTCACACGCAGCGGAAGGTGATGAAGATGTGGCCGGCAAATGATGCAACAGTTGACAGTCCAAGGCCGCTGGGTGCCCGAGGCGCCGTAAAGCGATGTTGGGAGACGGAAGACTTCGTATTATGTACAAAATAGACTTGGGGAAGCTGTTGGATCGATTTTACTCACCCTTAGCGGTACGACAAAAAATGGCCGGATAGGCCCTCTTCTTCCCTGCCCGTACGACACCCAAACCAGCTGTGCGTTCAAGATAAGCTGGGATTGTGGTTAGTGTACCGGTTTAAACGTACTTTGAGGGCAGCTTCCATCACGGACCCCACCATTCTCTCCCAAAAAGTTTGAAGTTGCGCAGGTGCCCAAAATGGCTGTTTGACGTAGTATGCCACGACGACAGAGACAGAAAAGCCGTAAAATCACATCAATATCATGGTGATGGGCTATTAGGAGGGTGGAATGCACATACCAAGTTTCAAGAGCATAGTTCCCCGACTGGCCTAGATAGAGCATCGACAGAATCGGGACTTTCACAGGCAAGTGTTCCATGTCCGAGCCGGCAACCAGTAGAATAGAAGCAAGAGGTGAGATTGAATATGTTTAGAGGGTATGCAATGGCGTAGCTATGCTTCTGCTGAAGAGAATAAGCCCCCAAAGTCGCGGATCGATGCGGCGGTTATGGAGATAGAGGCGATTTGTCTCGAGCACTGCCATGGCCGAAATAAGAAGAGCTGGGGCCTCGTGATCTCTTACCACCACCATCTTTTTGGTGATGGGAAGTTTTCGCGATGCCCCTCGCTGCAGTACCGCAGCGTAGGGTGCAGCGTGCCCCTACCCCATGTTAATGGGTCCCACCGTCAGCGTGGAGGGTCTAAAGGACCAGTAGATTCAGTATAGAATCTACACCGCCGCCGTAAGAGCGCAGGGTATCAATTACGGAAAGAACTCGTTGACGTGAGACAGCAATTGAATAGAATACACGTACACCCTCTCTCTCCCGCTCTACCATGATCCTAGCAAACCAAGACGACGCCGAGCAATGGCTAGCTCGACGCCGACGAGCTGCAAAATCCACGCAAAAAGCCCATTGCCATACAGCACCACGTGTTCGTCCCACGGCCGATAAGCGAAAGACCACAAAAAGGCGCGAAAACACAGACGAATCCTGAACGCGAACCACGCCCACACACGAGGAAAGGCTAACAAAAGACAGTTAGTACAAGGTATAGAAACCCAGCCAAAAGTGAACCCCCGCTCACAACGACGGCAGCTGGCTGCCCCACTGCCCGGCAACACCCCCCGTAAAGCCCTAAAAGCCAAGGACGACCTCTTCCAACTACCGTCGGGACGCCACGGAGACAACCCACACGAATCACCCCAGTACCGCAAAGGCCAACCACGCAGTCAGAGCACGTCCAGCCACCAGCTACAAACTTCGTCCAGCCGCATCTTCGACGTTGACGGCGACGACGACGAGGAAGTAGATAACGGGAGAGGAAGACCCTACGCCCCCCGCCGCAGCCGCTACAACGATAGCAGCAGTACCTCCCCCACGCCTGCCCGCTACCGCATGGACGGAGAAGACACCGTCATGAACGCACCGCAAAATTCCGCGCCTCCCGTGCAACCACCTCAGGGCGCGCTCGTAGTACCCCCGCAACCGCCGCAGCAGCCGCCCCCACCACTGCCCCCCGTCCAGCCTGCGCCCGCACCCACGCCGGCCCCGGCCCCGGGACAACCACAAGGGATGCAATTCCACTTCCACCACCAGCTGCCTGTCGTGATTCCCAGCATCCAGCAGTTAATGGCGAGGGCCATTATCCCCGCGCGCGCGGCCAATACCCAGCTGGGGTTCCAGCCAACGCAGCCGCCACCTCCCATCTGTCCCACCGCAGGCCACGCGCTAATACAGCACAACAACGGCCAGTTTGCCAAGCACTCTGTTACGAACGAGGTACTGCTACGCAATGTCGCCCCCACGCAGCTCGAGGCGTTCAATGCAAGCCCCCACCATAAAGTTGTGCTACTCATGGCGAACGGTGGCAACGCACTATTCCGCGCGAACCTCGACACGCCGCTCAAGGATCAGGTCACCGCCGCTCTGCGAACCCTCGTCCCCACTGGACACCTCGCAGTACACCTCCCCATCGCCGCCGGAGACGCACAGAACCCCGTCGGCGGCACCGCAAAGTATGGCGGATCCCACGTCGTGCTCGTAGAGATAGAAGACGGCCCGGGCGCTGCGAGGGTGCTCGCGCAGGACACGGCCCCCGTCAACGGCACGGTAACATGGTGGGCGAAGGACATAGCCGTCAACGCCGCCACACTACCCACCGCGATTGGCTTCCTCAACGCTATAGTCGCCGACGGCGACCCCGCACTCCTCCAGTCCGCCGCCGAAGCCGGGATGGTCCACGCCGCATTACAGGATGTCATGGCCGTCCAGCTCATCGACCAGGGCACGCAGCACCTCCCCGGCACCCCCGAACAGCGCGTCCTCGACGTGCTCCTCACAATCCATGCCGTTTGGCACCCGCACCCGACGTCGCCTACTATGGTCATGCACATGACGCCGACGACCAACGCAACCCTCCTGGAAGCGATCTACGCGAGGCTACGCACCCTGGAGTGCTACGCCGGCTTCTACGGCTTCAAGCCGCGGAGCAGCTACGGAGGCGCCCCTGAGTGCGTCGTCTGCAAGAGCGCGGCACACCCATCCTACCAGTGCCCATACACGCACATGAACCCCCTGTGGTGGGGACCACCGGGCCAGCTGTCAGAACTACCGGAGACCCACCCGTTATACCACAGCGGTGGCGGCGGCGGCGGCAACAGTGGTGGCGGCGGCGGTAGCGGCCACAACCCCGGAGGTGGTGGTAACGGCAGAGGAGGCCGTGGATTCCCCCGTGGCGGCGGACGTGGCGGCGGTAACGGACGTGGCGGCGGTCGCGGTTTCCCCCGAGGAGGGGGCGGCAGAGGTTTTCCTCGCGGTGGGGGCGGCGGAAGCTGGCGCGGCGGTGGCGGTGGCCGCGGATACTAGACGCAGACCCCAAAGCCATATACCCCGGTGAAGTACCTCACACTAGATACGTCCTGTCGCTACTCATATACACTGTCACTACACGATCCCCCCCCACTCTCACTAAGTTGTTCTACAATGCCATATTGTTCTGCTAATATTGTGTGACCTCAAGGAACAAACTGTACGAAACTAGCTACAAGCTAAGCAGTACAGATACCTGGGTCTGGGCCTGGAAGAAGTCGTGTGCACCGCCGTGCACGCAACCCGAATCCACCGAAATCAACCGGGGCAGCCTTCGCTACGGCTGCTTGCCGAGGGGTGGGCTAGGGTTTTGCGGGATGGAATGGTGAGGGCAGAGGTGGTCTTCGGACACACTAAACCCACACCAGGAAATCCCGCCGCAACGGCAGGACCTATTTAGGTCGGGGTCCGCCGGCCAGCAGCCCTGGCATGTCGGAGACCTGACGGCGCGTCCCCAAGAGGCGCGCTGAAAGGAAACCGATGAACCCTGCGAGGCAAGCCGCCACGACTCTAGCAAAGTCGTGGCGGACCTCTTCATAGTGCAACCAATAACAATCGAACTCACAACTATTTCAGGGTTTTATTTAATAACCCTGGCGACCTCGACACAGACGGCGAACCGGAAATGCACGTGGGGGCTGAAGACGGCGGAGGTTCCGCCACCGGCCACGCCGTCGACGAAAGCCGTCGGGATAGGAGGGGACTGGCGAATAGCCGCTCGGAGGCGAACCGAGACGGCTACCAACCCTCAAGGGGCGGGAGCCCTCGGCGAGCCGACGATGAGCGGCGACTCGCAACTCCGGGCGCAGAGCGCGCACCGGGGGGCACCAGTACGGGTGCTAACGCACGGAATGTGCGTGGGGCTGAGAGACAGCACCCAACCCCGGAAAGGGGAGACGCTGCAGGCGCCAATACCCAGCGAGATGCGAGTAACAGTCAGCAGAGAGCAGACGCACCTAGAAACACAGTGCCGCGGAATGGGGGCACACCCTTCCTACCGCCGACGCGGCAGCAGGCACCCAATGCGCCACAGAACACGCCAGCAAACACAGGCCCGAATGACGTTCCGAACGGGAATACAGCCGACCCCAACCCACGAGCGCAACCACAGCCACAGCCTCGAAGAGAGTACCCTGGACCGCACCAACCGTTTAACCAGCCGGCGAGAGGAAAGAAAAATACGAAATCCTCAATAAAAGTGTCTGCGCTGAACGTTAACGGTAGAGGTAACGCGAACGTGAGACACGAAGACAACAAATGGTTCCGCATATGGCAAGAAGTAAGAGAACAGAAAGTTGGGGTGATGATAGTAGGAGAGGCACACCTCGACGAAGCCCACAAAGCAGCCATCGATAACCTTTTCGGAAGAGTAATCCGCGTGGAATACACACCAGACCCCGATAGGGCCACCTCGAGCGCTGGAGTTGCTTTTGTCCTGAATAGGGGCCTAGTCGAGACGAACGACATCTCAACCACCGTGATCGTACCGGGCAAGGCGATGATACTCGACATGAAGAATGTAGATGGGACAGACCTATCGATCCTGGGTGTATATGGACCCAGCAGCAATGCAACCGAGAACGCCGAGTTCTGGAAGACGATCGAAGATTGGTACCGGGCAAGACCAAGACGCCGTCGACCGGATGTCTTCGGCGGGGACCTGAACGTAGTCGAAGACGCGATAGATCGACTACCCGCGCATCCGGATGCTCCCGGAGCAACGAAGGCTTTTGACAGCCTGAAATCATACCTAGGCATGATAGACGGGTTCAGGGAAACCTACCCAACAATGCGCGCGTATACGCACGTGGACTCATTAGATCAAGGTGGATCACAGGCCCGCCTTGACAGAATATATGTCAGACGCGATCTGTATGAGGAGACCTTTGAGTGGGATATACAAGCTGCAGGCTTCACAACTGACCATAGAATGGTAACAATGCGAATAACGACCGCTGCAGCCCCAACAATTGGCCACGGGCGATGGGTTTGGCCAGCACACATCATAAGAGACAAGGTTCTAGCGGAATTTAATCAAGAGGAAGGCATAAAAAGCCAAGCTGAAATGGAGAAAGTCAGAGCCACTGAACAAGAAGGACAGTGGAATCCACACCATAATGTCCAGACCATATGGATGAAGCTCAAGAAGAAGGTTGGTGACAAGGCCCGGCAAAGAGCCAAGATTGTAGTGCCCCGCATAGTGACGGAGATTGCGGAACTAAAAAACAAGATCGACATAATTAATAATGATGACACACTCACAGAGGAGGAGATAACCTTGTCGTGTGTCGTACTCCAGGAGAAACTTACGAGTCTGGCCAAGAAAAAACACCAAGGAGCACGAATGACAGCGCAAGTGAGAAATAGACTGGAGGGTGAAGTCATAGGCACGTACTGGACCCAGACCAATAAGCCGCGCAAGCCAAGAGACATTGTACACAGACTCACTAAGAGCACGAATGCCGACGGCCTCCCAGAGTACGAGACAAACTCCAAACGTATGGCGGACCTTGCAAGAAATTACCACAACCGAATACAGGGAGAACGCACACGGGTGACCCCAGCTGTCAGGGAAACAACAATACAGATAGTGTTAGCAAGGACAGAAAGAAAGACAACAGAAGAGCAAAAAGAATTGCTGAGAGCAAGACTTACGCTAGAAGAGGTGCAATACGCGTTAAGACGATCCGCTAACTACAAGGCACCAGGGCTAGATGGAATACCATACGAGGTATGGAAGATTCTGGACCAAAGGTGCGAAAGCTATAGAGCAAATAACAAGCCGGCGTTCGACGTGATCAAGATGTTGCACGGAGTATACAATGATATAGAAACTCACGGGATGGCACCCGGAACCGGGTTCTCGAGGAGCTGGATGTGCCCGATATACAAGAAAAATGACAAGGCGGATATTGCCAACTACAGGCCTATATCGCTGCTCAACACAGACTATAAGATATTCACAAAAGCGTTGACACTTAAGCTCGTAAAAGTGGCGCCGGACTTGATCCACCCGAACCAAGCAGGATTCGTACCAGGACGCCAAATCCGAGACCAAATTTGGTTAACGAAGAGAGTGATTGAGTGGGCAGAAGCAACCGAGACCAACGGCGTGATCGTCGCACTGGACCAGGAGAAGGCTTACGATAAAATTGAACACAACTATTTATGGCGGACACTTGAGAGTTTCGAAATACCCAAAGAATTCATTGGAACAGTTAAAGCACTATACAGTGACGCGCACACCGATGTAATCTTAAACGGCGAAATGAGCTCCCACCCCTTCCGAGTAACCAGAGGGGTACGCCAAGGTGACCCTCTATCCTGCCTGCTATTCGACCTTGCAATAGAACCCCTTGCGGAAGCCCTCCGAAAATCCGACCTGAAAGGGCTGAAACTAAAGGGGAAGAAAGAGAAGTTAATAACAACCCTGTTTGCCGATGACACCCTGGTATACCTCGATGCCACAGACAACTTCGGGGCCCTACTGAAAATCCTGGACGAATGGTGTGTCGCTGCCGGGGCGAAATTCAATATAAGCAAAACGGAGATGATCCCAATAGGAATCCTCACACACCGTGACCAAGTCCGTGCGACGCGCTTCGTTAATGGATTGGGAGGCACGCTGATCCCAGGACACATCAAAATTGCCAAGGAAGGAGAACCCGTTCGCACACTAGGGGCATGGGTCGGCAATGGAATCAATCAACAAGGAACGTGGGCACGCACCATCGAGAAAATAGATGCTGCCCTGGACCAATGGGAACTGGGACACCCATCAATGGAAGGCCGCCGCCTCATCATTATGATGGTTGTTGGCGGGATGACCCAATACATGGCGACAGTACAAGGGATGCCCCCGGACATTGAAGAGAAACTAGATAAAAGAGTCAGAGAATTCCTGTGGGCCGAAAAAGTCAAGGTGACAGTCAACAAGGAGACCGTCCATGCGCCCGCAGATATGGGGGGAAAGAACCTCCTGGACATAATAGCGCGGAACGAAGCCATCGCCGTGACGTGGCTCAAAACCTACCTAAGCTTCGGACCGGACCGGCCTCTATGGTGCTTCGTGGCCGATGAGATACTTGCCAAAAAAACCGTGGCAGCAGACCTAAACGTTGACGAAGCCATGAGAATAAATGCATATCTCCAGACTTGGGCACCGTACCAGATGGAAAAAGAATTAAAAAGCAAAGATCTGGCCAACATGATGCAGGTAGGACGCAAATACGGAACATGAATGGAAGTACTTGCCGTGTCGAGAGAACTCCAAGATGATATGCCCGTCTGGTATCACCGCTTCTCGGGAGGTAACAAAACTCTATTCAACGCCCCCAGAGAGGTCGTGAAATGCATGAAGGAAAATCACAAAATAAGGTTCGTGAAAGAAACCCGGGCGCTGGCTCGTAAAATAGGGACCGCGAGACACACAGCCAGAAGAGACTGCAAATGCGCATCCTGCCAAGTAACAAAGGCAATTACCGGATGCCGACATCCGTTCAGATGCTACGAGAAAGCCCAGGATCTTCTTAATTCGCTGGAAAACAAGTGGGACCCCCGAGTGATGCAACCCGAAGACTACGAGGAGTACCAGGCACCAAGGAAGAAAGATGACCCGGACGCAGCGGATTTCGACGCAAGAATAACCACAAGAGGCACGCTGGCGGACACTTTCCGGATTTTTACCGAACAAGATGATCACCAAAGCCGTACAGCCCCGGAAGTGAGGTTTGCGATCGATCAAGGCCCGGAAGTTGTGGTATACACCGACGGATCCGCAATCAACAATGCAACAGACGAGGTTCGAGCCGGCGCTGGAGTGTATTTCGGAGATGGCGACCCGAGAAACAGAGCAATAAGGATCCCCGAGGAAATGGACCCCTCGAACCAAATAGGTGAAATCATAGCGATAAAAGAGGCGGCAGAATTGGCACCCATAGACTCGCCACTTAAAATAATCAGTGACTCCAAGTACGCAATTGAGGGACTCACAAAATACTTGCAAAACTGGCAAGATGAAGGCTTCCACACGGTCGCGAACGGGGACGTCTTCGCATTAACAGTCGCGAAGATCCGAGAAAGGAGGGCCCCAACCGAACTAAAGTGGGTTAAAGGCCATTCCGGAAATACGGGAAATGAAGCCGCCGACGTACTTGCAGGGGAGGGCAGCAGAAAGGCGACCCATGACGAAATTAACACCGAGGCCCTCGCTCCCCTAGTGCTCTCAGGGGCGAAACTACAAGCCATGACCCAGTCCAAAGCATACAAGATAATCCGAAAGATCGAGATGGAGAAACCCACAACGCACGCACTCCTAAAGAGACCGGCCACCAAGCGAAACATGAAACTCGCGAAGGAAGCAGCCACAACCACTGAAGGGAATCCGCCCGCACGGAAAATATGGCGAGCGACACGCGACAAGGAGATCTCCCGAAGCATAAGATTCTTCCTGTGGATGTTAATACATGATGGATACAAAGTAGGGAAGTTCTGGAGTCACATACCTGGATTTAGGGATGGACACGGGTTTTTTACGGGTTTTTTACGGGTTTTATGTAATCACGACGTTGAGCTCAACTGTAGGATTTTTTTGAGCCCAAGAACAAGTGAATCGGCGAAGAACTAACCAAGTTACAGCCTAAACAAGTTTGGTGCCCAAAATAGCAACACCGCCCGCTTAATCCACCAATTCAGGTCCGAAAACCTGCGGGTACAGACCCGCGGGTTGGAAACCAGTATCACAGGTCCTGTGACATGGGATTGTGACCATTAGACCCCAAACTTGTTTAACTCATAACTCAGTCAGTTCTTCACCAATTCACTTGCTCTTGGGCTCAAAAAAATCCTACAGTTGAGCTCAACGTTGTGATTACATAAAACCCGTAAAAAACCCGTGTCCATCCCTACCTGGATTCCAGCACTGGGGTGAATGCCCAACTTGCCACAACACCTGGGAGACCATGGAACATATCCTAACAGAATGCGCTGAACCCGGACAAAACGAGATATGGGACCTAGCCTCCGACATGTGGCGCCTGAAGACTGGCAAAGAACTGCGACCGTCAATAGGCCAGATAATGGCGGCTGGCGCGACGAAAGTCGGAAACGTCGGGGAAAAGAGGCTGTACAAAATCCTTGTCACTGAATCAGCTCACCTCATCTGGAGAATAAGAAACGAACGGAGAATACAACAAACGGGGGCAGCCGCGTTACCAATGATCAAGAACAGGTGGCTCCACGCAATTAACAACCGACTGGCGGTAGACTGCGCCATGACGAACGAGCTCAAGTATGGGAAGAAAGCTGTAAAAGTCTCGCTAGTTAAAGCAACATGGAAAAAAACTCTGAAAGGCGAACGTACCTTGGCCAAAGACTGGCCTAGAACAGACGGGGTTTTAGTGGGTGTCGGTTAGCTGTAGACGATGAAGGTGGAAGGGGACCTCGGTCCCTATGAAACCTGAGTCTATGGAAAGCCGAAGCCCCACATACCGTGCTAAAGGCACGGATGCGGTTGACGCATTTCCTCGTGAGGTTGATTTAACGTCTGGCCGGGTTCTAAGTCCATGGCCACCACCAGCGGGAGGGCGACCGACTATGTCGGCCTTAAAGACCCATCGGAAAAGCCGCCTCTGGGCTGGACTGATGGCGAGAGGGACGTAAGAGACAGTGTCAAACTCTTACTCTCATCCCCCTCCAATACCCCGCTCCTCAAAAAAAAAAAAAAAAAAAGAAATAAGAAGAGCTGTGTTCGGGGTTCCCACCCTGTCCGGAATCGGCTACAGCATCACGTCAACTCCATCAACTGACGCCATTTTTGGTGTTCGAGGTCGTGAATACTTGCCTTTCAATGTGCCACAAACGTCTAGGTGAAATATATGTTCCATGCTGTTGTATCGCTCAAGTGGCCAGGTAGGCCGACTGGCCAGGAAGGCAGTCAGATATAGTATACATTTTTTTGACATGTAAAATGTGTTCAAAATGTGTTCTGCATACCCAACATCATGAAGAAGATATCCAGGTCATGGAGAAGCTATTTTGAATGTCTTTCAAATATTGAACCAGCAACTATTCAAAACACATTGTAAATTGGTTCTCAATATTTTTAACATGTTTGGCCAGTACAAAACTGGTTATCCTCCTTGTCCCTGCAGCTACTAGTACAACTTTGTGAAACACGAGACTGCAGTGTCCTGGCATTTCCTGTCGTCTACTGTCATGCCCACCGGGATAGACCCCATTGGAATGTCGCTGTCGGTTTGCGCAATCCCTACAACTGCGACCAACTAGAGATTTACCCTCGTGGTCCAGTCCCGAAGAACTGCGTGCATCGCCAGCTCATGCGATATTTTGGGAATCGTTTTCCGGGTGGCGTTCATCTGGTACCATTCAGTGGGGCCTTGACTCATCTGGCTGATAAAGAGGTCATCGTCATATACTACGATTAGCTTGGGTTGCTGTTTCACATACTTCTATGCACCAGTTTTCAAGTGCCAGGAGAGAGGGTTGGGAAGAGTGCTGGGTATCTACGGAAACATATACCAGCCGCAGACATTAGACAAAGACAAGAAAGGAACGGAGTTTGAGGAATGGAGTAGGCTGCCTGGGTGTACATGAGGGTCGTAGGGAGGCGGGCTGGGGCACCGGCAGCATGCGACAAGTTTAGACAGCAGCGATTTGGTGGGTGGATCTCAGCTCGAAGCTCGAGCATTGGGAACTTGAAGTCCACAAAGAAGGCGAATGGCTCAGGTTGCAGAGGCCCTGCGCAGTTCTATAGCCTCAGGGAGACTACTGGGGGCGGTGTGGAACCAGTGCGACAGAAAGAAAGTTTACGAGGAGTACAACTGCTTCTTCAGGACGCGTGCGTCTAGACTGGGTGCAAGGATTAACGAGATCTGCACAATATTGCCTCCTCTGCCTCGGATGCACCATTCCCAGGCTAACAACAGAACCTCGAAGCACCGCTCATTCAGTATGGAAAGAAGATATGCATTGACGTCCGTTCCGTGGTATGGGAATTCGATGGAGCTGTAGACGTTCCTGTAAGATCGATTGTGGGAAGTCGATGACGCAGTGCTTCATTTCCGGACCAAGGCCAGTTGAATCCTAAACGTCTAGAAACATCGACGGGGCCTTTAATTGACACAGTGAAAACGTCGAGGAGTCGATAGGTGGTAATGGTGGCAGGAAAGGAAACGAAGGAGGATGTTGGGAGATCAGCTCGATCAGATGCATTCGGAAGGCGTACTTCATTTCCTGTTTGCCATTTGGACTGCTTCGCCTTCGCGCTTTTGCGTCTTTCTCTCTCTCGAACACCTCAAACGCAGTCTCCTTGCTTCATTCGCCCATTCATCTCGCTCACACTCGGTGTTTACCTTATTTCTTTCTGGGAAGAGCTCAGGCATCTCGCGTACTAGAATCGAACGGTAGACTCGAGCCTCGTAAACGTTCTGCTCCTGACTCTCAGTTTCTTCACCCATATCCTGCGTCGAAGACTCTTAAGGTCGGTCAAATCGCGGCAGAATTCCACCCGTCATCTTGTTTGATACGTGGACCTCCAGCGGTCTCTAGATAGAAATTCACCCTTATTTCTTTCATTCTGATTATCTGCTCCTCACATTCCCCTCGGATTTTCTCCAACTCAAAATCTACCTTTTACGCTTGAGAGGAAAAGATACAGGGATCAGCCGACGGGTAAGAGATCTTCGGCACGCATGTGGTACTGTCCCAATTTGACTGCTTACCTGAAGGGGATCTGCGGACCGAACAGGTTTTCCTTTTGCGCGATATCGTCGATGGCGGCGATGGCGAGCAGCGGCCGTCGCACACATCGCAAGAGAGTGTCGCTGCGGCTCTCGTCGGACACAACAAGCACGCTTCCCGAGTACATTGGCTGGCGCGACGTGGTGCCACCACCGGAGTACGAGGCTGATGCAGATGCAGAAGAGGACACGGATCCACCGACACCGGTTTCGCCTCGGCAGTACCAATACAGGCGTACTCACCGTCGCAGGACGTCTAGTCCACCGGTTCAGCAGCAGCAGGATGTGCTACTTGACTCATTGTTGGAGCGCAGCGTACACGCCTTGGAGCTCTCAAATGCCCTTTTACAATCTTCAATGGCGCCGGAGCCGCATTCCAATGCTCTTCTTCCGTCCTCCATGGCGCCTGAGCCCCTCTACCAGCCGTCGGTTCCACGGCGGAGCATAATGCCACCACCGCGCGAGCCTGCTTGGGCGGACGATCTTGCGGCGATTGCGCGCGATGTCGACGAGCTACTCGTCAGCTCGTCCCTCCCCGCGTCCGTCTCCCCCGTCGCGACGCGAAAACCGCCTCGCCGACGGCCGTCTCTCGACCCCGCCCCCGTGTCGTCGCGCTCTTCGACATCGTACTTCTCACCCCGGTCCACATCTCCCACGGCATCCAACACCTCTTACACATCCGCCTCCACGACTTCCCAGACCTCCACATCCGCGGGCGGGGGCCTGCGCATGGCCCCCGCCGCGCGTCAACACCTCGTCGCACCGGCCCCACGTGCACTCACGCAATACGTCGCCGCAGGTGGCGTCGATTTCACGCATCTTCTGCCAGACGACGAGCACATCGCGCTCCCGTCGACTATCGGCCTCCGCGCGCCCCCGAGTGAGTGGAGTCCGTCATTGGGCGACACCGAGTACCCGGGGCGCGAGTACGAGTCGTACACGTACCACCCTGGACGCGTGCGCGACCGCGACCGCGACGGCTACCATCACGAACGCGTCGTACGGCCGCCGCCAATAGACGGCCTACCCTCTCCCGCCGCTGTGTCCCCACGACCGTATCCCTATCCGTTCAAATTCCCCCGCGACCGCCCGTCGCCGCAAGAACGAGATTGGGAAGACGAGAACGAGTGGGTGACGGTTGGCCAACGCGATTGGGCCCCCGATGCGGCGGCTGCGTTGCGGAGTGCCGTCGGGGTGAGACATTCGCCGAGCCGCAGCGCATACGCACCGACGCTCCCGAATATCGCGGGCAGCCTCCCGACAATCGCGTCCATGTCCGGGTCGCTCGCGACTCTTTCGCCGAAGCTGTTGGGGTCGAAACGAGATCGGGGCGGGTCGGCGTCGCCCAAGACGGGCGTGCATATCCACAAGAACGGGACGCCACGAAGGGGCCGGAGCGAGTCAAGGAGTTCCTCGAGGTCAAGAGGAGGTACGCCGAGGAACGGTATGTCGCACTCGACACCGGATTTGCGTATTCTTCCGCCCCCGCACGGGAACCTGGACCCAAATTTCCTCGTGCACCCGAACTCGTCCCAGATAATCGCCAGTCTGCCGTCCGAGAGCCCGACGCACTCGCCGCAGAGCTCGAGCGATGATGCCGTGGGTGGGTGTAGAAGAGCAAAGGAGGCGCGGAGCGCATTGAGGCGGATTTTGGACGAAGGTGAGTGTTCTTTCTGATTATGCTTTCCCATTATCTACTCTTCTCCTCACTTGCCTTTATTTTTCTACTCGACGCGCGCTGACACGCTTTACAGCACCCAAACCCCCGCCCCCGCCACCCAAACCGAAACACCAATTCATGCCGCGGTCACCACCGCCTGTGCCGCACGCCGCCCCGTCTACCGCCACCGCGTCCGTTTCGCGTCTTTTCTCGAAAGGAGGGAGACATAGTGTGACGCAGCCGGCGCCGGCGCCGGTGGTGGGGATCATGAAGGCGGGCGGAGTAGTATGGTGCGTTGTCGCCTCGTACACTTGAATTTGTTTGAAAGCTGACTTTTCCTTTGCAGCCACCAACGCCGACGACGATGACGCCTATTCGGCGCCCCGGGAGCCCCGCACCCCCCGCGACTGAAGAGAGTGTGGCTGTGGCGGGGCCAAGCCACCCCGCGACGACATCCACGTCGACATCGACATCGGCATTCTTCTTCGGCGTGGGCGCACGGAAGGCCACTGGGAGCGGCGCCTCGACGCCGAGTGCGAAGCGCATTAGCTTTGCGGAGCTGCCGGAGAGCTATGCGGCGTCGAGTGCGTTTTCAGGCAAGCGGCGCGCGGGGTCGAGCCGGAAGGGCAAGGGCCGCGCGGGGTCGGGGAGCGGGAAGGGCAAGGGCAAGGGTAAAGGGGGTGGGGGGGAGGACGGCGACGGGGAGGAAGGGAGCGGCGGGTGGTTGGCGTGGTTTATGGGGGGCGCGTTGTCCGGAGGAGGGGGTGGGCTAGGCGGGGGAGGGATGGAGGAGAGGGAACGAGAGAGAGAGCGGTTTGGAGGGAGTGGAGCGGGAGCACGGGGGAGCGGGGTGTGGGGCATTGGCGGTGGGATGGGGATGGGTGGGAGAGGGTCGGGGGTTGGAGAGGAGTGGGCTGTTTAGTGGGGGCAGCACACCACCCACCGACTACGATTTAGACGGACGATGATCCGACCCCATCACACGCGCGCTCGTCGCTCAGGCTAGGCATCTCTTTGCTCTCGCTCGCACGCAAGACGAGACGATCTACGCGCTCTAATTTATGCATACATATTCTCCTCATCTCATCTCACCTCGTCTATCCTTATACTTTCCTCGTCTGTCTACGACCTCATCACGATCCTTTTCCCTCTCATCCGTCCAACCAGATGATTTTACGACGCGCGACGCATTCGAACACCGTACACCGTACATTTCACATACATATCACATCTGCATCGATATCCACTGTCATTATCTGTCTGCCTGAATACGTACGTACTTTACATACCTTCTGCACATTAGTACATAGCTGTTGTTTTATATGCGACTCGGTAGGGTAGAGAATGAGAGGGCATATGTGTCGCGGCGCTGGAAGAAGGGAAGAACCCTTATATGGAAATTCTCTGAAAGTTCTCCTCTGTGATGTCGCCGTTGAACGGTATTGACCCCGCTCGTTGTTCGAGACGGTCCGCCGGATATCGATATCGCCTCCGTCCCAAATTCCAGCCCAGTTTTGTAGTGCTCGCTGATCCCGATTTGTTTTTCGACACCTACATGTCGGTCACCGCTCTAGTGCGCGCTGCAGACTTTCAAATTTCAAACTTTGCTCATCCTCAAGTCGAGTTCCAGAGACTCATTATGGACGCGGTTCGCATAAGGATCTGACGCCAAGCTACGAGAAAATCTATTCGCACAGGTTTCATCCTGCTGCGCAGGCGCACGACCATCTGCCTTCTCTTTTTATTTTTCACTCTTCCGCCCTCTCGTTTCGTTCGCTAACGCTCGCTCAGTACTTCATCCACGTCGTCCCCACGATCATGGTTGTGGGCGAAATAATCTGCAATCCTTCGTCCAGGGCCTTTGGCGACGTTTTCGAAAAATGTGTCTGGAGCGCTTTATGGTTTCCAAAACATGGTTAGCGCCTCGAAAGAAATATCCGTCCCCGACTGCTCATGTATTTCTCCCGCACGAGATCTTGTCTGCACACTACTCAGCACTTGGTCCACCTCAGCGGCAACGGCCACTCGACGCAGCGTTGTACACGCCATCAGGATCTCGTAGCCCAAGCCACGCACGCCTTCTGCTTCCTTCATTGCGTACGGCGTCGCATCATCGACCGCAAAGAAAGAGGCATTCACCATTTGTAGAACGAGGGTCTCTAGTTTGGAAAACCGTTGGAGCGTCTTCTTGGACGTTTTCTCGCACATGAAGGAGGTCTGCAATCCGCGCTCCATAAGCTGCGGCCGGTCTATATGGAAGCCTAAACGCACCTCTTTTCTCTGATCATTTATGCCGAAATGTACTAGGCTTGGGAGCAACTCCGCAACGGTCGCGATCGCGTCTGCGATAGAAAAACGCTCGTTGACCCAATTCCGCGTAAGATTCAATGTTGTCAAGGTCCCCTTGTACTGCACCAGAGCCAAGACACTCTCCCGAGTATCGAACCGTGTCTCAATGCGATGCAACGCTCTCCCCGCTGACACTCCGAGATTTGACATATGATGTGTCGCGACAGCAATAAGCTTGGGCAGCAGCAGCCGGTCTTCGAAGCAAACAGAGTTTTGGGTCGCCAGCACACGTATCTCTGTTTGCTTCTTCCAGAAATCCATGATCCAGCGGTCCTCGAAGTAGTGATTCTCGAATTTTATGAGGCGGAAAGTACAGTCGTTGATCATCCACCCGTGCATGCAGACCTGGCGACCCCCGGTTTCGCCGTCCAGCTCACCGATGACGCGCAGTTCCTTCAGGTTGACACATTTTGCGAGGGCGTGGCCGATTTTTGTGGCGTCCGATACATCGAACCTGAGTGTATTGGGAAGGCACAGTGCAAGGGCATGTACACGCTCGGCGAGATGAGGATTTTTCAATATGGCGCGAGCCCACGACTGGACGGCACGCATTGAATGGTCGCGGAGATCAACGGAATAGTAAAGGAGGCGCTCCGCTTCAGTTTGAATTTCACGGGATGTTCTGCAGAGGAGTGCAAGACAGTGCAACTCATCCACTTCGCCACATATGGTGGCCCATATTTCCGGGGGGATTCCAGAGAATAGCATGACGGGCGTCGGGAAGTTTGCGAAGGTCGGAAGTGGATCAGTGGCAGTGCTGCAGTTGTTGCCTGCTTCTCTCAACACGCGTATGGCTACGAAAAGGAAACTGGGCTTTCAGGACCTAGTCGAGGATGTTATTTTCCTCATTTTCGTACAATGTGATGTTGTGGACCTGATCGCAGTCAGTGAGGTCAGTTTGCTCGCTCCTCGCTTCCACTTGGCAGTAATATTTCTAGACCAGTAAATTTCTTCACCGCCTTGCGTTCACAAAGTCTGTTTGCTATTCCGTGGTCACGAAACTTGTCCAACGCGGCTTCATTAACAACCGGCCGGACGGTAATGGATATCTCCAGGACCTCTCAACGGAACAGCTCATTGACCTTGTAAAACGAATACTTGATGGACCTAAATCTTGGGCGGACACCCATTCCAAATCTCATCTTCTGGGAAACGCGGCTCGTCGCACCATAAATATGTTCAGGAAACTAGTGCGGAAGTCTCCAGTTCAGCGCCCTTCGCTTTGCGCACCACCAGTTGAAGCCAGGCGAATTGTCTTGCACCCCGTAATTACGGGCCACGCGTTGGTTCTCCCCACAGGTCGAGAGGATCCAGTCAAGCTCCTCCCAGGCGGGGAATATTTGTTTTTCACAAACTCGGGATGCCTTGGATGTTGGAGTGTATTCGAGGACCGACTAATCTGGAAGCATACGCCCAGTATCGATGCATTGGTCCTTGATTTTGAGGTGGATTTGCTGGAAGATGGACGCGCCGTTATTTTGATGTGTCACCGCACTTGGATTGCGCCGCATATGTATGTTTGCCAACTTGACCAGATACTTGCGATTTACTCGGTTCTAGTTTCGTTGAAATTCACACTCTTGACCTCAAAACCGGAATATCTGACCTGGAGCTCGTCAGCGAATGTGGAGATATCCCCATCATCGCCGCTTGTGTTGCGTGTTCTGTGTGCGATGATATCGCTGTAGTGCATCTAATCGGAAGAGAAGGAGGGCTCCTACTCATTAACTGGCGGACACATTCGCGTGCTATGATTTCAGCGCACATCTCTCAGATGGCACTCGTCCCAGGCTGCCTCGTCCTTGCGCTGAAGAGTGCCTGCGGCACACATGAGCTAGCGGTCAGCCCTTTGGCGCTGTTTCCATTCTGGGAGCCAAACGACGCTGTGAAGGAGCCTTCGACTCGAATTTCGGTCGCAGATCTTCCTCTTTTTTCAGAGACCATTGCTCTGAATGGCCGCCCATATCACCCAAGGACGATCTGGGTGTACGAAAATCCCCTGCAACAGAATCGATTCAAAATTTGGATCTACGCTCGGGTTGATGGCGTTCCAGCAGCCTGCAGCTACGAACTGAAAAAAAATCGTACTGGGGTGTCCTGGCGTTTCCTGTCGTCTACGCCAATCCACCGTCGGATATATTCCGCTAGCATGTCATTGTCTGGACACAGTTTCGCTTACATTGGTTCCAGCAAACTTCAGATCCTCTCTCCTGTTCGACATACCCCTGGTCATGCACACTGGCGGACTCTGGAGTTTTCTGGACGTGGTCATTTTATTTGTTCATCGTCTTTCAGTGGGGCATTGATTTATTTGACCAATGAAGGAGTCGTCGTTGTATACTATGATTGACAACATTTTGAACGAGTTCAGTCTGCTCTTGCTTGCTACTGAGATTAGTGAACCTTCTCACGGTTTCCAGAACATGGATAAAGGCGTCAAAATTCGAATGTCGTCCAGTCTCCGATTCCTCGTGAATTTCTCCGCTGTTAGATCTCGATATCACACTACTTATAGCATTTGGTTCACGTTTGCGCCAATCGCAGCTCGACGGACTGTCCGACGCCGTACACACTTGCTGTAACGCCCATGTCGTACTGAGTGGTATCATCTAGTACGATCGACATTCAACATTAGGAGAACGAGCGTTGAAACATACTTGAACATTTCCTCAAGTGTTCGATTTATTTCTTCCAATACCAACATATCTACCCACAAAAAACCCCAAATATTACTGTACGCATCAAGGTATAAAGTTCCCCATGCTCGTCATGTATCGACCTAGGTGTTGCGGTGGAAATTAAAGCTTCACTCCCAGCCACCACGCCATCATATACGCAATGGTGACCTGCACGGGACTTATTTTGAGCTTGTCGAATGGCCCCGCAATGCTCTCGAGCCTCTCGCGGTTGACAACGGCTCTGATGAACCGCACAGGCGGGTAGAAGCGGAACGTCGTCCAGAGGAAAAAGCGGCTGTACCGCGCCGCAATTTTCTCGTAGTCGGCTGTCGGTGCCAGTGAGATGGGGGGTGTTTCAAAACGAAAACAAAACAACGAACAGTGCAGCGCTGTGCGCATGTCGAGCCACGTCCTGGTCACATCTGTGAGGATAACGTCCACCTCCCACCGCACAGCCTAGAAAGCTAATTGGTCAACCGCGCAACAAAAGAATACCGGACATACCTCCATCATCTGATCTGGGTCGTTCACTGTCCAGACCATAATCTTCTTTCCTCCCGCCTTGCACTCTTGCCGGAACCTGTTATGCAATCAGCGCCGGCGTGACACGAAAGCAATAACGAACCGCTGGCCGTCGGAAGACGTGAGGGCCGCAAACGAAATACTGAACACCTCGCAGTCGTTCCAGAAGTACTTGCGCGCGATGGCGGGAGAATTGCCAATGTACGAGCGGCGGCAGTACGGAAGCTGCTCCTTGGCGGGACCAAGGAAGCTCGGGTGCCAGAGCCCCAGAAGGATGCGCGGCGCGAGGAGAGTCTCCCAGTTGGGGTGCGACGAGATGGTCTCGTGCATGAGCGCAAAGAGGCGTGTGGGAGTATTCTGCACCTTGACATCTACGTTGAAATTTGCATGCTGGTTCTCAGGCTGCGAGGATAAGCTTGGACCAAAAAAAGGGCACAAAAGCACACGCACACGCATCAAGAGGGCGATACTTTCGGCAAAAGTAGGAATGGGTTGGTGTGGCTCTTTCTTCGTGCGGACGTGTTCCATTCCCTCCTTGCCATACCAGTCGCGCTCCCGGATTTCTCCTGTCGAATTTGTCGTACGCTGCAGATCTAACGGGGTTCAGCCAAAAGAACATTAATTGGAAGATCAAGGAAATACGCACTTGGGTCGTGGAACATAACAACGACATTATCGGAAGAGACATGAACGTCTGCACGGGGTGTCACGAACACGGACAACAGCGCGCGCGGCAAGGAATACCACTCTCTATACCCTCCGCGCCGTCACGAATGGCGGCTTCGAAACTGGCGATTGTGTTCTCCGGAAACCGAGAGGAGGCCTAGAAGCAGTCAGAGTTGAATCCAGAACCTCGAAGGCTCTACGAACCCCACGATGCCCCCAGCAATCTACAACGGCTCAGAGAACAGCAGCACTCTCAGTACGATGAACCAACCTGGCAAAGTTCTTGCGGGAGTCATTATTCCACGTCTAAGAGTATGGGGGGTGGAAAGGGATGAAAAGAGACGAGTTGATGAGCTGGAAAGGGTCCAGCTTGAAATAGGGCGGCGTAGCATAAAAAAGTTGGCAGAAGCTCCGAGTCTGACTCGCGTAAAGGAACGTGTGATTTGTTTCACTTTGTCCGGCCCTGCCATTCTGTGGTCAGAAGACTCCTCGTAAAACGACAGTTCGCCCGTTACTCCTGGCTCCGGTTGACGGAATTTCAGCTTCCACCGCGGTCTCGGACCTCTGCGATAGCGAATTGCGAAAATACCTCGATGACTTCTCCAACAGGAAGCCTCTGATGCATCTTTCTTTCTTCCCTGATACTCCATTCGAAATTATTTGCGGGGTTGCAGTATCGTCGTTTTGGTGTGACCGGCGGGTCACTCGTCACTCCCTGCTCGCCCATAAGAGGTGGTTTTCAATAAAATCCTCCAAGAGGCCCATTTCCGCCGGCGGACGTTCCGGATCTTTCATGCAATTTGGACGCGAGCCGAGGTAATGCTCTTCCCCGTCGCCTCCCGTCGCGGTGCCGAAATAGCCACCGTCACTTGGCAACAGTGATATTCGACTCCTCGCCCAAAAAAAAAAACCGATCTGCCCCCCGTGGGGTACGCACAAGGCCCCATCTTTCTATTTTTCTCGGTTCACTCCGGACGGCGTACGCGACTGAGATCCCCGATTCAATTCATCGCTGGCTGTCTCATTGTCAATAAGTAACTGGTTCGCTTCTAATTAGACCACCCAGCTTGTCTCGTGCTTAGACCTTCTCCAGGGCAATGAGGAATCAGAGAAGACATTTCTAGGTTCACCGAGTAACCTCTTTGATGATTTTTTTGCTCGAGCCATTTCTCTTTGACATGTTTTGTGCTGATGTCGTTTGGTCAAATTTAAGGCCGTCATTGTTGAACGACTCCCTCCGTCGCTCTGCGATGACCACCCCGCAGGAAGTGCTTGCCAACCCCTTGGCCGGATGTGAACATTCATCCAGCTTTGAACAACCATGTGAACGTCGTCGTAGGTCAAAGTGCAAGTATCAAATAATAATAATAATAATTACGAAGAAACGTTGCGATACAGCTATCACAGATTCTGATGAAGCGGTGCGAATTACCAAGGAGCAAAGGGAGATTGGGAAGACAAGTATTGTAGGGGTGACTCGGAATATGCTACCAGAGACGAGCCGGACCCCAACGTATGGTGCCCGGTGTGCGTCAAGTCATATGCGATCGGTGAGCTGGACGTGGCCGAAGCGGAATAATCTCCAACAACAAGAATCGGTTGGTTGACCCCTCCATATTGAATATCTGGCATCAGAACATCGGCTGTAAAGGGTGGAGCAGGCCCGTCCATGGACTGAGGGATGCGGGCCGGCGTGGCAAGTGAGGGAATCCAGTCGGAGAGCGGAGCATAATTCGGGTACGTCCCAAGATCCATATTGGCATCGGGACCAAGATGGCTCTCTGGATGCGAGTCCATGAAGTCGGGAAAGGGAGATGGCATGAGATGAGGATAGGATGGGTAAATAGTGGCGGGATATAGGTCGTCTGGAAGGAAAGAGGGTGTCCACATGGAGGCGGGCGGTGAAGGTATAAGTGGAATGCATTCTCTGTTGACGGGGATCTCGCCGTGCTGCGAGCCGGCCGTCGATGAAGATCCACCCAGCCAGCGGTCACCCCAAATTTTCATCTAATAAATACTCAAAATAGGAAATTGGGATATCTTTGAACTGAACTGACGTTCTTTTGGAAGTGCTCCAGGCTGGAGGGAGGTAGGCGGTTACTCTGCTGAGAAACAATGAAAATCGTGGACTGGGATATCGTCAATTGACTCACGGTGTGTTTCGAGCGCCGCATGCGCATTGAAACGGGCTGCCGCCCCTTCTGGCGAGGCAACGGCCGCTTGTGCACATGAACCTTAGCGGCGAATCTCTCGCCCGTCGATGGCTCTGCCTTCTCGGTCGCCCGGAGTATCCCCTCAGTGGAGGCCACAATTGAGTGGGAAGCTTTCTCGAGGGCTGACCCTTTGCAAAGCCCGTCCCATGCAGGGAGTTTCTGAGCTTCAGGATCGGTGGGCGTGGACACAAGTCGACTTCTCCTTTTCAGGACAAGGGTCAAGAGAGTGAGGAGAAGGCCAAGCGCCGGAATAACGAAGGCGCAGAAGAATGCTGGTTGATTTGGCACTGGAAGGGTTATAAGAAACATTTCGTGGTTGAGGTGCGTTCGAGTAGTGTTTGAGTTGATGTAGATCGTGCCAACTTCGACGCGTTTTATACGCCTCGACGCCCGAGAGATGTCGGCAAGAAATAGGAACCGAAGTATATGCACGCTGTGCCTCAACGGCAGGAGCAAAAGCAGAGCTAACAGAAGTGGTAGTGCATACCGTGGCGCGCAGATGAGAAAATCAAGTCTCCTTTTTTAGATTAGCGAAACACCAAATAAGGTATGTCACCCGAAAAAGCGGTGTCCAAAGACTATTCCACAAGAAACTGATGGTGGTACCCACAAACACACCGCTTCAGGCGGTGAACCCCACACGTTGCGTGACTCCCCCCGCCACTGTTCAGATTGCCGGTAAATTTTCCGACTCCCCGTTGCGTATTTTCCATGGAATTTTCCACCGACATCCACAGCCGATACGGTATAGTGAAATGCAGTGGGGCGCGAGTTCTAGAAATCGAGGACCAGAAAAGGTGTCCAATCGAGTGTGGAAGCATAGTAATCACAGATTGTATGCAATCATAGGTATAAAGAATCGGCGTTTGATATTGCGGCAGGGAGAAGCATAGTGGCGCAGGCTTCAGTTGAACGAGAAAGAACAGACAAGAGCAGTACTGCAGCCTCTTGTTCATTGCAGGAGCAGCGTGATATAGAAGATGGCGTCCCGCAGCTGAACTCACATGGAAGCAAGACGTGACGGTACATCAACCAATGTTGTGTTGTCTTGGGACACTGTACCCAAACAGCCACCCATCGCCCAAATAGGCAATTTTCAATCCGATTCGCTAAATTCCTGAACCGTCTCGCAGCTTATTTTAGTGTACACAAAATATTGGATAATCACATCTAGAACCTTTGATGTCTCACTCCATATTAAATACGGCGCCTCCATCTCTGGGGGTCCACCTAACTCCCCAGAGTTCTTGTCGCTATTTTCTGCTCGTCACCCAGCAAACCGTCCAGCGCAATCCTGACAGGGGACGCCCAAACCGATTTAGGGAGTCAGCAGTCATCACTGTCGGGTAGAAATCGTTCGAATCTGAGGTTAGATATGCATATCGGAAGGACGGCCCGAACCCAGGCCGAACCCAGACCCGAACCAACTAGAGGCGGGTTTGCGTCGGACAAATCGTACGACGGCGGTTCTTCCTTCCCTGACCAAAGAACGAAACCGATTTCTTCAAAACTTGTAGTTTGGCTCTTCGTCGAATTTCATCCCATGCGCTTATTCCAGAAAACTGACGGTTAAGCGGCGCAAAGGGCTGGACCTGTTCATGAACCTTTGATTTTTATTCATGTTTGTGCTTCGACGCGTCCCTCGGCAAAGGCTCCACGTCATCTCTGGATACTGGACGTCATTAATTGAGGTGAACCAAGGCTGGAAAAAAGCTCACTACAATGATAGTTAATGAATGAATATTCAAGCCTGCAAACACGGCTGTTCCTCGCAAAACGGGCATCGTGCCCTCTTCAATGTGTTCCTATGTCTTGGAGTTGAATACGTTCCAACTGAGCAGTCGTCCGTATTGGGCAGCCAGGAATGAAAGTATTCACTGAAGGCACATTCCACAGCAAGACAGCAGCTTCGTGCCGAAGCATGGGATTTGCGACATGCTCTGTGATGCATCTTTTTAACCGCGAGTTTACATTAGGCTGGAACGAGAATTCGTTGCCCCAGCAATGCACACTCAATCTAGGAGCGAATTATCTCAAGAAGGGAAGATCGAGCGGTGAACAAACTGAATCCGCCATGTGCGATAACTCGGAGTGAGCGGATTTGAGCGCAACTCAAAAAAGTTTGACTCGCATTTCACAATTTACAATTTCCCCTGCGGAGGCAAATTTTCAATTCGTCGTTGATGAAAAAAATGTCGTCAACGTGCGGAAGTTCGAGCCATTCGGGCTTCTAGTCTCCCTTCGACAGTCGACCTCCATTCCTCCTCAAGAATGCTGTACACACAAACGTCAGTGTACCCGCCGGTTTCGGGATCCGACCAGGCATCTCTCTGCGTTGCCTCCAATGTCGCTCCTGCCCCTTCTAACCATCCACGCATCGCCAAATTGTCGACCCCAGTCGTGAACTCCGCGCGATGAAGTTTTCGTTCTTCAAAAACGTACACCAAGACAGCGTGCAACGCCTCCGTCGCTAGCCCTCCTCGAAAAAAATCGGGGCTGATGAGGATACCGACCTCGCACGCTTTGTGCTCAGTATGGATGTTGAATATCCCGGTCGTGCCGATGAACGTGGACTTCGCGTCGCTGTTCAGCAGATGTATATGGAAGTCGACGAGGGTTGAATCAGGCTCTCGTGATAATCGCCGGGTGCGGGAATCGGCAATAGAAAAGAGCTCTGGAAAATAACGAAGGTATCGTCGCGTTTCAGGACGACAACGGAGAGCAGATACGAAGCCATCGTCGGTTTCTGAAGGAGGAACGAGAGTTAATCGTCCAGACTTGGATGGTAAAGCGACATCGAGGATCATTTCAATCGGGATGAGAGATAGATGTCTGGATTCTGAGCCGAGACACGAGTCTACTAGGCTGCCCAGTCGTGGTAAGAGATAAGAGCTTGTTGAGAGCTTAAGCTCTTAAGAGTCAACCCGGCTCAACCCGGCCCGGCACCGCCACACTTCCTAAGAATCATAACTTACCCTCTTGCTCTTGCTATGCTCGCTGGAGTTGCCAAGTGGGAGTCACGCCAAAAATCTCCTCTCTACTGATGAGGCATGTGGTACATTCTCATCCGAAAAGTCGTCTCAAGAGCTACTCGGCGACTACGATAATTTGGGCCAGAACATATTCAAAGTCGTGGTCGGACTTCGTGAACGGCTGTGCCTGGGGCAATCTCCCCGAGCCCTTTTCTCGGGTGCGGATACACTTCAAGACGAATCTCGCCTCCCGGCCCCGGGGCAATATCAATCGTTGATTTGTTACCGCTGAGCGCGAACTCAAAAATAGGCGGCACATCTGCGAACCACACTCGTTTCGGAAGACCGCCACCATCTCGCTGAATATACATATCGGCCGAAACTCTGCAACCGCTTCCGAAGAAACGCCAATAGAATGCCGAGCGTGTCCATCTCATTACCTTGTAGCTGCTAATCGGCGCCCAACCAATCCCCAAGTTGTCGAGCCAAAGAAATTGCAATGGGACGAGACATTTATTTCTTTATTGATAAACATAACGCGGCAATCTAGTTCGCCGTCCGAAGATGGTCACTATACAACTTCTGTCCGAGGGGCTTCAAGCTATCATACACAAATCGCCACTTGCGATGATATCAAAGACGGAGATTCAGCCTACAGCATCCAGTCAGCAAGATGATGACGCGATGAAAAGAAGTACCCACGGCTTTCTCGGCCTGCTCTTGCATTGCGAAGTAATTCCGATGCAAGCCGCACTCGGTCTTCTCTTTGCCCGCCCACCGGCCCGCGCGCTCGCTCTGCCCCTCGCCAACCTTGCTCGTGCTGTGCCAGTCGCCGACGCTGCGGTAGCCCTGGTCGAGCAGTTTGTTCCGCGGCACGTTGTACTCCGCGATGTACCATTCCACAAAGGGGAACGTCCACTCGAAGAGGGGGTTGAGCTTCAGCAGCCCCGTCTCGTCGACCTCGAGCGGCTGCAGCGACGCACGGTCGGCGCCCTGGCTCTGCCGCCGGCCGGTGATAACTGCCTTGACGCCGAGGTCTTGATACGCTCGCCGTGCGGGCTCAACCTAGATAATCAATTTCGTCAGTTCAACTCGTGACAGTCTGGAAGCAAAGGTCCTACTTTGATGGCAAAGTCGTAAAGGTCCTCGTTCTTCTCCCATAGCTGCTGGCCGAATTTCTTTTCAAAGTCGGCGACGGTCTCGCATCCCTGGGGCTTGTACACATGGAGAGGGACGTCGTACCGCCGCCGTACCTCTTCTATGAGCTCGTAAGTCTCCTGGAAGTGGTACAGGGTGTCGAGGAAGATAAGTGGCGGCGGGGAGGTCGTGATCTTGGAGAGCATGTCTATTGCGACGAGCCCGGTGAGCCCAAAGGCTGTGGTTTGGTACAGTCCTGGTACGGACTCGACAGCCCACTCGAGAATTTCCTCTGGTGTCAGTGTGCGAAGGTGGGCATTGATTGTGCTCAGGTCTTCTGGCGATAGAGGGAGTTGAAGCATTTTAGAGCTCGAGGAAGATGAGGAGGACGAGGAGGAAGATTCTGAATCGGACATGGTAAGGATGTGGTGGGGAACAAAGTTACAAAGATCTGAACAGCAACAACTATATAGCAACGCCTCATATGACGCTTACCGAAAAATCTTCGTAACAATTGTGTCCAAGCACGCAATTTTTCGCGATCGCTAAGCCGGCCTAATCGGGAAATCAGATACCCAAATCTGGACGCGATGGTTGCAAAGCCATGTTCAGTGTATCGTCCGACTAAGCCCGAATGGTGTAAGCTGTTACGGGCACACGCTGCACGGACAAAGCCGTTTACCACATCCTCGTCAAGAATCAGGCTAAATCAGGCCCTTCCGTTCACTCGTGCTCTTCGAAAAATATAATTGCGAAGCCATGTATATTATTACACCCTGCGCGTCATTAGCTGCGCATATATAAGTTCATATCTACAGTCCATGTTCCGTGTTCAAACAGGCACATCAGGCGCACCACGCCGTTGTGCCGAGGCAATGCGGGCTTTTATCCGTTCCTCCTCCTGCCGTTCCTCCTCCTCTTGTTCCAGCTATGAAATGAAAATTAGTATAAGAAATAGCAAGCGCGAGAAACCTGACTAACCACTTCTCTCCATGAGTGATCTGGGGGTGGCTAAAGAGGCGTTTAAACCGTGGACACGGGGAAATGACAAAACTGTGACGTACCCTGCTCGCCGACTCTCCCAGGTTGTGGCTAGTTTTGAAGCCAGCCGCGGTCAGGATTATTCCAATGGTCAGTCCTTGCGCCCACATACGGGCCTGGACGACCTTTTGTGCGGGAGTCTGAAATCTGAACACTAGATTTAGCAAGTGCTAAATGAAATAATGGACAACATACTTGTTGCGGTTGATAATAGCACCAGCGGCAATAAGACTCAGTGCCCATCCACCAATAATGAGGGAATATTCGTGGCGTGAGGCCCAGTCTCCGATCTTATCTTTGGTGGACATCTGGTCCCATTGGGACAGCTCGTGCACCTCCCGTGCTTCCAAAAGTCGGGCCCCTTCTCCTTCCCTATATTCAGGCAATGAATACAACAACTTAGGGACCTCAGGATGACAATGAACGCACCACTGAGATCTGTCGTACTCCAGACCGCGTCGCTCGGCTTGAATTGAGAGGGCGGGTGCCGCAATCATCAAAACGCCAAGTACTTTGAGCGATGGAGGCAGACTTCGGTAGTACGCCCATCTTCGGTGAGCGTACATGGATCCCAAAGTAGCAGCTGAACCACCGGCGAGAAATCCTTCAAGAGCACCCCGACGCGAGGCAGCCGTGTGAGCTTGAATTTGGTCTTCAGACGCAAGCTGGTGTCCAATGTCAGTAACGGTGAAGAGGAAGATTGAATGCACCAACCTTCATTGTGAGTAAAGGAGGAGAGCCTTGTTTTGAGGGTGAGTGAGTTAATGATAGTGACTTCGACGCCCGAAGTCCAGGCTCTTATATGTAGCACATTTTCGCGATCGGCGGAACACTATGCCGTTAATCGCCGGGGACTGAATGACGAAGGTCACGTGGCTGGCAGTTTTGGTCTAGCCCGTCAGTCGCCCATCCGTTTTCTCCCGACGTCATGTCGCCGCGGCGGTCGCGACCTCTCAGTCCCGCATCTCAATAATTTGCCCGAAGCTCGCGGCCCCGAATAATCTGTGCGCTTACTGTGCTGCTCTCATTGCGCGTGCTTCAAAGTTCAAACTGCTAGTGTTCTATAGTCTTACATTGAGAAGACAGTCGGTTTTCAGAGTTCGGTGCTCACCATCGCCGGTGGTGGCCGTTCCTCGATTTTATTTTTGGCTCCGATAAACGTGAGTGGGACCGATGGGTTCACGCGCAAAGTCAGCGCTCGCTCGCCGCTGAGCGCTGAGCGATCATCACACTCAGCAGAACTAGACAGTCAGCTTTGTGCTCAGCACGGGACGATATGACGTTCCGGGAATTGACTGAATCCTCGCGATTCCGATTCTCCGAAGGGCTGAGTCATCAGAGGTGAATTCCGTTATTCCCTTTTTGGGTCAATGGACGAGTAGTTGGGTTCGGACGAGTCCGGAGCGTTCAAAATTTACGCGATGGTTTCATTTCCGGTCATAAACACAATACAAGCTGTATCTACGAACTACCTAAATAGATTATGTACTACTACTGACTACGGGACGAGAACGGTGCGTATGCGTGCCACCAAGAGAACAGAGGAAAGCATTGACGAATGAGAAGGATATAGACTGGGAGCAGACGCCTGCAGAATTAGAAATGATCCACAGTAAATGTCCACTCCCCCCGCGTGATGTCGAAGCTCTCAAAGTGGGTATCCTTCATATTCTTCAACCGCTTCAGGTGCTTGACCGCGCTCGGATGCGACGCGTCTTTGATCGGCTCCCGCGTTGCCTTGTCCACCGCCCAGCACCTCAGCAGCGCAAGCTGCGCGCGCACGTTCAGCCCCGACCCCGGCGGCGGCTTGTCCACCTCGTCGCTATCTGGGTAGACACTGCACTCCTTGTCGTCGAACCGCACCACTTCGCCCAACAGCGCCCCGAGCTTCGGCAGCCCCGTCAGATCCACCGGCTCCAAGAAGTGGATCTCGCCGTAGCCCACCCGGCCTACGACGAGGTCGGGGAATGACGACAGCTTCTCGTACCCCGCCTGCCGCAGGGTCGCCAGGTCGGGCCGTACCCAGTATTCGCCTTCTTCTGGATTCGCCGATGACCCAGAGGGCTCGTCCGCGTCGTTCTGGAACGTGTTCTGCGTGCTCTGCGCGGTGAATCGGTTGGCAGGCGCTCGAGGCGCCGGCGTGGGCGAGTCTGTCAGCCGTGCCTGCGCAGCCGCGCTCTCCTTCTCTCGTGCCGCGATGCTGAGCGCTGGGCTGAACGTGATTTTGCCGCGCACAGACCCAGGGGAACTGGTCCCACCCGACTTGCTGAACAGTTCCGCCGGCTCGACCTTTTTGTCGAGAATCAGTTTTTTGACGCTGTGTCGGGTACCGCTTCCCAGCGATGGGCTCGAGCTGCGCAAGATGGAATCCGGAGAGTCCATTCCCCGGCTGAGAGACAAAACGCCAGGCTTGCCGTTCGTCAACGACATGTTCGAGAAGGCAAACGGATTGCCGGGGGAGCCTTGAGATGTCGGCGTCGCAGCTCCGAATCCACGTAGTTTTGAGGAAGCGGGCGTGTAGCTGAGCCCAACGCGAGGTATCGGGGAACGTGTCGGGACGTCGACAAAGAAGGGCACCTTCTTTTTCGTGGATTGTTCCAGATTCAAAGCATGCGGCCCCGGAGGGAGCATGGAAAACAAGTCGGTGGCAATCGGTTGAGCGATCGACGCGGTTAACGTCCCCTGTGCGCCACCGTTGCTTGCAGTGGCAGTGAACGTGTTGTTTGAGTTGTTGAATCCGCCGAAGAGAGTAGAGCCGCCCATGGAGTTCGACTGCCCGAGAGGAGGGGCGAGAGACTTGTTACCGCCAAAGAGGGTCCCGCCGTTCCCGAACGTGGATTGCTGCTGCTGCTGGGGGTTTTGTTGACCAAAAATCCCAGTAGGGGCAGCGGGAGCATTGTTGTTTGTTGCGCCGAAGGATGGGAACAGCGGAGCACCAGGGGGTTTGGCACCAAAGAGGGATGGCTGTTGCTGCTGCTGCTGCTGCTGCTGCTGGTTGTTATTGTTGAACGCGTTGCCACCACCAAACAGTGGGTTCGGGTTGTTGGTGTTTCCGCCACCGAATACTGGGATTATATATCAGTTTCTCATTTCAAATGCTGCAAATAAACACTTACGAGGGTTGGGATTGGCAGATTGCTGCTGTTGCTGCTGCTGAGCGTTATTGGTAGCACCGAACCCACCAAAACCCGTCGGTTGTTGTGCAGGCGCCTGCTGTTGGGTGTTCCCGAAAAGATTCGAACCTCCGAAGACGTTTTGGGTGGGTTGGGCTTGGGCAGGCTGCTGGCCAAAGATCCCGGGTTTCGGTGCGTTGTTGGCAGTGTTACCTAGAAAAAATTAATACAAGGTCTAATTGTAAGTTGGTGATTCTCACCAAACAAACCCGTCGACGGCTGCGTTGGGGTCGCGCCAAACACACTGGGCTGGGCAGGTTGTGCCGTATTTCCACCCAATGGGTTCGCATTGTTGTTCCCAAAGGTTCCGCCGCCTAGAAAGAAAATGAGCCAAAATATACGCACGGCAAAGGAGAGACGAACCGAAACCGCCGAATACAGGCTTGGGAGCGTTGTTATTGGCGCCAAACGCACTTGTGGTACCGCCGCCAAATATACTGGTTTGCTGTTGCGGTTGTTGAGGTTGCTGCTGGCCAAATGCACCGAAGCCCTGTGCCGCTGGTTGTTGCTGCTGCGGCTGACCGAACGCAGTGCCTGTCCCGAATGCAGGCGTGGGGGCGGCAGGCGCTGCGGCACCAAAACCACCAAAGCCTGCTGCTGGTTGCGTGGTACCACCACCGAACACGGAGGTCTGCTGAGCAGGAGGTTGCGCTTGACCGAATAGGCTGGTAGCCGGCTGCTGAACCCCGCCAAACGTAGCAGATTGCCCAAAGGCACCGGCGGTCTTTCGACCCTGCATATAGTCCTGCAGTCGTAGCTCCTGCATAATATTCAGATCGTCGCTACAAACAGCAACAAGGAGGTCATACTTCGAATGAAGTGCCGCGATACGCAGGCATGCAAGAGATGGATTGATAATTGTTCATCACGTTGGAGTTGGCTGTCGTGGTGTCCTTTTCGGAATACGGAGCATATGGAGGATTGGAGCTTCCTGTTGTGACAGGCGCTGTATTTATATTTTCCCCTCCGTTACCTAAAACGCAATGAGAACTTGAGAGGTTGAAACAAGGGAATACGTACCAGCCATACCTGTCGCTGGTTGTCCAAACGCGCCGGTAGCAGGTTTTCCAAACATCGGATTGGTTTGGCCAAACGCAGAGGTCGTGTTATTGGCAGGCTGGCCAAAGGCGCTGGTCGTCGTTGCGGTGCCTCCGCCACCAAAAGCGCCTCCACCACCGCCGCCAAAGGCATTGTTCGTCCCACCGAACGCGCCAAACCCTGTGGCAGGCTTTGCTCCACCAAACATAGGATTCGCCGCGGGGGCCTGAGCAGCACTGGTACCACCAAACGCGCCTGAAGATCGTCAGATTAGACCAGAAAATACAAGGGGAAAAAAACGAGTACCAAAAGCACCGCCGGTGTTATTGCTCGTGCTCGCGGCGAGGTTTCCGAACATAGGATTGGCCGGTTGCTGCGGCTGCGTACTTTGACCAAAAGCACCAGTTCCGCCGCCAAAAGCTTGAGACAAGTCAGATCGTTGATTGAGGCGAGATTGGAGGCCATACCGGGTGCACCGAATGCTGAGGGTTGGCCAAAAGCCGAGGGCTGCTGCTGCTGCTGCTGGTTGTTATTTCCCCAAGTAGAGCCGAACATTGTGAGAGGAAAGTACAGTGCGCAAAGCCTTTATAGGTGCTTTGGCGGCAAGTCACAACCAGTGGCCGGCACCGCCACATATGCGGCACCACAGACTAAGTCATATTAAGCCTTATCGCCGGATAATAAGTCACACTTCAATAAATAAAATATTTTAATTGAATAATTCGCGGCAGATCCGCGCAGTCACGTGCACTTCACCTTTCAAAAATTTGCTATTCTGAAATGCCAGGCGCGGAGCACAGTACAAGGCGGAAACCCACATTCAATACCCTTGCACGCGAAGAGTCGTTCAGAAGTCCCCCAAAGGATGGCTCAACATACAGCATTTTAAATGAATTTGTCGCCCCGCACATTGAATCCTTCAATGCTCTATTCGACGACTCGGGATTGCCTTCTGGGGACGGAGATGGACGCGGACTAATATCTCTGGGGGTGGAAGACATTGGAGAACGCGTCGTCTTTGACGGAGATGGCAAGGTGGACAACCGCGGCTGGGGAAATCGAATGCGGAGTAGGTTTGTCTCTTTGGCGCGTGCTGCGCTAATTTTCGTGCAGTATGGATCGAATCTGCGAATATCGCTCGTCCAATGGTGCCTGACAAGGACAAGCACTCTACCACACGAAAAGTATTTCCGTCAGAGGTAGAGTGCTGTTTTTTTGGTTCAGTATATCACTAATTATGTTAGGCCCGCGAACGGCTAACGTCCTATAGAGGTCGGATGACCGTCAAGTTATGCTGGACAGACCCCCATGGACAACGCCAAGAAATGCACAAAGACTGTGGCCTTGTTCCTATAATGGTGCGCTCGGTGCGGTGCAATATTCGCGGCATGTCCTCCGCAGAGCTCGTCAAAAAACACGAAGAGCCCGAAGAATTCGGCGGCTACTTTGTCATCAATGGCAACGAGCGCCTCATTCGCTACCTGATTCTCCCGCGGCGGAACCATGTCATCTCGCTCATCCGGCCCACATTCGCCAACCGCGGCCCCTCCTACACCCAATACGCCGTCCAAATCCGCTGTGTCCGTCCCGACCAAACGGCCGTCACAAACTCGCTACACTACCTCTCCAACGGCAGCGCCATGATCCGCTTCAGTTGGCGAAAGCAGGAATATGTCATCCCCATTATGCTGGTTCTTAAAGCCCTCTTCGGCGCGTCCGACAAGGAGATCTTCGAGGGCGTCATGATGCAGGACTACGAAAACACGTTCCTCACCGACCGCGTCGAACTGCTGCTCCGCAGCTTCAAGATGTTCACCTTGAGCACGGGCGAGCAGTGCTTGGAGTACCTCGGCGACAAGTTCAGAGTCGTCCTCGGGACCCCGGAAGACTGGACCAACCACGCAGTCGGCGCCTGGCTCATCCAAAAACTGGTCCTCGTGCATTTGAACAGTCCTCGGGACAAGTACCGAATGCTCCTGTGCGTGTCCTCGAGTCTTGGTTTTTCTTACTGAATGCCCTTCAGTTTCATGCTCCGTAAACTGTACTCGGTCGTCTCGGGAGCGTGTTGCGCAGACAACCCTGACTCCCCGCAACACCAGGAGGTTCTCCTGCCTGGCAGCTTGTACGCTATGATCATCAAGGAGCGGCTCGAAGAAACCTTGAACCAGATCCGCAATACAATCACCATCGATGTGCGGAACGGCGTTACCGTGGATTTCAACGACAGTAGGAAAACGCTTCACTTTTGCTTTTTTTGTTGAATCTCTCGCAGAAAAATACTTTCAAAAGGTTCTGAGCAAGGTGAATTTCGACATTGGAGCAAAGTTGTCGAATTTCCTCGCCACAGGAAATCTCGTCTCTCCGACGGGTCTCGATCTACAACAAACAGCCGGGTTCACCATTGTCGCCGAGAAACTGAACTGGCAACGGTATATCAGCCACTTTCGATGTATCCACCGTGGTGCTTTCTTCGCTGAACTGAAAACTACGACTGTCCGAAAATTGCTTCCCGAAGCATGGGGTACTTTCATGTTTTTTTCTCTTAGAATTTCCCCTAATGCCACTTTCCTAGGTTTCCTATGCCCTGTCCACACCCCCGATGGCTCACCTTGCGGCCTTCTCAACCATCTGTCCCGCACATGCCGCATCGTCACCTCCCCACTAACCGTCGCCCACATCCCCGCTGTCCTCGCCGCGCACGGCATGACCCAAACCTCCACCCCTTCCGTCGACGGGCGCAAAAACGTCTGCGTTCAGCTCGACGGGCGCGTCATCGGCTGGGCGCGCCCGGCCATCGCCGCGCAGCTCGCCACGAACCTGCGCATCTGGAAAACGGAAGGCATCAACGAGATCCCGCTCGACCTCGAGATCGGGCTCGTGCCCGAGTCCAAGGGCGGGCAATACGCCGGGCTGTTCCTGTTCGCGACGCGCGCGCGGATGATGCGCCCCGTGAAGTATCTGGCGAATGGAAGGGACGACCAGGTTGGACCGTTCGAGCAGGTATATATGGATATTGCGTGTACGCCGGAGGAGATTGAGGTCGGGATGTCGACGCATGTGGAGCATAACCCGACGAACTTCCTCTCGATATTGGCGAACCTCACGCCGTTCTCGGACTTTAATCAGGTATGGGAATTGAAGGACGTTGGTGTACTGCGACTTACATCCATCACAGAGCCCGCGAAATATTTACCAATGTCAGGTAGGGCTCTTCTTCATTCGAGAAATATGATGTTAACCGTATTTCAAGATGGGTAAACAAACGATGGGGACGCCGTCCACGGCTTTACAGCACCGGACAGACAACAAGCTCTACCGCCTCCAAACCGGGCAGACACCCGTCGTCCGACCTGCGTTGCACAATACCTACGCCATGGACTCGTTCCCGAACGGCACCAACGCCATCGTCGCCGTTATCTCGTACACTGGATACGACATGGAGGACGCCATGATCCTCAACAAGTCTGCGCACGAGCGTGGATTCGGGTACGGGACGGTGTACAAATCCCAGATCATCGACCTCAAAGACGTCCCCGGCGCGTCAAAATCCGCCACGCCCACGCTCCATTTCGGACTGGGGCGCGATATCCAGCGAAATGGCGACAAGGCACATTCTTGCATTGATTTCATCGACACGGATGGGCTGCCTTTTATCGGCACTAAGCTTTCGTCCGGGGACCCGATCGCTGCGTACATCGACGATACCACGGGACGGACACGGTTTGTCAAGTACAAAGGTGATGAGATGGGGCTTGTCGACCAAGTGCGGCTGCTAGGCAGGTACCAGACATTCAACTCCCGAACATCTTTGCTGATCATACGTATCAATGATAGGCTCAGACGCGGGAGATTCAGAGCTTCAAAAGCTGCACATCACGCTCCGAATCACCCGTTCGCCTGTCATTGGTGACAAGTTTTCGTCCCGACACGGACAGAAGGGTGTCTGTTCGCAAAAATGGCCCGCCGTGGACATGCCCTTCAGCGAGAGCGGCATGCAGCCTGACGTGATAATCAATCCGCATGCGTTCCCCAGTCGAATGACGATTGGCATGTTGGTCGAGAGCATGGCGGGAAAGGCCGGGGCGATGCATGGGCTCGCACAAGATGCGACACCTTTCAAGTGCGACATTGCTCTATTTGTCGTTCAAATGTCACTCATTCTTGTCTGTTAGATTCACAGAAGAGGACACCGCTATCGAGTATTTCGGCGAGCAGCTCCTGGCCTCGGGATACAATTATTATGGCAACGAGCCCATGTATTCCGGGATAACAGGCCAGGAGTTCGCGGCCGATATCTACATCGGCGTCGTATATTACCAGCGGCTAAGGCACATGGTTCTGGACAAGTTCCAAGTGCGGACAACGGGCCCCGTCGACCCCGTAACGCGACAGCCCGTCAAGGTACATTCATTTCTTCAATTTGCCTTGGGGAAAATGGAACCTCTCGTATGTTGACGCGCACAATCACAGGGCCGAAAACGTGCCGGTGGGATCCGATTCGGGGAGATGGAGCGCGACGCGCTCATCGCGCACGGAACATCGTTCCTGTTGCAAGACAGGCTAATGAACTGTTCTGATTATTCAACCGCCTGGGTTTGCCGCACATGCGGTAGTCTCATTTCCTTGGGATACGAGGATATCAGTTTGGGCGAAGTGGCCATGGGCGCGTCCAGTACGATTCGGCCATCAGGGCCCGGTGGGGAGTATTGTCGCGTTTGTCGCGCGGCTGCAGAGGCGCAGGACGAACTGGAGCGAGCAGCCCTCGCCGCGGGCAAAGCTGCTCCTCCGCTACCGCGAGCGGACGTCAAAGTCGCGATCTCATCTCAACATGTGCTAGGTCGCGCTTCAAAAGGCGGCGACTTGGACGTCGTCGCAATACCATATGTGTTTCGCTATCTTTGCGCGGAATTGGCGTCGATGGGGATCGCCGTTTCTCTCGCTGTCATGTAGTTCATCTAGTAGAGTCGTAATCGCAGTCCTTATATTTAGCAGAGATCTATGTTATGATAGATAGGAATCCTAAAACCACCGTATAGGTCATACGCAAAAAGCAAGAACGAGATTACAATCCACTCCATCCAAATCCAATCAAGCACCAGCTTGCTACCTACATACTAGTATAAATTCTGCGAAGATCCTCGAGCACAAAATATAAGATAAATTACAATGAAAGAACGGAGAGAGAGCATAAATGGACTACGCGCCGACCTCGGACACGGTCGTCGGGGTATGCACGCGGCTAGATGCCGTGGTAGGGGTATGCACGCGGCTGGACCCCGACGAGGTTTCCGGTGTCGCAACTTGCAGTGCACGTTTCATACGGGGCTCGGGAGCATAAACGTCTGCAGCCGGCGTGGGTGTGTGTATAGGTGTGGTGGGAGTGGGAGCGGGCGCGGGCGCTGCAGCAGCCACAGGAGCCGGCTCCGACTTCTTTTTCGTCGTGCGCCGCTTTCGCGGAACAGGCTCCGCCTCCCCGCCGCCAAGAAACAGCTCCACGAGCGATAGCTCAAGCGTCACCTCGGCGGGATCGCGCGTCGGCACCGTCGCCGTCACTGTCGTCGCCGAGGCCGCGGGATGCGTATCAGACGAGGACGGCGACGGGTACGGGACCTCGTACGGTGCGGGCTCAATCGTGACGCCGGCCTTGGCGAGGAACATGTCAAAGATGAGTCGGCACTCGTCCACGTTGGTCGCTTTGGCGAGCAACCGCCGCATGTCGCGCGCGTGGTCCTCCGCGATCGCGGGCGCAGGTGGAGCGGGCGCACGGACAGGAGATGGGGTAGGCGCGGACCTCCGCGGAGTCGTAGGCGACGCCTGTGAAGTAGTGAGGGATTGGGATTGGGTCTGGACCACGGGCTTCGGCAGTGCGCGCTTGCCAGCCTCAGCGGCAGCAGCAGAGGGTCTGCGACTCCGCGCCTGCTCGTCAGTTTGAGCGTGCCCATTACCGTTGGCAGGGCGGCTGTGCCCGTGTCCATTGCCGTTAACATTGGAGTTGTTGACGTTAACGTTTCCGTTCCCATTCGCAACCCCATTGTACTCAGGTTTTCCGGGGACAGTAGGCGGCGCTTGCCCATCGGCCATCTGCTGCTCCCAGGTAGGCATCGCCCGCCGTGGCTGCTGCTGCGCGGCGGCACTCTCCTTGCGAGAGCGCGTCGAGGCGTTCATGCCGTAGTCCTCTTCCGAGGGCGACGACGGGGGCGAGATGGGCGGTGCGGGGGGCATACGCGGCGGAATGGGACGGTTCGCCAGGTTGCCGTACGACGTCTGGTGCGCCAAGCCGTTGGCGGTCGCGCGCACAGGGGTCGTCGGCGGCATCTTGCTCCCCCCATTCCCACGCCCGAAGTCCTCCGACGGTTGGCTGCGCCCACGCTCGGACGTGCCACCCATCGCGAGCTTGGACATCATGCGCTGCAGCCGCCCCGAACCCTTCTTCTGGTCATTCAGGGTCCCGGACCCCATGTTGCCCTGATCGGGTGGACCCTGAGCAAGGAAATCAAGCATTTCGCGTCCTGCCGCCGACACCTTGGGAACATCGGGCGGGCCCTCCGCAAGGAAATCCATCAGCTCGCGCGTCGAGGCCGACACGGAAGGCGAGACGGCGGGGGCGCGCTTAGGGGTCGTGGGCTGCCCAGCTTTGGATGGAGTACGAGGGGGTGGCGGAGGCGGGGGCTCGTCATCGTCATCCGAGCCGGCCATGATGTCGTCGATGTCCATGTCCTCTGCTTTTTTCTGTATCCGCCGAGTTTTGGCCGGGAAGCCGCTGTTAGGGTCGAAACCCGCGGGACCAGAAGGGCCTCGCCTAGGCTGCGCTGTGGGCATGGGAGGGGTTGCCTGGGAAGGAGATGAGTTGAGGTTGGAACGAGAGGACTTGCGGGGGGCGACCCGCGATGCGGAGGAGTTGCTGGTGGAGCTGACAGAGGTGGTGGAAGAAGAAGGAAGATTAGGGGGGGATGTAATATTGATCTTTCGAGGCGTGGGAGCTGATTTGGATGGCATCTCCTCTTCGTCTTCTACAATAGAATCCACCTGGCGTAAAGATGGTCTTCTTCCGTTGGCTCGCGAAGCCGGAACGAGTGAAGTATCCGACTGTTCGCCTTTGCCCAAAGCCAGGGGCGGGGGACGACCTCTCGCGCGCTCCTTCTCGTTTTTGTACACCTTCGAAATTGCGAAAAAACATTGAGCCGAAACCCCTTTGATGGAATCATTGATCGTACCTCCATCGTCTTCAATCTATCCGGCGTCAAAGACACCTTCATGGTCGAGTCGGACCGCATCAGATTATCAAACTCTTTTAGCATGGCCGTGTCCTAGACAAGATGAGTGAAGACACTGGCAAGACAAAAAATAATTACCTCCGGGGGAGCATCGTATGCAGTGTCGTCGCTGAGCATTGACTCGGACCTCTTGTGACCGCTTTGACTGTCGCCGTCACTGGAGTTGCGATTGCCCGAAAGGAGTTTCTTGCGCGCCTTGTCGAAGGACGTGCGCGACGTAGACGCGGCTGCAGCCATTGTGGTGGTAGTTGCGGTCGTAGTGGTATCGCTCGAGTTACGGGAGCGGTTCTGGGACGATGAATCACGTCCGGACGACAACAGATCTTGATTTGACGCAGAATTTTGCGAGAGAGATGGTCTGTCGCTACGTGAGAATGATTTGCTGCGTCTGGGTTTGGGAGTTTGTGCCAATTGCTCAATCTGCTGATATACTGAAAGGGGTGTCAGGTGGGTGGGATGCTGCCAAAATTTCACCGACCTCTCATAGATTTAAAGAGCGCATAAATAGAATGGTCCTCGCAGAGCGCGACGAACACATCTTGCACAGTAGCGCCAGTTCGGCTACTATCCCGAGCAGCCACCCGCCCGACGTTGGACAATATGTGCCTTTGGAGGACGTCAATGATGCCGAGTTTCACCGTTAGAAAATTGCACATACTCGCACATGGATCTGTAGTTTTGTCTTTAGGGGGGACTGGCTCAAAATGTATATATGCAACGCACTCGAGGATCGCGGTCAAATATAAAGATGCGGGAGCCACCAGAGCCGGGATCGGTGGAGTAGTGCCGCCCAGCTGGGTCATCTTCTCCTGTATACGGGCCACGGCGGTAGAGTCCTCGTCGGTCTCGTTGAGAGTCGAGTACGCTTCGCATTTCAGCCGCAAGAGCTAAATGCGATGCTAGGTATATGGCACCCGCCTGATAGCAGTTAGTGACGCACCTCAAAAGCCCACTGCAGGTTGAAAGACGGGGTATCATCCTCCAGAACAGCCGGGCGAGGCGTGCGGTCCCAATATGCTCGTAACTCGACCTCGGCCTCTAGCAAAGCCTCCTTGCCGAGGGAAGTCGGAAGAATAGTGAGGAGACTGGCGCGGAGCTTGTCCGTGGATAAGGAGCGCGACGTGTTGAGGATATTGAAGAGAAATTCATCCAAGAGGACGTTGATTGAGCGGAGGCCCTCAAGCTTCAGCTTAATGGGGCGAATGTCCGAGAGTATGACGTCCGCGGAGTGGGAGGAAATATACGAGGGCCCTGGGGCAACCGGTGAGGTGGATGAGGACGGGGGCGGGGGCGAGCTTACCAGTTGCCTCAGAGGCGGCCGGCATCGAGGGAGAGAGCGGAAAGGCGCAAAGAAGACCACTTTCGTGCTCTTCTCTGATCAGTGATCACGGAACCCGCAATCATTGTTCCCATCACAGGACTTGGTACTTTGCAAAAATGCCAAATGGTCACCACCGGACTCAAGTAATTAGGCTCTCAGGCGGTGGTTCGTGGGAAATCCGATTGCATATTTCAAGGAGAGAAAAAAATCACAAATGGGGACGGCACGATATTTACGGGTCACTATAGAGAAATATGGGTGGGCACCGATAGGTGAGAAGAGTGTAAGGGTGTTGTCAAGGTGGGAGGGTGGGCTGTGGGTCGCGTGGAAGCTGCGAATCGAGGAATAAACGCGGCCAGAATTAAATTTCGTAGGCAAGCGCTTCGGGTTTTGAAGGGATAAGACCCAAGGGAAAGAGTAAACACTGCGTGAGAACTCCCAATCTGGTGCGAATATCAGCTGCATCTAGTGAGGATCCCAATACCCGAAGTCGAAGTACTTGGCATCCACGAACGATGGTCGCGCAAGCGAACAGGCTGTTCGGAGCTGAAGCTCTGAAGCGCTGACAGCCTGTACGCATTCAACAACACGGCACCCACGCCGTGACATGAGTGCAAGCTCGAAAGGATACATTGTCGGCTTCAAGTTTTTCGAATTGCGAGCCACGAGAGAAAATGCATTTGGTGGAAGTCACTTTTTATCAAGTTCGAGTATGCTGATAGGCGCACAACCGCCAACTTTGAAGATGTCAACGCAAATGTGGGTGCGTACGATGCGCGTCCGAGAATCGGCGGTATTCGAGACTTTTCGGGGTACGACTAGACAGAAAACAATTGCTGTTCCGAACAATGCAGCCCGGGACCCAAGCGAAGGAGGCGCAGTAGGGTCGGATCCGAGCGCGAAGGATGCCTGGAATGTTTGCGAAAAAAGCCAAAAAAAAAAAAAAAGTGCTTCTCCATCTCATCGCCGTACTATCGGAGCAGTCAGCTGAATCGGGGGAGCGAGCCGGCACAGAAAGACTCCGCGGAGTGTTCAAATTGAGTGAGGTCGGTGTCCGTTTATGCACCGCTCTTCCCAGAGTGGTTAGAGAGCGAATTTACGAATTTGAAGCACTGTGAAGAGACCATGTTCTGAATTGTCCTAGGTAATAGAAGGTATGGAGGTAGCAAGCTAGAAGAGGCTATAAGTTTGAGCCCTGTAGAGTCGTCTTGCCTGGGTTCTGCCATCGAGTCTGAATCTGGTCTATCAGTGTGCTCTAGAGAGTCAGATGTTGCATCTGCGGGTCTTGAAATTGATGCCGACTAGGATGCCTTTGGAGTTTAGGGCTGTTGAAGAAATTGAAGGGCGATCCGCGTGGTGTGCCACAATAGTGGAAAGTGTGGCGGTAGAGATCGTGGGAGAATTTACACAGCGTATATTGCTCAAAAGGTAAGGGAAGAGCCTCGGAGCGTAAAGAGGCGAAGACGCGACTGAAGACTCCTTGGAAGACGCATTCCATGATTGCGGCGAAATCGCCAGGTTGAATTTTTTTCTTCTTTGACTTCAGTTATCCAAGAAATTTGCTATATACCTATGCTACACAAATGCTACACGTATAAATCCGCCTGCAACATATTTTCCACCGCCATCTCCTCGTCCGACTTGTCACCCAAATGTGAAGGCGGGCTTTGTACGACCATCTTCTCGCCTATCGCGGGCGAAGGTGGCGACGACCCCGAAGAAAACGTCTGTTCCGACAACCCCAAAGCGGGCGGTGAATGCAAGGTCTCGTCCGCCGTCTTCAGCTCCTGCACAGGAAGCTGTCGTCGATTGCCATCTGTGGACGCCGACTCCTGTTCCCACGTCTTTTCTAGCACCTCAGGATCTTTTCCCACAACCGTAGAAGAAATAGATCTCTCCTCGTCGTCTCTCTCGGACCACGCATCTGGCGGCCACAGCACAAACTCGCCCTTCTTTAGCAACTCCGACACCTTGATCGAATCCAAATCCGCCATCTCTCGCACGCGCGCCGGCTGCGACGGCATGAACGAGTAGTGCCGCGCCGACGTCTGCACAAACTCATAGTCCGGCTGGAACTTGTGCGGCAGCGCCGCATTATACCGCGCTCTCGCGCGAACGCCGTTGGCCGGCGCGCAAATGTTCGCCAAAACCTAGGACGGGAGTCAATTCCGTGTTCAAACAACACGAACACCAAAGAAATCAAGCGCTCACCCAGGGACCGAGCGTACTGTGCCGCTCCTTCGAGATGCCCGGCATGCACGCCACGACCGAAAGTGCCTCCCACGTCGGGACGCTCTCGGGCACAGGCGGAGTCGTCAAGGACTCCGCATCCGGCGCGTTCAGACGCGTTGACGGAAGGAGGAGTGGCCGTTGCATCACTGACTTTGTTCCAGTCAGTGCGACGCTGGTTTGTTCCGTATGCCCGTTTCTGTGCGCAACGAGCGCGCTCGGGGTGGGGAAGATCTGGTCGCAATCTGGCGGACGCCGGATGAGTATCAATGACAATCGACTGATGCCAGTCCGAAGAGTACCTTGAAACGGGCAAGAGATCGCCTCTAGTACATGGGTCTCTGCATGCAACGCAAGCTGCGTAGAGCTCGGAAAGCTTTCCCCGCATATGTCCCACATACACGTCTACACCGAATCAACTAACAAAACGGGCGATTTTATTTGCGGGAGACTCACGGTTAAATCCTGGTCCTCCTGCGCGTGAACCTCATGTAGATGCGTCACCAAATTTTCAACCGAGTTCAAAACCGACCCGCACGCAAACCATTTACACGGCACCTCTCGCAGCCGCGTGCACGCCTCCAGCATCGCAGCCGCCTCCTCCTCATCTGTACCAAGGTGTTATCAAAGCACAAGCAATTCACATTAACACGAACTCTTGGTATTCTGGTACATCCCTACATTGATTCAGTCGCTCTCCGTTTTGTTTGTTTGGAGTGCTGCATACCTCGCGCACGCCGCTGCTTCAGCTCCGCCATGTCGATTTCGGGCTCGAGCTCGGGCTCTGGCTCAGGCGCCTGCTGCTCCTCCATCTCCCGCACCCCCACCTCCTGCATCGATACATCCGCTGCATCCGCCACATCCACTGAATCCTCGTTCACCATCATTGCCTCCTGCCTAGGTGGTGCCCGCCGCTTCTCGAGGTCCCGTGTGACATAGGCGGGCCGAGAAGGGGCGAGCACGTAACAGTTAGGCAACGAAGAGCGGGGCCTGACGACTCTCTTCAACGATGACGGTACCGGGCTATCCGGCAAGAATAAAGGTATCCGCGCCGGCACTGGCGCTCGCACCGAAGGCGGAGGGGAGCCCGATTCGGACGACGACGGCGTACTTTTCGCGGAGGGCTCGTTCGAGGATATGCGCATCGGCACAATGGGCTCCTCCCGCCGCGGCGGGGCCTCCAACGCCTGCCGCTTCGCATACCGCACGCGATCGTCGTCCGAGGGCGTCTTCCCCAGCGCTCGCAGAATATCGTGCGCCATGAACCGTTTGTCCGCGTCCTTCGGCGTGCGCGGCGTCGGTGCGTCACCCTGGGGCAGCGGGCGTTTGCCGTTGACGTTAACAGCCGGCGCTGGTGTGTCATTCGGGGGGCGAGAGAAGTGCGCCTCCGGTGCGTTCTTGGCTACGATACCGCTAAACTGTTTGTACGTCGCCAGCACCGTCGAGGACAGCGGAGCCTGCAGCAACTCGTTCACGCCTGCAGGGCTAACGTATATGACCGCCGTGCCCCGGAAGCGGAGCTGTTTGAATGCAGCTTCAGGCGAAAATCGCACCTGCTTGTCGCCCTTCGCGTCTGGACCGAAAAACTGAATCTCGCCCGTTGGAAGCTTCTTGACCCTGATCTTCGCGTGCGGGATGTCCATGTAGGTCTGGGGAGGGGACGCCTTTTGCCATGTGTTGATCAAATTTAGGAAAACGGTCAAGCGTTTGGCGTCCGCAGACGCTGCGGACGAAGGATCGATCTTCGCGGGAGCAGGAGCGGAAGCCTGGGGAGGACCAGGAGCCTGGAAGGCGATCGGCGTGGGATTCGGGGTCGCAGCCGTTGGGGTGACGCGTGGCTGGGCAGAGGTACTAGGAATCGGTTGTTGTGCCTTTGTGGCAGGGTTATGTGCGAAGGGAGATATGCCATAGCTCGGAGTCGGTGCAGGGGCAGGGGCAGGGGCGGGGGCGGGGGCGAGGGCGGGGGCGGGGGAGGCAGATGACTGCCAAAGGTCAGAATGATATGAGCAATCATAGGACGCGCACATACTTTGTGAGATGCTGATGCAGCCGTGGGCACTCTCTGCGGCGCTTGAGAGTGCTGAGAGCCACGTTGGAATAATGGGTTAGGCTGTAGTAGTGGGTTGGACGGTACATGTGCAGCCGCGGAAGACTGTGTCTGTGAGTGACGTCGTGGACTTGACCGCGTCGGCTCTTGCCTCGGGGGCGGTTGTTGAGGCTGAGAAGTGACTGTTGCCATCGGCGCTACAGTCGCTGGTTGTTCCCGGGGTTGGGAAATCCGTTGAGCTACTCCGGACGAAGAAGGATGGGATTGCTGCCGCAGGGGCTGAGTCGCCGGAGATTGGTTGCGAGATGGGGTCTGTGGCCGAGGAGATGGTATGTTGGTGTTTTTCTGAGGATGCGGCGCTGTCGCTGACGGGCGATAATGCTGCGAATTTGACTGCGACGTGTGATGCTGCGTTTGCTGAGGTATTAAGGGAGGCGTTTTTCCGATCCAGTAGTTTTGAGGTTGGGGGTCTTGATAATAGCCTTGAGGTTGCCCGGAAGAGCCGGCGTATTGACCGTCTTGATAGAAATTAACTAAGAAGGTGAAACAAAAAAAGGCGCACCTTGGCCTGGGGGCTGGTAGTGTTTCCAAGTTCGGCTTCCCTCGTAAGAATAGTTTGTTTGCGCCTGATGAAACCCGTTAGGATGTTGGCCGTTGGGCTAAGAGAGACATGGTAAGAATTCGGTTATTGAACAAAGAGGAAAGTCGGACATGAACTTCCTCAATTCTGGCAGTTGGTGCAGGGCTGAGTTGCACGGGTGGAGAGTTGTTCAGCAAAGGGAAACTGGATGTAGAGGCCTCTGGGGCGGGGTCGTGATATGTAAGAAGGGGTCTAGACTGGGATTATGAACGCGTCTGGTGTCTCACAAGAGCACTCGCCTATTCCTTTGAAGTGCCTCTAGCTGCCGCCTTTACAGCTGAACATTGAACGAAGAATCTTACACTGGAAAAAAGGATACGTACCGGGCCTCCTCGCCCTCTTGGATCTTCCTCTGGAGTTCATTCGCCATTCGGTCGTAGTTTCGTTTGCCCTCTTCATTGCGAGCATTGGCGGCATCGATTACCTTTTGCATATCCTCGATACGTTTGCGATTGACCAAATACGCGCTCTCGTCGAGGACGACGGGCCGTTGGTCGCCGCCTGACATGGCGAAAGGGAGAGAGGCAGGTTGACTAAGCATTCCCTTTTGGGAACGTGTCCAAAACATCAGGAAAATCCAAAATACTTAGCTCCATAGACCCATGGGGGCCATGACAGGCTATGAGAGCAGGACAGCGCATTATATTGTGCTATGGGAGGCTATGGTGGTCTATGCATTCTGGTCTCAACTCTGGGCATCTATGAAAACAGATCAATAATAGGGGAAGTCAGAGTGCTTGATTCTGAGTCAATTCAGAATCTGATTCATGATTGATTCTGCGAGAATCGACTCAGAATTGACTGGACCAGAATCTACTTTTTGATTCAATTCTATAGAGCTCCCTCTGGAGGAGGAACTCATTGATTCTTGACTTGATTCTGGGACCGTCCTGTCATAAGAATCAGCCCACATCAGGAAAACTGACCCCCACTTGATAGCACTTCCTAGCACTGGCCTAGTTACATAGCAATACATAGTGTCCATAGCTACTACCCCCCGATAACAGTGCTAGGCTAACAACAAGCGACACTAGGCGAGCTCTAGATCGTAGGCCTGTGCCCGCTGCCCGCTGCCTGCTGCCTGCTACCTGCTGCCTCCTTCCTCCTTTCAATTCTCGCCACTAGCAGCATGAGACAATATGATAGATTAATTAATATACAGGTACGAGTTCCCCCGACACGCGACCACACCAGCACCAGCAACTGCCGCCCCACCTACTGCACCAAGAAAATGTCCTGTCAATATATCCTATAGATTTAGCTGAAGCAAAACCATGAGCTCCACTTGAAAGGAAATAACGAGACACGTATTCAGGTGGCTTCGCCCAATCATGTAGCTGCTTCTCGTAGAAATGAGCAGCAGTGGGTTCACGCAACAACGTGCGGATATTCTCAAGAATGTGCTGGCAGATTTTGTTGTACTTCTGCCGCGTGAATTTGACCGTGGTGCCCTTCATTTCCTTGTGAGAGCAATTAGTGACCTGCGCAAAAAGGTGTCAAGAGTCAGTGTGGACGTATGGTTGACCCAATCAAGGCAGGGGGGGATTACTTTTTTCTGCAAAAATTTCTTGAGTTCCTCGCGGTAGGTGGAGCCTTCGTCCATGACCTGCACAGATCTGGCTCAGGAGATGCAATACGATCATTGAGTTACAGACGATTGACCCGAAGGGGTTTAATGAAAGTGAGCAGGAGAAACTGCGATGAAAAAAGCTTGTACGTTCCAACACATCTCCTTCCACCACCACCCATGCTTTCACCTCAGTTAAACACTCCTTGGCCTCAAGGTTGTCGGGGAAGCCCTTGACACACAGAATGGACACGTCAAACCCGCCTCACGTGAACAAAGTCCTTGATCCACGAGTAGTAGTGCAATCAGTGCGGCTTGGTGTTGTTGTCAGTACATGTATGTGGATTGAGCGAGCTCCGAGTCGGCTGAGTTCTTCCCTTCTCTTTGTCGCCATCGCCGTCCGAGCCGTCATTCAAGCTGCAATCGGAATGGGTTGACCTTTGAGTGCAGGGTCGATGTGGCGGGTGGAATGCGACCCACGCAAGATGAAAGATGCGCCACTGCTGACTGCTTGCGACACTGAAAATGCGCGGTTTAAGTTGTTTACGTGCGGGACCGAAGACGCGCGGCTGCTCAGGAGGTAGACACGTGCCAAATAGCCTAGGAGCCCAGTGGTGCATAGCACACCCATAGTGGCAGGCCAAGCTATACCAGCACTAGTTGAGTGCTAGGAAGTGCTATGGACACTATGACACTATGGGAAAATAGAGCCCAACTATCGCTCGGCAACGGTTTTCCTGATGCAGAATCGACCCCAGAATGGAGCTCAGAATCGGGTTGGTCAAGGTTACCACTCAATTCTCATTTGATTCACCAAGCAGAATCAAATCAGAATTGCATCCAGAATCAACCGTGAATCAAGTGTGAATTGAAAACTCTGGAGATCTATCAGGAACAATTGGGGCATTGGGAGATATCTAGGGCCACAAATTGCTGTTTCTCTTGTGTCTAATCTATTTTTTTTTTTTGCAATCTAATGCTTGTTGTTCTCCTCAATCTAATGCTTTTTCAAAAACCTTCACATCCATTCAAAAATATCCCCAAAACCAAAGTTGTAAAGCTCATTGAGCTCTACAAGAAGCTCTACAAGAAGCTCTACAAGAAGTGTCTAAGGCAATTTTATGATCCACAGCTTCGTTGGCCCACAAAACATAAAATACTTTGTAGTCTTTTGAGTTGCTTATTGTGGTTGGACACCTCCACTGTTGGAATATCAAGCTGAATTCCCACGGTGCCCACCGGGCGCGTAATTCACCCGACATGCTTACCGAGCCCGAGGTTCAACTTACCAAGCATTAGTGAGACATACAGAATATTCTAGATGTATTGTAGAGTATAAAGCCTTGTAATATGTTCCATAGTAATACAGTTTGTTCTTCTACTGTTCATTAGAAGTGAACATTCTTACATCCACCTACCCCATGTACTGATCAGAAACCTTTCCTAATATGGCTTCTGTGGTCTACTGGTTATATTGTCCTTTCGTAAACTTTGCCAGAGTGCCACATCTGGAAATCAGTTTTTCTTTGCTAGAGATGCACCAATGTGCTGGAGTGACGGCTTCTTGATAGGCATCATTAGACATCTCTTATCGTCCTGGAGCTCACCTGTCTCCTTGGAGCTCCCAAGAAAAGTATTTCTAAGAGATCCTTGGCTCTATTTCTATCTCTTATTTCTATCTCTTTGTAGCTAGAATCAGCGGCCCCGGGTAAATGCACATAATTTCGCTTAAAGCCTTGCGCAACCGCCAGTGGACTCAGACAGGGACTTCATCAAATTTTCTCCATCCTCCCTTTCTTCCCACTTCCACCTCCTCTTATGTCTTTCACATTCTGCCCTCGAGTCTTCCCACCCTTCGCGAGTTCTGCTGGTATTCCAAGCACCTTCAAGCTCTCAACATGTCAAGACTTCTTTGCTTCAAGATCTTGTCTGGACTTCCCACTCACAAAATCCTCAAGTCATTCTCAATAATGCGCTCAGGCAGCAAGTTCACAAGTCTGTATCCAGATCTACACTCATAGACATCCATCACTGACAATGGATCTTTGTGGCGGACTTTGGGCAGACCATTGATTTTTGCCATTTTGTACTGCAGTCTTTTCTTTTATTCATATTCCAGCAATATATTTGAATAGATTTCTGTCTCCTTTCATGTGGCCTGGATGAGTGCAGAACAAGAAAAATCCGGAATCATCACTGCTGCTTGGTGAGCCATCTGCGCAAGCATGTGAATTAATGGGTGCTCTAGCCAGCTCTAAGTGAGTTCTAGGGTAGAGAAGACAATCTAGGTAGTTCTCCCTAGAAGGGGGGGGGGGGGGGGTGCCTAGGGCTCTAGGAGCCTACTGGAGCCTCTCTAGCACTAGGTAGAGAGGGGGGATTTTCCAGATGCAAGGTCACATGTTTAAACCCTGTAGAAAACACATTTAAATAAAATGTTCACACTATACTTAGCAAGTCAATACAATAATAATATGTCCAATAGAGTCAGATATAACACTGGGGGCAAAAGCCAAGGCATATGGGATTCATATGCCTTACACATGTGGTTTGCATGCCATCACATTGTGCAACAAAGGTTTCAGTTACCTTTGTTGCACCTTTGTTTTTTGGGGTGACTCAAAGGCAAAAACAAAGGTGCAACAAGGGTGATTGACACCTTTGTCACAAAGTTTGACGGCATGTGAACCACATGTGTGTAAGGCATATGAGGTTCACATGCCTTGGCTTTTGCCCCCAGTGTAATAAATGAAGTCAATCCGAAATCTAATGAACTAAAGGTTGTTTGCATGTTCACTAACAAGTAATAGATTGTGCAATATCTTTTATTTTTTACTTTTATTATGTCTATCAACTATGGTAATGAGGTGCTATGAGCAGTATGGTTATGGCCACTGTGGCAGTGGCAGATGCTGTTGAGGTGGCTGTGGAGTGGGTTTGGTAGCAGCCTTAGCATGTTTGTAGTGTCTTGTGGCTCATCTTGCTTGCTCTTGACCATGGAGAGCCTCTGCTGCTGTGATCTCCGGCTAGTGCTGATCTGCCGGGAACTCGGGCCACTCCAGAGTGGTGATCAGAGCAGATCCGACCCATGCTAGCAATCATCGCCAATCATGTGGATGGATGTGCTTTCTTTCTGTGACACTGCTTACTACTCTTTGCTTTTGGGTGCACATGCTCTTCACACAACATATTATTGTGAACACGAATACTGGAGAACCATGAACTGGAGAATCTGGAGACCCCCTTGAACATGATCACGAGTTTGAGGAGACTTCATCAATGACCGATACCGACCTCGGAGCAGAGGAAAGCCTTATTGGAGCAGCAAAAGGAGCTACACCTGTGCTCAGACAGTGTTTCTGCAGCCCCACCAACTCCCACAACACCCACCACTGTCACCAACAGCCTGAGTACACCTGGGAAGCACATCTCACACCATCTCACAGGCCTGATTTTTTTCACCATGCAAGCTGGAGTTCTCACAAATACTGTCTTCAGCTACCCCTTCACTGATTGACACCATACTCACACCTGCTGCTGTAATGATCCCACTGCTTTACCAGAGAATTCTGCTGCTCTTGCATGTGTCATCACCACTGACTGTGTTACCCATGCCCATGCATACCCCTGCCCCTGTCCTGCTGCTGTACCAGTCGATTCTGCTGTCACTCTTGCACACATCATTGCTGTCACTCTTGCACACATCATTGCTGTCACTCTTGCACACATCATTGCTGTCACTCTTGCACACATCATTGCTGACTGCATTGCTCACCTGCCTACTTACTCTTGCATTGCCCATGCCCGCACCTGCACCCACACGCAAACCCCTGCCCCTGTCCTGCCACTGTACCAGTCAATTCTGCTGTCGCTCTTGCGCACATCATTGCCAACTGCACTGCCCGCCCGCCTACTTACTCTTGCATTGCCCGCACCCGCACCTGCACCCACACATACTGTACCCAACATGCAACATAGCGACAATGCAGCACTTCACTAGCAACTTCAAAACAGATAAAATTAACGCAGAGAATTTCCTGCATGAGGTGAGGATGTACTTTCATAGGGTGAACATCACATGCAAAGAGGACAAGTTCAATAAAATGGCAGACAGGTTTGTGGATGGGTTGGTGGCCAACACTTGGTTCCGCAGTCTGCAGACAGGTTTGTGGATGGGTTGGCAGCCAACACTTGGTTCCGCAATCTGCAGCCTTCGCAGAGTGACAATTGGGAGGAGTTCGAGCAGGCATTCACTAAATGCTTTAAGCTGCACTGCACAACATTGAAACCCAGTGATCAGCTTATGGCTGAAGCCACTGGTATGTGGATTGACATATCAGTGCTGGGCAAGCCACATGAGGGGGAGGGGGGGGAAGGGAAGTCCACTGCATTTGGGGAGTTTGTGGACAAGTTATGCAAGCTCATCACAGGGCGACAGAGGCAATGATTCACAAATGCAGAGGGGATGGATTTCTTATGAGGTGCTACCCCCCATGATACAGAAAGCAGTTGGCATGGCACTGCATTCATTAGTGTGTTTGTAGTGTCTTGTCCGGCAGTATGTAATATTTATGAAAAATATATGTTCCTAGCGGAACAAGTCGAAAATTCAGAAAATGAGAAAAAAGAGAAAGATGCCGCCCCAATTGAGGCGAAGAACCTGAAAGGGTTATTTATTGGTTGCCGATCAAAGAAAGATCGGAAGAACAACAAAGGATTTAGGGGAAATACCGATGTAAAAGAAGAAGCCACCATTGTCCAGAAAGAAGCTGCTGGGATATAAATAGATGTTAAAGAACCCAGGACCCAAACTGGTATAAATAGTGAGAAGGAACCAGAAGTGGTGTTCCAGAAGCTCGAGGAGCAGATCACTGAGGAAGAAACATTGACACTGCCAATGGACAATGGGAAATTCCATCTGGAGGGTGATGCGTCAGAGGAAGAGACTGAAGCTGTGCTCAGTCAGGAACAGGACGGCAAAGTTGTGGAGACTCAATTGGTTAAATCCGAGGAAGTGTCTATGCCAGAGATAAAGATAACATCAAAGGCCAAGAGATCTGTCAAGGAGGTGTTCCAAGACAGGAAGATTCACACTCGTAGAATGTACATGAGTCTAAATAAGACAGAAGTCAGGAAGCTTATTAAGCAATTCACAATGATCCCTGAGGAACCTGAGACTGAGGAAGAAGTGGAGGCTCAGAGGAGATATGAAGAGGCGGCTGAGGCTATGTTACAAGCCCAAGCAGAAGCCAAGGACCTAGAGAAGTGGAAGGCGTCATTAGACAAGATCCTGGAAACAGAAGAGGAACCTGCAGGAGAAATCCCAAACAATATTATTGAATCCAAAACAGTGGAGGAGATAACTGGAGTCAAACCCGAAGAGGAGGAATCCTTAAAATATTCACCAGAAATCCCGGAAAAGGAACTGTCACGATCAGATGAAGATCTGGTCATTTCCAGGGAAGTGATTGTTGCAAATGATGGTGAAGTCCAAGAAGAGATCTGGATGAAGCAAACAGTCCAAGATATAATCCGGAGGTGGATGGAGACCGAGATAGCAGAGGAAAAAGATAGGATCTCAGAAGAGATCCTTATCAAACAAGAGCAATTGGCTGAAAGGAGCTGATTGAAAGAGAGATTGGCCAAAATAGAGGCCAAACTTTTTTGTCCAGAAGAGGACATAGAGGAGGATACCAACGAAGAGACCCCAGAACAAAGTACAGATCACCAAGTTGAAGATCTCGAAGCTATTGAGAATGATAAGGATTGTGATGTAGAAGAAGAAATACATGATGTAGTAGAAGCGCCTAGGTGCCTAAACTATATCATGTGTGAAGAAGAAATTGAGCCGATAACATGGCCAAAAACCATAATCACCGACTGGAAGCAGATAGAAGATCTGTTCTGAAGATTGCTGGAAGAGGAAGACAGCGATGACGAAGAAACGACGGAAAAGAGGAAGCACAAATCACAGTGGAGAATAACGCACACAATGAAAGGTGTTTAGCATATCAGAGGCAGTTCTGCCAAGAATCAGGCAGTAATTACGAAGAGGAAGACAAGGCTTCTGATGATGAAATCGACATGTGGGTCAATAGAAACTCCATCTGGGAATAAATGGTACCGGACAAAGGATACGGCCACACCGTTGTAAAATAAACAGAGAAGGAGTTGGTGGAAGGGTGCTGATATTGAAGATAAAGCCCAGAAGGAGAAACAACGTCACTGAAAGAAGCACATCTATAAAGAAAGACTTGATTACCAAAGGAAACCTGCCTTAAGAAGGGGGTGAAATTTGAAGTGGTGTACCCAGATCAAGATCCCTGACACAAATCGTTGGGACAACAATCCTAAGAAAGGTGTAATGTCACGCTTTGAGCATTTCAATCTGATCAAAGCACATGTGACAATGCCAAGACCTTATCAAGCATCACTAAGCAAGATAAGATGAAGTCCATATCTGATCAAAGACAAGATCAAGAGATAAAGGACTTATGTAATTTGAAGTGTTATAAAGAAAGACGTTAGAAGAACTTAGATCTCAACAGATCATGATTGACTGTAACAAGTCAAGACAACCCAGATGTCACAGGACGCATCATGAAAGAAGTCTGAAGCTGATGTAAAGAAGGATGCTGATGTATTCAAAATCCCTCCAACGTAACATTTCGAAAAGCGCTATACAAGACAAGGACGCTGAAAGGAACACGGGACTAGAAGGAAGTCCATAGTTGGATCTAGTGATCTGTCAAGAACGGTGTCAACAGCCGTTATCCATCATTTACGGAATCACATGTCTGTTGATGACATAACTAATGTGGATTGAGAAAAGGGCGCTAAACGCGCAATGGCTCAATCCTAAAACAAAGGAGGAAGGGCCAGAAGAGATGCAAGACATGAGGATGTAGGGAGACGGTATCAGATCGAACCAAGACCCTGAATCCAGAAGGTGTAGAAGGAGTTTGCAAATGCTGATCAAGTCATAGATTGAAGAAGCACCAAGTACATGAGGTGTTTACAAAGACCCTGATTGAAGGATCAATCAACGAAGAACAACAACAACCATAAGGTGTACATGCCTAGGTTGAGAAGCCTAACAAAGCCTCAACATGAGAGGCTTGAAGATCAACATGAATAATCAGAGCACTATGATCAACACTCACAAACATCATTAAACATTGATCTTGATGATTGAGGAAGTCCCCGAGGAAGTCGTGTCAGTGAATCCCACCCCCATTGTTAGCACTAGACCTCTCAGGTGGGTTGCCTGATGTCTCCTGAGTGTTGTGACCATCGTGATCCCTTGGTGTAGAGCCAAATTAAGTTGTGAGATCCACCTTGGTTTGAGATGAAGTCCCACTCTTCTACTTTTATAAGTGCTTTAAGTCCAACTTCGGTTTCTGTGGTTAGTAGCTGAGGATAATAGATGTTGTTGACCGTTTGAATGCACTATAAGTGTTGAATTGGCATTTGGCATCATAAGGGATTCTCTTTGAGATTGATGATCGAGATGCCTGACCTAAAATCCCAAACAAACACAAACAGAAATTTGAAGTTGTTGGTGGTTGGATTTTGTGGTTTCTTTGGGAGCTCAGACTTTGTCTCAGCTCGTTTTGAGTCCAGATTCCACTATAATGAAATGATGCACCAAAGTGCAGTAGTAGAATCTGGACTCAAAACGAGCTGAGACAAAGTCTGAGCTCCCAAAGAAATCACAAAATCCAACTACCAACAACCTCAAATGCTATTTGTGTTTGTTTGGGGTTGTAGGTCAGGTGTCTCGACCATCAATCTCAAAGAAAATCCCTTTAGATGCCAGATGCCAATTCAACACTTATAGTGCATTCAAACGGTCAACAACATCTATTATCCTCAGCTACTAGCCACACAAACCCAAGTTGGACTTAAAGCACTTATAAAAGTAGAAGAGTGGGACTTCGGCTCAAACCAAGGTGGATCTCACAACTTAACTTGGCTCTACACCAAGGGATCACAATGGTCACAACACTCAGGAGACATCAGGCAACCCGCCTGAGAGGTCTAGTGCCAACAATGGGGGTGGGATTCACTGGGGTACATACAATACATGCAGAGCTTAAATACAAATGCCAAGACTAATATTATCCTAAAAATACCGCTTTCCAGGCTCGGATCTCTGCTGCTGACTACTCCGCAGCATTGCTGACTACTCCACAGCACTGCTGACTAAGTCAGGTAGATCCACATCATTGTCCGAGGCTGCTTTCTCCAAAAGAAACCATCTCCAAGGAGAATGTACAGCTTTGTGATTCCTATCTTTTCACAGATTATTTCCTTTTATTCTGACAGAGTCTTGACCATCCAGACCAATGGAACGATGGTCTAGACCTCTTTCAGACATCCATACTCTGAATTGCATGTGAACAAACTCCGGAACAATCCAGAGATCAGGAAGTTCAACCACTAGATTCCAGATTGAGTAATTCTCATCAAGTAGAGTTCAAATGACCATGGATGAGTTATCCTTTGTCCCTGTAGCTGTATATGATATCCTTCTATCATCCCATTGTGTGTTTGACGGCCTAGCATCCATAAATTACCCAAGCGAACCTACACAAACTGTACAGATTGCAGGAGCAGTGTTATGACCCGTGTGGTTCAAATAATGATAAAACTGGCTTTCAAATGCATACAACAGCCTAGTACTCTGTTGTTGGGAAGCGACTAGCACCCTTCTAGCCTTATTCACGGGTTTTATCAGTCACACCAACTGAAAGGTCGCAAAAATGACTATTTCAGGTGTGTTCAAATTCACACCTTATCATCACATCATACCTCTATCAATGGCACTAGCCGGGCTTGACATGCAGAAACCTCACATCTTTATTTAATGACACGGGAACTTTGCGCCATACACGAAGCACATGTCCTTAGTAATGGACACAAGGTTCTAGAACAAACAACGGATGTTTATTGTCAACTTGACGTTGACATGAGAAGAAGAAGCTATGCCTTGTGCGAAGACAACGGTTGACACACAGAACACGGACACAATTGTGCGTGGTAAGCACTGGGACAATAGTAGTTGTAATATTAGTAGTTAGTATCACACAGTTGCACCTACAGTATTTAACAGTAGCTAGGACATAGTTTATTCTGTACCTCTCCTAGTGTTTTATTCAACTTCATTGACGATCCCAAAAGCCACTCCCCAATCCTGCTCATCTTACTGAGTTGGGATGGACGAGTAAGGGTTGTTCTTCTAACATGTCTTGTGACTCATCTTGCTTGCTCTTGACCATGGAGAGTCTCTGCCACTGTGATCTCCTGCTAGCACCGATCTGCTGGGATCTTGGGCCACTCCACCACTATCATAGGTGATACCTGCACTATGGTGGGCTATGACAGGCTATTAGGTTGACACCCCCCCCACACACCTTTCTCTCAGAGTGTGTCAGCAACAGCCTCTGGGTCAGCTAAACAACGAGCAACCCAGTGAGAACCCCAACCAGGAGAAACCCAACAGACACTAGTAGCTGGTGCGTTCTCTGAGCAGCAAGACCAATGGGACGGACTCCTTGTTAGGAAGCTGTATGTTGTGGGTCGGGGTGTGAGGCAGAACCCGGAACAAGTCAAATAGGGTATGATATCTACTCAGGTATAATACCTGGGGTGTGGACGCAACTCGCAATAAGAAGTGGGACAGGGTGGAGACAATCCCTAAGTCAAACCAAAGTAGAAGCCTGAGATTAGATGAGGTAGAATCTACTGTACAAGGAGATTCTACTGAGTTTATATATGTTCTGTATAAATTACAGCTAATGTCGGAACCGAAGGCACAAACTGAAAATTTCCGTTTTGGGAACTCTTTCATTGTGCTGATCAATTCTCTCATAACTCCGCGGGTTTTACTCTGATTCACTCAAAACATATACCAATCTCTCAGAATAATTCCGCCACAATTATTGACACATCCGAAAACACCAAAATATTATATATATATCCATCTAGCACAGTGGACTTTGTTTCAGTTCAAAACCTTATAGGAGTGTGAGCTCTTGTAGAAACACGCTAGATTTTTTGGAGCACAGAATTATATGTGTTATTGAGAGGATGACAGAGCCAGAATCAATATTTCCACCTTTATTGAGTCAGTATAGCATCAGAAGCAATTTCTTGATCAAAATTGTTCAACTGACCATAACTTCTTCAGCCCTCACTCAAATTGGATCCCAACACTACACCTGACATCACGTTCAAGATTCACTCCATGCCATATCCTCAAAATGTCCAAAATCATGTATAGAAATACTTCAATTACAGTGTGTTGTGTCACGCTGTGTCATTAGTTGTCATTAACAAGAGCGCGGCAGGCCGCTTTGCGGCCCACTGCTTCAATTAAAGAAGCGAAGTCAGTGCTTAAGTGCGCGCTAAAGAGAGCGTCAGCTGATGTATATATAGGTGTAATTTCGGGGTTACTGTGAAAGTTTGAAGCTGATGGGCTCCAATGACTCGGGCCCAATGAGCCAAAAGTGGGCATGGGAAAGGCTTCAGACAGACACCTACAATTTTATAAAGAGAGAAATTTGGTCACATCATTCTCTTGTGGTCAGCTGTGTTACAAGAACAACCCTTACTCGGCCGTCCGACTTATTACTAAGCGGATTGGGAAGTGGCTTTTGGGGAATCGTCAATGAAGTCGAATAAAACGCTAGGAGAGGTACAGAATATTCTACGTCCTAGCTACTGTTAAATACTGTAGGTGCAACCGTGTGATACTAACTACTAATAATACTGCTACTATTGTTCCGGTTCGTTACCACGCACTATTGTTCTTGTAACTGTCAGTGTTCTGTGCGTCAACCGTTGCCTTCTCTCGTGGCGTAGCTTCTCTTTCCCATGTCAACGTTAAGTCGACAATAAACATTCTTCTTCAGTGCCGCGACCGTTCCGTGTCCATGTGTAGTTGGACAGCGACCATGTGTTGTGAATAATAAACATGTGTCCGTTTACTAAGAACATGCGCTCCGTGTATGGCGCCTAGTTCCCGTATTATAATGACCGTGTGAGATCATAGACTCGATCTCTTCTGGCGCTTCCTCCGTGTGTATCCGGATTGAGCCATCGCGCACATAGCGCCCTTTTCCTCGACCGTCATGTTCCAACGTGTCGTGCTTCTAGGCAATGTCCTGCCTGTACGTTCCTTGCAACCACCTGTTTTGACCAAGCCCGGCTATGCCGTTGATGGAGCTTATGGAGCGATCTTGGGGTAACGTCTTCGATCGTGACTTGATCGGAATGACCTAGGCGTGTGTCTGCCTTATGGTCGTGGTTCTTCTAAGGCGTGTAAGCCTTTCTTCTTCGTCAATCGATCCCTTGATCAGGTCTTCGCAAGCATCTCATGTTTATGATGCTTCTTCGATCTATGATCGGTACTTCCTTCTACGTCTCATGTCTTCTGGACGTATTTGGTTATGCACTTGTGCTATACTCGCCTTTCTGTATCGCACGTCTTGGATCGTTAGATCCGACTACGGACTTCTTCCTCGATGCGTCCTGTGACATCGTGATTGGACTTGTTATCGTCCGTCTTGACTTATCTAAAGTCAAAGTCCTTCTAACGTCGATCTTATATGACGCTTCGAATTACTTAAGTCCTTTATCTCTTGATCTTCTTCTGATCAGATATAGACTTACTCTTATCTAGCTTATGATCCGCTTGATAAGGTCTTAGAGCGCTTGGCTCTATTTGGATCTCATGTGGGGCACGTGTGGCGTTGTCACGTGCGGTTTGATCGGATCAAAACGCTCGAGGCGTGACAAGCTGTGTATCATCCTTTGTCTCACACCACCATACTGCACAGGCTTTTGCTTCCACTCTATACCAATGGCAGACAAATTCAGTGTGGAACAAATCAAGGTAAAGCACAGTCATCAATAAAACCGGGCAAAACTTACAAGGCCAAATATGGCCTTACAAGTGGGCATGGGCAGCCTCGATTCGGAAATTGTTAGCTGACTAAGCAGATCAAGGCCGAATTCCATCCACTTTTTTCAACCACGCACTCTAGAGGTTTCCAATGATGTATAAGGGTCTGAAATACCACTAATGAATATTCTACACGAATAGGTAAAATTATAAATGCTAGAATACAAACATTTTCGATTTTGGCAGCACGGCCCGCCTTGCCGGTCTGTTTTGTGGACCCATAGAGGTATGTTTTGGTAGACTCAGCTTTTTAGGCATTGCTGCGGCACTGCGCCGCGTTGAACGCACGCCACAGCGCGCTAGATGAAGGTCGGATGGTAGGGTGTTTGTCCTTGTGGAGGTGATTGATGCGGCTGCGGGACTGATTTCGGGAGGGCGAGTGCTGGCCTCGTTTGGTCCGATTCATGCCGGAAATAGTTTTGCAACTCAATTTGAGTGTTTTTGTCAGAAAAAGCTGCCAGAAATGGGCCGGGAACAGTGTGACTTGAACAGGATCTGAGGGACTGGATTCAAATTCATTGATGTTTTCTGACAAAAACATTTATAATTATAGGGGAAGCAATCTGGTCAAAAGTCCAATGGGGGTTGCTGCTACAGTTCTTCTTCCCGAAAATTGTGGAACTTTTTGGTGGACGCCCATTTTGGGCAGCTGACGGCGTGATCAATTGATCGCCTGCCAGGAGTGTGGGAATTGCCCATGCCCATTACAAGGGTCACAAGGCAAGCAAGGCGCATCAGCCTGGTGAAAAACTCAACAACCCTTATAAAAGAGCTATTTTCTGTGCAAGGCTTAAAAGGTTGGTGAACCGGAGTACACCTGACATGACCAGGCAAAGCTTATTGAGATCCCCGATGTCGATACTTCAATGTAAGCCCTTGACGTCCTCTCACGCTGGTTTCAATCCGACACGAGAAAGCTGTATTCAAATTGCTTGAGGCTCAGGACCGACCATTTCACACACAAAAAAAAGAAGCAAAAGCAATGCATTTTCCAGGTACAGAACAGCCAACATAATGAGGTGGAAGGACGGACTATCAAGCTGTGCAGGTGAACCAGCAGGTCCGATTAAAGTAGTTACAGTCGTGGTGCCAAGGACCACCCTTCAAAAATAGTCAGTAGGATGTCGTATGGAGAAAGCAACTGCGGAGCACCTTTTCTGTGCCCCATTCCTCGTTGTCGAAAGGTCATAGATCGTCCAGAAGAATGTGTCGTAATGGGAATGATCCGGAGTAACAGAGTTCTTGACACGACTGACTCTTGAGGGATGCTTCTTGAGGCTTGAGACATGAGGCCTTGAGGCTTAAAGCTCGAGGGAGTAAACATTTGATTGGCAGCGAGGGATTGGAAGGCTTGAGGGACTTGAAGGCTTGACTGTAGACGCGGGATGACTAGGGTGGCACTTGAGAGTGGCAGACGGCAGGCTTGCAAGGGACTTGAAGGCTTGGGAATGAAGGGGACGCTCCGTTGCTGGCTTTGCGAGATGTTGCTTGACAGGCACGAAGACCGGGGACGGTGGTGGGAGAAAGGAAGAAAGAGCAGGCATCCATCAAATGATCAACAAGATGGTGATGCGTGCACGGACCATACACGTGCTGATGGTGGGACTTGTACTTTTCGCCAATCTTTCCGCAATTTATGCAATCATTGTCAATCGCAATACATCTCTTACTGAATCAAATCAAATTCAATCCAGATACCTCAAATGTCCAACCCAATTATTTACTGATATATTTTTTTGAACATCTTGCGGCACGGCATTTTTCGACTTGGTGTCTTAGAATAGTGACTATCGTTTTAGACAAGGAACACGTACAGCATGATTCATAAATAAATCAGCGGTAGGCTTCTGTTTAACCACGAAAAACTATTCTTGTGAGTTTGAATGGTAAGATGTGTTCAAAAGATCCAAGATGTCAAAAATGAACTTGCAGGTTTGCTGAAACTCTGCCCGATATCAAGTTTGGAATCCCATACATACCAATACAAGATTGGAGAGGGCATGAAAGTCTGTTGACAACCTTGCAAGGGGCATATCGGCCTTGCGAGTGCCTTGCAAGACAAAGCCTGCCTGGTGAAGGCCTTGTAACCCCTGGTCAACCTAATCAGGCAAGGTGATCATCAACAGGCCAAATCAGGAACCCCCGCTTTTCGTGATGGTGTCAAATGTTTTTGGACATCTTGAGGAAAAAGCATGGAGGGGACCTTGAATGTGATGTTCGGTGTAGTTTTGAGATCCAATTTGAGTGAGAGCTGAAGAAGTTATGGTCAGTTGAACAATTTTGATCGAGAAATTGCTTCTGACGCTATACTGACTCAATGGAGGCGGAAATATTGATTCTGGCTCTGTCATCCTCTCAATCACACATGCAATTCTTTGCTCCAAAAAATCCAGCGTGTTTCTACAAGAGCTCACACTCCTATAAGGTTTTGAACTGAAACAAAGTCCACTGTGCCAGATAATATATAATATTTTGGTGTTTTCGGCTCTGTCACTAATTGCGGAGGAATTATTCCGAGAGATTAGTATATGTTTTGAGTGAATCAGAGCAAAACCCGCGGAGTTATGAGGGAATCAGTTGACAAAACAAAAAAGTTCCCAAAACATAAATTTTTCGTTCCCGCCTTCGGTTCCAACATTAGCTGTAACACAATTGCGATCAGTTCCTGTATTGCAACATTAAGGAGTGTTAATGCTGATACTCTTAATCCCTGTATGTTATCACCATAATGTCTGGGGGTTATGTCGGAAAAACCCTGTTTGGGTTGTAACGCCTTGGAAAGGAATATCGGACAGTGAGGTATTGCAGTGAGTTACGAGCCGGTGGCGGAAAGGATTATAAGCCATCGCTAGCTCTCGTAAGGGGTGTAAGGTCCATATCGGCGTATAACGTATCATGTTTGGTTGGGATCATCGCAAAGACTCAAGGCCGGAATTGTCTAGACTGCGCGTAGAATTCAACTCGCAGTCTCGCACCCAATTTATCTTTCGGTAGTGCCCCAAATCCTTGGCATAACTCTGGTAGTGGCCACAACGGGGCACAACGCGAAATGGAATGGTACGTAATGAAACGTAAGGATTCCGGGATGTGGAGCACAGCTGGAGCACAGTAAATGAATGTATGCTCCACCGTGGCTCCACCATCTCGTCTATAAGAACTAGGGTGCGGACTCTTCAGCCCCCATCTTTTCTTCCCTTCGACCACAACTCACACAAGAGCGGAGTCTCGAGTCCGTATGTCTGAATGAGTTCAATTCACTGCCAGTGTTCTCTTCTCATCAGCCGCCCTCAAATCCGCCTCTCAGCCTGCTTCGTTCCGTTGCTGTTTGGATTTTCTAAACTACTAGGTGTTTGGAGGCAATGTTTGGTGATTCACATCTGGTAAGCCCTATTCTATTATTTGCTTTCTCGCAATCGATTCCGCCCCTTGGGGTCACTGGAATCCTATCGTCGCTCCAGCTACCAGCCTCTGTGATCGTACCTGGGACCATGCGCTGGGTGAATGGTCCCGTGCACCGCGCTCTTTGGATGATGGTACACCGGTTGCATGATTGCATCATCCACCAGCCATCCTGTCGCACAGCGCCTATCGGCGCCAATGTTATTACTTGTAAATATATACACATTATGCTTTGCAATATATTATTATTCCTCATTTTTATACCATGTGCACTGCCCAAAGGATTTTCCAAATTTCCAACAATTTTATATTGTCTGCCAGCAGCTCAGGTCATCACACCTTGAGGGCCAACTTAACCTCATATGCCACCCACAACCTTGTAATCCATGGCCTGGCTTACTGCTTCATATATTAACTCTGGGTCGTGTTACAAGCCAGGCCGAGGATTATGGGAGTATCACGTATTGTGAGCCAATATATGCCGCTACAATACGTTCAGGATTTTTCCGACATAGGGGACCAATTGTGTGGGATCCTTAACCCTTAAGGTCTTCCTGTATCCAAGTCTTTGAAACCCGTGATTGGGTTTCAACCATGAGAAGGTCCCGTGGTAGCATCATGTGAGTCCTGTGATGTTAGATGTGTCCATACGTGTATGGACACATTGTGTGAAAAAGTAGAACCCGGGTGATTCATGACAGAGTGGGCCTTCTGCTATGGCCACTATGTCAACTATGTCAGGCTATCTGGAGCTATCCAGCAACTTCGGATTTTCCTGATGCAAAGGGCTGACCAACAAAATGTGCATTGAACTTGAAAAACAAATGTGATTTTTTTTTGTGTACATTTTGTGTACACGTAGCCAAGTTCGTAAGTATTGTTTACCACCTTGCACTTGGATATGTGTACATGCACAATCAATTATCACATCCATGAAAGTTTGGGTGTTCAGTGAGTTACAAGCCAATGCCGAGTGTCCGTGGATGCAGTGCCTGAAGAAGACAATTGACAGGAGGTTAAACTTGAAGGAACTTGTCTTTCGTCACGACATTCAACCCTCGCGACGCCAGGAGGGACGATTCCTTTCCAGCATTATGTGTCGTCTCGGTAGTATAGTGGTTAGTATGCTCGCTTGTGGCGCGATTGACGTCAGTTCGATTCTGGCCCGGGACATGCCTTTTTGCATTTACACCTTTTCTTTGTGTCACAGCAGTTACTAATACTTACTTAGTACGACCCTCTGTCAATGACAAAACTTTATGCGCGCATGATCCACCACGAGCGCTGATGCGCGCGCTTCCAAAAGCGCTAAATGCGTCGGTCGCCGCACAGCATTGATTTGCGGGGCTAAACCAAAAGAACCCCTTGCACCCTTTTGTCATTGAAATCGGCGTGAATTTCCAAACCAAGTTGCGCTGTTTCAGACGGGATGGCCTCCGGATTTCCAGGTGTTGGTCCCTCCTTTTCCTTTTCATTTTCTATCCTCTGAGTCAGACAAGAGTCAGACGGACTAGGACGGACTGCGGAAGATTTTTCCGCTCCACAGATGCTGTATAAATCATAGCTATATGCATTCCATCGAGACTTCGGCGAAATGGTTCGGCTCCCGTATTGGCGCATATACTGGTTCGTGTTTCTTCTACCAGCCTGCATTAGTCTTGCGTTGGCAGTCTTGCGTCTTCCTGTGGGCCCGATTCCAAGCCAAGAGTTCTCCAAATTGCGCCACTTTCATCTCCTTAAAGTTCATTTGAATGCAGAGACGTGGTCTCCTTTCAGTATGTTGAAAATATCCCCCGGCGCTTCTGCTGACAGCGGCGCAAACGGAAGCGCTCGGTCTACACCTTGTCTACACCTTTAATAATTCCAATCAAGGCAAGTTGGCGTCTCCCGCCGGCCGGAGACTTGGTGGCCCGTCCCTCAAATACGCCTCAAACGCACTGCTTCTCTGCCTCTACCTCTCCTTTTCCCTGCTTCATTTGCAACCAACCGCTTTTCTCTTCTGTTTCATGCCCAAAGGAGGGAAAAAAGCGAGACCTTCTTCCTTCCCTGCAAAAGGTATGCACCAGTTGTCCTTATGAAGTCTCAAGCTAATGATGTCAACAGCAGTCCGCCGTAAATACGAGGTGGTCAAAGAAAATGAGACCGATATTACTGTGGAAGGTAAGTAGTATGTCCTCGTGAAGTTCCAACTAACCGCCATCTAGGTGTAGGCCGACGCAAAAAAGGCATAGTAGAAGAACCTCGGCCACACGCTCCCGGGCCGATCGACGGTAAACACGATTTTCCCTTGTCCAATCTCTGCTACATGCCGTCCTAGGGGTTGTATTCATCTATGATCCACTGGTCGCACCAAGAAGATTTATGATCAGGAAAAATTCTCAAACCAGCGATCCAATCGACGTTAGTCAGGCCCTATTCGAAGAAAATAAGTTGCGGAAAAGCACGAAAGATGTCCGGCTGTCCTTTGAGCATTCCAAGGTCGGTTTCATCCTCCGCATCACCTCCAGCTCACCTGTGGATCAAGGTCTCGATAACCTACATTGGATCTTCTGGCGCAGTCTGGGTGGAGTCCAAGAAGGGGGCTTTGGTGAAGGGTTCACCGCATGTACTCAAGAACGGTGATGGGATTGTCTTCGGAGCGACTAATCGCCCGGGATTCGAAAAGGTGCGTACCTTCCATTTTATCGAGTGTGGTTTTCTGATCTTTGTCACCTAGGCCCCCGATGCTGTTCGTGTCAAAGTCGAATTCATTTCTACCTCGGCTGGATTGTCTCGGTCTCCAAGAGCGAGCGTTGAGACACTTCAGGCATTACAAGAACCCCAAAATTCCAGATTACTACCAGTCCAATTCACCAAAAGCGCTCCACAGGCTAGGCTGATTTCGTCCGCTCGTACTCAGCCGCGTTCAAGAACGCGGAGCCTGTGTGATACGGAACCCAAGGTTTGCCTATGATCGTTAATTTTAGTGTCTCTTCAACTCACCGTGCGACATCCAATAGACCCATACAGATCTCGAGCGTCAGGTCACAATTCCGTGGTTTAAGGGGTGCCAGCTGGGGCATGGTCTTGATGCTCTCTCTGGCGAACACACGGCCACCAGCGTGTTCAAGCATGATTTCAAGCCGATGGATAAATGGAATGATACCAAAACCACAACAAATTTTGATCACTTGGAATGGCAGACATTCAAGGACTTGTTGGATGACTTCGAAGTCGGTGTCGGTGCCACAGTTAATGTGTTGTCCCATTCGGCGAGCGCCAACGCTAAAATCACAAACATGCTCTCGGAGACCATATCTACCTCAACGATTCTCGTGCAGTACAAGCACGAAGTCCACCTTACTCCTGATTCTCTTCCCCACGATTTATCAATTCGAGAAGGAGTGGACGAGCTTGATGATGCGGAGTTCAGAGCTAGGTATGGAGATTACTATATTGCGGGCTACGACAAAGTGAAAACTTGTCGTATGATTGTTAAGTGCAAGTACGTGGGTCATTACTGCATTCGAAGCAAAATTAACAATAATGTAGAACGAAGGAAGGGAATGTCACCGAAGAGCATAAAGAACAGGTTGTTTTTGATAATCTATTCTGCTGCCATCTGACCTTGAATCAGGCTTTGGCCCTCGTCGAAAATTATTTGAATGGTGCTATTAAGATTGGCGATCTTCGAAAGCAGAAATCGACATGGCGCCTACTCAGTGTCGTGGTTGCGACCGAAGGCTATTCAGATCATCCGAATCTCTCCGACAGAATTCTCGATCCTAAAGATGGACCTGGAGCACTCTCCGCAATATTGAAAGACACTGCTGGATCCGGGTCTCCTCGCACCGCCATCCTGAGGCATTACAGGTACGCTATCCAGTCGGATAACCGATGCTTGGTATTTACCAAATGTGATTCCTGTAGCACTCTCCCCTCACTGCAACATCTGAGTCGACGGGTAGCCGTTCCTCCTCTGACCTTCGAAGCGGCTCGTGTCATGCGAGATACGTTTGCGCATCTCCGAGATTGTTGTCGTCCGCACCCTGCTCTCAAAGAGTACCGCCAAGATCTTCACACCCTCGATGACGTCCTCGAACGCTTTAAAAAACTACAAAAATATTTGGTCCATGCGGCAAACGACATGGAGAAAAAGGGCCTCATGCAGGATCTTCAATCCCGGAGAAAAAGAGTTGACATGCTCATCGAGCGATACGACTTTATTCGCACTGTCTTGGATATGGACACCAGCATCGTCTCCCATCCCCCACAGCTCGTTAATGGTCGGTATCTCTATCGTTGGCACTGTGGGAAGACGGGTGGGCCGGAGGGAGGTCATAGCGCGCAAACGGGCCCCTTCCACGATCCATCCTTTGGACAATGTCATGAAGTCTTCGGATTTCGGTGGACGTCTCCCAAAACCAGCGGTCGCACCATTCTCGGGCTCCCACGTCCTCCACAAGATATAACGTTTAGCACCAGCGTCGGGAATCATCCTCCTTCTCCGCAGGTGAAAGCGAGGGCCTGGTCCTTGCGCCGGAATGCTCTGCGGGCCACCGCGACGATACGTCTTCCTCTGGGACGGCCTGCGGGGGTAGGCACTGAACTGCGCAACTTGCCAAACGAGACGGAAAAGTCCAATGTCATGGAGCGGGCTCACGGGCAGACGGCTTCAGGGGGAGTGGAATCGAACCGCGGAGTAACATTCGATTACTACATGCCCAACCAAAAGCCTGTCTATATCCTGGGTTGGACGATCTCGTGTTATTGGCCCAAGCGTGACCCCAGGCCATCCATCAACGTGGATCACCACTCAAAGCACATCCTTTCCGACCGACTGGCCGTCTCAGTGGACAATGCGTATCCGGCTCAATGGCACTGTACCGTTTACTTCGTCAAACAGTCGGAGTATAACTTCTCCGATTTGTTGGCCCCACGAAACAAGTCCCCACCGTCGATGAGGAAACCAAACTGGGTTCAACGGCTTTTTGGGAACTAGAGTGGGTACCTGTGTGGAGGATTACGGAAAGAACTGAAATAACTCCTTTGGATCGCCGGTGCGTTCTAAGTTTTAGGAATAGTCCCAGAGTGGGAGATATTTGAAGGGCTTCGTTCGGCATGCAGGGACGATAATTTGGGTACCATTGTTTGAACAGTTACAACATAAATGATCTGCGAAATACGTGAATTACATCGCGGGTGGCCTCCTCGTCGTATTCAGAGGGAGTCCATCCGGAGGTCCCATCAGTGTTGGACCACGCCGTGGAGTCACAGCAGGTAAAGAGTTTGAATACCAAGAGGAGACAGTGCCACTCTGGGAAGGCGCGGAAGACGCCCACGGCGCGCGAGTAGCACCTGGTGTGTCCACCGTTGGAGCCGGTGTCGTGGTAGCTTCGATCGGCGCACGAACGGCGTCCCATTGCAGGAGGCCACCCAGAGGTATATGCTGCACCACGACACGCTTCATGAGAACTTCGGCCTGGGCGCATATCACAATTAATGCATTGCACGGGCGAATGGAACGATGGGTATACCTCGTACATCTTGAAGAGCCCCGAGTTAACTTTCCCCCAATTCGGTACACCCGTGGCTATTGAATGCAGCTGAGAAGAATGCTCGTGGAACGGGCCTTGTTTGACCTGATGAATGCGCATTATTAACATGAAGTATAGATTATTGTCCGGCAAGGGAGGGCGGAGGACGGCTGAAACGGGTATTTCTGTCTGGTCTGCATGGTGAAATGAAGAGCGAGCGAATCGGTTGATGGAATCGAAGATACCTCGCAGTTGACCACTCCCGAAGATATATCCGAGAAACGAGGAGTCATCCAGCCCCCAGACGCCATGGCTGCCTGCAGGCTCGAGTTTATATACGTCCTGCAGTCTCCAGCACAGGCGAAGGTAGCGGGGAAACACTGTTAGAACAATGTCGCGCTCCTCATCGGGTACAGGGCGGAGGAAGCGAGTGAGGGCGAGGCAGAGAAGGAAGAGGGCAAATGAAGTTTCGTGTCCGGTTCCATAGTCCATGCGGCCGAAGGACCCGAACGAAGTTAACAAATATGGTTTAACTTGTGGGATAACAGCAGCATAGGTGGATGGAAGAAGATTTCCGAGCAGAGCGTCGCTTTCCTGCACTAGTGTTATCTGGAACTCACGGAAATATAACCAGACTGCTGACCTCTTCAAGGCGCTTTCCCCACACCCGAAACGCCAGATTGCCATAGCGCTGTGGAGATACTTGTGGCGGAATCTCGTCGATCCATGCATCCAATGAGTCCAGCAAAACCATTATGTTTCTAATACCCTAGGGTTGGTCAATTCCTGGGTTGGAGAACAGGATACAGGCGAACCTCACTTGGGGAGGAGTGGGTGGCAGGAATATCCCTCCCCACGACTGATTCATTCAAGCGCCGCAGAAATATGGCGTAATCTTGGTATGAAGAGGATCTCCGCCAAGTCTCGACATCCTCATCTGTCTGAATTTTCAGAGTGGGAAGATCCAGAGCAGAGACATCAGCAAGACGTATTTCCCTCAGTTGCGCTGGTTGGCGAGCCATTCTATGGAACGTAGCCGAAGTGAAGAGATGACTTGACAGGGAACGGTCACGTTCTGATCATGTTTACAGCTAATTGCGGAACTTAGGGCGCGGATCAATAATGATGGGCGCGCAAGGTCACAAAATGTGACACCGGCCACGTTACTGTGATTGATGGCGTCGCGCCCCTCTTGTTGACTCCGACGCCACAGTCAGACCTACATACAATCACCATGCCACCTTACGATGACTGGAACAAAATCGACGAGGAGGAGGACGAGGAGCTCCAAGATGCATCCGTGAGTTGCCATACCATGGGTCTTGACTATTTTACCAAACACAGGTTACCCACTAGCATTTGGAGAGCAAGAAAGACGTTATTTTATTCTGTATTGACTGTTCTGAATCTATGCTGGAACTACGCGAAGACCCTGTCTACGAAAATGTCCAAACATGCCACGCTTACGCCGCCCTCGACGCTGCCATGCAGATTCAGAAAAAGAAGGTCATCACCGGTCCCAGCGACGCTGTCGGTATATTGTTCTTCAACACAGTGAGATAAATTCAGCACCTAATATGCTGTCCTGTGAGTAATGTCGTGCCTCAAGATCAGGAAAGCGGAGACCAGCCGCAATCAAGGCTCAGAAATCAAGAGGAATTGCTATGTTTACCAACCCATCGCGCCTCTCAGTGCCCCCAAGATTCAAGAACTGATTCAGCTGTTGGATGGTCGGTTTGAACCCCTAGCCTTAAGAAAAATACAACTAAATTCCTCGCGAAGCCTTCCGGGAAGATCCTGAAGAGCTCAAGACACAGTTCCCACCACTAGCTGACGGAAAGAGGGTTGCGATGGGCGACGTTTTCACCAGCTGCAACTGGGTTCTGCGTGATGGGTCAGCTTGCTCGTCTGGTGTTGCCATGTATTAAATTCATCCACAGCGCTCCGAAAACCGCGTCAAAGCGAGTGTTCTTGATCACTGACGAAGACGATCCACATTCTGGCCCTGGGTCAAAGCAGCTCGTGAATTCAGCGAGAACCACACTAATAGTATGCCCGTCTTACTTTTCCGTTCATTCACTGACCGCTGGCCCAGGATTTGACACAATCTGGTGTCACGGTCGAGCCGTTCTTCATCAGCACCCCGGAGAAGCCTTTTGATGTCTCCAAATTCTACTCGTCGGTCTTACTGCCCAACAATCTTGTCGACGAGGACGACGTTGACCAGGATGATCCTTCTGTTTTACCGGAGTCCATCTCCATATCCCGGATCGAAGACCTGCTCGCGCAGATGCGCTTCCATGAAGTTCCCAAGCGCGCACAATTCAGCATCTCCTTCGAACTCGCCAGCGGGTTCACAATAGGGGTAAAAGGGTGTGTATTCGAGAATTCCGCTTGACGCCTTTGCTCACCATAGCCACAGATACGGGCTGGTGACGGAGCAGAAGAAAGGCGCATACAAATACTTTGTGGACCTGGGAGAGCGCATGGAAGTAGCAACGTCAAGGACGGTGTACGTCGACGAGGATCGACAAGCGGAGGTGGACAAGGCCAAGATGGTGTACGGGATGGACGTCGGCGCCGCCGCAGACGATGACGACGACCACAGCGGCGGGACAAGAGTCGTCGAACCTGGCCAGCGGGTATGCCGCACTCGATAGACCGCAGTGTAACCTGATAAATCTTTCGGCAGCCATTTTACACGGCTGAAGACATACGATCGTTCCGGACCCTCGGAATGGAACCGGGTACGTTTTCTGCTCTGGTTCCGAGGCTTTACCGAACTTGATTCCTTAGGTTTGAAACTACTCGGATTCAAGGACATTTCGGAGCTCCAATTTGAAGACAATATCAAGCACTCTCTGTTTATCTATCCGGACGAAATGGTGATTCACCCGACTAACTAGAAACTCCGCTTACGGTGGAGCAGACTTTTGCTGGCAGCAAGCGAACCTTTAGCGCGCTCCTCAAGTCGATGGTGAAGAAAAAGAAGATGGGCTTGGTGCTTTCTCTAACCCGAAGGAATGCATCGCCTACTTTCTGCGCTCTTCTACCACAGGTAAGTCGCACTTAGTTGACAATGCTCAGGCTTATGCTTCCGATCAGGAAGAAAAACAAGATGAAGCAGGGTGGACAGATCCTGCCGGATTCCACCTGATTCCCTTGCCATTCGCTGACGACATTCGCGCTGCTCCAGTGGAGCAGGGCTGTCGAGGTAGTTTCTGTTCTACCCGTGTTCCCAAGCCGATCTCAGACCGCAATGAACAGCATCGGACGATGTGAAGAATGCCGCTCGGGCTTGGATCGACAAGCTTTCTGTCAAGAACGGTGCTTACCCGCCCGACTCGTATCCTAATCCTGGTCCGTAGAACAAAGTATCCACTGGACAGGCAGAGTATTCACGTTTCCTGCACAGCCTTGGCGTACCATAATGCGCAGCTGCAGGCAACGGCATTCGGAGAGGAGTTCGACGCAGAGTCATTTGAAGATCTTACTGCACCCAAGGTCGACATGATTCACAAGGTTTCTTGTCACCCTTCATTTTCCTCTCGATTTGGTCTCACGCAAGCCGGCAGCGCGCTGGAAAGCTACTCGAAGCCTGGAAAGAAGCGTTTGCAAACGATGAAAGTGCACTGGCATCTGCCCCTCCCGTTGTCGAGAAGAAGGGCACCAAGCGGAAAGCGGTAAGCACGTTATTTTTTACCTGGTGTTTTGGGTTTCACCAATACGATGCCTAGGAGGGCGATACTACAGAGGCGGAGGTCCGAAGCCGATATGCCGACGACACCCTCAAAAAGGCATGCATTGGTTTCTCTCGTTACTCAATCCCTAACCATATTTGTTTTCATTTTCATTTAGCTCACTGTGGAGCAGCTCAAGGTTTGTGATTCCTGGATTGCGACAAGGCCGGATCCCATGATCATTCATTTTTTAGACTTTTTTGAAGAGCATAGGGAAGACTACGTCCGGGAAAAAAGCAGACTTGCTGGAACGCGTCGAGGATTATCTAACGTCGTAGCTCGATCCAATTTTTGGAATAAAGATGATGCAGTTGAGCGCTGTTGAGTGACGGCTTGATATTCATGTCGGACAGAGTCAAGCACAAGGACCGCATTAATGACGCGCTAAGTACTGCACCTGTAACCCGTGTTTCAGGATACAGCGTTGGCCGCCCTGAAGCTTGCTTTTGGGTCGCCGACTTCCTTCCTTCCTACCGCCATGGAGGACTCGGAAGGAAACTGAGCCTGAAACTTTGCGGAGGAGCGCTGGCGATCAGGGGCTAGCCGACATCACCACATGAACGTGCGATTGCAGGCTATTGCAGGGCACAGCGAGAGGAGGGTAAGTAGAGAAGGACTTTGAGCACAGTGAGGGAAGTGATTATTATTTTAGCCTCCATGTGTCCAAGCCAGTGATCACACAATAATCTTTTATACAGTCTCTGCTTTTTCCTCAGAACTCGAGTACTTTGAGAGCTTTTCTGTAGCCTCAAATATTTTTCATGAAATGGGGAACGTCCCGAAGGTGGAGCCACAAGTGAAATCGCTTTTGGCGCGCAGTTTGGCAGTCTCACAAAAATTAAAATGGCACAAAATCTTCCTTTTCGTGTGTTGTACAACTTCTGTTGAGCCCATATTTTACCAGTCGATAGATGTGGTATGTATACATATCTCAGAATCTTACTAGAGGAAGAGAGCTTCAATAGCAAAAATTCCACATCAGGGTGCGTGGACGTCGACACGGCTAAAATAGTGAGCAGGCGACGCGGGAATCTCGGACGGGGACCAAATGGGGAAGGCCACGTGAAACTTTGGAAAACGCGAATCGTTCTTGGGTCGGGCCGGTGCGACGTTACCGTATCATCACTCTTTTCTGATCTCATGTGATATATTTTCGTCATTGCAATTTGTCAGTCCACTCTCATCTACCCCTCCTGCTCTGTCTTGTAATCTCGTGAACGTCGACTGGCCTGCGAGTCTACCGGCTCGCCTACATTGATGTCAAGCCCACCTTGAGCCCGCCTACCTCTCGAGCGCTTGAGTGCTTCACCTTGCGGCAACATATGTAATTCCTTCTGGGTCTCCTTGGGGCGTTTTCACGTGTTGTACAACAAATTTGTTAAAAGTTTCAAGACTTATCTCGCTGCTGTCTATTCAGACCCAAAGCGCCTCCCGCCACTCCGCACCATGGCAAGCCCAAACTTGTTGACAACCGTTCTTACGGCCTTCGGGACTCTAACAGCCACCTATTATGCCTACCACATCTTCTCCTTCCTCTATCTCTTCCTCTTCCACCGCAGCACCATCTCGCGCTACCTCAAACCCGCCAGCACATCCGCCGCCGCCTCCACCTCCGGGCGCCGCTCCTGGGCTCTAATCACCGGTGCAAGTGACGGCATCGGCATGGCCTTTGCCCACGAGCTCGCATCCGAAGGCTTCAATATCATCCTGCACGGCCGCTCTCCCACCAAACTCGCCACCGTCGAAGCCGCGCTGAAAGCCCAGTACCCACACATATCCACCCGTCTGTTCGTCCTCGACGTGTACCCGTGCAGCGTCTCTGCTATCGACGACTACGTCCGTGGGCTGGCGAAAGACGGCCTGTGCATCAGCGTCCTAGTCAACAACATCGGCGGCAGCGCGCTCGTCATCCCCACGTTCCGGCCGCTGACACAGTCTACGGGCGAGGATGTGCAGAAGCTGCTCGACGTGAACCTTGGCTTCCCCACACTGCTCACGCGTGCGCTGCTGCCCGTCATGCAGGAGCCGTCGCTCGTGCTGAATATCGGATCCTTTGTTTCCCACCTCCCGGCGCCATGGTTGACGGTGTACGCGGGGGCAAAGGCGTTCAACATGTCGTGGGGCAGGAGCTTGGAGGTCGAGCTACGTGCAGAGGGCAAGGATGTGGAGGTCATGGGTCTCTGGGTGGGCGAGGTGCAGTCTGGTGGGCATCCGAGTCCCGTGGGGATAATTACCTGCAGCTCCAGGACGATGGCGAGGAGCGCGCTGCATAAGGTTGGGTGCGGGAGGCACACTGTCGCGCCGTGGTGGAGACATGCCGCGCTTTTGGCGTTTGTGTTGTGCTTGCCAGACGGGTTCTTGAACTGGACTACGGCGCAGACAATGAGGGGCATAATGGAAAAGGAGAAGAGGGATCTTGGACTGGACAAACGGAATCTTTGAGCAGTTGCAGGGTGAAGTGTGAAGCGAAAAAAATCAGGGCATTCGATTTAGGACACTCACCCGCAGTACACGACAGTGGATTCCGCACAATTATTTTTGGGTGGTATGGAGTGCGCCTGAGAGAATAAGTTGCAATCCCTAGCGGGGAATTCGGATTGCTTCACGAATTGCAAAGCGAGCGAGTATCGGTATATTCGGATCCAACTGGACGGCGGGGCGTCCGTTTTGGTCAACTTGACCGTTCCTCATGTCGCAGGGACACTCCAAAGTTCAACAGAAACCGTCATGTAGCGTGGCTGGGTTCTTTCCACCTTTGGGAACTATGCTATTGCCGAGGTTCAAGTGCGTCTCCATTCCATGCTTGGCAGCTGAAGGAATTTGACCTTATGTTCAATTACCAACCTACCCCAATTAACAGGAAATCTTTCTCCGTCTTCTCAAGGCCAAGATGGTGTACGGGATGGACGTCGGTGCCGCCGCGGACGCCGGACGACGACGACGACCACAGCGGCGGGACAAGAGTCGTCGAACCTGGCCAACGGGTATGCCGCACTCGATAGACTGCAGTGTAACCTGATAAATCTTTCGGCAGCCATTTTTACACGGCTGAAGACATACGATCGTTCCGGACCCTTGGAATGGAACCGGGTACGTTTTCTGCTCTGGTTCCGAGGCTTTACCGAACTTGATTCCTTCAAGTTGGCGCGCTCCTCAAGTCGATGGTGAAGAAAAGAAGACGGGTTTGGTGCTTTCTCTAACCAGAAGGAATGCATCGCCTACTTTCTGCGCTCTTCTACCACGGGTAAGCCGCATTTAGTTGACAATGCCCAGGCTTATACTTCCGGCGATCAGGAAGAACAACTTGAAGATGAAGCAGGGTGGACAGACCCTGCCGGATTCACCTGATCCCCTTGCCATTCGCTGACGACATTCGCGCAGCTCCAGTGGAGCAGGGCTGTCGAGGTATGGGGTTTCTGTTCTACCCGTCCGATCCCAGACCGCAATGACCAGCATCGGACGACGTGAAGAATGTGATCGACAAGCTGTCAAGAACGGTGCTTCGCCCACCCGACTTGTATCCTAATCCTGGTCCGTAGGACAAGGTATCGATTGGACAGGCAGAGTATTCACGTTTCCTGCACAGCCTTGGCGTACCGTAATGCACAATTGCAGGCAACGGCATTCGGAGAGGAGTTCGACGCAGAGTCATTTCAAGATCTTACTGCACCCAAGGTCGACATGACTCACAAAGGTTTATTGTCACCCTTTATCTTCCTCTCGATTTCGTCTCACGCAAGCCGGCAGCGCGCTGGAAAGTTGCTCGAAGCCTAGAAAGAAGCGGTTGCAAACGATGAAAGTGCACTGGCATCTGCCCCTCCCGTTGTCAAGAGAAGGGCATCAAGCGGAAAGCGGTAAGCCCGTTTTTTTATCTGTTGTCTTGGGTTTCTCAGAGGCGGAGGTCCGAAGCAGATATACCGACGACACCCTCAAAAAGGCATGCATCGGTTTCTCTTATTGTTCAAAGAAATCTCTAACCATATTTGCCTTCATTTCATTTAGCTCACTATGGAGCAGCTCGAGGTTTGTGATTGCTAGATCGCGACAATGCCGGATCCCATGAGCATCCATTTTGTAGACATTTTTGAAGAGCATAGGGAAGACCAATGCAGAGCCTTCCATGGGCTCAGATGTGTTTTAAGCACAGTTCTGGCCTAGTTAGAAATATACTATGAAAAGATCTTTAAGATTATCTGCTGTTAACGTCGTACTTAGTCGATCTGTTGATTGTTCAATCAAAGATGATGCAGTTGAGCGATGGCTTGGCCACGCTTCCGTCGCCCCTCGACACCGGGGATAGTGGCACCAGCAACCCAATTCATGCCTGATAGAGTCGCATTAGCGACGCGCTACTGCGATTCGCTTGTAGCCCGTGTGTTTCAGCGACCTTTGGCCTGCATTGGCCTCGATTTTGCGCGTATTGGGTCGCTGACTCCCGTGGATTGTTCTAGAATTGTTGAAATGACCCGGAGTTGACGCTGCGTTCAACGCAACCAACCCTAGACTTTATTGCATTAAGTGCTTACTCCGTGTTCTGTTCGGCTGCCAGAGTGCAGTGCAACGTTTATCCGCCGCTTCAACTCAACCCCCATGCTTAGGCTGCGCTGGCTCTTTCATTTAGGGGCCGATATCCGACGGCAGCTGAGAAAAGCATGCGTTTCTCACATGGGCTACTTACAGCCAAATCTTTAACCACATTCGTATTCATGTTTATTAGCTCCGGAGACTTGAGTAGCCGATAGCGGATTGCGATGATGCCGCATGTCATTCATTTCCCAGACTCCTTTTTGAAGGGGGCGATGAGGGAAGACGAAGCTCAGGGAAGACGCTGAAAGACGTCGATTCGGAAGGGTGCGACAACTTGCGCGAGTCGCAGTTGCAGCAATAAATTTCTTACTTCTTGTCGATCCGACGATCATCGCGTTGTATGTATTGATCCTCGGAACAAGTACGGAATAAAGTTGAAGTGTAAAGCGCGTTTTCGCACGGACTTTGACTGTTCCAAAATTGCATCATAGGGCCGTTCTATATAACCGATAGTTTGAACGGCCCGATGGTCGTCTTTGTCAGTGGCAGCCATGGTCTCTGCTAGCAGCTCACTCACCAACGTCCCCGTGCCAGACGAGTCAGGAGTCTCCAACATGGAAATCCACGATGGTCGCGGTCCTTCCGCAATTCCTGAAGACAAGAAACTAGAACTTCTGGAGAATCTCGAAGACGACTGGCAAGACGATCCGGAGAACCCCAGAAATTGGTCTTCCTCGAAGAAATGGACATCTTGCGCTGTTGTAGGTGCTACTTGCTCAATTCGACGCGTCGATGCTCATGCGGTTCAGGTCTCGTTCTACACCTTCATCAGTCCGTTGGCGTCGAGCATCATGGCTCCGGGTCTCCCAGAAGTTGCTTCAAAGTATCACATTACGGGCGAGACGATCATAGCCTTGACGCTTTCCATTTTTCTCATTTCGTTTGGTGTTGCTGTGAGTATTGGATTGCCGCGCTGGAAAGAAGCTAATTTGTTTTCAAGCCCTTGTTTCTGGCACCGCTCTCGGTGAATAGTTTTCTTTGTTTCGGTGATTCATTATGATCTAACCAAATCACGCAGGAAATGTATGGCCGGTGTGTATTACTGTCGATTCGACCGCCCGAATTTCTTAACCGATGTGTTTGATGCAGGAGATGGGTTCGTCCATCGATTTCGGCATTGTGCTTCCTTTCGCTAAAGTCTTCACTAGGTCTTGAACATAGGCAACCTCGTCACTATTGGATTCAACCTTGGGTCTGTGATATTTTTGGCTTAGGGGTAGGTCTTCTGCTCACGGTTCTTCAGCTGCGCGTTTGCCCCGACCACCGGTGCTCTGCTCGCCTTCCGATTTCTAGGTGATTAGCCGAACACTTGTTCGTAATCCGAGATCTTATTTCCGTCGTTTAGCTGGAATATCTGGCAGCGCGCCAATAGCATGCGGAGGAGGTGTCGTAAGCGACCTGTTCTCTGAGCGTGACCGTGCGGCCGCTATGGCCATTTACAGTCTTGGTCCCCTTATTGGCCCCGGTAATTCCCCGCCTTTCCTTCTGTAGGTCGTTTACTCACATTTCTTCAGTTGTGGGTCCTATTATGGGGTATGTCGAGCTGGATCATTGAAAGCCGATTTATTGTTGATCATTTCCAGCGGTTTTGTCACCGAGACAATCGGCATTAAATATGTCTTCATAATCGTCGCTGGTACGACTTTCTTGGGCTTGATATTGACCGCTCTGAATTATCCCCAGGCTTGGGAGGCATTGCCAGCGCTCTGGGCATCCCTTTCCTTAAGTAAAGATACCTATCGTAACCCAGCATAATTTTATACTCACGCCGACCCAGGGAAACTTACGCTCCTTTGTTGCGGCTACGTCTCGCCAAAAAGACTGCAGACCCCGAGAAGGCGGCGCTACAGCACCCCGTCCTCGTAGCACAGCACTCGAGCAAGCTTCATTACTTGTGGATCAATTTGAGTCGGCCGGCAGTTCTCTTGTTTGGTAGCCCGGTCTGTTTCCTGCTCAGTCTATACATGGCCTTGTAAGTACAGACTATATTTTTGCTCTGCCGTTCCGCTGACAATATGTAACTTTCAGTATGTATGGGTGCTGTGAGTCGGCTCCAAAGTCTATCACAGGGATTACTGATAAAATCAAGACTATCTCATGTTCACGACCTTTGACAGTAAGCATCATAGCGTGTGATCCTTGCGATCCTCACCGTTTACTTTTCCCCATCAGCCCTCTTCTCTAATACGTATGGTTTCAACACGGGTACCGGTGGTCTCACATATCTCGGATTGGGTGTTGGGTTCATTTCAGGTATGCTTGAACGTTCTCCGCGATGATCTCATATTGAAGTCGCCTCTAGCAACTGCTATTAGCGCCAAGTCGGCAAATGAAGTTTACATCTACGTCAGCTGCCATGATCACGGAATCTTCGAGCAATACTTATATAATATTCTTAGCTGGCGAAAAAGAATGGCGGGAAAGGGGAGCCTGAAATGCGAATTCCAGCGCTAATCTTTGGGTCGCTCTTTGTTCCTGTTGGGTTATTGTGGGTACACAAGTCCCATTTTCTTACCGTGCTTGATATTTGTATAGCTGGTACGGCTGGTCGGCCGAGGCAAAGATCCATTGGATAATGCCTATCATCGGATCAGGTTAGTCTCGCAAATATTTCGTCCTTGGGTGTATTCTCACCATGCTCCCAACCACAGGCATATTTGGATTTGGTATGTTTGTAAAAATATCCTTCCTTCCGTATTGACTCTCTGCTGCAGGCATGATGTGCACATTGTACGTGAACTTGTTTCGTTCCTGAAGTGTTGCGGCTAACCGTTCCTTAGCCTTCCAATACAGCTGTACCTCGTTGATACATTTATGTACGCCGCAAGTGCGCTATCTGCCGCATCCGTCAGCCGATTCACATCTATTTCCTTGTGTACATGCTAAACTATATTCCCAGGTCTTCCGTTCCTTGCTTGGATTTGCATTCCCACTCTTTGGGCAACAGATGTTCGATGCACTGGGACTGGGTGGCGGCAACTCACTTCTCGGAGGTCTGTGTGATCTTCCGCCCTTTCTCAAGTGTGCTGTCTGTATTCATGCCTTCAACTACAGGACTCGCCATCGTCTTGGGCATTCCCTTGTAAGCATCTATTCCCCATTTGTATTCTTGGCGGTCCTGATCCTTTTGTGTGCAGTCCCATCTATCTATATTTCCACGGGGCAGCTATTCGTGAGAAGAGCAAGCTCAGCCGATGAGGACGACGTATCTGGATAATATTCGCCCTGCAAAACACCCATTTTTTAGCTTAAGCGAACCTTTATTGATGTAGAGCGGCATACCACGATATAATGACCGGGGTGGCCGCGGGAGATGATTTAGTTTACGTGCCTAATTTTAGTTAGGAATGACAATGATATATTCACGCGCTCTCTATCCCACTGGGTTTAGAGTCACTATAATTCTCTTCCCTCCTTTCCCCTTGGTCAATTTTCTGTGAGAGATGTACTTAAGAGTGGTCGACGGCCTGCGGCCGTCTCCCTCCTCGTTTTGATCCTATTCTTTCCGATGTTGGATTTGAAATTCGGACTGAGCCAGCACCTCCCAAAAAGGAAATAAAAACGGAAAGATTTTATAAAGAGTTTGACGACAAAGGGGAGGGTATCAAACAATGCGTGATGTGTGATCCGCGACGTATTGCAGCTTTAATTTTAAAGTTTCAGTATGAATTTCAGTGCACAATGAGTGACTTCCCGTAAGACAAAAGTATGCAGAATCACATACTTTTGCTGTTTTGCTGAGATGCCGGGGCTCCCATCAGGACCCCATCGGCCTTCATCAGGAAAACCGTTGCTGAGCCATAGTTGTGCCTATTTTGCTATAGCGTCATAGCGTCTCATAGTGTCCATAGTGCTTCCTAGCATTCAACTAGTGCTAGGATACCCTGGCCTGCCCACTATGTGAGCGCTATACATCGCTGGGCGCTCCTGGGCTACTTGGTACCACCAGCACAACTACCAGCACATCTTGGGAAAGGACTTGTGAATACGTGCGTTGCCGAATTTTTGCAAAGTGATCACCTTTGCTCAAAAGTTACCATAAGCTACGATGGCGCTCGGCGGGAGTTCAGCTGTGCACATCCAATCCTCTCTACCATCTCCTCTGCTCCCCCCATTCCGTCTGTGTTCAACCCCGTTTTTTCCCTTTATTTTTGCTTGACTCGTTTCGCAGCCAGACACTGAGCAGCATCACCATCCACCCCGTCGTGCTCTTCTCCATCCTCGACGACTACCTCAGCCGCAATGACAAGCAACCGAGGGTAATCGGCACCCGCTCGCCCGACAACACCCAGATCCACGTCCGCTTGTCGTTCACTGTGCTGCACAACGAGAACGAGGAGCGTCCACCACATCTTCCAAGCGCTGCCACTTCACCAACACTCGCTGCAGCGCTGCTTCTCCCTCTCTTGCCCCGCCACCGACAGACTCTCACTGTCCCACCACACCGTTCAGTTCTGGGTCGGCGTACAACCCGGAGCTGCTCCACCCTTCGTCCAAAGCCTATGTCCAGGGCTTCCCAGTACAAGGAAATGCAGACGACTTACTGCAGACGAATGGAATATGCAGCGGCCGCCCGCGATGGGACAGTGCCCGGGCCTGCCGACGATGCGACCAATGCTGTCAATTAGCGACTCCGAGTCCGACTTGCTCTCATTCAATGTAGGTCTTTTTTTTGGGCTAAGCAACTTGGGTACGTGCTTCATTATTTCTTTTTAAATTGGTGCTCATGGTTTTTTTTTTTAGGGACGAGTCCTCCTTCGATGACCCTGGGTTTACCATCTCACTGAATTTGTAGGAAATAGACTGGAGATTTTATTGGTGTAGTGGGTGGGGCACGCGGCAGTTGCTGGTGTGCTGGTGTGGTTGCATGTCGCGGGAGCTGGTGCATGTATTATATTCATTAATATATCACATTGTTTCATGCTGCCTAATGAGAGAACTGAAATGAGGAAGCGGAAGCGGCGGCCTGACCGAGCAGTGAGCAGTAGGTGTGCCAGGCACCTAGAGCCTTCCATCCTAGCATTCGCCTAGCATCGCCTAGCATCGCCTAGTGTTGCGTGTTGCTAGCCTAGCAATTTTATAGAGGGGTAGTAGCTAGGGATGCTATGCGCTGCTATGTAACTAGGCGAGTGCTAGGAAGCGCTATCAAGTGGGGGTCGGTTTCCTGATGTTGGATCTCGCTTACAGTCAGTCAGACCCTCATTTACTTTTGAATCTGTTTGGGGGGTGGGGACCCTTCCGACAGATGAAAACTCACTTTACAAAACCAAAAATGGCAATGCGGATCACGGCACGTAAGATCACATCACTTCTTTGCCACTCTGGAGGCCTCTTGAGTTGAGTCGCTCAACGCACAGATTGCTTGCACTCGAGACATTGACTCATCCCCGGGGCCTCCATCTCTTTGCGTGTTTTGCGTAAATTCAAATTCATGTGAAAGATCGGGCACCTACCCACCCTCTTTGAGAGCTTTTTCGACTCATTGTGCCAGACTTAATCGGATTGACCATACAGAGCCTTTGGGCTTGTTGTTTATGTTCAGGAGGGTCACGAGACGCTCCAGATAGCTCTGTAGTTGTATACGATCAAGTGTGTCACAGGAAGTCACCCACTTACACTACACTTTTTCACACATTTAGCCGACATCATTGGCACCCCAAAGTATGTGAAAAAATACAGATTTGTCTTACAGAAAGTCACCCAATGAATGTGTAAACTAAGTTTACAGTTGTTCCGCAAAATAATGAGACAAGCCGTTTTTTTTTCGCGATCGGTTCCCAAAGCGGATGTGTCCCGATTTGGAAATTTGGCGTGCACCTTACGCGTCGTCCTTCTTGACATTGCCCATGTCTCCACTGCGTTGTCGGGCACCCGCAATGGGCAAGTGCAACGAGAAAGGGAAGAAGAAGCAAGTCAGTGAGGGAGTGAGGCAGGTGCAGCAAGACGTGGCGGAAGTTATTGATGGCTTGGACCCTGAAGGTGTGTCACTTAGGACGCGACTGACTCGTGAAGCTTACTTGACGCGTATTTCGTAACTGATGGTTTGCGTACAAACCAAATGCCTCGAGCTCGCGCGAGTCTGAAAACTTCTCCCCTGTGACATCTCCAGCCAAGCCTGTGAAGACAAGACTGTACCACTGACGGCGACATCATCAAGGCCGAACCTATCAACCTCACACTTGACTCTAGCTCGGAATACACTATTACCCCCCCACCCCGCAAAAAGCAGCGCTCTTTATCATTGGCACCCGCCGAACCTGCCAAAGACGATTATGAAGATCCTGAAATGAACTTTTGTATTGAAGTCGAAGCACCCGCTCCACCCGTTCTTTCTGTTCGCAGTAAAGGCCACAAGCCTGTTCCACCCAAAACCACAGAGTTAGGTCCCTTCGAGATGCCTTCATCTGCCAGTTACTCCGATTTTCTGCCCATTGTTGCCAATGCATGTGGCACTCCAATTGAAAATCTCGTCTCCTCGTCCATGACATGGAAGTTTGATTGTCCGAAGAATGCTGCTCGGAAGCCCATTACCAATCCTGTTGGCTTCAAGGTAGCAATCAAGGCTCTCAAAGAGCGTAACAAAGACTACGCATTTACGGTTTGCATGGCGCCCCCGAGTGCGGTAAAGAAAGAACTGGTAAGTAATTTACCATATCTACTGACTGCTTTGAATCTCAAGGAGCTCCAGCCGTGGCTGCAGGAAGATCTCGGTCTGACCCCACTCGACTTCAATTACACTCTTGATGAACTTACCGCCCCTGCAAATTCTGTCTTATCCGTCTGTGAGCAAATTGTGTGTCTAAACTTTGATCAATTCGTACAGCTAACAATCATATTTGCAGGCTGGAATTGACAGTGCCTCAAACGTGCACTTGAACACGCTTCTCGAATGTTACCCGATTGATAATCATCTGTCCTTTCTCGGAAAGCGCATTTACCACAATGAGATTGGATAATTTGATTTGAATGATATAAAACTACGTGTCTGGGCTGTTGCGATGGTATTTCCGCTTCTATTCATGCAATTCCGCTTTTTCATGCACATCTTCAGGCAAAGGGTAATGTGACCGAGGATCGCACACCCGTCTCAATGCATTTCAACAAGGCTCAAACAATACGTCCGCCTCCAGCTACCATTCATCCCATTCCTGCCGTTCTGGCCCCAGTAGCTGCACCTTCCAATACGAATGATCTTATGCTGCAGCTGCTTCTGCCGGCGTTGCAAGCAATTGGGAATTTGTCCCATCATACACCTTACAGTGTTCATCCGCCTCCTTTTTATCCGCATCAATACCCTCCCCATTTCGGTACAGGTCCTATACCTTTCGCTCCACCTGCAGCCGCACTGCGTCTGGATTCCCCGCCCATCACCCTTCCACGCACTGTTTCCCTTGACAAATATTGCGAACGATATCAGATTCCTGTCGAAGACCGTCGCATCTTGACTGAATTGGGCTACGAGCCCGGAGATGTTGGGCTGAAGGAGCTGGACAAGGATGTGTGGGAGGCTGCAAAGGCGTTACCATTGGTAAGGAGTCAAATTCTTCGCCAGCACGCAAATTTCATGAAGGATGTGGTCGCGGGGTGCTGGAGCTGATTGTGAATCCAATGTTTTCCGTTGTTCTGTTGTTGTTATTTCGCTGCAGATTGCTATGGTACAAGTTTCGACTACATGTAGTTTCTGGTTACAATAGAATGTTCAGCTGATTATTGATACCCTGCATGCCAAGACCATTTCTTCGCCATTTCCGCAGTAATACATGCACAGGCTTCCATGATTGCGATGATAGGGTCCTCTGCAGCGAGCATCTCGGAGCTATGTTACATCCCGTACCACCACGGACTCATCCGGACCTCATCCGACCACTTCCGGTATACTCCGGTATACATCTGTTCACATTCCGATAACCTCTGGCCATCTCCCGGTCAACTCCCGGTCAACTCCCGGCCTACGCCGGTTTACCTCCGGCTCATCCCCGGACGACATCCGGACTACGACCGGATGACTTCCGGTTATCATCCGTTCATCTCCATCTTCTTCCGGCTTAATGTTCCGGTCTCCTCCGGAACACTCCAGCTCTTATCGGACTTCATCCGGCCCTTTGGCCGATGACGAGTTTTCACGCAACTGTCTATCCACCTTAGCGGCAGATCTCCACATGCACTCCTGTTATGCACACATGCTCTACGTTCTCAATCCGTCATCTCCCTTGTACTTATACAAGAAGCTATGTTCTCCTTTTATTCTTCCCTTGTTCTCTAATCAATTTCCTTATATATACTTACCTCCGCTATTACTATAAAATGTCTAGATTACAATCATGTACTTTAGATTGATTATAAACGTTCATTCCTGTCTAACGTTGCTTGACCTTCAGTCATCCTCTGTCGTCTTGACACTTCCTCCAACGTCCGAGTACTCCAGCCGATGGACTTGACTTCCGTCTTCCGTCCAACAACTGGACTTGTCGTAAACCTTATCCCGGACGTCCGGACTTATACATCCATGAACTTCCCTACTTGTCGGACTCCATCTCGGACTTCGGCATAACTTCCGGATTACCGGACATCGCCCGGCCTTCGGCATATTACCTCTGGCTTACCGGACTTCCTCCGGCCTTTGGCATTACTCCTCCGGCTTACCGGCCTTCACTTCCGGTAACCCTCGGTCGTCTCCCTTTCCCTCCTCCTTCATTCCTAGCCAACCAGATAGTACGCTCACCCTTAAACCTAGCTGTGGTGTAGTGGTTCATATCCGTGTTCCGGAATCCTCTCCCATTTACTTCCGTTGACCTCCAGCATTCCCGAGCCCGGTCATAACCCATCCGGAACCTATCCCCTCTCCTTCCTTCCTCTCCCCTTGACACGGATATAACAAGCTATGGCGGCGCATATATGCCTTCACTACAAGGATGACCAGGATCACAGAGAGAAATTGACGGGATCGTTACGGCTGCTGAAGGCTGCTGAATGATTCCTTGATAGGGTTGAGATCTGGGGAGTATGGAGGCAAGAACAAAAGAAGAGATTCTGCAATCATTGTCAATGTCCAGAAAAGAAGCCCCAGACAGATTGCTTACTGTTTGCCGATATGAGCTCAAGAAGTGCGTCGTTGTGATGAATCTGACAGTTATCAAGGACTAGGACACTGTGCTTTTCTGGCCAAGCGTTCATTACTGGGAGCTGAGGTGTGCATTAGCTGATCCGGGTAGCAGCGGCTGTTTACATACCACTTGTTTGGCGACGAAATTGAGGAATTCGAAAGAATCAAATTGTTACAAGAACAACTCTATTCAGCCGTCCGAACTCGGTAAGATGAGAACGGATTGGGTAGTGGCTTTTCAATATCGTCAATGAAGTTGAATAAAACGCTAGGAGAGGTACAGAATATTCTACGTCCTAGCTACTGTTAAATACTGTAGGTGTAACCGTGTGATACTAACTACTAATAATATTACTACTATTGTTCCGGCTTGTTACCACGCACTATTGTTCTTGTAACCGTCAGTGTTCCGTGCGTTAACTGTTGCCTTCTCTCGTGGCGTAGCTTCTCTTTCCCATGTCAACGTCAAGTCAACAATAAACATCCTTCTTTGGTGCCGCGACCGTTCCGTGTCCATGTGTAGTTGGACAGCGACCATGTGTTGTGAATAATGAACATGTGTCCGTTTATTAAGAACATGCGCTCCGTGTATGGCGCCTAGTTCCCGTGTTATAATGACCGTGTGAGATCATGGACTCGATCTCTTCTGGCGCTTCCTCCGTGTGTATCCGGATTGAGCCATCGCGCGTGTAGCACCCTTTTCCTCAACCGTCATGTTCCAACGTGTCGTGCTTCTAGGTAATGTCCTGCCTGTACGTTCCTTGTAACCACCTGTCTTGACCAAGCCCGGCTATGCCGTTGATGGAGCTGTGGAGCAGTCTTGGGGTAACGTCTTCGATCGTGACTTTGATCGGTATGACCTAGGCGTGTGTTTGCCTTGTGGTTGTTGTTCTTCTAAGGCGTGTAAGCCTTTCTTCTTCGTCGATCGATCCCTCGATCAAGGTCTTCCTAAGCACCTCATGTTTATGATGCTTCTTGTGCTATACTTGTCTTCTTGTATCGCACGACTTGGATCATTAGACGACTTGGATCATTAGATCCGACTACGGACTTCTTCCTTGATGCGTCCTGTGACATCATGATTGAACTTGTTATCGTCCGTTCAAGTCCTTCATCTCTTGATCTTCTTCTGATCAGATATAGACTTCTTCTTATCTAGCTTATGATCCGCTTGATAAGGCCTTTAGAGCGCTTGGTTCTGTTTGGATCTCACGTGGGGCACGTGTGGCGTTGTCACGTGCGGTTTGATCGGATCAAAACGCTCGAAGCGTGACACAAATGCTCCGGGGATTACCTTGACTGCGAGGTATCCTTCCTTCGACATTGCAGCTCTGACAGAATAGCCCGGACTGTGCACAAAGTTGTAGGTGTGTGATGCAGGCATCCCAGCAGGCGACTGACCGTACCTCCGTGCGAGGGTGTGATCATTCTTGCTGGTTTCATCAGTGACAATCAGCATGTTGCTGGCACCTGCGAGATCACCATTGATTACTTCCCAGTAATCGTCGTGTTGCTGTTTGTCAAGTTCACGAGCGATCCGGTGCAGCAGTTTTCGTGTCAGACCGACCTCAACGAGATTCTTTTAGAGGGCAGAGATGGAGATAGGGATATTGTGGTGGATGGCGAGATGCCAGCATAGTTCGTCCAGGTAAATGTCAGGCTCTTTCTGATAGATATCAAGACATGCCGAGAGGACAGCGTGGGTTATGACGTGCGGGCATCCACGGAGAGGAGATGGTGGCTTGGTAGTATTTCCGATGTCGTTGAATAATTTCTTCCATCTATAAAACGCCAAGCCCTTGCAGTATGTCGTGCTCCTCCCATCCGAGCTCCCAGAGCCTGAGTGCAGTGTCCTTCAGGTCAGCGCTAATCTTTCGGTTGCCCATAGCATGGCTGCATGGGAGGGAGTAGATTGGGTAGAGTATGGATAGTTTGGAGTTAGATACGTGTCCGACAATGCAGTGGAGACGTGGGCAATCTCAAGAAGGACGAAGCGTAAGGTGCGTGCAAAATTTCCAAATCGGGACACATCCGCTTTGGGAACCGATCGTGAAAAAAAAAACAGCTTGTCTCATTATTTTGTGGAACAACTGTAAAGTTTCAGTGCTGAAATTGTCAGGGGAACCCCTCCTCTGGCTGCTCCTCTGTTGCTCCATCTGGCTTTCTGTCTGGGAACTTCCCCAGCACATCCGTCCGCACCGTGCGTGCCTGGAACTTCACCCTCTGTTCTGTCTCCTTCCGCTCCCCCCAGTTGCTCGCATTGGCATGTGTTATGTGACCAGGCCTAGGATCACTGCAGATCCCTTTGGACATGTGCTACTGGCTAGTACCTATTTGTTTATAAACCTTCACCTAGGATGGGAATCCTCATCCTTTCTTCTCTTCAGATTCCCCTGCTAAGTGCATATTACTTGCTCTGTATTTAGTACTGCCTATTAAACTCCTTTGGATTCCCGCACTGAGCTAAGGTTGCCCTTACAGCAGAAGAAAGGACTCTCTTCCCTAGACCACCACAATGTTTGTAAGAGTTAGCCAACCCATCTATCTAACCAATAGAACAAAAAACTGGATTATTTGAGTGGAAATCCTTTGCATGATTGGCAACTATCTGGACCTTTAACATGTTTAGGTAACAAAATGGGCTTGGAGAAGTAGGATCAGCAATGTTTTATTCTTACTGAAACATAAGATGTGTGCACCTGTCCTACAACAGATGCGCGTCGGTGCTGCGTCACTGTCACATTACTGTTGTATCAATGCGTGCCATTGCCGTGTCACTTCTCTCCCCAAAAAGACATTTCTGTCACGCTGGCATCTCCCATTTGATGCGGTTGATGCGGCGGATTGTGTCTCACTTAGAACTGTCTCCCTTTGGATTTATGTTCCTGTCAGCCAAAATGCAATACTTACTCTTGGCAGATCATTTGTGTTGTTGATTGTGCTTGGGCGCAGCGGCCCACCACCTCAATTTGCAAATCCTCGACTTCCTCGACAACAGCTGTCCTCACCCTCCTTTGCTTGCTGCTTGTGCTTGAGCTCTGTGCTGCTGCCACCTGGAAGTGTGGTCTCGTCCAGGTCAGGGTCATAGAGGACGCACCACACATTGTGGTCCCCCAGCTGCGGGTGTGGAGCAGGAGATCTTGCCCTTTCCTACAAAAGCCGGGGGTACTGAGCAACGAGCATTGTAACAATTCACAACTTCTTGATACATTCTTCTGATGACTTGCAGAACGGGCAAAAAACTGGACAAGCTGAAGGATATGTGTCGCAATTATCGCCTTTTTGTCAGCGGCAACAAATTTGTGCTTTTGGACCGCCTTCGGGAATTTAGTAAGAAATTCTGTGATGATCCTACTAGTTGGTACGTCCACTTAAGATATCTTTGTGTCATTCTTGTGAATTCAGTTTATTTCCTAGTGATTCCTCTCACGTCAAACAGAAAGCCCACAAAGGCCCTCGGAATGGTCCTAAAAAGTCGCCACCCAAGTGGTTGACGGCTCGACGGGCTGCCGTTATTAACACTGAACGCATAACGGAACAGTCCAAGGACACTAGAACAGAAATAAAGGACTTGTTAACTTGGGTATATCTATCCTCAGCTCTTCAAAATTTGACATGTACTTAAGCATTTCGGGTCAAAGGCAGATCGCACAGGGGCGAGGCTTCCCTACAAACCTGTGCAGAAAAATCCTCCCATAGCATTCATGTCCCAGGCAGCTTCGCCTGTAGGTTTTACCCAATTCACATTTATTAATCCTAACAATTCCATTTAGGATGACCGCAGCCTCCACGACCGAATGCAAATGATTGAAGATCAACTTATTGCAATAAATACGTTGGGGGCCTTGGGACCTGGCCACTGGACATCAGATTCATCTGCTGTTATTACCCCAGCGGAATATATCCTGTACGAACACACTCTCGGTTCCCTGCACAATTTTTCCAATTATGATATGGCACGTACTTTTTCTACTGCTTTTCGGAGATCTTACTCATATGTTAACAGAATCTATCCTTTAATCCAGCGGGTGCGGTAGCTTGGTCACCTACCTTCGTTCATGATAACCTGCACAAGACGTGCCTTCGCTTCGCTCCGGCGAACTAGTTGCAGATAATTAAATTGACCAAATGACGGAACTGTGGGTCTGTGGTCATCGAGTCCATCATTTGAGGGCATGTACTTCTCGGGATATCCCTTGAGGGGTTTTTCGCATGCGACATTCATCAACTGGGTCATTCTCATGTAATGTCGTCGTGCCACCATCCCAAAGACCGAATCAGGAGACTGGAATGTTTCTTGATTTATCTACGCTGAGCTGGTTGACATTGAAACGAAAGCAGGCTGCACAGGCACTTAAAACTGTACGTATAAATTCGCTCAAGCGAGATGCAGAGCAAAGATCTACTGGGTGGACGCGAATGCAAGCCTGCTTTAAATCCAGTGAAACATATATGGAAGAATACAAAACGCGAACACCATGTGTGGGCGTGAAAACAAACCAAGTGCAAGGGCATTTAATGTAATCCTTCGTTGCACATTCATGTACCTAAACTCAAAGTAAGGCATACCACGAGTGCACCCGCGGGTGACTCAGATCCGTGGGAACAAGTACCCGTGTTCAAAAATTTCGAACTCAGATCCGCATGAGTTTAGTTCCCACGGGTGACTTGTATCCGCGGATCCACACTCGTGAGTACATGGGTACTCACAGGTTTATGAAAACCTGTGGGTGCTTATGAGTACCTGCGAGTATTCAATAGAACTTGCCAGGATTCAATCAAAATATACAAAACTGAAGCTTTCACATATCACTATGAACTTCTATTACATTGTCCACATCTGTAGTTTCAACCTTCTTTTTCTTTCTCCTCTTAGACTTCTCCAGGGGGGAAAGAAATAGATAGAAAGTATGATTCAAAGTGCACCAAGTTCTTCAAGTCTGTCTGAGAGTATCATCATTTTGGCTGATATTTGTTCCAAGAAGGCTGACAGAATGCCAAAATCATGCAACCTGTTGATTTTTCTACAATTGGGAGGCAGCCCTTGAGTTGCTGAAATCACGTGAAATGACACAGTAGAGACCAAGAACTTGTTCTTTGTGCAGATGGCATCATCGAGGTGGAAATCAAGAACTCAAAAAGTATACTGGTACCAATTGAATACAGGGAGGTTGCGTGATGAAAATAATTAGCCACCTTGCAGGCACTACAGCTGCACTAAAGAGGCAATAATACTTGTGAGTACTCATGTGAGTATCAGGGGTAAAGGTTTCATACTCGGATCCGTGACCTACCCGTGGGAACAAGTACCCAGATCCGCGGGTATGCTTACCCACGGGTTTTCCCACGAGTAAACCTGTGTGGACCCGCGGGTTACTCGCACTCGTGGTATGCCTTAACTCAAAGGTTGCTAAAACTAGACTACCTATGCACAGGTTCAAGACTGCCTAAGTTCGTTTGTGCCTTCAAAGATTCGACGTGTCAATGCATAGATGCGGATCCAGAAAACATTATCTTAGCTCACATTTGAAGTCTCACAATGCGCGAACTCCATCATCCATCTCCTCCGGAATTCTGGAGATGCAGAGGTAAATAACAATTTATTGTCTGAATTAATATAAGCACTTACCACTGGCCCGCCTCCGTTGGTAGAATGCAACCAAAAAATTTGAACATACCCGAACCTGTCAAACAATCGCAAGATAGTAAAAATGGCTCACCGTAATTGTTTGCCCCTTTGGTCGCTGGCAGGAACCGAGAAAAACGCTAAAGGCGAGCAACACGCCAAAGGACTCGCGAATGATGAGGATCCGGATGAGATTTCTGTTGAAATGTCAATCCGACGTGTATTGGAAGCAGTATAATGGCAGATACTCAGGAGTTTGCACCCGAACCTATTCACGAGGGGTAACGCCGAGCAAAGACCACCAAGGCGTACCAAAATGTAGGGGGCGGATTGCGGGAACACCGAGACATTCAGTCGGTGTCACATAGATGGCTAGCCAGCAGATCGAATGTCAGCAATAGAGAGGCTCCGCAATGAGGACAACCGGCGCAGCATCGCTGGATTTATTCAATGGAGGTCCAAGGAGGGCGGAGATTGTTCTTGGGCCTTGAACTGACTTGAGAAAAGAATTGAAATGTTCTTCAGCGGCTCTTGCAGTGTACAATTTGAGGCACGAAAGCATTGGAGGTCTTGCTGATGAAATTACTCGCTGCTGCGGTCTCAGACTTGCGGGAAAGCGCAAGGACTCAAGTAGAGGCAGTGTGGATAGATCCAGAGAGCCTTGACGAAGCATGATTTTGAAATGGCCCGTGCCACTGGCTCTTGAAAAGTTGGGCAGTTTGTACCGGTATTGAGGGGGTGGCCAGCTGCAAGATGAACTTTAAGACAGTGCTTGCGACGTGTTATAGAGGGGTTCAATTCGAAGGATGCCTGGGGAGCCTGCATTGGGGCGGGCGATCAAAGGTCAAAGGCCGAGGGAAAGCATGATGGGGGAAGGAAGGATGCGTCCATGTCAATAGGCCGCTCTTTTGAGCGGACTTTGAGCATGGGGTTCAACGGGCATATAAAGAACGGCTCGTCATGGATGACGATATCGCATCATGCCAAAGGCCTTCTCAAAGCCTAACAGAGCTGTGACGGCGCGTTCAAGCCTCGAGGCAATTTGCCTCTGGTTGTACCTGGATGCTGGAGTGAGAAGAGCGCACGGAAGAAAAATGGAAGTGGAAAGGACCGCAAGTGCAATACAATTTAAGGAATTCTTGACAGAGCGGAACAGAGCTAAGTAATTGGCATTATAACAAAGTTTGATACTCATCTAATTCTTCGGGAATGAGCAGACGCCACAGCCCAAACTTAAAGTCATTGCCTCGGGGCCGCTTGTCTCGGTTGCAAAGTAGAACTTCAAGTTCAACTGGGAATGAGAATGGCGCCAGGAAAAAACGGAACAAAAGCACCATGCCCTGCGGTTTGAGAGGCTTTTCACAGAGAGCTCGTTACTGTGGCTTCTAGTACGACGCGAAGATGAGATACGCATAAAAAAAGATCTGATATTGATCTAAGAAGTTCGGGAATTGGCGAACGCCTAGTGGCGTGTGAAAACAAACATGTGCATACTGATTCATAGGACCTCGATAATATACGAGTAATATTGGACAAACATTTGACCACAGAACTGGCTCTTCAACTCGTCCAACTGATGGACCACAACCGGCTGACTTGACCATCCCCACTGTTGCATCCTGTATTTCCAATGCATCACCACCTACTGCGTCAAAGGCGAGCCATTCCGTCCATCTTGGTGATGGCACTGTAGCCACTATCAACAATGTTTCACGAATCACTGTTCCAGCCACATCCTTTGCTGAAAACATCGAACACCTCAATCAGATGTGGGACAATACATCTCTGTACTGGAAGAATGACTCCATCATAACTGTCGACAACCATGCCATTGCCCTCATTTACTGGCCCAAGATCTTCAAAAATACTGGTTTGTGGTCAGCGCACAAGTCCAATTGGACTGAATGGAAGGTGCATTAATATTTTGTCCTGTTTCCTTCGGGTTTGACTGTTTTAGGGCAGTTTCTCGTTGAGTGTTACTGCCAAGGAACTTCGGATGAATTCTGGAGCACGTTCCAATCCGAAGGCAGCGGTAAAATGTCTTATACTGCTATTTGTGCTGCGCTACAGAAAGAACGCAAGGGCAGGGATGAGGAACTTGCAGCGAAGGCCAGACAGGAGTATGGTGATGAGCTTGAGGTCAAGTTCAGCTATCGGGACAGCAAGACCAATAGTCAGAAGGTCATGTTGAAGGCCAGTTCCATTGCCAAAGAATACAAACACCTCAAAGGTCTTTAATTAGTTTACTTCCACCACTTTATTCCTTGTACATCCTTATATTCACTATACATCCTTATATTCACTATACATCCTTATATTCACTGTACATTTCATCGTGTTTTCTGTTCGTTGGAGAATACATTTACTCAAGACATAATTATTTAATGGCAGCACAGGCAATTCCTGCCACAGGCAGGGCACATCTCCCTGATTTACTGGTTTGGGTTCAGGAAATTCTCCCGCAGCTCTGTTGGGTCGTCGTTTCACCCAATCAAATACTTGACAATGGTCAAGTTTGAGAACCCCATGCTCCATCCACCCCACTCGCAAATGCGACACAAGCTCCAACACCAATGGGACGCAAAGTACTGGCACCTGCCCCAACGGAATGAATGAGTACCGTAGGGATAAGGATCGATGCCAATGTCCAATAGGTTGGTGCGGAACATCTCTAGGAATTTTTCCGACTTCTATTAATCAGGGAAATGGATCAGTGTACTGCCAATTGTAGCGAAAATTACTTGCCATTGGTCTACTAGAGTCTCCAATCTGATCGCGCACAGTGATGGTAGGAAATTAGACCGGAGACCGTCTGTCGTATTGAAACTGTAGGCTGAAGTGTGTCGATAGACAGACTGGTCGATCGGAGTTTGAATTCCCGATACGCGTAAATTATCCCAAAAAGGCTATTTGTAAGCGATCTTTTGGCGGAGCCGGGCCGATAACATTTGATATTAACAGTGGCAACACAAACTGAAAAATAATACACAGTCCTCAGTCCAGGCAAAAATGACCAGAAAAAGCCCAGTAGCCTTTAGTATGTCTTCCTTCCTCTTAACTGCTGGCCATATATTTAATTCTCCTCACCAAAGGCCAAACAACGCTGGCTTATCTGATAGCCTTTTTGGGACAATTTACGCGTATTGGGATTTCAAACTCCGATCGACCAGCCTGTCTATCCACACAAAGATTTCGATATGACAGGCTGGATTCGAGCCTAGTAGGAAATAAATATCTGTTTTTGATCCTTGAACAAGCAAGCCAAGCAGTTAGAGCTCTCACAGGATATAGATGCACCTGGTCCTTGGGCATCTCATGCAGTACAAAAGGTTTAATTTCTGCATGGCAAGTTGGCACAAAGGATGGAACAAAAATGATTGAACTCACCTCCATACTGGCTGGTTTTTCGAAAAGGCAAGTTCATCTCGAAAGAGGTTTCATCGTGTTGTTGTATATCATGGATCTGAATCTTCAGCGCCTCGTCAAAGTGGAGTAAACACAAAAATGTGATAACATAGATGGCGTGAAGCATGAGGCGACTGTGGCCCCCACCCCAATCGCTAATGTCTGCTGGACCAGTGCGCTTGCGAGGCTTAACAGGCTTGATTTTCACAACCTCTGGCTTTTTATTGTGATGACAAAGCCTCACCAAGATTTCCTATAATTATTTGAGCACAAGAATTCAGATCAATTCACTACAAACATGTCATACCCGTGTTGAGAGGAGGAAGGAAGGAGAGGGGACAGGTTCCAGATGGAGTATGACCGGGCTCGGGAATGCAGGAGGTCAACGGAAGTAAACGGGAGAGGATTCCGGAATACGGATATGTACCACTACACCACAGCTAGGTTTAAGGGTGAGTGTACTATCTGGTTGGCTAGGAATGAAGAAGGAGGGAAAGGGAGACGGCTGAGGGTTACCGGAAGTGAAGGCCGGTAAGCTGGAGGAGAAATGCTGAAGGCCGGACAAAGTCCGGTAAGCTGGAGGGAATATACCAAAGGCTGGGCGATGACTGGTAATCCGGAAGTTATGCCGAAGTCCGAGGTGGAGTCTGACAAGTGGGTAAGTTCATGGATGTATAAGTCCGGACGTCCGGGATAAGGTTTACGACAAGTCCGGTCGTTGGACGGAAGATGGAAGTCGAGTCTGTCGGCCGGAGTACTCGGACGTTGGAGGAAGAGTCAAGACGACTGAGAATGATGGAAAGCCAAACAACATTAGAGAAGGAAATGATGTTAAGACAGGAATGATGTTCCCCTACTCTGTGTAACATAACAGAGAAGGGTTCTGTCAGTTTGAAACTGGATTCCGTGCACCAAAGTGCCGACCTGACGTCATATTATGTATACACACAATGTAATACATACAACGTAACACTCCTCGGACCGCGTTAGTTGTGATGGGTACATTTTGATAACCCCGTGAACTTTGATTTTGAAATCACGAGGATGAAAACTATGGATTACATTGTATTTGTATCATGTAAGCTTGCTCCACACTCCATTCTAACACATCCTCTACTCTGTGTAACAGAGAAGGGTTCGGTGGGGATGAAATGCATTTCCGTCCGCTAAAGCAATGCCATCAATTATGTTATATGATGTAACTTGTTCCATCGATTACATTGTATCACATAAGCTTGCTCCACGCTCCAACACACAATGTAAATGCTCCAGTAACTTGCTCTATGGATTATATTGTATCATGTAAGCTTGCTCCACGCTCCAACACATAACAGAAATGCTCCACTCTAAATCCGCTCACCCGTTTATTGACAATTATTTGTATACTGTTGTATTTCATTCAATTCATACAAGGGTTTGGGTGTGACACCATTGTATGAATTGACCCTTTCGTACGGCATACATATTGGGCATTTTGATCTGCTGGCAGCGCTCGGCTAACCTCGGCTAACCTCAGCCAGCTTGGCTAAGCTCGAAGTTGCCTTGGTGACCCAGTGACTTACAAAGATTTTCGTAATTTTTGGGCCGGGTGACATTTGACTATACGAATTGAACGAAATACAACAGTATCTCTTCTCTCCCTCCACCAAAACTCATCCATACTGCCTATGACTGATAAGCACTCACTGAATATCATGGCAGTAACTAATGACAAACTGCTTCTGCTGAACCATTTGGCATCTGCCACAAACAAACAGCACCCGCTCAACAATTTGGCACCTGCCACAGACAAGCAACACCCACTGAACATTTTGGCACCCACCACCTCCTTAAAAATGACAGTAGAATTCTGTCCTGTATGACTTGGATTCTCTTATAATGACAGGCACAAATCTTTGACATTATTATCTGGGTGTAAGGGAAACCTCAGCTCGGCGCGTGAGCGCGGGAACTAGCGGGAGAATCCGAAGTAAACTCAATTCAAGGTACTAAATACAGAGTTCTAGAATACGCACCTAGTGGGAGAATCCGAAGAGAAGAAAGGATAAGGATTCCCACGCTAGGCGAGGTTTCTATAGGTACTAGCCAGTAGCATGTGTCCGGAGTGATCGGCAGTGGTCTCGAGCTTGATCGCATAGCACGTGCCAGCGAGAGCGACCAGATGGAGGGGAGCGGAGGGGAACAGAGTCCGGAGGGATGGGGGACGACGTTCCGGGTGGAGGTGCTGGCTGGGGTACAGGACTGAAGGCCGGACAGTCAGACGAGGCCGGATGCTCGGGCGAGGCCGGACGCAGGAGGGGCGTTGGACGAAGGATCGGACGAGGCAGTGGGGCGGTGCGATGGGCTGGACGGACAGACGGATGGGTGGTTCCCCTGACACTGGGGATGTTCTACGCCAAGCTGCATGTAAAATACTTGGTCACCATCAGTGTCCCAAGAAGCCCAAAGTATTTCAAATAAAAACAATCCTCATTTTGATAAATTTTTTAATGAATGCTTTGCTCGTGATGATTCAATTTCGGATAATTCGGAACTTGCTCCATTTGATTTTTTTTTTGAAGTTCCTTGTCAGACTCCATTGTAAAAGCTGCCAGCAGGGTGTGCAGAATCAAAAGTTTCCTTCATCAACGCCGAGGTTCCCCATATCGGATTTTCATTGCACACCAAAAATTTAAATTGATTCTATATTTAAAACATACTGCAAAAATGTTGCTGAGGAATCTCGACCAAAACCTGCGCTTTTGCTATCAGTTTTTTTTGGACAAGCAGTACTTGTGCCTACCTTTTCGCTCATCAACACCAAAGTTCCCCATATTGGATTTTCATTGCACACCGAAAATTTAAATTGATTCTATATTTAAAACATACTGCTAAAATGTTGCTGAGGAATCTCGACCAAAACCTGCGCTTTTGCTATCAGTTTTTTTTGTACAAGCAGTACTTGTGCCTACCTTTTCGCTCATCAACACCAAAGTTCCCCATATTGGATCTTCATTGCACACCGAAATTTTAAATTGATTCTATAATTAAAACACACTGCCAAAATGTTGCTGAGGAATCTCGACCAAAACCTGCGCTTTTGCTATCAGTTTTTTTTTCACAAGCAGTACTTATGCCTACCTTTTCGCTCATCAACACCAAAGGTCCCCATATTGGATCTTCATTGCACACCGAAAATTTAAATTGATTCTATATTTAAAACACACTGCCAAAATGTTGCTGAGGAATCTCAACCAAAACCTGCGCTTTTACTATCAGTTTTCTTTGTACAAGCAGTACTTGTGCCTACCTTTTCGCTCATCAACATCAAATTTCCCCATATGGAATCTTCATTGCACACCGAAATTTTAAATTGATTCTATATTTAAAACACACTGCCAAAATGTTGCTATGGAATCTCAACCAAAACCTGCGCTTTTGCTATCAGTTTTCTTTGTACAATACCACCAAAACATTGCTGAAGCATCTCAACCAAAACCTAAGGAGGAGTAGGGGACTGGCGCTTGCCACCACTACCGATTATAATCAATCTAAAGTACATGATGGTAATCTAGACATTTTATAGTAATAGCGGAGGTAAGTATATATAAGGAAATTGATTAAAGAACAAGGGAAGAGTAAAAGGAGAACATAGCTTCTTGTAGAAGTACAAGGGAGGTGATGGATTGAGAACATAGAGCATGTGTGCATAACAGGAGTGCATGTGGAGATCTACTGCTAAGGCGGATAGACGGTTGCGTGAAAACTCGTCATCAGCCAAAGGGCCAGATCAAGTCCGATAAGAGCTGGAGTGTTCCGGAGAAGACCAGAACGTTAAGCCGGAAGAGGACAGAGATGAACGGATGATAATCAGAAGTCATCCGGTCGTAGTCTGGATGTCATCCGGGGTTGAGCCGGAGGTGAACCGGCATAGGCCGGGAGTTGGCCGGGAGTTGACTGGGAAATGACCGGAAGATGATCGGAGGTTATCTGAGGGTAAACAGATGTATACCAGAGTATACTGGAAGTGGTCAGATGAGGTCCGGATGAGTCCGTGGTGGTACGGGATGTAACAGAACGGTGTGCAGTGGAAATTATGTTTCCCAAGAGTTGCTCGAAATAGAATTTATTCGAGAGATAACTCTTTGTGTTCGAAAACCCCAACGAACTTCCTTTTTAAGGTTTCGGTGTTGAGTTGGTCAAGTTAGGAAGGTGTCGCTTACGTACACGGTGGCTGTGTAAGTGACGTCGACGACAATAGTTTCGGTATCTAGCTCAATTAAGTCGAATTGAACTATGTTGAGTTTTTCGAAATAGACTTAGAAGCTCAAGCACGCGAATAAGAGATGTTAAGAACTGAATAGTTGATTGCCCAAAAGTTTGTACAAAGGGGAAATCTAATCTATTAACTACGAAAGTTCGGCCCTTTTATACTTTTTCTAGTACAGCCCCGAGGCAGTAATACTGCCTAATAGCAATGTTGCACAGCCTAAATGCAATGTCACAGCTTCTGATGCAGTGACAGTCACACCTTCAACACAGCTCTGATAACAGCTATCTTATCTTTTCCCATCAATTCCTCCATATTTATTTCTTAGAGTTGCGTGCATGTTTATGGTAAACAGAAACTTGGCGGCACATCCGCGGCGAACAGAATAACAATGACTGTCCTCAGTCAATCCATGCGCGCAACTCAAGATGTGATTAATCATGATCGTAAGAAGGGGTCTTTGATTGCGAAAAAGACAAGTACGTATAGAAAAAGGAGCGCCTCAGTCTCGAGTTTGGATGGTTCTTTACAAATAGTTCAGTAAGATAGTGAAAGGAGTGCATGGTGTTCAAAAGAGTGTGGTTTGAAGCAGATACTGGAGCGGTTAACCAAGAAATATGTGAGATTGTTGGGGATCGAGGCATGGGGACAGGGTTCCTGTACGGTCTGGAGTATCGGCGAAAGATGTGCGCAGTATGTGTCGAACCAGTGAAATGCTAAGCTGCCTTGGTATGTTTTCCCCAGCGAAAGCGCAGTTTTTCGCTCAGTTGTCGGCTACGTGCGTGGTGTGGAAAAAGTGGCCGGGGGCGAGCGAATAGGGACCCGATGGTGTGTGCGCCTTTGCGCAGTGCTATTCCGAGGGTGGTGGGATAAAAGAACCTTGCCGGTATTTTGAGCCATGCCTGCTGCCGGAACACATCGCTCTCACATACTATGTATACCCATTCAATCGGTGGATCCTTGCTGATAAGCTGGAACTCGTGACGCCGCCTAACTTGGTCCGTTAGGCGCCACGGACCGTCCCACGTTCCAAACATTTCCACTGTATCCCCCGACTGCAGCTGCCAGTGGGGGACTGCATCCAGCTCGAAAACAGCCTCAGTCCGGCTGCGCCAGACATAGAGAGGCTGCACAGGGTGCTCTGAGGGGACTGGATTGTCAGCAAGGTGAGCGTTAAATAAATTGTTGGCCGCTCTCCACTGATGGTAGGTTACAAGGCGCAATTGCAGCTCCGCGTCCTCGTCTATATCTGGGTTAGGGTAGCAGGGGGTGTACCCGGCAAGCTCCAGCTGGAATTCGACTGGGAAATGGCGGGGATACGTCTCGAGATCAATGGAAAGGGGCGGCGAGGGTTCGGTCCTCGCAGCTCCCATCGACATGTCCACCTGGCTACCCATTTGTGCGGCCCTCTGGGCTTCTGCTGTTATCTCTTCACTGGAAGACAGAGACCATGTCGATGCATGCGTGACAGAGCTGGCGCCTCCTGTAGAGGATGGATACGGGTCGAGGTGTGCCCAAGACAACGTCAATGCTGTAGTACTGCCACGTCCCAGGAAAATTGGGTACTGGCTTAAGGGGTCAAGCTGGCTGTCGGGTCAAGCAAGGAGATGTGGGGACGACATGGCAGGCGGAGGAACGAATGTTAGGGTCCTTTGATTGTGGATGCTCCGAATTTCCCGACGAGCATGCTGCTCCGACGCCTCGTAGTATTCCTGCCCAGCAGGAAGAGATTATGATGGTCATGAATAAAAGCATATTTGGATAACATAAGCGCCCCGACTTACATCGCTGCTGGATCTATGCTGAGCGATCCGGGAGAGGGATTGAGACCGGCGTAGTGTTGGGGACTCGGGACGATAGGTGTGCATAGCTAGGACAATTTCGGATGATTGCAAGAAAACAATAGTATGCCAAGAGTGCAGTTTGGGGGAGACAAAAAAATGAAAGCGACCAGTGTGCAGACAAAAAAAAAAAAAGAGCCCCGAAAACTGTGCGGTCTACGAGCGCAGTATTTATGGTGTGGGCGATATTCTCAGATCTGAGCTTGTTTTCTCGCCGAATTGTGGGATCCCGATTAGCTGATCCTTGCAATAAATTGCTGACAGAGCGATTTTTAAAAACTGCTTCGAAAATTTTTTAGTCTTCCTCCGATGACTCGAGAGATTCATCATCATCATCCGAATCCGTCGAGCTCTCGTCTTCCTCATTCTCCTTCATGAACCAATGATTCCGAGTAATGTATGGTAGAAGACGAAAGGCGGCTGTCGGGTTTCGTCGAAATAAGGTTCCGTCCAACTCTCGCAGAACGTAAGCTCCTCCTTGATTCTTCCGATCTACCTCATATGGTCCGAAATATTTATCATCAGTCTTCTTTCTAGAGCTGACTTCCATTTCAATACCAACATTACGTACCAAAACCAATTCTCCTTTCTTGTACTCATTGCGCTGCAATTTCTTCATGAATCTCCGCTCGAACTGCTTTTTGGATCGAAAATGTGCTTTCTTTAAGGTCTCGCTAGCACGCTTAATATCTCTAGGATGTTTTGAGAGCTGCTGAATCCGTAAGGTCAACAACTCTGCAGTTGTGAGTCCTGTTCGAAAACTGCTTACCATAAATGTAGCTTCTGTGAGGTCGAACGGCAATATTGGATCCACTCCATGAAGTAGTTGAAATGGTGAGAAACCAGTTACGCGGCTCACAGTTACTCTATCCGACAGCAATGCTGCAGCCAATTTTTCCGGCCATAAATCCATTTGACCTCCGCAAGACTTTGTTAATGCTTCCCTCAAGGTAAAATGACCTTGTTCTACTACACCGGTTGCGTGCTTGTTATAGGCTGAAATCTTTACGTGAGGAATGTTCATTCGATTCATGAGAAGTTTGAACCCCGCCTTTACCTCTGATCCATTATCTGTTACAACTTTTCGAGGACATCCATAGCGACAGTAAATGAATACCCAAAAGAAATTGGCAAGGTCTGATGCTGTCTTGGTCTTTAAGGCTTGAGCCTCACAAGTGCCCGATAGATCATCCCTTGCAGCAACAATCATTTTATATCCATTTGCTTCTGGCATCATCATGATATCAATGTATACGGTTTGAAAGAGAACCGTCGGCACAGAAACTGTCACTGGTATTTCCAATTTCTTGGTGCTCCGTATCTGACAGCAGTGACAAGAGCCAGTATGATGCTGAATGTCATCATACAATTTCGGCCAATAAAATCGCAGTTTCAAAATGTCCCACACAGGTTGAACACCTTTGTGTCCTAGTTCTTCATGGGCTTGCGTCAATATCCGCAGTCGTTTGGTCGGCTCCAAAATTATATTCAAAGGGGGTCCCCGTGTATTCCGGCGAAGAAATTTGCCTTCATGAATCATAAAGTGTGTAGCCTGCTGAATAAATCGTGCGTGCTTCTGGGGTTTATCGAAAATTGGTGCTTCCAATGTGCTTAAAAAGCGGAATACTTGTTGTAAAAATGTTTCTTGGCCTTGTCGTGTAAGGTGACAAGAAGGAAGTTCTTGTTCCGCTTCTGTTTTAGCTTCCCACACAACTTGTTCCACAAACAGCGCGATCTCATCTAACCATGCATCATCGTCGCTTTCCACCTCTTCTCCGTCTGCTGGTTCCCGTCTAGACAACACATCAGGTCCTTGAAATTTTGTGGCTGGTACGTGGATAAGTGCAAAATGAAACATTAATATCCCTTGAATCCATCTATTGACTGCCGCGTCAGGCTGCAAATCTGGATTATTGAGAAGTCCTTGAATATACTTTGCATCAACTTCTACCTGCAATACCTTCACACCAATGATGTACAACCTCCAGTGCCGAAGAGGACGGTACAAGCCAAATAGTTCGAGTTTCGGTTGTGAGTATTGTGATTCCCTCTCGCTCATTGGAATTGATCCATACCTTGCAGGCCGTCTTATTCCTTTTTCGTCTCGTTGGGATAGGATCATTCCAGCTGCTGCTCTACTGGAGTCTACGGACACAATTACTGCTTCCTCGGATTCGTAGTCAATGGGCCGCAATGCAGGTGCTGAAATTACTAATTGTTTGATTCGTCCAAAGGCCCACTCGCGTCGTTCGTCCCAGTGAAATTCCTGATTCTTTCGGTATAATTCTGTAAGTGGACGTATTATTTCTGAATAACTGAGGATCCAGATTCTTACAGTACCACAAAGTCCTAAGAATCTTTGTACTTCCTGCAGCGTTTTCAAAATGGGCCAGTTCAAAATTGCGGATACCTTCTTGGTGTCTGGAGTTCTTCCTTCAGGGGAGCAAACCTGCCCAACAATCAAAGCACTCTGTTGACAACACTGTACCTGTCGCTGAAAAGGTGGCCCCTGCACATTTTACTTTGTGCATTATTCGGTGAACATCTTGTGCATGTTCCCACACAAAGCGCCTAATTCTTGTTCCATTCAGGTACTCAGGTTGCCCTTCCGAATCTAAATATGCTGATGCTGGTCCTTTGATAGGTAGATCATCAATAAAAATATTTGCGACCTTGGGAATTTCGTCATGTAGTATGAAGACCATACATTTTTGAAACTCTGCGGGTGAGTTTGTATATCCCGTTGGCATAGAAGTGATTCTTAACAGACCTAGTGGTGTCATGAAAGCAGTCATGTCCCGACTTTCCGGTTCCATTTTCCGAGCGTCGAAACCCCAATACAAATCAAAGACGGTATAGCACTGTCTTCCCGCAAATTCTTCAACAAAATCGTCCACGATGGGGAGCATTCCAGCATCTCGAACCGATACTTTATTTAATGGTTGTAAGTCATGCACTATGCGAAGTTTTCCATTTTTCTTGAGTACACAGAACCATCGAGATCGATACGAAGATTGACACATCTTGTAGATGCCTGCTTCCATTTTGAGCTTCAAGACCTCGATTACCTTATTCAAGATGCCAGGCGGAATTGTAATATTTTTATATTCCCATGGTGTATGGGGAACGGTTGCGATCTTGTACGGTGAAAAATAGTCATCACGAAATGTTCCTCGTTCGGCATCTTCAAAAGCTAGGGCATCCTGATTCAACTCCATCACTCGTATGAACACCCTCTCTTCTTCTTCACTAAGGAATCCGTCAAGATTTATCTCCAAGATTTTTAATCTGTCAAGATCAAGCCTCTTCGTAAACTGAAATGGAGGCGGATCCGACTCCAATGAGGGCAAAGTTTCCATCGGATCATCAGGAATTCAATGTTTAACTTCATATTCCTGTGAGAAAGTTGTTGATACCAGTCGTATTTTCTTATCCACTCTTTTATACATCGTGAATATTTGAAAGTCTGTCCCTGAATTGTACGCAACTTCTATGGGATAAAGTTCTGACTGAACTCCCATTAATCCGGATCCCTCTTCCTTGCTATTTCCCAGTTTCATCATCCTGTGATATAACGTGAAAGATTGGTACTCCCTTCCTTGCTTGTCGAACACTTGTACTGGATAAAATACATATTCGTCATCTTCTTCCAAATCTTCCCAGTCTCTTTGCCGCTGACTCTGTTCTGGACCGTCGTCAACGTGAAACTCAACCTCTTCAATATTTTCTAAGTTCTGGCGAATTGAAAAACAATCATAACTCGGTACGGTCTCGGGAACTTGTGAATCCAATAATTTGGTTCCGCAATTCTGATCACTGGATTTGTTATTACAACGCCACACTAATTTCGAGAACAAGTATCTGCTGCGGATCCAAAAAACTTTCAACGCCCATTGCACTATTTCCAACTTTCCTTCGGGCGCGTCTGCTAATATTACAACCGTGTCATGTCGATGGACACCGGTGTGGCGTGCTGAGTACGTAGCTTCAGAAAGGAAACATCTTGATCGGAATGTTATAGCATGAGAAATTCTGCAACCAATAAATACGAGCGCAGCGAACAGAATAAAGTAGAACGCGCCTTCAAGCAGAACAGGCAGTCTGCGCGAGCGTGTTGCTGAAACGCAAGCGGCTCCACCAGGTTGGAACGGTGACATACAGCTTCTCAGATCCGTCGCTGGCAGACTCGTAATCGGAGCTGTCATCCAAGTCACTGTCGCTGTCGTCGTCGGACACGTAAGTGTAGGGTGACGTGGACTCGGAAGGGTCACGAAGGAGTTCCCAATAGTTGGAATGCAGTTCGGGATACCGGTCGTCAAGGCTCTTGGGTGTAATTGTCTGCGCAACAGTGAACTCGTCGCGTAAACGAATGGAAAGTAACTCATGAATATTGTCAGCCAGACGAGTACGGCCTTGACGCTGCAAGATGTGCCAGAGCGTGTACATTTTTGGCCGCCTCAAATTCGTAAAAGAGCGGGTGCTGAGCATATTTGGTGGGAAAAGATTGCTCAGTGATTCCGTAGAGGTTAGAGATGGGATCTTCAATGCGGCGCACTCCCTCGATTCCGCCAAGTCGTACACCAGCGAACAGTCGAAAATCACCATGTCCCATAGCCCCGGCTTTAAGATTCCGAGTGTCATTAGGGTAAGACCGAAAAAAATGGCCTGGTAACGTACTAAAAATGCGCAAACGGCATCCTTCCTGCGATTTGTCCTCGTCGTGAGGGTGTTTGCGCTTGAGTGTGCGTGGCTCACGAAGGTAGAATTTGATATCCTGGTCAAGATGGTCCGCAAGGACCGCTCGAGGATCTCCCTCGTCATGAGCGTTCGCGCCCGCTACCTCAGCTTCAGCGAGACGTGTTCCCACCACATCGGGAGGCGTAGTAATTTCCGAGCCTGTGGAGGGCAGGCTGTGATCCAAAGAGGACGGCGATTGGGTTGAATCTGGAGTATCATCGGAAATGGGGGACGAAGGCGACATGGGTAAGTTGAGTGGTGAATGAGGCGGCGTCAACGGGGCGAGTTGTTGAAGAGTTTGAATCCCTTCCGATGCCATCACTTCGTAGTCCACGTAGCTTCGAAGGGGACCATGTAGGATGCGGAGAGCCATCTCGATAGGCTTGCTCCCCATTTCATCTTTGTATCGGCGTGCATCAAGCTGCGCTAAAGCCTTCTCGTACGCCCAGTAATAAAGCGACAACTGGACGTCCTCGGGTTGGTCGGGTTGGAGAGCGAAACGAGGCATACGTCCAAGAGGATCGAACTGATCCCGGAAACGATCTGGCTGTGGAGAGTATTCGGGAGGAGCATCGAATTCGGTGGGCGAGGCCTCAATCACAATAGTCGGCACCGGAATGGGAGGAGGGATCACATGAGCACCGGCAGTAGGTAACGAATAGTTGGGCAACGGCTTCATTATTCCAAGCTGATTAGCATTCAGAGGTATAGAGCTGCCGTGGATGACAGGTGCTCCCGTCCTATTGTCAGAAATACTCTCGATTAGCCACTCTTCGTCATACTTTGGCTTAACGGACCAGTCAAAGAATTCAGGTGTCCATGCAGCAGTCGTAGAAACCTGAACGTTCGAACCGTCGTAGTTTTCCTCCGAGGACGTGTCGTTGGCAGAGTCTGTTGGAGGTGAACTCGACCAAGTCTTGCGTGTGACGATTTTGCCTCGGCGGTAGAAAGCGGGAGGGTCAAGCTGAGCGGCCTGAGAGATCGTGTCGAGGTGGTCGGTGAGTGAGCTGGCAGCTACGTCTGTATATGGAAAAGGAGTTCCGGGCCGGACCCGATCGGAGGCAGTGCTGCGATGTTCCTGGATTCGTGATTTCGACGGTAACTCTCCCAAAATATCTCGCAACTCGTTCGTCAACGCTGAATCCTCCCCCTTGTCCTCGTCAAGCTCCACCGTGTAACTCTTCAACAGTTCTTCGGTCGTCGGCGTTATGTCTCCCGTCGGTGGCGACATGTACATTCCATCTGCCATCTTGGTCAACAATTCCGACACTGACGATCCTACCGCATGCTCCAAGGTAACGCTGGTCGTAACGGCAATATTCTCGGACTCCTCATGGACTCCTTCGTCACGCTGTTTGGACCCCTGGAAACCTGGACGAATGGTCGTATAAGGACAGTCAGAAAAAAGAATATGACGATCTTGAAAACAGTAAGGACAAATGCCTAGGTCCGCAGACGCGTCCGAATCTGACGCGCTCTCCAGCTCAGGCATGCTATCAGTGTCGGACTCAGATAACTCCCCATCTGCAGAACGATGGCTGAGCTCAGCAGAAGTCCTCGCCTCGGAGTGAGGAAACCCTTCGTCTGTCGACTCGGTAAACATGAGCACCGACGCCACGGCTGAGTCCAGTTCTGAAACGTCGGGTTTCACGGGAGGCAAGACAGTCGTGAGTAACGTCATATTGGGAATCCTATGGGGTTGGACGCTGACGGGAGTGGTTTGAATGAAGGTTACCACATCGTTGACCTTGAAACAGGCAGCGATTAAACACCGTTTTATTTTCAAAACGAGTCTTACTTTGTTATCACAGACACGTTCCATCAAGGGCAACATCGGCGGTTCTCTAGCAGTAGCATGTACTGGGAAAGTGGTGTCGGTAAGCAGCCCCAGCGGCATCATGTCGGCCATGACAGTGTTCAACCGATTAGTGTTAGGATACGCCAACTCCAACTGCCAGGCCTGATCCGGATCGTTGGGCGCCTCAACATGAAAGGTGTATTCGTGGCAAGACATGGTATACGGTTTCCCGGTGGCGTCCTGAAAGACACGAAGAACGTTGGTAGCGACGCTCTCATGCATGGTTTGACCATCCGCCAGCTCCTGGGTCTTCACCAATACCGATTGCGGCGCGCAGGATAAGGTAGGCTGAACGGTCAAAGGCTGATGCTCAATATATTTCATCCACTCTTTCACAGTAAAATCTTCAATAGCAGCGAGCGGGCCAGTGGAGTTAAGGGTTGCAACCGGCATCGAGGGTGGCGCCCGAAAATGAAGACGCGACAGGTACTGTATATCCTCGTAGGTCGAAGTAACGTCTCCCGTGTTGCCCATGGCATCGTTAACAAAAAATCTCGAGAGTGACATAGCAGGCGGGCTGGAGACTGATGAATCCCAAGTGGGTGAGTTTTGCGTCTCTTCTCTTTCCTCTTCATATACCAATGACGGAGTCTTCCTTGTCAGGTGCTTCTTCCACTGTTTCTTTCTTGAGTCTAGCATGAATTTCCAGAACGTTTTAAAAACTCCAACTCCGTCTCGGATTCCTCTAACAAGAATTTTCTTTTCTTCCACGGCGTCTCTGTCCTTGCGCCCCTCGGCGACTTTCATTTCCTATTTGGTATCGCAAATCTCTCGATTGGTTTTTCGGTCTTTTTTCGTCCTCTATGCCTAATTCAATTCTAGGTTTATCGTCCTCCGATCTCGGCGACCTCTGCAAGTTCGACGAAGTAATGGGTTCTTGGAAAGCGGCAAACGCATGATACTGATTTTCAATTCCAATTAAGGGCCCATCATGCGGCTAGGAGCTCGAATCGAGGACGTTGAGTCTCTCGATCCTTGAATATCAGGTACGTACCTTCTTCTCGCTCATCAATGCTAACTAAATTACCTCGCTGCCAAGGTCGTCCCAAAAGTAACGAAAACGGCGCCGTCTGAGAAACCCATAAATCTGTCAAGGTAAATGCTCCACCACAAGTAAAATCTACATCGCTTATCCATCCTCGTAGCTGCCCCTTGCCGCCATTCACATCATTCTTATTAGTTACTTGGGTCATATCCACTGCTCGTTGAAGCACTTTCGCGGCCACGTCTGATCTCACTACATTTAACTGTGACCCTGTATCAACTATTGCACAAATATCTCTTCCGCCCGTTTTCATGTCAATTTTAATTAAAATTCCGTCAGTACGCGGCCATCCAAGACTGGCAATAAGCAGATGATCTTGAGCCGTTCCTAACAAAACTGCTCTCACGTTTTTCAATTTAATCAATTCCTGAAATTCAGTCCGCAACTCCTTGGATGTCACCATAATCTCTCGCATAGACATGGGTACTTGCATATCCAAAATTCTGTCCATCAATGACTGTCTATTTACAGTATGACTGAGTCCAGACTGCCGCCCAACACTCTTTTGTGGCATGGTGTCTTCCATTTCTCCCAAGGGTCCTGTCATTAAAGGGCTTTGTTTTTCCTTTCTGCCTTTTCTGGTTACTTCAGGCATAGCAACATCTTCCATATTTCTTGGCCGACATGCCTGGATGGGCCAAATTTCTGGTTCGGGTATTACTGGATTGGGAGTCAGGGATCGCGCAGGCTTTTTCTGCTTCTCCATGGGAACTTCGACACCAGACGCGGGCCGCAAAATCGAAGGTGGCAGTGTGATTACTTTATCTGCCTTTTCTACATCTATCAAAGTCCCGTGCTCCATCTGCAAATCTCGGACTTCTCCCACCTTCTGCTTCTCTTTCCTCGGCGGCGGATATACCCCATCAAAAGTCACTTTTCGGGCTTTCCGGATACTCGGTTCCAAACGTTCCGCTGGAAATATCTGAGAACAGGTTTCATTAACCTTCTTTGGGGATGTTAAATATATCTTCTGTCCAGTTCCTTCCAATTCCGAATCCAGCTCGTCAGTTTCTTCAGAAGACTTTCCCTCACTTGTCTCTTCATCTATCCAGGCTTCTTGCTGGTAGAAGCCCTGCACTGCCGCCTGCCTGTCTATTGGATCAACATATCCCAGCATCACGCATGGAGCCCCTATCTTTGAAATCCATTCCGCTGCTTGTACCAACGATTCTCCTGCATATCTACGGATGGGGTCTCCATTTTTCATGATCAGTCTTCGAGTCTCCGGGTGATAGGCAATAATATTGTTGGCCACTAATCCGCCTATTAACGCACATTCCGACATTCTATGACCTGTTCCAAAACACCTGTAACATGTATCACCTCCACCATTGCCTGGTCCTCCTGCTCCCTGTCGTCCAAGCGGAATGTTATTTGGGTAAGTTGCAGGCGGCCTTCCCTCATTTATTGTCCGAGTTATACTTGGTGGTTGAGTGCGTGGTATGTCTCTCATAATTGTCGGGGCTTGAACACATCTTTCAGCCAGCCCACTCTGGTCCATTGTCATTACCTTGTAATATATAGGTGCATACTCGGGATCATCAATTCGCATTGCACTCAACCTGCGGATCATTGAAGCAATTTCTTCTTCGTTGCCCTTAAATTGCTGAGTTCCTTTCTCTTCTGCCCCCTTCTTCCCTGTTGGTTTCTTTTTCTCTTTCTTCTCTGCTTTCTTCTTCTTCTCTCGCTGTTTCTTCTTGCGTCGAAATTCCTCGTAATCTGATTCTGAAATGTCGCTACCCGATGACACACTACTCGTTTCATCCCCAGAATCCTCTGCATATGATTCCTCTCGCAAGTCTGCTGACCGAATCATCATAAGCTCGTATTTATCCCTTCGGAAATGCCATTCAGCCGCTTCATCAATCTCTCTCACTGTAAACTGATCTCGATCCCGATGGTGTTGGTGAGTCTGCAGGATTCTGTTCTCAATAATTTGGCGTAGCGGTTGATAAATTCCAATCAGAAAATATGCATTGTAATCCTTTCTTGTCAAATGTCCTTTGGTAAGAGGTCCTCCTGCAATTGAGTGATATTTCGTGAAATAGTGACGCCATTGTGTTAAACTGGTGCAGGGTTTGTTCCGATATTTAGCAGCAAACCTTTCCACGTCTGCAGGTTTATGTTTCTGATACACTCTTTCTGCATCATAATGGCAAAGGATATCTTTCTTCAACCGACTCCATTTCTTCCGTTCAAACCCTTCAAGAGTTTGAATAACATATTGTACGTCAATAGAACAATACATTAAAATGTTGAAACATCTCTCTCTCTCATCCATGATGCAACATTTATTTAGCAACCGCTCGTAGTGGTCTATAAAATTCTGCACGGTGGTATACTTACCTCGGAAAGTTCTTGGTGCATCTTTCAATTCTTTCGGTGGAAGATCATATGAAGTCCGCAGTGGTGCATTAAAGAATGTTGGAGGAGAGACTTGTGTCATTTGCGGTGTTGGTCCTGAGGAGTCAGAACTCGCATCTGATTCGGAGGAAGGTGATGAATCTCCATATTCGCTGGGTGCTGCTGCTGCCTTTCTGGGGCTTTCAGTTTTGCGTGACTTACCTTTGGACTTCTTCTTGAAGAATTTAATCTCGGGTTCCTCCTCTGTTCTATACGAGGGCCCAGCTTCGGGTTCTTCACGTCCATATGCAAAAGGTCCTTCAGGAATTCCGTTCGCATCTTCAAACATCTTCCTGTCGTTCTCATTGAAAAATGAACTTTCATACTGTTGTCTTTCGGCCCACGTCTTGAAAACGTGTGGAGTCTTAGTAGAAGTATGTGATCGCATTGCTGTACTGTTACTGTGCCGTTGCTGTGCTGTACCTGTGCTGTTGCTGTGCTGTGCTGTGCTGTACCTGTGCTGTGCTGTACCTGTGCTGTGCTGTGCTGTGCTGTGCTGTGCTGTGCTGTGCTGTGCTGTACCTGTGCTGTGCTGTACTGTGCTGTGCTGTGCTGTGCTGTGCTGTCCTGTTGTATCTGTATTCAGTCTTGTTCGTATACCGAGAAAAAGGAGTTTCAAGATATTGGGGTGTATTCCCCCCTGCGGTGGTCACCAGAGATGTGCAGTGGAAATTATGTTTCCCAAGAGTTGCTCGAAATAGAATTTATTCGAGAGATAACTCTTTGTGTTCGAAAACCCCAACGAACTTCCTTTTTAAGGTTTCGGTGTTGAGTTGGTCAAGTTAGGAAGGTGTCGCTTACGTACGCGGTGGCTGTGTAAGTGACGTCGACGACAATAGTTTCGGTATCTAGCTCAATTAAGTTGAATTGAACTATGTTGAGTTTTTCGAAATAGACTTAGAAGCTCAAGCACACGAATAAGAGATGTTAAGAACTGAATAGTTGATTGCCCAAAAGTTTGTACAAAGGGGAAATCTAATCTACTAACTACGAAAGTTCGGCCCTTTTATACTTTTTCTAGTACAGCCCCGAGGCAGTAATACTGCCTAATAGCAATGTTGCACAGCCTAAATGCAATGTCACAGCTTCTGATGCAGTGACAGTCACAGCCTTCAACACAGCTCTGATAACAGCTATCTTATCTTTTCCCATCAATTCCTCCATATTCATTTCTTAGAGTTGCGTGCATGTTTATGGTAAACAAAAACTTGGCAGCACAACGGGAGTGATAGCACGCATGTCAGTCGCAACTTCTCCAGCACGGACCTGTTGTCAAATGAGCGACCTTGCTAGCAGCAGAATGAAAACAAAACCGACCTTCTTCTTCCGAAGGCTGTCCATATAGCATGAAACATCCTCCGAAATGGAAGGATTCCCAAGCATGTTGCCACTGACTTCGCTCTTTTGCCATGGGAGTGATCCCAGTCTGTTGAGGCGCCCGAATCCATATGTAGCTGAAGCACACATCTTTTGAGCATGGCTATAGGAGTCTTGTGGAATGCTGGAGTCCTTGGGTTTTCCATCCAATTCAATATCATCACAACTCAAATAGAAATCAATACTATATCCCAGTTCTAATTTGAGAACATACCGACTCATAATCCATGTGACAATATTGATTGCAGATTGTGGGTGAGCCTTGTTGGTGAAGAAGTCTTCGTGCTCATTGATGAAACCAGCATCGTGAATGAATTTTTCGCATTGTTTATTGAGTCTAGAATCTGGAGTAAGAGAATTGATTTGCGGAGAGTATAATCTTACCTCTTGTATTCGGCGTCCGTGCCTTCAATAACACCCTTGGATGCCTCCTTGATGACCGCACGCAGGTCATTCATCTTCGTGTCGCCATTGGAATCGCGAGTGATGGTTACACTTTCATTTTTATCATCTTCGTCCTCGTCCTCGTCCTTGTCATCGGAATCATCAATCAAGTCCGGGATGTCCTCATCTTCATCTCTGAATTCAAACTCAATAGTTTGTTGTTCACCTTCAATATTGTCATCAATCTCGTCTTGGCCAGCTCCATCGTCAATGGGAGAATCCCAATCATTAGGAACGACTGGATGGAGGGCACTGAGTATCCCCACATATTGAGGTTTGGCGAGGATGCTCATAACAGAGAAAAAAGGGAAAGAGATAAAATTATCAGGAGAACGAGAAACACGACATTATATACTGTTTGTGAGGTCTCACATTGGTCAGTACTCCCCTTCCGAGTCTGTGATCCACTCAAGTACCTCCTTGTCCTGATAGGTAATTTCCATTGTGGTGTACCTCTTTTCGTGGCGCAGAAGCGACCCTAGTTAATTATCAGCTACTCATTCAAATTGGATATGGCTATGCCACACTCACCATGCACGTGGCCGTTCAATGAGGATAAGCCCTGTTGCCAGTTGGGAGAGGAAAGAGAATGTCCTGAAAATCAATGGATCAGATGATGGCAGAGAAAAGACAGGGTGCTCAGCTTGGAGTTTTCCGGTTGATAAAGAAGCATCAGCACAACTTTTGCGCTGCCAAACCTTTGTCCTATTGTTACGGGAGGCCTTGAAAGCTACAAAATGTTATTGTGGGAAAGGTATGAAGAAAAACACATACTTTTTGCGCAAATATAATCAAGCACAATATTGAAATACACATGCTCTACCATAGATTGCAGCACCCAGACCCTTACCTTGGGGAGCTTGGAAGCAATTCACGCTGCGACATGTGCCTGTGCACCCAGCTCCGGATCATGTCAGCCAGCAATCGCCTGCAACACAGTTGTGACAATGTTGGGGTTGAGGTTGAGCATGAGGCGCAATTCTACGAGGTAGCCAGTAGATTTATGACGGTGCTCCCCTATGATCCTCCGGATAATTGATGGAGGATGCTGCTGGATTGCAGGAGTCCTCGACAGCTGAAGTGCGATGCACCAGTTCCCGAATAACAAAGCCGGCAAAAAGCTGGTCTGTGAAATGTTCGAGAATGCCGATGGCGTCACCCCACACAAAGTAATCTTCTGCAAAGCGGGCAAGAACATCGAGTTGTGGAGGCTGAAAGATGAGGAAGGTCCGAATACAATGGGATGAAAATAAAGCTTGGTGATATCAAGGTCGGGGAGGTCTGGGGGAATATCAGCTGGTATCGGTGTGGGAGGAAGCCAGATGCATTCGTGTGAAGCTCCATTTGAAGATCCTGCCGCCAATTTGTGAGGAAAGCCCTTGATGCGTGGTCCGAGAGCCTGGAAAGACCAGAGGCCAGCTGCCTACCGAGACCCGCATGGGCGAGGCCTACTGCCGTTTTGGTCCCACATTGCATGAGGCCATCCTAGAATAATTGATATTAAGACGGGACATGAAAAAAAATCAAAAACTTTACTGAATAATCTCCGCCAGCAAGTATTGCGATTAAGATGAAGTCCTCGTGTGACAACCCTAGTACCTGGGCGATATCAGGGGCTGAGTATTGGGAGGCTGAGTAGTTTTCATTATCCTCCGAGTGGCTAAATCACAAACACGTTAATGATATTTACATGACTACGACCCGCTATACATACATTCGCAAGACAGTGTTAGCTCCAAAGACAAAGGAGTCCGAGTCGTCAGTGAGGATAGCATCCACATTGACCGGGATACCAGTTGCTGTCATCGCAGAGAGTGTCACCTCAGCTTCCCCCAGAGCCTGAACTCCTTGTTAGCAAAAGAGATAAAAGAATGATGCAAGTACTAACCATAATCTACTGAAAACCAAAGCCGGTAAGCATTCGTTGGAACGGTGTAGTAGGGTCGGATGGCCGACATGTGGAATGCTTCACATGTCGACTATTTGACTCTGCTGTCTTCAAATCCCCATTAATAATTACCTCATTATTTACATAGTAAATACGTACAGCTTGGGCAATCTTACCATTGTACCACCATCATTGTGACCAGTGCAGGGCAAGCACCCAGAGGCAGCATCGGAGTTCCTCAACCCCTTTTCTCAGAACGTCACCAATGGGCTTCCTAGCCGCCAATAACTCGAAATACCTCCTCTCTCTTCTCACACCAATCCACTGTTTTTGTACTCTCTTTTTGGCGCATTTTCGTACTCTACAGCTTGGTGTCACATTTCCCTTTCGCATTCTCAACTCACTCTATGGCTACCGACCACCAACCCCTCTCATCGAACCTCCCACTGGGCTCATTACCCTTCTTCAACAAGGCAGCCAGTGAGTGATTATTGCCGCGAATGAGCTTTCCGTGCTTGGTGGACAGACACCCCTGTCCATCAAATACAAATATCAATATGAAGGGGAGCCTGAAGAAACGACTGCAGCGGGAAAAAAGAGCCACCAGCTCAGGATTCTGCATAGTACCGTGCAGATTGCAGGCACAATACATCCACCCACTACATTCTGCCTCACTGTCACCCCGGTCCTACTTGAGGAGGAAGTCTGCCAGAGAGCCATCGTCGAGAGACAGCAAAGCGATGAGCATGTGCTAAAAGCTCACACAGAGAAACTTGCGCTAGCTAAGGCACACAAGGAAGAAATTGCACCCAGGGCTATCAAGGCATACATTGCGCAGAACGGGCAGAGGGGATCTTGGCGTGGATGAGGAGGAGGCTGTGGTGGATTCAGTGGAGGTGGTGGCAGTGATTGGAAGCAGAATATTAGTCATGGATGTGATGTGAAGGGCCACATCATTTGGGAGTCTCCACTCAGTGCTAAAAACCAAGCCAAGGAGAAACTCCGGCTTGCACAGCTTACATTTGATGCCCACAGTGACAGTGATCTTTCAGCAAAGCTTCTTCTCATGAAGAAGACCACGAGCGCTCTCCGAGGAGATACCCTTTGCGTGGACTCCAGCTCTTCTCACTACCTCACCCCGGACCGCACCTCTTTCATCACATTCACTGCACTCAAGAAACAGATCCCCATCCAACTCGGAGACAACAGTGAGATATACGCAACTGGTCATGGAATCAGCCGATGCACTGTGGTTACTCGGAAAGGCCATTGGAAGATTGACTTCACGCGAACACTGTATGTCTCGAAGCTCGTGGGCTCGCTTCTGTCTGTTGGCCATTTGACAGCAATTCTGGGGGTGAAACTTGAGTTTGAAGACACATCGTGCTTTGTCAAGTTATACAGTGAAGTCCTGTGTGAAGCAATTTTCAAGGATGGTCTTTATACACTCAACCTTGCCAACTCCACGCTGCCGTTGAGCAACTGGTCCATCTGCCCTCAAGGCGAAAACCCCGGTGCCTGCCGGTAAGCGCCTCGACATCCTCACACTCCACCATCGCCTCAGCCATCTGAATATTTCTGATCTCAGGAAACTTGTTGCACAAGAGATGGTTGATGGGATGGAGATGGGGATTGCGGGAGATGATTTCGCATGTGAGGCGTGCCTGCACGGGAAGACTCCTTGCAAAGTGTTCCCGAAAGGAGGAAGGAGACGGGCGACTTGTGTTCCAGGAATTGTGCACTCAGATATCTGTGGACCCCTACCAATGTCAATGGGCGGAAATCACTATTTCATCACATTCACCAATGATTTTACAGGGCATGGGGCTGTTGACTTCATGAAGCTGAAAAGCAGTGCACTGGTGTGATTTCATGCATACAAGGTGCAGGTCGAGAAAGCAACCGGGCAGAAGATTGGTACCATCTGCACCGACAACAGCGGGGAGTACACATCTGCCGAATTCAAGGCATTCCTTGAATCCAAGGGAATTGTCCATCAGGTGACAGCTCCCCATAGCTCTCAACAGGGCGGGGTGGCAGAACAACTCAACCGTACACTTGAGGATAGTGTGCGTGCAAATTTAATTGAGGCTGGGCTTCCAATCGGATTCTGGCCAGACGTGGTCGCACATGACACAACGACACGGAATTTCTGCCCAACACACTCTTCCCTGAATGGGTGCATCTCCGAGGAGGCTTGGACAGGCCAGCAGCAGAACGTGAGCCACCTGCAGCCATTTGGGTGTGAGGTGTACGTGTCGGTACTGCCAGTGAAGGTTCATCTGAAGCTTGCAGACACAACAGCGAAGTGCATTTTATTGGGCTACTACGACTTGCCAGGCACTCAATTGAAGGCCTAAAAGTGCTATGATCGCGTAAAGCGAAAGGTTTAAAAATCTAGAGATGTAATGTTCATTGAGCATGGCAAATCCTCTGGCTGGACTGAAGTAATCGCGGACCTTCGAAACCTGCTGCCTATCATCCCAAATCCACCCGTCACAGTTGAGGTACCTTCTACCTCCGACACTCCTGCCCCAGAAGCCGAGATTCCCGTGGGAGAAGTTGACATATCCGACAAAGAGGAGGAGCACAAAGAGTATGGGCCGGAAGTTGTTGAGGACAATCATCTGCCGCAGCAGACAAGGAGGCCCCCTGCCCCCTTTGAGAGCATGCTGGACGAGCGTGCAAGGCTGCCCAAGGGGTGGCACAGGCAGAAGGTAGTGCCGCTGATGCAGCCTGGGGTGGAACTGGTTGAGCCTGTGCATGAGGAGGAGGAGCCTGAGTTTCATGCTCATGCTCGCCCTGCATGTGTTCCCCAGGCCCCCATCATCGTCCCGTTGGCGTTCCAGCAGGCCATGGCAAGTGCAGATTCGGAGGAGTGGTCAAAGTCCATGACAGAAGAGTTCAGTTCCCTAATCTGGACAGGCACTTTTGAATATGTTGATCTTCCGGATGGCCACAAACTCATCACCTGCAAATGGGTTTTTAGTATCAAGTACAACCAATGGAACGAATTTGAACACTTCAAAGCTCGTCTCAATGCATACAGCTTCACGCAAATAGATGGTATTGACTACAAAGAGACATTTGCTCCAGTCATAAAATTCACTTCCCTCCACATCATGTTTGCCCTCGCTGCCCACTTCGGTCTCACTATCTACCAAATGGATGTTGTCACTGCCTTTTTAAATGCTGATCTGGACAAAGAGATTTACATGTCTCAGCCACATTATTTGAGCAAGGATTCCGAGTCAGAATTTGTGGACCAGTGTATATAATATTATTTAGTCATTGTGATAAGAGAGTAGTATAAAAGAGCAGGCAGTTTAGCAGTACAGTAGCAGACCCCGCCTCTAGACACCGCTGTGTTGTAGACAGGTTTGGCTCGAGAGCTCAGTAGCCTTGCGCAATTGTTCTTTCACCTGATATAAAGTGACTTGTGGTTTTGGATTAATATCTGTGTGGACTTGTGAACCTGAACTGTGGAATTGTGTCTGTGAATGTGTCTGTGTCCTGTGTCTTGTGTTTTTTAGTGTCATTGTGTCTGTGAACATGTTCTTGTGTGTCATGTGTCCTGTGTCCTGTGTCCCTGTGTCTGCGATCTGCAAACCACCGTTGTGTACTTGTTAAGCCAACGTGTTAGCAAAAACCCGTTCCTCAGAACAAACCACGCCAGACCTTTGAGTCTGTTTCTTATATTAAACAACCTATGTTCATCCATGAACAAGGGAAAGCGCTCCATGAACCAACAAAAGGCACCACACTCAACTACGAGACTTCTTCAAACAGTTGAAACCTGCATGCACCTGGCTATTTGACCTAATACTTGGTCTACACCCCTGAACTTAAACTATCATCCACAAAGCCTCGGGTCATGTCGCAAGCCCACTTGGAAGGAAATCGCTTCTTAGTTGGTGAATCATGAACTTTGGAAGAACTGACTAAAGATAAGCAAGGACATCTCAGGGAAGATAAACTGACATCACTACCTATCAGTTCATTCATTCTCATCACTGCTAACATCACTGCAAAATTGGTCAGAAAAAAAATAAGGACTGTAAACAGATGTACATGACTTCAACAGGTGTAAGTAAGAGATGCAAGAATAGCATAAGCCTTGCCTAGAATGCCTGCTAATTTTTGCAGGAGAAGCTTCGCTTTCACCCAATAAACGCTGTTTTGAAAAGGGCCTGCTAACACATATGGTGACATCCAGTGAACAAAAACAAAGAATATCCTTCAGCTGGACACGCTGCGGAGCAGAAGGAGTGACCCAGTCATGGCCGAGCAAAACTGCATATGGGTTGCAGTGCAGGTTGCCGACAATGGCGGTGATTGATGGGTCATCTTTGGGGTGAAAGAAATTTGCTGGAGGATTCGGTATGGTTCACATGAAGATTTTGGGCAGCTCATTGTCCTGCAATCATTCAGTGAGGGAAAACTTCCAGAAATAAACTGTTTGTTACCTTCGTAAACCAGTAACACTTGAATTGTCTTTCTGCCATGATCCGGGATGATTCAGCTTGAGCTCAATCATAAACATTGGCCACAGTAAAATCACCGCGCTGAAGTTTAGCAGCATAAGCAGGAGATGGGTTTGGCATGGAGCTGAGGAGTAACAAAAGGCTGCTCCTGGTGAGCCACAAGTCGATCAGCTGAAAAGGATGAGAAGATTGGGCTCCCATGAAGTTGGAATGAAGAGACTATATACTTATGTTGCCAAGAGCCACCTGGTGCCTAGGAATAATGTTGCCGCGACTTGAGACTTGACCAACTTGAAGTCAAAGTTTGCATCGACTTGTGTCAAGTCAAGTCGAGTTGAATTTGAATGTCAGACTTGACTTGACTCGGAAGTCAGCCCAAGTCGACTCAAGTAACTCAAGTCAAGGAAAATTTGGAACAATACCTAGGAGTGAATAGTAGTTGTTAATTGGGTATCTGGAGTTGATCTGGGTTGGTGTGAATACTATAGAACCTTTTGTGATGGTCTGACACAGCCCAGCTACCTGCCACCCGCGGTAATGCGTGTCAGGTAGACCAGGTGGGGGTCACATACGTACTGTGACTACACCGTCACCTGATGTACGTGCTCACAGCCTTTTCATATCATCACCTAAAATTTTGAGTGATAACACTAGCTGCAGATCATGAAAAGGAGCTTCCATTAATTCTCACCCTATAACCGGCACCTTTGAACACTTGCCATTGATGGCTATGCACCATCAGAGTCTCATAAACATCCAAATTGTTTAGTGTGGTGATTCAAATAGTCATTGACAATGTTGCACACACTGCTGTGCATCAAAACGATCTACGAAGATCCCGATCACTGATGGATCCCTTTTTTACTTCTGTTCATTTACCTTTTATTTCCACCTCCAGTGCACACACTCTCCCTGCTGCTCCAAACAGCACTGGGACTGGTTGGAAGACTCATCTAATTTGTTCCTGCTTCCCTGCCTCGTGCATGCACACCTACTTTGGGTGTTTGGCCCGCACTTGTACAGTAGGCAGGCATGTCAACAAATTCCAACTTTTGAACAACTACACAAGATCTGACAACTCATCTGAATCATAATTATACTCTCCACCAGAATACCTGTACTATCTATCTCAAGTAATATTGATGTGTCTACCTCAACCAATAGAAGAAGGTAACCCAAGTCCAGCATAAGTCGCTGCTTTGCTAGCAGCTTTCTTTGCTAACATATGTGTCATAGTATCAATCAAGACCTGCATTGCACATTTGGTATCATACAGCTTGATTATAGTAAAAATTCACTTGCCTTGAGTGGAAAGGGCCCAAAATCAGAGTCCTCAAATCCGAGGAAGATGATGCTAGTCCCCGGAAATTGAACGATGTAATGGCAATCCAATGGCTCAGTAACACTATCAACAACTTTCACAAGGTTGATTAATCTGCACATTCTGGGATGGAATTCCAGTGGGATAAAAGAGTGCCAGTGGTCAACGTGAATCCATTTTGGCGACCATCAGGTTGAACTACTGTGATACATAATGCAGGCATTAGAACAAAGTAACACCGCAGAAATAGTCACAGGACCTGCCCTATTGTCCCTAATGAGGTACCCAACACGCTCAGCAAGAGTCTGAACAATGGTCTGAAATGCGGGGGCATCTAGGGTGGGTGCAGGTAGCAAAGCCATTGGGAAATTTGGGGCAGCTATACAATATTTATAGACAGCCATGGCCCATTTGCAGAACTCCAATTGAGGTTGCAGGACTAGCACAAGGGTGTGTGAGATGCCTTGTCTGCATTTGGTATATTTTTAATGTGTTCATGTCATCTTTTTGCACATCTCTTTGTCTGACATTCATTTCATCCAATGTTTCATATCTTTCAGCAACATGATATCTTGAATTCTTTGATTGAAATTTAGGACAGTTGCCATTTTGCAGGCATTGTGTAATTTGAATGCTGGAGGAGCAGAGTAATTGATCTGGGGGGGGCCCATTAATGGCTTGCCCTGAATGATTCTAGTGCTTTTTGAATATGTATATGTATCTAGGTGATATTCTGCATCCATGTGAGCATTTTACAAAAAAAGGTTTTGACTTGAATGACTTGAGTCGACTCAAGTCGACTTTGAGTGACTTGGTCGGGCCGAGTTGAGTCAAGTCCAAGTCAAAGTTAAATTGAAGTTGACTTTGCAAGTTGTGACTCGACTTATCGAGTCGTGGCAACATTACCTAGGAATATGCTCAACAGGAGTTTGAGAATTGTGTTGAGGAACGGCACAGCGGATATTGGTCTGGAGACAGCAATTTTTGCACAGCTTGCACGCACAGGCAGCATTGCCCAGTTGTCCACAGCAGTTAAAGCAAGGGAGAGGAGCTTTATGAGCAGGAGATGATGTTAGGGCCAGACACCTATCAGTCTGATACCATGGCGAAGTGGATGACAGTGGACAAGTGGGATCCATGTTGTCAATCTGACCAGGTTCTCTAGGCGAGCACCAAATGAACCTGGAGCAACTGCGGTCGTCTTCAAAGTTGTTGTCATCACATTGTCTTCACAGTAAGTAAAAGAGATAGTGAACAAACATGTAAGGGCCTGATCGGCAACTGTGAATTTTTTCACATGAATTTGGCTTGATCCCGTTTCTGCATACTTTTCTCACAAATTTCGTCCCTAAACTATCTTAGAAAGGAAAGTAAGTGCCTTTTCTCAAGTTTGGAAGAGTCGGGGTGAGAGCGATGGAATGGGCTCAAAATATGATTAACTTCAACCAGAATCCCTTGCATCAAACTTGAAACATGGAGGAGATTTTGGACAACCATATCTCCGCCCCCCTCTGGCCTGGAATGTTCATGAAAACATTATATTGCTCAATTAAGGACACTTTAGGTACGAATTTGGTACCCATGCTAAATTCAGGCGAAATCCACACGTGAATTCACGGTCGCCGATCAGGCCCTAACTTGCTCAAGAGAACAAGAGAGCAAGAGAGACTTACCTCTTGGTAGATTCTGCTCTGGTTCACAGGACAGTGATACCCAGTGCACTCTTTGGAAAATTGCAAGTATTGTGCTCTACAGACAGGACAAAGGTCAGAGGTGAGAGATGGCATAAAAAGGGTCGTGACAAACTGTTTTGAGATGGACTTGCTTGCATCAGTAACAGCTGTATAATGTGTCACATATTGGGCAAGTTGTTGTTGGAGTTTTGAGGAAGAGATTCTGGTGAAGAGGAACAATCAGAGAGATCGTGACTACGTCGAAATAAGCAATGACTCGAAGGCGCTGAGGACATAAACATGCAATAACATGCATGGAAAGAATGGGCGGAATGGAAGATAATTGTCCTATGCTGAAGGTATACTTGTTGAGGAGTTTTTGTCCATAGACTCTGCCAGTCCACGTGCCTAGAAGGATTTACCTTAAGCAGATTACCAGAAATAAATAGACTTCAAGAAAGGCTGTTTTTCTCCAGGCGATCTGGTCCAGGCATAAAACAGAAGTTCATTGGAGCAGATTACTAGAAAGAAGTAGGCTTCATGGAACACCTTCCACGGATTTTGCTCCAGTAAATCTGGTCCAGGAGTAGAACAGAAGTAAGTCCAATGAAAGATTCATATTGCAGCAGAACAGCTGGACATGTTTTGCCTTAGAATAAGTGTTGAATGGTTTCAGTTGAATGGCTTTGTCCACCATCACTTCCACCGTCATCCACCATCACGTTGCTCTTTCCCAGACCAGTGACCAATCTGTCTATGACAAAGTGTCGATAGAGACTGGTCGATCTAAGTTTGAATTTAGTTAGCACGCGAGTGATCATGTTTATGTCACGTGTTTCTCACGTGTTCAACCCAAAAATATTCATAGCCTCATGATACAGACCCAAGGCTCAATAATAAAAATGCATATTAGGGACAGACAGTCTCTCCAAGCTGATGTATCTTGTTTTAAATGTCACATTGTTCCTTTTGGGAATTTTTTTCGGAGGTCAGAATATTTTTTTGGTCAAATCTCAGAATAGCTTGATATTGTATACCTACATACTAGGGTGGTACAGTATCCTCAATCCCGAAGGAATTGAGCACCAGCGTGGATAGGGCTCAGAAACCCTCGTCAGCGCAATCAGCCGACAGCACAGCCACTATCTCCGTTCTTTTGTTTTCGGCATTGAAAGGACTCAGAATCCAGATAGCGTGTACGTGACGGTGTGAGAGTACACAGTAGCTGTGTCAATTGAGGAAGGTGCCGTCTGGATGACCGCACGTGGCATTGTATTGAGGATGGAGGTGATGTGGTGCTGGGAGCGAGTGTGTGGCAGTCGTGTGAGAGGTGTGTGGTGATCCACATGGTCACAGGCTGTGGCAGTGACAGCAGGGCGGGGGTGATGGGCGGACAGCCATGACGCGATGAGCAGGCAGGATCCCGCCCTGTCCTGCTGCAGGACATGCTGGTAATTCCGATGACCCAACGCCTGCATCCCGATTAGGAAAATGGGTCAAAACCATTGCACTGCGCCGACCTTGTACATGTGGTCTTTTTTTCTTTCTTCTTTTTAGGGTGCCTCTGGCACCCCCACCCTCGCCTATGGCTCCGCTGCTTAGCTCGGGTTCTCACCAGGCAGCAATTAGCTACCAGTACATACCATCGTATTGAAATCTCTTAACATCAGTGGCTGTGCTCATTCAGCTGATTTGGACCTATTAGGCCGAAGTTCGAACTTACATTCTGAGCCCTATCCATGCAGTTAGTGCTCAATTCCTTCGAGATTGAAGACACTGTACCACCCTAGTATGTAGGTATACAATATCAAGCCATTCTGAGATTTGACCAAAAAAAAAAAAAAAAAATCTGACCTCCGAAAAAAAAATTACCAAAAGGAATAATGTGACGTTTGAAACAAGATACTGATGAGCCACCAAGTTATGCCCTCTTTCTCCTGAAATGGGATGCATGCTCTTCTTCAGCAACAAAATTGACAAAGTAGGCTTAGTTCATCTGAATATCACAGTATTGAACATTCTGGAGAGGCAGCGACTTCATGGAGTGGTAGATGTATCTTTTAAACAATTTCATGAATTTGTCTCCTTCTTGAGTGCAGGTTGAATATTTTTGCAAAACATGTTACTGCCATAACTGGAAGATGGATTAACTCAATAAGGGCAGCTTTTGGCTGGATCAATAACTTGAAAAGGCAATAACGTATTTTTTTGGGTTGAACACGTGATAAAGGCGTGACATAAACGTGATCGCTCCGGTGCTAACTAAATTCCCGTGACCTTTAGGTTAGGGTCTTATAGTGCCTGATTTTCAGGACTCACAGACGATCACATTTCTGTCAGCATCTTTCACGTCATCACCTTTTCCTCCTGCCAAAGTGCTTCGGCTTGGATGATGGCCAGGACCAGCCTCATGATACTGTACAATTTCGATCAATTCAGCACTAATCCGGAAACTTTAGTACAATTAAAATCCAAAAGAATTCCGACAAACTGAGAAAAAATTATTTCCGCCATAAAAAAAAATGGGTGTGACATGTGACTGCCAAATTGAATGAAATTGTACAGTAACACTTATGTTTTATCCTTTCCTTGCCTTCTACAGTGTTTCTGTCTGTGCATCGGCGACTGTCTTCCATAAATTAAAAATCCCGAACACTGCTGCTCGATCCGGTCCCCCATCTGGATATTTCCTGGAAAAGCCCATCCAAGCTGCCTCATTTCTGAAGATTTCGTGGGCATTATCACACTCTGCGGTCGCTCATTCTTTTCTCCAGATTTCCTCCAGGTATGAATGGCAAAAGAGTTTTTTCAATGTCTGGCTAATTAGTAGTTCAAAACTGGGAACATACATCCCCTCGGTACATGAATTGACTGAGGCAACATTAATTAATCCTGGGGCTTGAGCATTATACCAAAGCACAACACGGAGGCTGACGACTGCGGCAGAGAATGTCAGCTCTTGGTCTGGTTTTGCTTGGATTCTGCAGATGCTTTACATGCAGATCAAAAATCCGAGAGATGCGGTGGGTTCCAAGTTACCATCAAAGTGATCCACGACCAAAAGATACGCATGTAGGTCCTTGCAAGCAAACAAACAAAAACCACTTTCAGAGGCTAGGTACGTACATAAGCGTCTGAAAAGGACACAATTGGCATTTTGTGACTCCACTGTTCTAGCCCCGGGGAGTAGACTCGTTACCAGTCTGCCTACAATTAGCAAAAACCGTGGCGAGCACTTTGACGTAGGCAGACTGGTACATCTTGGGGCTCGGCAAAGGGCTGGGCCCGGAGTTTGAAATTTAGTAGTTTCCCACACTAAATTCGCTTAAATTTGATGACACCATCGCTTCGGCAAGCGCGAAGCGAGCTCTCACGCTCATTCCCTTTCAAAACCACCTCCAATTTTGTGGGATTTCTGTGTCCCAAAATGTCATTCTGAGGAGATAGACTTGAAGGGTTGTATTTATTGTTTGTATAAAGAGCTTGAACCAAAGAAATTGGTTCAAAATTGAATTGGGAATGATTGATCTTACTAAAAGTTAGCGTGGGAAACTATTAAATTTCAAACTCCGGGCTCAGCCCTTTGCCGCGGACCAAGTTGTACCAGTCTGCCTATGGCAACCGTGCCCCGCCACAGTAGGTTGGTATCTCGTAGGCAGACTGGTCACGAGTCTACCCGGGGAGTAGCAGGTCTAGACTGTTTTTCAACCCACCCCAAGATCTTTTCAGGTAACCAGCGGCAACACCACTTACATTCCAGCCTCGATCGAACTGTCTCTCAAATATACCCATACACCAAAGTGCTCAATTTGGCTGTGGTGGCGGAGGAGTCCATACGGCGGCAAGCCCCATTTTCAATTGCACCAGTTGCACTCATTTGGGCACAAGACATATCCTAAGCAGTCTTGGAAAAACCTCGTGGCCTTTTGCTACAAGTACTTCATTCATTGCAGCCTTTATCTTCACCACACCGCTGTTGCGCTTGTCTTCCCGAACTTGGTCCAAATATATAAAATGTCAAGTGCCTTTTACTTCTGTTACTGGTTAAGCATTCACTAATTTGAAGCAGGACTTGATCACTCAATTGTGATTCGATAGATTTCGTAGTTGTGTGTGTCTGTGGTGGGGCGTTGAACCGCCATCCACCCTTGTCCTTTCTTAACGGTGGAGCTTTATCCATGTATATATTCATCCAGGAAAATCCGATGCTTTTTGAATCGCCGATCAATTCAAGTCGAGCTACCTATTTCCAAATTCCAACCATGACAGTGGTGGCCCTCCCTGGCACGCGAAATTTTAGCTCAATTGGGAAACTTGAAATTCCGTGTTTCTATGGTCTGACCTGATATTCTACATGCGGTAGAGCTCATCCTACCTAGTTTTTCAAGCATTCAGTAATTTCATGCTGGAACTTTCGCAGTGCTTCTTTCTCGACTCACTCTTGTCTGTTCACTATTCGCATTCTTCCTCGCATAGACTCTTCCATGTCCTTTTGACTGTTATCGAATATCGGCTCTCTGCTTCATCTGGAGACCAGCGTTCTGGGGACCACAAATAGGCTGGTCACCGATGGTTAGCTATTATATTAAATGATGTGTCTCGGAAGCCTCCAGTAAAAAGGACTCGGGGCAATCGTACACATTCTCATCTTGATTATGTATTCTGATTAGACCAGTGACTTGTCTGTCTATGAATGTCGATAGACAGACCAGTCGATCTGAGTTTGAATTCAGATTACGTGCGGCAAGCCATAACGGGTGATTTGTAATCTTATTTAGATCAAACTCGCTTTTCAATATTTTTAGGCTACGGAAACTTCACAAATAGGAGCCCAGAGACCTCAAGATACTTCAAAGGATGTGCTGCTAAGTTTAACAATATTATTACAGTGTCCTGCTCTTGCAATGAAGTTGACTGTCTAAATTGAGCGAAAGTGATCGCCGCCAAAAGCGCGATTAAAAATCGCCCGCTACGGTATGCCACGCGTAATCTGAATTCGAACTCATATCGACCAGCCGCTATACCGGTGACTTGTCCCATATAGCGGCCGGATTCGAGCCTATATTCTGATCTGGAACATCCATAGGTTGTTTCTCGGGATCGATTCTAATCCCTCACTAGAGCCGCCAATTCTACTTATGTTCAACCCTATTAATTCAAATACGCATCGATTCACAATTAATCCATGGCCAATCCCATCTATCTTTCAGAATGATAGCTACTATTCCTATCACAACAAGATGCATATGATGGCGGGGTGCCATCTCATTTTCAAGCTGATTCAGTTCCCTGCGTCAATGATTCAGTCCCAACATCAATGTTCTCGCTTCTGGGTTAGCCTGCGGCCGTGCAGAGACCCTCGTCTGTCGGGTCCGTTTTGCTTTCATTCTCGACCTCCCTTTGCCTCTTTGTGTCCCTGCAACCTGGGCTTCAGATCTCGCTGCGCCCAGAAATATATTGCTGTCTGGATTTCTGAATTCAGAGTGGGGAACCGACAGGAAAGAAGATCCGGGGTCCAGGCACTAGGGGCATTTTTTCTGGGTTGAAAATGCATAAACTCAACAGTCCGGGTATTTACGGTGGCAGTGGCACGATCGAGACTGTGATCGAAAAAGGGAAACTCAGTTTGTTTTTGGTCTGCGAGTGTATCGGCAATCGCCGGTGGCGGTGGACAGATCGCGACTGTGATCGAAAACGAGAAACTCCGTCTGGAGATAGTCTCTCTCAGACAGACGCTTCAATACGGTTGTATCTCGTACCTCGATCGTATTGAAGTCTGTTATTAAGCGCGGGGGTCCGATCAGAGTAGAATATTGTTACGTAAGTGTCGGAGTTTCAATTTGACCTCTTTTCGCACCGTTTTAGCTGCAAGGCACATTTTCTGACAGTTCTCGCATGATAAATAGCTTTTTGAGCCCTATTTACAACAATCTGCCTCTTCAGACTTTGCAGAATTGGGCTTGAAATGCTGTTGTAACTCAGCCCCGAATGTGATGTGACAAATAGTTATCAACTTGCCTCTTCAACAGCTTCGGCCCATGGTACAGAAAAAATCTGAAAATATTTTGACAGACAGAAAACATCTCCATTTCTCTGCTGAAGATGTATTCGAGGTTGAAGAACTGGGGGCAAGGGCTTCAAATGTGATTACATAATAAGAGTTTACTCTGATCAGACCCCCGCGCTTACAAACGGACTAGTCTGGAGACCTGGATCTGTTCCAGTCCCAGGAATTTATCAACTATCATAAATCTCGTGGAGTCTGCTTTGATTACGGCCAAGAGTTCGTACAAGAGCTTGAATATTCGCCTTGTCAGGTGTCCAACAGAGCATGGTAAGCGTATGAGATCCTGCATTCAATCACAGTTTCTTCATCTTAACGGAAGGGGATGACACAGACGATGATTATTCTGGGGCTCGCAAATATTATTCGGACGGTGAAGAGCAGGAATACGGTGCGCCCCCTGTAATCTGTTGAATTTCAGGGCCCCTGACACATGATACAGACGGGGCCTCAGCTGATTCATTGAATGAGGCGACAGCTGACAAAGTTGATAAGCCAGTCGTGGATTCACCCTCGTCGGAGGACTCAAATGAAAACGATCTTTCGGAATGCGAGGAAGGTATTCCTCACAACGAGCAGAAATCGTGAGCACAATGGTATATCACCTGCTTCATTTGACCTTTTCCACACCTGACTGGCTCTGTTATTTGATTTGCGCTTGACGCCACAGAATTTGAGCCGCCACGGAAGACCCAACTCAAGTCGAACTCTCTGAGAGTAAAGCTGAGTTCAATCCCAACAGTGAAGGTACCACGAGGTTCTCGCCATGTATGCGAAGTCTGACCACCGCACTTTCAGCAGCAACAGTCGAAGCAGCGCCCCAGTTTCCTCGCCCTGAAGAACTGGAGTTTTTCACGCCGTCCCAGACCTGGAACATTATCATGTTCGCGCAGTTGTCGCTCATGATCCTCCTCGGTACATTCTCGCTTTTGCGAGGCTAACCTCGCGACTCCAAGGGACGATAGATAGGACCGAATAAGACCGATCAACCGATGGAACTCTGTCGTATTTCGGGATCAAGCCTTACATTTATGGGTTTAAAACTGGTTTAAAATTCTACATAGTTTACACTTCACAAATTCAATTAGGTATTGTCGAAGACGAGCATTGATAGGGCTGCCACCCGTGCCCGTGACGGGCACGGCCGTGGATTCAACGGCATTTTCACGGCACGGCCCGTGCGTAACACGGCCGTTGAAGCAGTTTTCAACCCTCCGACGGGACGGCACGGTCCACGGCACGGCCGGAAACGGTAGAACGGGTTGGTACGGGCACAAAAAATGAGTTCAAATCGTATTTAGAGACAGGTATCCTACGCTAAAATCTCCCGAATGGCAGCACGAGCATGGCGAAGACGCTGCTTGACAAGCATCAAAGTTCTGATGGTATCAGGTTTCAAACTCGCGCGGCGCAAAGAAATGGTGTCGCGACCGCCAGAAAAAATACGTTCAACTGCGACAGCAGACCCTGTAAATAGCAGTTAGATTTATTCCGAGGATGCACAAGGCTGAAGGAAAGATGAACGAACCAGGAATGGTCATGAGATCCCGAGCAAGACAGAATAGGTTGGGGAATTGTGCCTTGCGCGCAACCCACCACTGGACCGGATCACAGAGTAAAAAATCTTCACGCTGCAGATTGAAGTAGTCGCGTAGCTCGTCGTTGATGCTGCGGCGTTGGACGCGGTAACGAGCAGTGAAATCCTTCTGAGGGGAAGTAGACTGATTTTTTGAGTGAGAAGGTGCCATGGTCGGAGGAGGGACGACACGGCGAGCCTTGTTGGCATAATTCTCATGGAAGTGATCGCTCAGACTGGTCTTCGCCTGCTCCAAATGCGTGAGAAGGTCGGTGTCGTGGTTGAAATCGGACTTGAGTCCATCATAGGAGATGCGAGGATCAAGAACTGCGTCCAAACAATGTTAACAAATGTATGCCAGGAATGATAGCACTTACGCGCGGCCCAAGTGTAATACGGGGACTGGTCAAGCTTGTAATAGTAATCACTGAGCTTACGGTGCGCATCTAGAAGACCGTTGCGGAGGACTGAGGGTGTCGACAAGGGGAGGTCCCTCAGACTAGTTCGCAGATCTTCCTGGAGGCCGCGGAAGATGGCGTGCGTATAAGACAACATTGGGCGCTTTGTTGTGGACATGAGCGTGGTAGCTGATCGAAAAGATTTCAACCATCCCGTTACCAGGATAATTGAGTCCCAGTCGAGCGCAGTGAGATCATATTTGTGGAGGTCGCGATGCTTTCCCACAAAATCGGTGACAGCTTGACGGTGATCAATAGCGCGGCCTATCAAAATTCATATTCAAATATTACAAGACACAGTGAATAGAATTCGTACGAAGCATTTGATGGGTCGATGACCAGCGCGTCCTCACATCTAGTATCGGCATCAACGGCTGCTTCCCAAGCTTTCCCTCTTTAAATGCAGCAGAAGCCTGAACTTCCTTGACCCATGCTTGGCGACGTTGTGGGCTGCTGCGGATTGAGCGAATGATCTGGCGAAGCTGCATTACAATATGAGAAATGAATATGTGTTTATAGATAGAATTACGAACCTTGGAGACGGACTTCAGCTTTCCGCTGCCCGGCACAGTATTCTCTGGCTCAGCAGTTTCCTGGTCATCCTCCTCTTCCTCATCATCATCTTCCCAATCATCGTCATCTTCTCTCGCAAGCGAAGCAGTTACAGAATCTTGGTAAGAAGCCGATTTCCCTTCGGCCTTCTTCCGAGCAGCCTTGGAAATGACACCAATCGCTTCAAGCAACTTGAACATTGATTAGACTCAAGGCTAATGACCCAATTGAAACGGCACCTTGATCGCGGACAAGTGAGCTGTATGAGGCATGCAGCGGATGCGTGCTGCAGTCGCATCGAACGCGATCCCGGCGAGCTCAAATTTGAGGGCAAGGTGTTCTAACAATGTGTCGTTGTTCGGAGCATTATCCATGTTGGCGGCCATAATCTAAACAGGAATAAGATCGGGCAAGTCGTCCAAGGTATGGTAAGAATTAATAGGTACCCTGCCATCGTCCAAACCGTACATCTCCAGGGTGCTCCATACCTCCTCGGCCATGTTTTCACCAGAATGCTCCCCGACAAGCTCGCGAAAGTCGATCAGAAGTTCCTCTGGGGGGCAGCATAAGAATTGGATAATGAAAACGATTTTTGGAACACACCAAGTTGTCCCTCGTTGGAAACAAAATGCGCGACAATTGCGAGGAAGGGGTGCTGATTTGGAGAAGTCCAAGCATCCAGAGAGATACTAACTTTCGACTCGAGTTCCTTGCATCCAAATGAGTTCTATAACAGCATAAAAGTAGGGCCATAATTTACCTTGAACATCTGGCGGGTTCCGGCAACGGTATTTTCCCCCATTTTCATGATTCGAGTCCTGATAGCCGTACGTCCAGGGAGGTTGAAATTGAGGGTGGATCCATGGTGAGTGTATTCCATGAGCCGAATAAACTCCGGCTTTTCGACGGTGTCAAAGGGCTGATCACAGGCGACGATATACTCCGCAAGGAGGGTGTTGAATACCTCCTGGGAGAAATCCCCCTGGTATGCGCAGGTGAGAGCGGCCATCTGACTTCAAGTTGAACAACTTACCCGTGATTTCTTCGCCTGATTCTCGAGGCTTTTGATTATATTCGCGGTTGCCGACTCAACTTTACCCAAATAGATTTTAGCGGCCTCGCTATCAACAGGAACATCCCCGTGTGCAAGGTCGACCTCTTGCTGTGTCGGCGGCTCATCCCTACAAGTATAGAGCACCTGATAAAGTCGATACATCACAGGAAAGTCCTTCCTGAGATGGGTGGTGAGACCTGGAAGCACCTCAATCTTCTGGGATGAAAAAACAGAGCAAGCAGTAGATAAACGTACCGCTAACATTGTAGCGCATCGCCTTTGTGACAGTGATAATTCTGCCATTGCCGTGGCGGCATTTGTAGTGCTTGTCACCCGTTTTGCCGATGGAGCCTTCGTTGTTCTTTGAAACGACATCGTAGAACAGATAGATTGGGTTTTTGAACTGCTAAAGCGAAGTTGGAACACTGTCGCAGATAATTATAACTGGTTACTCACGGTTGGCTTCGGTGAGTCATCTTCATCCTCGACCTCCTCGACGGTGGCGTTCCTGGATATGTTGAGAGCTGGCGCAGTCACAACCTCCGGGTTCCTCTTGCGCTTTGCCGCGCCGGGCTCGCGGCGAGTCTGGGGCTTCGACGATGCGCCACCGCGTGCAGGAACAGTTTTTGCTGAGAGTAGGTCCGCAATCTGAAGAAGGTATTTAGTAGAAGGAGCGGGGGTTTGTGAAGAGACACACCTCCTCGTTGTCAATCTGCTCGCATTCACTTCCTTCATCATCCGAGGCGTCGGAGTCGGACACAGCTTCCAGAGCGGGCATGTCTGAGTCAAAATCATCGTCCTCCTCCTCGCTCCAGGTCTCTGGAACGCGCTTGGTGCGAGGGGCACGAGCAGGAGCGCGGGACAGAGCGGGTGCGCGCTTCGTCTGCGGATTGCCGTCGTCATCAGCATGTTGCGCAGCAAGGCTCTGGGTGAGTTTATCGGTCTGTCGCTTTCGAGTGCTGCGGCGGGTCGCTATTCGTGCAAAATTTAGCAAAGAAATTTGAGCAAGGAGAGACCGATGTACCGGTCTGAGCAGCTGGAATGGGCTTGTCGTCGGACTCGAAATTATAGAACTCGATGTCGGAAGCATCCTTGAGGTCGCCGTTGTCGTCCTGTGCGCACTGAGGGTCCGACATGTTAGCCAGAAGAGGTAGAGACTAAAAATGTTTTTAGCAGCTTTTATAGCCCAGGGGACCCGAAAAAATTGCGGAGGGGTTGTAATGAAGAATTACTGCGCGTCCGCGACGGGACGCACGGCAGGCCAAAATCTGGGATGTATCATTGGATATGACAAGAAATTTGAGATTTTCTTGGCTGGCCACCGCGAAAAACAGGATAGAAACAGGTAATAAGGATGACTAGCGGGAGGGAATGCTGAGTAAAACGACCCGGTGACCGAAGCATATGAATATGATGCACAAGGACTCGCAGCAACAGGCAGGAACGCGACAGAAAATTCAAAAAATGCACAGATAGAGTTCGCTTGATCATCCAAGCATTCAGGCAGGTACAGGCACAACAATGTTCAGATCGTGTTTAAGCAAGTGAATGGCATAGACGGGCTCCCAGAGCAAGATTTGGCGCGTCTGAATGCGTCAGAGAAGGTTGTGGTTTAAGCTTGAGGTCAGGGTGAAAGGCGAGAAGGCAGACAAACAACGAACAAACTGATGATGGTGTCAGTGATGGACACTTCGAAAGCCCATTTGGCTAGTGTCTGAAGCACGGAGAATGCCGTGAGTGTGATCAACCACATGAATCCGTGACCACCGAGACACGGAGACGCTGTTTTGAGGGGAAAAATCAAACCCGTGACGGCCGTAACGGCCGTTTTTCCACGGGCCGTTGGGGCTGATACCCGTGCCGTAGCCGTGCCGTGGAAAGTCAACCAGAACGCTCGACGGAACGGGCACGGCACCCGTGGCACGGGTGCCGTGGAACCGTGGCCACGGGCACGGGCGGCAGCCCTAAGTTTGGCCCAGTACACAAAATGGTTATGCAGAGACCTTTCGTCAGGAATTTTCGGTGTGATGGTCACGGGCTGTGCCGCTTGTTGGCCGTACCCTCTTTATTCAAACTCAGATCGACCGGTCTGTCTATGGACACTTTGTCATAGACAGATCGGTCACGTAAAGCGCGTTTACGCATGGACTTTGACTGTTTCGAAATTGCATCATAGGGCCGTTCTATAGGTTCTATATAACCGATGATTTGAACGGCCCCATGGTCGTCTTTGTTAGTGGCAGCCATGGTCTCTGCTAGCAGCTCACTCACCAACGTCCCCGTGCCAGACGAGTCAGGAGTCTCCAACATGGAAATCCACGATGGTCGCGGTCCTTCCGCAATTCCTGAAGACAAGAAACTGGAACTTCTGGAAGAAGACTGGCAAGACGATCCGGAGAACCCCAGAAATTGGTCTACGTCAAAGAAATGGACATCTTGCGCTGTTGTAGGTGCTACTTGCTCAATTCGACGCGTCGATGCTCATGCGGTTCAGGTTTCGTTATACACCTTCGCAAGTCCATTGGCGTCGAGTATCATGGCTCCGGGTCTCCCAGAAGTTGCTTCAAGATTTCACATTACGAACGAGACGATCATAGCCTTGACGCTTTCCATTTTTCTCGTTTCGTTTGGTGTCGCTGTGAGTATTGGATTGCCGCGCTGGAAAGAAGCTAATTTGTTTTCAAGCCCTTGTTTCTGGCACCGCTCTCAGTGAATAGTTTTCTTTGTTTCGGTGATTCATTATGATCTAACCAAATCACGCAGGAAATGTATGGCCGGTGTGTATTACTGTCGATTCGACCGCCCGAAATTTCTTAACCGATGTGTTTGATGCAGGAGATGGGTTCGTCCATCGATTTCGGCATTCTGCTTCCTTTCGCTAAAGTCCTCACTAGGTCTTGAACATAGGCAGCCTCGTCACTATTGGATTCAACCTTGGGTCTGTGATTTTTTTTTGGCTTGGGCGGGTCTTCTGCTCACGGTTCTTCAGATGCGCGTTTGCCCCGACCACCGGTGCTCTGCTCGCCTTCCGATTTCTAGGTGATTAGCCGAACACTTGTTCGTACTCCGAGATCTTATTTCCGTCGTTTAGCTGGAATATCTGGCAGTGCGCCAATAGCATGCGGAGGAGGTGTCATAAGTGACCTGTTCTCTGAGCGTGACCGTGCGGCCGCTATGGCCATTTACAGTCTTGGTCCCCTTATTGGCCCCGGTAATTCCCCGCCTTTCCTTCTGTAGGTCGTTTACTCACATTTCTTCAGTTGTGGGTCCTATTATGGGGTATGTCGAGCTGGATCATTGAAAGCCGATTTATTGTTGATTATTCCCAGCGGTTTTATCGCGGAGACAATCGGCATTAAATATGTCTTCATAGTCGTCGCTGGTACGACTTTCTTGGGCTTGACATTGACTGCTCTGAATCATCCCCAGGCTTGGGAGGCATTGCCAGCGCTCTGGGCATCCCTTTCCTCAAGTAAGGATACCTATCGTAACCCGGCATAATTTTATACTCACGCCGACCCAGGGAAACTTACGCTCCTTTGTTGCGGCTACGTCTCGCCAAAAAGGCTGCAGACCCCGAGAAGGTGGCGCTACAGCACACCGTCCTCGTAGCACAGCACTCGAGCAAGCTTCATTACTTGTGGATCAACTTGAGTCGGCCGGCAGTTCTCTTGTTTGGCAGCCCGGTCTGTTTCATGCTCAGTCTATATATGGCCTTGTAAGTACAGACTATATTTTTGCTCTGCCGTTTCGCTGACAATATGTAACTTTCAGTATGTATGGGTGCTGTGAGTCGGCTCCAAAGTCTATCACAGGGATTACTGATAAAATCAAGACTATCTCATGTTCACGACCTTTGACAGTAAGCATCATAGCGTGTGATCCTTGCGATCCTCACCGTTTACTTTTTCCCATCAGCCCTCTTCTCCAATACGTATGGTTTCAACACGGGTACCGGTGGTCTCACATATCTCGGATTGGGTATTGGGTTCATTTCAGGTATGCTTGAACGTTGTCCGCGATGATCTCATATTGAAGTCACCTCTAGCAACTGCTATTAGCGCCAAGTCGGCAAATGAAGTTTACATCTACGTCAGCTCCCATGATCACGGAATCTTCGAGCAATACTCATATAATATTCTTAGCTGGCGAAAAAGAATGGTGGGAAAGGGGAGCCTGAAATGCGAATTCCAGCGCTAATCTTTGGGTCGCTCTTTGTTCCTGTTGGATTATTGTGGGTACACACAAGTCCCATTTTCCTGCCGTGCTTGATATTTTATAGCTGGTACGGCTGGTCGGCCCAGGCGAAGATCCATTGGATAATGCCTATCATCGGATCAGGTCAGTTTCGCAAATATTTCGTCCTTGGGTGTATTCTCACCATGCTCCCAACCACAGGCATATTTGGATTTGGTATGTTTGTAAAAATATCCTGCCTTCTGTATTGACTCTCTGCTGCAGGCATGATGTGCACATTGTACGTGAACTTGTTTCGTTCCTGAAGTGTTGCGGCTAACCGTTCCTTAGCCTTCCAATACAGCTGTACCTCGTAGATACATTTACGTACGCAGCAAGTGCGCTATCTGCCGCATCCGTCAGCCGATTCACATCTATTTCTTTGTGTACATGTCAAACTATATTCCTAGGTCTTCCGTTCCTTGCTTGGATTTGCATTCCCACTATTTGGGCAACAGATGTTCGATGCACTGGGACTGGGTGGCGGCAACTCACTTCTCGGAGGTCTGTGATCTTGCGCCTTTTCTCAAGTGTGCTGTCTGTATTCATGCATTCAACTACAGGACTCGCCATCGTCTTGGGCATTCCCTTGTAAGCATCTATTCCCCATTTGTATTCTTGGCGGTCCTGATCCTTTTGTGTGCAGCCCCATCTATCTATATTTCCGCGGTGCAGCTATTCGTGAGAAGAGCAAGCTCGGCCGATGAGGACGACGCATCTGGATGATATTCGCCCTGCAAAACACCCATTTTTTAGCTTAAGCGAACCTTTATTGATGTAGAGTGGCATACTACGATATAATGACCGGGGTGACCGAGGGAGATAATTTAGTTTCCGTGCCGAATTTTAGTTAGGAATGAAATTGATATATTCACGCGCTCTCTAGCCCACTGGGTCTAGAGTCACTTCCCTCCTTTCCCCTTGGTCAATTTTCTGTGAGAGATATACTTAGTACTAGTAGACTACGACAAAGACTCTGAGAAAGAGAAAGGTATCGAACGATGCGTGACGTGTGATCCGCAATGCATTGCTTGATGCGTATATTTCTTGCCGGCTCAGTGGACATGGATTTTTGCGAAGTACTTGTCGTCCTCCTAGGCCCAACCTAGGCCTTCCCAAAACAGTATTTGATCGGATCGGCAAAATCTGAGACCGATAGCGGCCCAAAATTTATTATGCGTATTCGATCCATTCAGTCTGGTTCCCCATCCAGTGTTTTGAATTCTCATCAATGATCTGAACTACTAGGTCGCGGGGGTGAAGAATTCAACAGCGGCCCTTGCAGCTGTATACAAACTGGCTACCAAAAGATGCGCATCGCAAAATATATCACAAATCCCATGCTCCGGCAACGAAGCCGCTGCGGCGCTGCCCTGTTGATACTGCAAGGTCTGCCTTGCCTCGTCATTTTTTTTTGCGTGGTCACCCACAATGATCTCCAGGTCATGAAAGCGTTCCTTATGCCCAGTGAGGGACGGAGCCAGTATCTAGCGACGCAGCTGCGAGGCCCATAGGTCGGGAGCATTTCCAGAAAGGATTCCCCACCAACGCTGGGTAACTTTGTCGCAATGTCACGTCAAATGTTTTTTTTCTCTTCTGAGTCCTCTTCCGCCGTGACTTTAATATTATTATTCCAGTTCGATGCGCTCGCCCATGGGCACTGGCACCAAATCATCCATGGGGACGTTATCCCAGGGAACTTTCTGTTCGGGACTGGTGAACCTGATTCCTTAGTGGGCCGCCTCCATCTAATTGATTATGTGGACCCCAAGACGTCACAACACCTGGGAGAGAGCACGACACACACTTTGCGCGGAACAAAAATGCATGCAAGCTTGAATGTCCATGATCTTCGACTCTGGATCACGGTGGATTCTGTAGCGCACTCCATCCTGGAACTTTCACGAGGGTCTCTGCCCCCGTGGCACAAGGCCGGACCCGAAGACACGGGCACATTAAAAGTCAAGGGCTTAGTCGGGTTCAGCCCTTTGCGGTGGTTACCCATCGGTTTCGGAGCGTTCGTGGGATGTGCACGGGGGTTGAAGTTCGATCAAGAGTCGGACTACGAGCATTAGCGAGATAAGATCGGTTTCAGTCTTTGGTGCCAGGGGAAGAGGAGCCTTTGTTGTACGACGCTTCCGACATTTGGTTGGATTGATTCTGGGTTATCGGACAACTTGGTACCAGGGAGCGACAGTATGTTGGAACCCGACATTGTCCTAGTTCGACCCCGAGAAAATCGCACCAGACAATTTGTTAGGTGACGAGCAGAAGGTAGTGACGAGTGTTTTGGAGTAGTTTGATGAGCGCCCCTCACCCATGGACAAGCGGTATGTATGCAGCCCGAGGTCAGCCTCGACAAAGCAGCTAAGTGCGGAAATTATAATGTGATTAGGGTATTGTACATCTATGAAGTCTTCGTCTTTGCGTTCTTCTCGGCGCGCAGCAGCACCTGTTCATGCGCACGAAGTAAGTCTTTGGATTCCTCCGGCGACATTGTCAGCGCTTGAATGGCGCGGTCGAGTGCTTCGCGGGGAAGCACATCCGAGTCGTGCAACTTTGCGCGAGGCGCCAGATTGCTATACACGCTATTCAGACTTGGCAGCGGAACTGGAACAATTCTGTTGTTGTGGATGAGGCCTTGGATGTACTGAGCCGCGCGTTTGGCTGTTTTAGGCGCGTTAGGCGGTAACAGTACGAGGAAAGAATAGCCAAGACAAACCCTTCCAGTGCGACCACGACCTCCAAGCACAGAAATAAAAGGGAAAGTTGGGGATTATAGCTGGGTTCTTCAAGTCAGCCTTCAGGGTGGAGGGCACAATACACTTACGGATGAGCTTTAGTGGGGCGGAGAGTACCGCAAACTACAGTGCTGCATTAGTTCTGGTCCTTCGAGACGCGAGGTACGTACAAATATATAGAGCATGAGGCCTCTATTGTGGATAGGTATTCGTTCATCGACAAGTGCTTTAAGATGATCAAGCGCCTGGGGACTGGAAAGTACCGTTGGAGGATATAACAGCGGAACCTGAATCTTAATGGATGAGGAAATGATTCATGAACAGTGCCCTTACTGTTACTCACCTCCGCGTCGCCCTTGAGAGGCGGAGCTATAGATAAATCGATGGTTTTCAAATTAGATTCTTCAAAATCTAGTTGGTCCATCAATCTTTCTCCCAGAGTGAAAGCTCTTTTCTACGAAGACTATGAGGCTGCCGGATAAAATAATGGAAGAAAGACGTACCTTAATAGTTCCCTCTGGAGCCATTCCAAAACCAGTCCACGTCGCGTTTGCCTTGTGCGAAGCCCACTTCCCCAGACCCTCCTCTGGCATCCAACGCGTGAAAAAGCCGGTTGGGCGCAGAGGCTTCTTTATTGGCGGCGGAGCAATTATTTTGTAGCGGTAGAATATTGGGAGTTTCGATGTTGGGTTCGTTCCTGGTCGAACCAGAGGAAGGGCGATAATTCGCATTGAGCCCAGGCGCGGGATCATTGCCATCTTAGAGATGAAAGTCGGGGAAGAGAGGGACGCCGCGGACAATTTTTGTCATCGTTTCGTTTCTGCGCCGGAACGCGTTGGTTGTCGGCAGGGGCACCGGTTTTTCGCCGTGTCACAGCGTGCCCTAGCGTGTCACCGTGGCAGTGTTGGCGTGCAAGCGTGCAGATCAATCCCAATGTTTGACTAGAATCGCGTTATCCTTCCTGTTTCGATGCAAAAAAATACAAAGGATTGGCCAAGTGCATTCATTTATAAGTAGAAAACATTTGGAGATGTCTGCCACAGCAGAACTTGAGCTCGCAGTAGTCCGATAGTAATCACGGGCCACTTGTTGGCGGACCGTCAAATTACGTAAAAGAGTGGCTGTACCTGCGCACATTCTTTCTTTTGTATCGCAATGAATATGCATTGTAAATATCTGGAAATATTTGTTCGCATTCATGAAGCAAAATTGAGGAGATCTTCCAGCAAGAATCAAGTGTCTTACTGCCCTCATCCTTCCAGCCAGAATCAACCGAAACACTGCTTAGACACTACCGTGTGAACAAACTCATCTCATATCATTACAACAGCTCCACCTTTTGCTTAGTTGTAAGGGAATACTTCGTTCATTGGAAGATCCTCAATAAGCTCAAATATTTGTGGAATTATTGCCCTAGAAGGTGTCCGAGAACAAGACCGCAAAATAGTGATTGGTCCCTTTTACGTAATCTGTCGGTCCGCCAACAAGCGACCCGTGATTACTAACAGACCATATACAGATACATCTTGATCGTCATCTGTATATCGGTTCTGTTACAGAGACTAAGCTCGCAGCACTACCGCACCACTGCGGCACCAGTGAAGACGACTTACAGCGACTTCCGTGAAGGGAATTAATTCCCTGTACATATAATATATATACGGGCATCCACAAGCGAACTTACCGCTCACTATTACTCTGCTAATTTGTCCACAACTAACTAGTACTACTTTATTTTACAACTTGAATTTGTTATGTGTCTATAAAGAGAAGACGAGTAGTTCATGAGTTTAGCAGCTGCCTGTCAAAGCTTAAAAGGCTTCAGAAAATAAGTTATTGATGTGGTTTTATGAGCGAGACTCAGAGAATTTAAACAGTGTTCGAAAGTGCAGCAGTTGGCCGCGGCAAATATTCCTTTTTGTCAGAATTGACAAAGGTAAACCAGGGAAATAATATACGGTGCATATTCATGTATAATTTTGACTGCAGGTGGTAGATAGGTAGGTAGAATTGTCGAAAACTGAGTGAAGCGCAGCCAGCTGCGAAGGGACGCGTCGTACGCGATTGCACGCTGATGCCAAGCTGATGCACGCTAAGGCTTGGCGTTGGCGTGCACAAGCGTGGCCTAGCGTGGACTTGGCGTGCACTCGCGTGGTATGAACCGTGCACGGCACGCAAAGTGCAGTTAAACCCACAAGAACTTGCCGCTGGCACAGGCGTTTCGGAGGTAACTTGGACATTTTTGTGTTCACTGTTGATGTACTCACTCAGTACTGTCGCTGCTAAGTATTGAAATGGGACAGCTCAGTCGTAGACACTGATTCATACTGTAGGTTTGTCGCTGGTTCCAAGCCATGTACAAATATTAACAATGATTTGAATGCATACAATCTATTTAATTGAACATTTTGCAGAAGGGGATCCGTCGAGAATCTCGTGCAATCTCGTCCTCAGAAATTCAGAATCAGAATTCATGGCGGACCTCGGCAAGACCAAGGCAAGACGTCATACGAAGACATACTGGATTCCAGACATGTCTTGAGTTCAAAAGGAAAAACACAGAGCTAGTGGTCCTAAGACGCTTGAAAAGACCGTGCATTAAAACGAACACGCACGCTTTTGTACGGTGCACGCTATGCACGCCAGTCACGCTACGGCACGCCGTGACACGGCGATTTCTCGGGGCCCTGTCGGCAGGGGCAAGTCAAGGAAATCAAGTACCGTGACGGCATCGGCCGATTACTACCGTTTCAACTTGCACCATACCAAATGGCTTTCGCCAGACCGGCCGCCTCGAAGACCCCTGGAAATAATACAGCGCGGGGTAACTACTGCCAGAAAAAACCACCAAAGCTGCTCATTCCTGACCAGGGAGACCTGGTTCTTCTACGATCACTGGGGCCAAATCAAAAACTGTCCCGCATAGCCGTCCGTCGAGCGTTAGTTCTAGACAAAACAGCCACTCGAGAGTGTCTGCCAAAGATGTTGTACTCCCCCAATCTCGGCCGAGCTCGAGGGCTGCGAGTGTGTGCAGTAACCAGAGCACATCCGCCTCCGCTGAAGATCCAGAATCGAGCCCACCGATTTCTCAGAGCTCAACTGGGCAAACTGATGTTAAATTGTCTCCCGTGTCCCAGGCCAAACCAAGCGGGTCCGGATCCGCGCCCCAGCCCACCAACGACCCTCTTCAAGTCGCAGCGCAAGTATATCCGTGGATCTATATGACATCAACTCTCGAGGCTTGTTTCAAATCAGCTGAAACGGCTACAGAGGCAAGGTCTTGCCAGCATTCTTTCTTGTAAATATTTATGCCTGATTCAGAAAGATTTCACCACACGGGAAGCAGAGCTCGCTGAAGAGGAATCTGACCTATCCGATCAACGCGCCCGTTTGGAGGCTGAGAGGCAAATCGAATTTTACGAGGAGCTTTCTACCGATGAGGTAGTTCACTTCCTCTCTATATTTCGTTTTTCAACATTACATATTACAGTTTGCCACTGCTGCGCCGTCGATAATGCAGGCATTTACTGCCCATGGAGATGCGTGCACCTTGTTGGAGTCGGAGGCTCTCCAGCTGGCGACTGGCCGGAGTACTCCTGCGGAGGATGATTATTACTCTCCAATGCGGCCTTACAACGCGTTGCTGGAAAAACTGGAAGAGAAGCAGCGCGAACAACGGGAGCTTCAGGCATCTATCATGGCCTTGACGAAAGACGATGGCGGGGACATTCTGGGGGAAGAAGATCCCGACCAACCTTCTGCTCGTACCCAGATGAAGAATGTGTTTTCTGCCTGCCTGCCGGTATTACAGGCTCGGGCAGCGAACCTCCAGATGGCGCACGAACTGCTGGAAGGCGCCAAGGAGAATCTTGCGATGAGTATACATTTAGAGAGTTTAGAATTTTCCGAGTCGGACGAGGAATAGGTTTGCATGGGACCATATACATGTACATAGTAGAGGAGCAACCAAAACGAGGGCCATGGGTACAATTACAAAAAATACACAAGTCTTGCGGGGACTGGGCACGCAATCAGACAAACAGGCTCACAGCACCTACGACGCCAGATCAGAAAATTTTCAATAGCAAGTTCAAGAACAGCCCTCACCTAGAACGACGAGAGCGCTGATGGTACTAGCGATGAATATATGTTTATAGGTCGCCTGCACCACAACCACGTCGTCCTTGATCGCCCCGGGAATCCTCTCGTACTGCGGCTGCAGCTCGGCGGTGCGCTGGACCAAAGCAGGGTCATCCCCGACGACAACCCACACATTCTTCTCGTCCATCCAATGCACGGTGGGCTCGAACTCGTCCTTGAAGCGCGGGGAGGTCCACGGCGTGCGCACGATGCTCGTGACGAGCCCGGATTGCCCGGCGGTGGCCTGCATGCGGGGGAGGTCCGTCATGCTGACTTTGACGATGCTGAGAACAGGGTCGCAGAGCATCAGGGCATGGGCTTGGTCCATCACACGCGCCATAGGCGACTTGGGACGGGGATTCGCAGTTTCGAGATGGTCGCTGATGACCGAATCCACATCGCTGGCTTCGGTGGCGGCGTCGCCGTCGTGCGAGCCAAGGATAGTGTTTCCGTCGTCATCCACAAGCACCGTAGGGATCAACGACGGCCCACTGGCGGAAGGCATCGGCGCAGGAGGGAGCATGACTTCCGGAGTCCAGGAGGGATCGCGCCAGTGTCTCTCGACCCCGATTTCGATGTTGTTTCGCGTGCGATAGCGGTTATTGGCCATGGCGTTCGCGGGGGACGCAGGCGGGGTGACGGGGAGTGCCATTTCTTGAACCGCGATGCAGTTCTCGGCTTTGTGCCCTTTCATGGGCATCTGGCATTTGCGACACCTCCGGGGACGTTTCTGCGCGTCTTCGGGCGTGGAAGCCATACTACGTGTTTCCGGGAAACTATTGATTAGTCCAAGAGCTTCAGACCAATAGCACTCACTTTGCCGGTTACTGAGGGTGAGATGCTTGTAGTACGGGGCAAAGATGCTCAAAGTACGTAGCAAAGCGGCTGGCTTTATAGAGCACAAAGATCCATAATCCCCTTGGCAACAAAGCAGAAGGTTTAGAAAAGTTGCGTCGGTGCCATAATTGAGGACAAAGAGACAAAAGATCCTTGATCCAAATGGGAATTGTGCATCATTGAGAATAATTGGCAGATTGCTGCTAAGCAGGGTTATTATCGACCTAGTTCTTCCACCAGAAGGTGCCAGCTTTGAGTGTAGCGCGACGATTCTGTTAAGAAAGCAGGTGCGAGGCAGCTGAAGAAAGAAACATGTTACTGAAGCCGCTGAGCAATAGGTGGTCTTCCGAAATTGCTAGTAATGAGCAATAAGAGACAGAGTAGCATCGTATAGAGCCCCAGGATAATTCAAGCATGCTTGAATGACTCTGGTGAGCGTTGAACGTTGAAGCCGTGAGACGACGCGACGCGTGACAGCGCGTGACAAACGCCTCCTTCGCCTCCTCTCGCGCGATTTCCGCAAGAATTTTGCCTGGAGGGTGGTTTTACGATGCCTCTGATCCAGATTGAAGTATGCGACTTCAAGTCGTATCGTGGCCACCAAACAATTGGGCCCTTCAAGAATTTCACGTCGGTCATTGGTCCCAATGGCGCTGGAAAGTCCAACCTTATGGACGCGATATCTTTTGTTCTGGGCGTCAAAAGTGCCCAGCTTCGTAGCGCACAACTCAAGGATCTTGTCTACCGCGGCAGGCGCCTCGGGAAGAGTGGAATTGAAGGCGAGGAAGAAGACGAGCCCAATGCGGACGACGACGAGGACGAAGGCGAAGGTGAAGGCACCGCAAAGAAAGCCTGGGTGCTGGCCGTATACGTTGATGCAGAAAAGAAGGAATGGCGGTTCAGGCGAACGTATGCTATGGCCAGTTTCTGGGATAAAGTTCTGACTTTCCTCCAGAATATCCACCACAGGTGCTTCCGAGTACAAGCTCAATTCAAAAGTCGTGACCTACAACGCGTACAACGCCGCCCTCATGTCCCACAACATCCTCGTAAAAGCCAAGAATTTCTTGGTCTTCCAGGGCGACGTCGAAGCCGTCGCATCTCAATCTCCCCGCGAGCTCTCTCGCCTTATAGACCAAATCAGCGGTAGCTTAGAGCTCGCGCCAGAATACGAAAAGGCCAAAGAAGCCCAGGACCGCGCGACTGAGAACGCGACCTTCAATTTCACCAAAAGACGCGGCATCGCTGGTGAGATCAAACAGTACAAGGAGCAGAAGGGCGAGGCCGACCGCTTCGACGCCCTCTGCCAGGAACGGGACCAGCGAATCCTCTACCGCATCCTCTTCAGATTGTTCCACATCGAGGAGGCGATCGAGGCAAACGCGCGCGAGATCCGCACGCAGAACAAGGCGCTCAAGAGTTTACGCGCAGAACAGCGCGCACATGATCAGGCGCTCGAAGCAGCACGCGCGGAGCAGGCCAAGGCGCGCTCGAGTGTCATGCAGATGGAGAAGAAGATCAAAAAGGCGGAGAAGGTGCTCGACGGCAAGCGCCCTGACCTCGTCACAGCCGAGGCCCACATCGCGCACGCGAAGCGCAAGCTCGCGAATGCGACGAAGGCCAGGACGGAACTTGAGGGACAGCAGGCGGGGCTGCAGACCAAGGTGAATAATCTGCAGAAGGAGCTCGCGAGCGTGAAGAAGAAGGCGGATGCCGCCCAAGGTGCGTTGTCCGCTGGACATCCGACTTCTTGCTCAATACATGCGCAGAGGAGCAGCGAAAAGCGTCTCAGCGTAACATGGCACTCAGCGAAGAGAGCCTGAACGAGTATCGGAAGCTCAAGGCCGCTGCGAGTGTCCTGGCTGTGGACGAGCGGCAGACACTCGAGACCGTTACTCGCGAGCACAAGACGGTGACTCGGACCATGGGGCAGCTCAAGGAGAAGCAAACGGGGTTGGAGGAAAACAAAGAGACGCGGACGGCAGACCTGGCGGTGCAGACCTCCCGCAAGACAGAGGTGCGTTGTGGTCAGCTGCTTGTTTCCGCCACCGATCGCGTTCTCGCAGCTGGAAGAGAAGATCGCCGGACTGCAGACCGACCTTGCCAAGACCAAGCAGGAGTTGGATGATCAGCAGTCCGAGCGTACCAAGATAAAGTACTGCCCATTCCGATTTACATGTATTCAGTCTGATAGAGGACAGGCAACTCGAAACTCAGGCAAACGAGCAGCTGCAGAACGTCTATGGACAACTCCTCCAGGCCGGCGTGGACAAGCACGAGTCTGAGCGCGAGACGAAGTTGAAGGAGACGCTCGCGAACCTGCAGCGGCTGTTTCCTGGCGTGCGAGGACGCGTGGTGGACTTGTGCAAGCCTGCACAGCGAAAATACGAGACGGCCGTGTCGGTCGTGCTCGGATGGAACATCGACGCCATCGTCGTCGACACGGAGAAGATCGCGATAGACTGCATTGAGGTCCGTTCTTTCTTTCCTTCTCTGCCCGAATGCGCGCACTGACGCGAAGACGAAACGCAGTACATGCGAAATCAGCGCGTCGGGCAAGCGACGTTCATCCCGCTCGACACCATCCAGGCGAAGCCCATCAACGACAAGTTCCGGTCGTTTGCCAAGGGGGCAAGGCTTGCGGTGGATGTTATACAGTACGAGCCCGCGGTGGAACGGGCGATGCATCATGCCTGTGGGAACGCGCTTGTATGCGACACGATGGAGGTGGCGCGGTATGTGTGCTATGAGAAGGGGCAGGAGGTCAAAGGTATGTTTGCATTGTTTTCGACCGAACCGTACTGATCATTGTGCTATCGTAGCTGTTACGCTTGAGGGCACGATCATCCACAGGAGCGGGCTGATCACCGGTGGAAAAAGCACGCACAACAGCGGAAAGAAGTGGGACGAGAAGGATGTGCAAGGTGCGGATGGCGTGTGCTCGAAACCCCACTCGAACCTTACGAGTCGTGTCATTGCAGGGTTGATAAAAAAGAAGGATACACTGATGGCGCAGCTCCGCGATTTGCAGAAACAAAAATCGCGGGGACAGACGGATGAGAACCTCATAGCGGACATTGGCCGAATTGAGTCGGCGACAACACTCGCCAAGGACGATCTTGTGCGTATATTTGTATCAGTCCGGCGGCCGCTCGTACTTACCACTCTTGGTCAGAACGCGGTCAACCTGCGCTTGACGGGTGTCCGCGACGAACTGAAGCACATTGAGAAGGAGTTGAAGAAGAATGCGCCTGAGCTCAAAAAGGTATGAATCTTCAGTGTCTGTGATTCAACCCTCGACTTACCGCCTGCGCACTGGGCAGACCCAAGCAACGTATGATGCGCTTCAGAAGCAGATTACGGAACTGTCGGAGACGATCAATGATGCAGAGGACGCTACCTTCGCCGCGTTCTGTCGCAAGATCAAGGTTGCGAACATCCGCGAGTACGAGGAGCGCCAGCTGAAGGTCGCGCAAGAGGAAAGCGAGGCGCGGCTGCGGTTTGATAACCAGATTGCGCGGCTCACGCACCAGTGTGTTTTCTCCTTCCTTCATTATGCTCGCTGCGGCTGTGCTGAGACCTGGACAGGTCTGACTTTGAGAATGAGACGCTCAAAGGGACGCTTGACCGGATAACGAATCTGGACAAGACTATCGACGCGGAGCAGGCGAACCTGGTGAAGCTTGAGGAGCAGAAGGAGGCCGCGCAGGAGGAGATTTCAGAGTCCGAGACTGCGATTGGTGTGTTGCGCGAGGACTTGTCGGGGCTGCAGGAAACGCTCGACGAGAAGACGAAGACCGTAGAGCAGGTCAAGAAGACGACGACCAAAGCGTCGAAGGTTCTTGACCAGGCGCTCAAGGAGATTGCGTCGAAGGTCAGTCGCACTTTCATCTCGGCCATGCGCATGCGTTTACTGACTGACATACGGGCAGAACGACGAGATTGAAAAATCGGCCCTCGAGCGTTCATCGATATACCGCAAGTGTCGGTTAGACGAGATCAAGCTGCCTCTGCTCCAGGGTGCCCTTAAGGATGTTCCCATGGAAGAGGTACGTGCCTACCAAAGGAGCTTGGTGTTTGCTCACCCATTATGCAGAATCTACGCGAGGAAGTGGCCATGGACGTTGATGACGACGAGGATGGCACGCAACAGCCGCGCCGAGTCTCAGACTACGGTATCGAGGTGGATTTCGACTCGTTAGACGACGATGACCGTGATGTGCGTGCCCTTCACCTACCGTTTCGGTATCGTTCTAATTCGCATGTTCAGAACGGCTCGGCCGAGTCCCTGGCTGAGTTTGACAAGGAAATAGCGAAGCTTGGGGCTGAAATTGAGCGAATGGCGCCAAACATGAAGGCGATAGACCGGTAAGGTCATTCGGGCATTTCTTTCTCCTTTCGCTGAATGTGTCCTGTTCAGACTCGAAGATGTTGAGGCGAAACTAGCTGATACTGAGAAAGAAGCCGATAAGGCTCGCCAGGATTCAAAGTCTGCTCGAGATGCCTTCAACGACATCAAACGACGAAGGTATCTTCCACTCGTGTTGTCTCGTTGGCTTGTTTTCACCTTAACGGCTAGATGTGAACTGTTCAACAAGGCGTATAATCACATCTCGGATCGTATCGACCATGTATATAAGGACCTGACGAAAGGGAAGGCCTCGCCGATGGGTGGAGTCGCGTACCTGAGTTTGGAAGACAACGAGGTGCGTTTCGCGTTCCCCGCGTATGAGCACCGTCTAAATAAACTTCGGACTAGGAACCGTATGCGGGCGGTATTAAATACCACGCAATGCCGCCCATGAAGCGATTCCGCGACATGGAGCAGCTTTCTGGCGGGGAAAAGACCGTGGCGGCGTTGGCGCTTTTGTTCGCTATCCACAGGTGCGCGAGATGTTGCCGACCTTTCGAAATACTCCGTTGACTCTGCTCAGCTATCAACCTGCACCATTCTTCGTCTTGGATGAAGTCGATGCTGCGCTTGACAATACGAATGTTGCCAAGATCGCGAATTATATCCAGAGTCAGGCGTCGGACGCCTTCCAGTTCATTGTCATCAGTCTGAAAGGGTCCCTCTACGAACGCGGAAACTCCTTGGTAGGGATATATCGCGATCAAGACGTGAACAGCTCGCGAACGTTGACTTTGGATGTGAGCACATCACTCTGCTATGTATTCCTTTTCGTCGCTCACCCGATTTGCAGCTGACGCAATACGACTAAATGTTATTTTACTGTGCTGACTCGTTGCCTTTGCTCTGTTGCTCATTTGAGCTTGTTGTAATTATATCCTGTAATACCACAGTGTAGACTATACCGGTACAGCATGGTAATGGTCGCTTGCATTTCGATTTGCTTTTGCGTGGGACTGCGTGGGAAAACGTTACCCAATAAGTAGCAAATGTCTGACTCGGGCTCGATTTCAACCAGCACGGCGACCACAAAAAAGCACCAGGAAAGAAGGGTCTCCTCGTGTTCCTGTTCTCAAACTGCACAGCTGCTTACTTTCTTTGAATCATCACAGTACTACACTCAAGCCTCTGGCCGCATTCAGTAAAATTAGAAAGGTTCTAGACTGTCTGGTCTGGCCTTTCTTGAGTCGGAACACCCTGGAGCTCACAGCGCCTGTCCTCGATCTCCGCGTCCTATCGGAACTCAATCCTCCTTCGGGAGCTCAATGCTCACGATGGGTCGCACTCCGCTGTGCTCACTCCAAGACTTATCTGACCGAGACTTATCTTGTTGGCACCACAGCACCCTCACTTAATTTATACATTCTGGTTTCAGTCCAGCCAATGCTTTTCCGATGCCCGGGGCGCCAAGGTTCGAATTCCCCCTAAACCCAACTGCGCACGCACATGCGACTATCCGGTGACTTTTGGTTGACCTTGATTCCACTCTGGGCTTTCAATGCAAGCCCAAGGACCGGCATTTATTATACCCTGGACTTGGTTTTCTCATTCAGGACAAACAATATTTCCTTCCTTGGGCGCAAAAGGGTTTTTTATTTTTCTGACTGAAGCAATCCTCCGGCGTGGCCCTAAGCGAGAATTGTTTTGTTTCAGGACATGATGTTGCCAATAATAAAGTCACCCTGGATCGTTACCCTGTCGATTGGCAACTCCGTTCCTTTGCATATGCCCTCAATATTAAAGAATGCCCTCGTCCGAATTCCTTTGAAGGTGAGTAGGACTTTGAATTACACTTTAATTTGAATAGTTGAACATGGTGGCAGAGCCCATTATGATGAACGAGATCACCAAGACACTCAAAAGGGCACCGTAGCCTGCCCCGAACCGCACGACAATACATACGAACAATCCAGGTGGCTTACTCTACAAAACATGCAAAGGCTTTACATTGGTACTAGTAGCACGACCGTTCCTCCGCATAGTGCGTGGTGTTCCACGCCAGTAAGCTGTAAGTCCTGCCTCAAGTTGAGATTTGGAATATGATTAATATCAGAGTTGTATGCCCTCTTTTTGCTAACACTACGCCTCATCCCTAAACTTAATCGCTCCAAATTTATGGACGAGCCATTCCCAAGGCGGTCACAACTCACTCTCTCCATTTCATGATCGGTCCGTAAGCCAGGTGGGGGGGGTTACCGTAACGGCGGGATTACAATATAAGTTCGCGATAATTCAGGTGCACATTTAGCTTGTCAGTCAAGCTCCCAGAGTCCCAAGGACATGATAAGACCGCAGAATGCTCAACCCCGGAAGATTGAGTGATCTGTGTTGGCCTTCCCACCCATGAATCTTTTTAAGGTTCGGGTGGTGAAAGCAGTTGAACCTTTGGCTCGGTAATAAGATGACATAGTTCTTTGTGTTGTATTGATAATCGGCATGCGACGCGTAGGGCGGCGCGGGTTACCGACGGACGGTGCGGGTTACTCGCAGTCGGCGCGAGTAATCCGCAGTAACCTCACCTAACCTCACCCGAGCTGAATTTTTTATTCGTCACCCACTGGTCCAGACTCGTTATTTTTACCCGCCCCAAACGGGACTGGTCGGTAGTTTAATACTCAAGTGCGTCGCATTTACAGCTCGCCGAGTGCGCGCATATCCGAATTGGGCTACGATATGTTGGTATCGGAGTCCAGAGAGAATGAATGAACGACGCAGAAAAACGACAGAACGCTGCAAGGTAGACTCGTTACTCAGACTTTCTTACTCACGTTCAGAATGCAAGGCTGTGCACGACACCTCTGATCGGGTTTATTACATGCATGTTCAAGCCCTCAAAGTTACCAAGCTCGTTTTCTCGCATCAGGCACCGGCGCTCTAACCCGGGTACCCCTTTAGAGAATAACGACACCGGTATGCTAAAAGCTTCAACTTAGCATGATGTGGAACATACCGCATTCCTTCCTTCCTTCCTTGTGTGAGATCCTCCTCAACTGAACCTACACCTTCAAAACATGGGTGTATTGAGAGACCAAATTGCGGACGTACGGAGGACGTTGGTGGCGAGAGCGGCGGCAGAGCAGGTTTGTTTCCTCCGCTGATTTGAGCTCCTTGCGGTGTTCATCCACGTTAGGGTGGTGTTATATCTGGCCTCAACCCTGTGGCGGTAAACCTCGCTGACCCCTTCCCACTATGGGTTATTCAGATTGGTGCGTACCGTTTGTCTCCACATTGCAAAGTGGTACTAAGCAATGGCCAGTGATTATCCTTGCGATGGTCCAATTTCTCTCGCTCGGCCTGTCGCGTATTCGTCAACCCCGTGTAATTGCAGAGATCATTGGAGGCGTTCTCCTGGGACCGTCCGTTCTGGGCCGCATCCCTAAATACTATAACATTATCTGGCCAGCGAACGGGATGGCCATGCTGACCCTAACCAGCACCATTGGCCTCGTGCTCTTCCTCTTCCTCATCGCCCTTGAGATTGATGTCCGCCTCATCAAGCGCCACTTTCGGTCGTCTGCCGCCATTTCTGTGGCGGGGCTGGTTTTGCCATTAGGGATGGGGGTAGCCCTTGGTGTCGGTATATACAGAGAGTTCGTCGACCCAAGCGTGAACTTTGGGTATTTCGGTCTTAATGGACGTTCGGCCAGCTCTGACCCTTTCCCTGTAGATATTTTCTGCTGTTCACCGCAGTCGCTGTTGGCATCACGGCGTTCCCTGTGCTCTGTCGCATTCTCACCGAACTCAAACTTCTCGACACCACTGTCGGAGTCGTTGTGCTGGCCGCCGGGGTTGGAAATGATGTCGTCGGATGGATTTTGCTTGCTCTGACTGTAGCACTCGTGAATGCCGGCACAGGGCTGACCGCTCTCTACGTGCTTCTTGCCAGCGTGGCCTACGTGTTCTTCCTCATGTATCCCGTTCGCTGGGGCTACGTGTGGCTTACTCGGCACACTGGAAGTCTGGAGCAGGGCTCACCGACCCCGTTGATGATGACCCTGACCTGTCTGTGTTCCAAGTCTAATTTTTACACAAGCTGATGCCGCTACCTGCAGTGATAATGATTCTAATCTCGGCCTTCTTCACCGATATAATTGGCGTTCATCCCATTTTCGGTTAGTATTTCGTTCCTTGGGTCCTCCGTTTACTGATATATTTTCAAGGTGGCTTCTTGGCCGGTCTTATTATTCCGCACGAAAATGGTTTTGCCATTTCTTTGGTTGAAAAGCTTGAGGATCTTGTTTCGATATTGTTCTTACCGATCGTAGGTCATCTCATTCAAGTGCAGTCCGTTCTGAGCTGAATATGGGTTGATAGTATTTCGCACTCTCTGGCCTGAAGACCAACCTTGGACTGCTTGACAATGGCATTACCTGGGGATACGTTTTCCTAACCTGCCTCGTCGCTTTCTCCTCCAAGTTCGTCGCCTGCAGTGTCGCGGCTTTTACTTCAGGGTTCAACTGGCGTGAGGCCGGAGCCATTGGTTCCCTTATGAGCTGCAAGGGGTGGGTTCTTCCCTGTAGTCTCATAAGGCCTCTTCTAATCATTTCTTAGTTTGGTGGAACTGATCGTACTCAATATTGGTCTGTCGGCCAACATTTTGGACGAGCGCACCTTCTCGATGTTTGTTCTGCACGCAATTCTCTTGACGTGCATGACGACGCCCCTGACGATGTTCTTCTACCCTCCGAAATATCACAAGCACGAAGGGACGAATACTGTCAAAATTGATCTCGAGGCAGCCGTTCGCGCATCCATTCGCAGATCCACATCCGAGGATGAGGTCAAGACCAAATTTTCGATTGTCCTCGACAAGATTGAACAGATCCCAGCGGCTATGACCCTGGCTCAGCTCCTCCAACCTCCAACCTTCCAGCCCCCCTCGTACGCGTCGAGCGTTGTTGATGAGAAGGGCCTCGAGGTCGCCCCCGCATTCAGCCAATGGCGAGGTCGTACCAAAATAGACGCCCTTCGTTTGGTCGAGCTTACGAGTCGGGCATCCGATGTGCTCAAGTCGCAGGAAGCCGATCTACTGCTCCACAACGACCCCATCGTCTCCGTTTTCCGCACGTTTGGATACCTCAACCGGATACTTGTTTCGGCTGCCCTCTCGGTCGTCAACTATGATGATTTCCCCGACGCTATTGCGCAGCACGCGGTCGACTCCGAGTCGCAGATGGTCATCCTGCCTTGGTCTCGCGGCGCTACTTCGGTTTTGGATGAGCAGGAGACGCCTGGGCGGACATCTGGCATTCGGAATCCCTTCGATGGGATTTTCCACAAGACCACTACCCAGGACCAAACCAGCTCCGTCGTATACTCCGACTTCATCCGCAAGGTCTTCCTGCGCTCGATCACAGATGTCGCGCTGTTTGTCGACCGCGGGCTGAACCTACAGTACTCTGGGTCCACAGACCAGCATTTGTTCCTGCCGTTTATTGGTGGGCCGGATGACCGTCTGGCCTTGGCATTCCTCGTGCAACTTTGCGCCAATCCGGGGGTGAACGCGACTGTGTTCCGGATTCGCAAGACGGACTCATTGGCAGACGAGCCGGCAGCTGTCGGTAACATACTCGTGCGTCTAGTTTTTTCTGGCCATGTTACCCGTTCTCACTCTTATTACAGACTATAGCCGCTGCCGATACAGTGTACGGCCAACAAACCACGCAGTCGCGACTTGTCTCCAACACTGCGGATAACATCTTGTGGGATCGGTTCACGGTTCCGTCCAGCTCGCGAACCGACACCGTGGCCGAAGCGCTCTCCAGGATCACTTTCAAGACACAAGAGTCCGGGGAGCCGCTGCACAAGATCGTAGAGCTCGTCGAGCTCGAGTCGAAGAACCTGCCAGAGGGAAGAAATCTCGTGGTGATGCTGGGCCGCTCGCGCAGGATGGCTGTTGAGTCACACAACGCAGAACTGCAGAGGCTCATTGCTAGCACGGGCGGGTCGATCGGTTCGGCGGTTTCGAAGACCGTGGGAGATGTAGGCGCCGCACTGGTGGCTTCCCGCTCGAGCGCGAGTTTGCTTGTATTGCAGGCTGCGATTCTTATCTCTTGATTTATTATTTTACGATTTTTATGAAACTCGATATGTACGTTTATATTATATAATAATGGGAATACACACGTAGAGTATGGTTTTCCGGAAAGTACGGTGGCTCGCAGCCTCGTCCAATGTCTTCGGATTCGGGCGGCGAGACTTGGACCAGGCAATCAACGCCACAAAGTCTACCACAAGTCCCAAAAAAGGAAACTAACATGTCCCCGACTCTCCGTCCACCATCTTCTTTCCGAGATTTTTATGATCATGGACGACGCGTAGAAGCGGCTCGCATCTCGTAGCGCAGTTTACAGCCATGTTTGCTGGCCCTGGCCGCCACAGCACGATTGACGGCAATGTTCTGTCCATTTGACCCCTTTGCTTCTTTCGGGGGCCTCAACCATCAGCATGTTGATTGATCTAATGGATCCTGTGCCACTCACATTGCAGGTGAGCTGGTCCATGGTGCCTAGTATATAATGCTATGACAAACGCAAATACATCCGCAGGCACCATTACTCCCGGCGACGTACGCGAGACTTATTGGTGGAATCAGTCTGAGATGGGTGCTAGGTCGGCGCGCCAAGTCACAACTATTACGGCGGGCTTCAGCCATATAAATACCACGCAAGACATTGAACTTTTTCCACTGCGATGTTCTTCTCCTTCGTCGCGCTATCCCTCTTCGCCAGTGTGGGCTTGTGCAAGGTCTACGAAGATGTCGCCGACCTGCCTGGGCTGCAATACGACTTTGTAATCGTTGGAGGCATGCTTACGCCACTTCAACTGCTGCAGAAACCTGACCTCTATTTCAGGTGGAACGGCGGGAAACGTTGTTGCGAATCGTCTGACTGAAAACCCGAATGTAACTGTGTTGGTGCTCGAGGCTGGCCTTACGTGAGCACATTCCCGCTGCGTCAAACTTGTCTTATGCACGATTTGCGCAGAAATAAAGGGATCACTAACTCCGAAGTTCCATTCTTGTTGGGCGAACTGATACCGCAGACCATCTACAGCTGGAGTGCGTGACCAGCTCCTGAGCTCGACTGAAACTCATATTACAGTGTAGACTACACCACAATCCCTATGGCGGGGTTAGATGGTCGTTCAATTCCATACTTCCGAGGTCAGTACAGGTGACCGCACAAAATCGAGAGGATACTTAAACCAGACAGCATTTTTCCTGGGAGGATGTAGTGGTCATAGTAGGCCTGGTTTCCATTCAGCGTAACCGTCGTGCTAACTCGAATAGACGGAATGGTCTATACACGCGGCGCCGCAGATGACTTCGACAGGTACGCAAGCCTGACGGATGACCCAGGCTGGTCGTGGAATCAAATACTGCCATACTTCCTAAAAGTACGCCGGTGGAACATGCTTTATTGTTCTCGAGCTGACTTGGACTACAGAGTGAGAAATGGACCCCGCCAGCAGATAATCACGACACGCGCGGCCAATTTAACCCCCAAGTGCATGGAAGGAGTGGCCCCATTTCCGTCAGCCTCAATGGCTACCCATGGCCAACCTTCGAGGAAAGGGTTATACAGACGACAAAGGAGCTGCCAGACCAGTTCCCGTTCAATAGTGACCTGAATTCAGGGGAGCCGTTGGGTGTCGGTGCGTCGGCTCGTATTCAATATGTCCCAACTTCCAACCGACACGGGAAATAGCGTGGTTGCAATCGACTATTGGGGATGGAGCACGCAGCTCGTCCGCTACGGGTTATTTGGCGCCGAAGTTCATCCAGCGGCCAAATCTCGATGTCCTACTCCACGCGCAGGTTTCCAAGCTTGTCAATGCGACCCAGAAGGCAGAGAAACCGGCATTCGGTGGGGTGGAATTCAGATACGGTACGTATCGTGTTAATTGTGACGGGTTAATTGCTACGTGACTAGTATACTCATTCCGCCTTTCTTCAGGAAATTCCCTCTTCATAGCACAGGCATCCAACGAAATCATCCTTTCTGCCGGCGCCATCGGTAGTCCCCAGATCCTCATGAACTCTGGGATCGGCGCCCAATCCACTCTTAACGCACTGGGCATCCCCACCGTCCTTGATCTCCCTAGCGTAGGACAGAACGCCTCGGACCACCCATCCCTTTTCCTCACGCAGTGGGAGGTAAACTCTAACAACACCTTCGGGTCGATTACGGGGAACGCAACCCGCTTCGCCGAGGCACTGGCACAATGGAACACCTCGCGCACAGGTCCCTTGGTAGACTCCGGCGTTGGCACTCATATCAGTTATTTGCGGCTTCCCAACAACTCATCTGCTTTTTCTGTGCATCCGGATCCGTCTGCTGGGCCTGGGGCGCCCCATCTCGAGCTCACGTTCACCCCTGGTGGATTCGTGTGTACCTTGTTGCCAGCTTATCCTCTTTTTACTTATCGAGACACAGGGAGTGGTCGGCGAGAACCTCATGACCATCGATATCGCAGTTGTCAGCCCAGTGAGCCGTGAGTTTTCTCGTTTGCTCTAAGCAGCGTCCTGACTTGGCGCTTTTAGGCGGGTCTGTGATAATCAATAGTAGCGACCCTTTCGCGCCGCCGCTCATTGACCCTGGATATTTGAGTAGCGAGTTTGACATTCTTGCTTTGCTGGACGGCGTCAGATACGCGCAGCAGTTTGTCAGCGCGTCAGCGTGGAAGGGATATATTGGCGAAATGACAACAAACATCACAGGGTTGACCGACGCGGAACTCGAGACCCTTATCCGTGAAGGCACAGGAGCGAGCTACCACATAGCGGGTACGGCAGGGATGTCCGCGGTAGGTGCGCCATACGGTGTTGTCGACCCTGATCTGCTGGTGAAAGGCATGTCGGGGCTGAGCGTGATTGATGTGTCGGTGGTGGTGAGTAAACTTTATTCTCTGGCTGTTTTGTCTTGACTAATGGTGGACAGCCCATTGTACCATCAGCTCATACCGCCGCAGCCACGTATGCGATTGCCGAACGTGGTGCAGATTTGGTCAAGCAGCGGTGGTCGTACGGGAGGGCAGGCAAGGTTTAGGAATTGTACCTCTTACTTTGACCAAGGACATTACTTAGGAATGTAACAATAGACCAGGCTCTCGATTTCTTCTGTCGCCATCCTTGTTCGTGGTTTATATTTCTAAATGTGTGCCACGGCAAGCAATGTTCGCGTGCCCAGCATAACGCCGAAGCATTGGATCAATCACACGTAGTAAGTATACAACGACCAGCTCGCATAAGTTAACGCCCCACTGAAAGACTACACAGAATCAACATCAAACTCTACAGTTTGAGAGACAGGAAGGAAAATCTCTGGGTTGTTGAAGGTCTGTGCGACGGCGGAAACAGAGGGTGTGCAATCTGACCTCACTGACTGCAGTGACGTCCGCAACATCACCCCCCAAGGAGTAGGAAAATAATGCCCTCAACAAAGTCTTGCGAGCTGAGTTCGGAGTTCCCCATAGGTCAATGTACGTTCCATTGCAAGTAAAGGTGCGTGTGAACATGAACTTGAAGGAGGCTGTGCGGCAAGCAGGGACAAGCAGGTTCAACGCCTCTATCCGAAAAAGGCAATTGATGGTAGTTTCAAGTGAGATGTCTTTTGTGTTTTCGTTTCTTTGCGTCAGTTAACATATCAAGTACTTCAATATGGCGGCTGATCAAATACATGTAGGCCGTATTTAAGGGGCGGCAAACTTTGGGTCAACAACGATCACAGGCTTGGCCGTGGATGCCCCGTTGAACATAGACAAGAATGCCTCTGCGCCCTCTCAAGCCCTGCAAACAAGTGTTCCTGCCTCATAACTTTACCCTGTGCAACGAGCGGAGGGATCTCCGAGTAAAACCTTACATTATACTCTCAGGCTGGAGTGTCAGCGACAAATTACAATGAAACCTTCGAGACGGATATGGTGCTTGTACATAGTGCTCATGTTCTAAACTTGTGTGAAAAAGCAGGGGCATTGAAGCTTGACAAAGTTAGACAGCTCCCTCGATGCCTGGGTAAAGACCTTCTATTCCCTTGCTGTCGTGCAAAACATCATTACGACCACCCTCATGGCGTGGCGCATTTCGATGACGGACGACAGTCCGCCTCCTACCGATTCGGCAGGAGCAATCTAATTCCGATCCTTCCCATATCCTCAACTATGTTCCGAGCTAAACGAATTGCTGCTTTCAACGCCATCACCATACGAAGTGAATTATCAGTACTGTCAGTATTTCCGCAGTGCAGGTGCAGGGCTTTTATAGGTTTCAGTGTCCGTTCATTATTTTATTCTGCGTTGCATTCTGAGGCTACGGCGGAGTTCAGGTCGCAGGATACGTAGAGTGGGATCATTCCTGGGCACGAGAACTGTCCGTACTGTACAATCCAGCCTACCCCGGGCCCAAACTTACCAACTAAACAGTTGCGCCAAAACCCTTTCTGCGCATCAATCGCCTGAGGGAAATATTTCGCTATAGGACCGTAACAGGCTGGCAGTGCATCAAATACATCGAAAATGATTACCAGGCTAGATATTTCCGACCCAGCAGGATAGAATCCGAATCCCTCGAAGCTCTCCTCTCCACTTGATTACAAAAATATCATCGTAAATACAAGGCGGATAATAATACCGTCTAGCTCTACTGAAAGCAACTTGGGCAGGCGCATGCGACAACGCATCGTCCTAGGTAGCATATGCGGACTGACCGGCCAAAAATTATCACTGATTACCTCCGCGATCCATTAAATGAAGAGTCCGTGCTGCTGATACAGCTACGTCGGTCGGCCAACGAGAACCATCCCTTCATCATCCTCTTCCGTCTCTGTCCCAACCTCACTCCCTGCCACGCCTTCGAATGCAGAGCTCACAAGGGATTCCTTGCTCGCCGAGACCGAAACCGTCGCGGGCGCCTCGAAGACCGCATCTTCCGGCATCGCGGTGGTGTGATCATCCACAACGTCCGACATGACAGCCGCTATTGAGGAGATCGAGGCGGGAATTGGAGGAGCAACTGATTTCGCCGGAGCGGGCGAGACCGCATTGGAGGAAATGTCGATCAGGGCGGCAAGCATTTGGTCGCGTACATCGTTCACCAGGGTATCCACATTATCAGATGTCATGCCAGTCGTGGGTATGGGTGGAAGCACTGAAAACACGCGTAAGACGCCAGTAAGGCCACTTGAATTGCGTAGTCACCTCTGATACGGACAACCCCGCTTTGGAATTCGTTTTTGCGATAAAGGTGGAAGTAGTTTTCTATGACAATTGGAATGATGGGGAGACCAGACTGGACGGCAAGGTGGAACCCGCCTTTCTTGAAAGGCAAAAGATCCGGGGCCGGGCTATTGTGGCGCGTGCCCTCTGGAAACATCCATAACGAGACACGAAGGGTCCGCATGACGTGCACGGCGGCGTCCAGAGAGCGTTTAGCACGCGTAGAGTTTCCGCGATCGATGAAGATGGCCCCGGACATTAGCATGAATGGCCCGAGCGGAGTATACTGCAGCGATTTTTTCGACATGATGGAGGTCCGTTTCGGCATGACTCTAGTCAAAGCATTTAAGATTATAGAAAAAAAGAAACATTATACACACCGTGCTAGTGGAAGAATGTCGACCATGCTCTGGTGATTACACATAAGGACTCCGGGTCTCCCGCCTCCGTCTTTCGAGTCTTCCAGCCATTCTGCGCCTTCGACTTCGACGCGCCATCCTACCAAAGTCCCGGCAACTGCATAGAATGTACGCGCGACCACATAATTCACGTCGAAGCGTCGATTCACGAGAGATAGCCCAGCGGCGAGAAAGGCACTCAGCGTCGCGACGAAACCCAGGGCACCGACATACATGACACTACGAGTGTAGTATCGACCATGAGGAGAATACTGGAGGGCAATTAAAGGGAGCGACGCGTAGGCCACGGGCTGGAGGAGATTGAGGAGGGTCATGAAGGCAGAGAAAAGGCCACCAATGATCCGATTAGGAAACTTGCTCTCGGCACTGACCGCCCTTGCATCGCAAGCTTCGCATTGCAGCTCGTCTCATCCCGATTTCTGAGACCTGCCGATGCATGTGCGCCAAAAAAAATGTGCCGGATATTTTGCGAGCTCTACAATGGGGTCACAGACGTTGTGGCACTTTTCGCGTCAGACTGTCGCCTGAATGGATTCAACTCATGTTTTCCATAGTACGGTGAACATCCGAGACTCAGTGCCGCACCGCGCGCCGCTTCCACTGGCCTCTGAACTATTCAGCGCGTTGAAAGGCATGGCCACGCTGACCAAAGTCACACTACACCTGGGTTTATTTCGGCGCTTTCATTGGTTCCAAACATTTTTCGTCCTTCAGGTTCGCCTGGCTCGTTTGGACGGGGTGTTCTCTCCAGTGGACCTTTTATTCACGTCGCTCTCGAGATTGTTGATTTCTATTTCTGGATGTGGAGGAGCCCACCGAGCTACTGAAATTGATCGTGTAGCAGAGATGCGCAATGTCGCAGCTTTCCTTCACATTCTTGCGGACCGCTTAGTGAACCTGTGCATCTCAGGCGATCTACTTTCGTTCGAGTTTGCTTCACTCCGTTGGCCGAACTTCCGCAAATTCGACAGTGTAGAGCTTGCTCCGACGCCATTTATCCATGTTCCGGAGCTGCTGGCGCATATACCTGCGCTGCGTGCGATTCGCTCCAAGCAGGTTGGACGGGACGGTCCCGCAAATAACACCGGTACTTCCGGCCGGCCACCTAACAGGGTACATCGGGGTTGAGGATTACTAGCCGATTCTCACACAGAGACCCAACCGCGTCCTCCAGGCCTTACCTTCAGAGGAGAACCCAACTTCTGCCTTTCATCCAAAACTTCGGGTCCACCGGCCGATAAAATTGAACCACGGTTGAATTTCCATCTCAGTTGGTGAGCTTTCTCGACGAACTCTTACCCAATGAAGCAAGTCCCGAATGTTTTCTTTAGCACTTATGAGGCGTCTAATATCAGTAACGGCCCTTTCAAGCCCAGGCTTTTGCATAGCAAATAAAATCGATAGAAAAACATTATGCTAGACTGTATGGCATGCATATTATGTGTCTGCAGAAGGTACGGTAGGACGAAGGTCGTAATTTGAGGGTGCGCAACGAACTGAGGGAAAAGCAACATTTTACTACACCTTTTAGAGGGCGAGGGCGTGTATGTAAATGCCAAAATACCGGAATTATAATGGCGGGCAGCAGGATTGGTACCTGGTTAGACGCATAACAGGTAAAATTGTTGCCTGCAGGGACAACGGAGATGAATTTCAAGCCAGTTTGGTATGACTTGTTGGTAAACGCACCCAGAAAATAAATATCTAGGCCCGCCGAAGCCCTTGAAATCAGCTCCCCAAGTTCAATGGCTCATGATTGAACCATATTGGTTGCAGCCCCTTCTCGAAGAACTCTTCAAAGTATTCTAACCGGACGGAAAAAGTTCCTCGGACCTTAATCCAAACATGGGTATAAGCTCTCGCTCAATCTCAACCCCGGGCCAGGACTGGAACCGGTCACGGTGTCTTGTTCTTGAGGAGATCCCAGACTCGGAAGCGAGCCGAGTGAAGAAGCAGCCGAGGAAAGTCACTTGATATACCAAGTCGTCTAGCTCTTCGTTCCCGCCAATTATGATGTTGAACTTCACGGTTCAACTTGCGAGAATGATTTTCGGTTCGGATTGTTTCGGCATTCGTGATAGGCGGTATGGTGGCGTGTTTGGCGAGACTGTGCGGCCCGTCAGGCTTCTGGTTTCTTATTCCTCTACTTGTCCTTTTCATTCGGTTTCATTCCTTCAACCCCACTCTCTAATGCCTAGGAACACGGCTTCCAATGCCTTCGTTACCTCTCCTTGTGAAGTGGAAGAGCGTCCAGCTGCTCACAGTTCCTCCATGGTCCTTCGAGTACTAAACCGAGCACACATGTACCTTGATCACCGCACTTTGGGTATCCGATCCGTGTAAGTAGCTGGCATTGCAATAAACGTGAATTCCTGTCCATCCACTTAGCATCCCGCGTTCTTGCCTCTGTGCCTCCACCTGGCCCTCCGACGTGCGCGAAAGCCGCGTGATAAAGACATGACACGATCAACTTAGCGGCCGACGGAAGATCAAAAAAAAAAAACAAGCGTTTACTCCTCGGACGGTCGTCGGACCCGAACCACTACCATCCCTTTTCTTAAAATTTCTCCTCCCTTTCTCTCCTCCTCCAATGTCTTCTGAGACCAGAACTGTGACCCTCGCCCAGCTGCGCGAAAACAACACCAAAGAAAAGCTCTGGGTCCTTATCCACCAGAAGGGTGCGTACTACTCCTCTCCAATCACGTCCCGTCGTTTTGTCGGCCTCCCTGACCTTTTTTTTCTTTCTTCGCTTTCAGTGTACGATGTCACCAAATTCCTGGACGAGGTACGTTCTCTCGTCCGCCGTCCTTCGCTGTTTTAACTGTTTGTTTCAGCACCCAGGCGGCGACGAGGTAATTCTCGCTGAAACCGGTACGCATCAATCAACACCTTCACAAAAACGGCACAGCTAAGGGTAAAAACGTTACTCTTGTCCAGGCCAGGACGCAACGGAAGCGTACGAGGACGTCGGCCACTCCGACGAGGCGAACGAGCTCCTTCCCGGCATGCTCGTCGGCAACTTTGTGCCAGACGGCGTACGTCATCCTCCATTCATATCGCAAAGACTTCGTCCGCTAACATCGCCTCCCCCTCAGGAACCCACCGGCGCAGTGGCCCCGCAGGCGGCGGCGGCTGAGCAGGGCTCCAAGTGCGCATATTTCTTCTCCGCTTTCCGCTACCGGCTACTTCCTTTTGCTGACTATACCTTTTCTGTCCCTGTAGCCTGATGTACTGGGCACCGCTCGGCCTCCTGGCGGCATGGTTCGCGTATCGCTTCTACACCACGGGCAGACCGTATTAATACCGTATTAATTTGTTTATTATTTACCTCGCTACACTTAAGCCCAGACCCTCATGACAGGGTTCCCAAACAACTTGAGTCGTTGTGCCCGACTCAAGTCATAGGGCGCAAGTTGAGTCGTTGTGTCTGCAGCTGACTCGAGTCGTGGGGCGCGACCCAAGTCGTTATGTGGTGCAGGGCGGACGTACCTGGCAGTGCACGCGCGCGCAGAACACGAGGGAAACAACTCAAGTCCACCGCAACTTCAGTCAGGAATTGAGCAAAAAAACGCTCGGACCGCCCCTTGAGAGTCAAGTCGGGCTTGGATAGTTTCACTAATTTCGAAGGATCAAACTCCGATAAAGTTGAAAATTTTCATATCACTTAGAACTCTTTTGCTCCATTTTCGTTCGGATGGCACAGCAGGCGTGTGTTCAAATGCCAAAACATTGGGCGACGCGTCCGAAGGCGCAATTCCGAGTCCGATGTTGGTGGTATGTCTGATGAGGTCGTGGGTTTTCCGGAGGTCTGTGGTGCCCAGCGTGCGCGACATAAATAAGGCTGTGGACCTTTGCCATTCCGCTATCACAGATTGCGCGGTGGAACCAAGAGTCTGGGGGAAGGGGTTCGGCTCGGTTCCTTCGGTCAATCAAATTGAACCATGGTTGCATTTTGCACTATCATCGTTTGAATGGATTCTCCACCAAGCTAAAGATGCGGGATCTTCGTCCAGAGCTCAAATTAGTGCGTGGTGTGTTTACGAAAGAAAAATTGAGCACTGCCTCACGCAGAGCGCAAGTCCCGCCGGACGTAGTTGCTTCCGATGCAGCGGGACATACACATCCCGAGGTGTAAGCATCTGCCTGGAATGCCTGGCGAGGTTTGTGCTGCCTGGGAAGCGGTGTAAACAAGAGTCCGGACTCCTAGCACTGCGTGCGATGGCGCACCAGCTCCCGGGTGGCTCTTGAGCTGACTGAACCATATTGAACCATTGTGGTTGCGCTGTTGCATCCCCTTCCTGAAGAACTCCTCAAAGCATTCTAAACTGACGAAAAAAGTCCCTCGGAACTTGATACGCACATGGGTAGCTCTCACTCAATCTCCGCCCAGGACCGCCGGAACCGCCGGTCACGGTGTCTTGTTCTTGAGGAACGCGATCCCAGACTCGGAAGCCAGCTGAGGAAAGAAGCAGCCGAAAGAAAGTCACTTGATATACCAAGTGGCCTAGCTTCGAGCTCTTCGTTCCTGCCAATTATGATGTTGAGAACAAGTTGAGTCGGTGGTCTCGGCATTCGTGATAGGCGGTGTGATGACATGTTTGGCTGTACAGTCCCGCTTTTTAGGCGAATTTTTTTCACTCGTCGTCCTTATCCTCTACCACGACAATGTTACCGATTTCCTTCTAGTTTCCTGTTCCTCTAATTGTCCTCTTTTCATTCTGTTTCATTCCTTCAACCCCACTCTCTAATGCCTAGGAACACGGCTTCCAGTGCCTTCGTTACCTCTACTTGTGAAGTGGAAGAGTGACCGAGTCTTGGTCCACGCTTGAACGTCCAACTGCTAGCAGTTCCTCCATGGTCCTTCGAGTACTAAACCGAGCACACATGTATCTTTATCACCGCACTTTTTTGTATCCGATTCATGTAGTTGGTATCGCAATAATACAGCATTCCGTCCACGTCGAATCCCGCGTTCCTTGCGTCAAGGCTATCCTCCACTTTGCTCTCCGGCCCCTCCACCTGGCCCTCCGGCGTGCGCAAGAGACGGACGAGCCGCGTGAGAATATTTGAAAAATAAATGGCGTGAGCCGACGTGTAATCAAAACAACCGCTTGCCCCTCGGACCTCGACCACTACCATCTCTTTCCGCCTCCCTTTCTTTCGTTGTCCTTGTTCTTTCGTCTCCTCCTCCAATGTCTGCTGAGACCAAAACCGTGACCCTCGCCGAGCTGCGCGAAAACAACACCAAGGAAAAGCTCTGGGTCCTTATCCACGAAAAGGGTGCATACTCCTCGTCCAATCACGTCCCGCCGTTTTGTCGGCCTCCCTAACCTCTTTTCCTCTCCTCAGTGTACGATGTCACCAAATTCCTGGACGAGGTACTTTATCTCGTCCGCCGTTCTTCGCTGTTTTTAACGGTTTGTTTCAGCACCCAGGCGGCGACGAGGTAATTCTCGCTGAAACCGGTACGCATGAATCAACACCTCCGCAAAAACGGCGCAGCTAAAGGTAAAAACGTTACTCTTGTCTAGGCCAGGACGCAACCGAAGCGTTCGAGGACGTCGGCCACTCCGACGAGGCGCGCGAGCTCCTCCCCGGCATGCTCGTCGGCAACTTTGAGCAAAACGGCGTACGTTATCCTCCATTCTTATCGCAAAGACTTTGTCCCTTAACATCGCCTCCTCTCAGGAACTCAAGCTGAAATCCGGTGCAGCGGCCGCGCAGGCCTCGCGCATCACGGCAGCGGCTGAGCAGGGCTCCAAGTGCGTAAAGCTCTCCGCTTTCCGCTACCGGCTACTTCCTTTTGCTGACTATGCCTTTTCTGTCCCTATAGCCTGATGTACTGGGCACCGCTCGGTCTCCTGGCGGCATGGTTCGGGTACCGCTTCTACACGACGGGCGCGCCGTATTAATTTGTTTATTATTTACCCTACACCACCCCGCCGTACCTTGTCTTCAAAAACAATGGTTTTCTCCCGCTTCCGCCATACCACCCTCCCCGTTTTGCTACGTAAATATGCTGCAGCTGCATGGGAAATAGAAGTGCTAGACATAACGTCGAATGAATACTGTAAGCGGGCCGTGCAGCGTAAAGTCGACTTGTCAGGGTTTCCCAACCATGGGTCTACAAGTCTGTCTGTCATCCGCTGGGACAAATTAGGACCGTAAAAAGTGGACATGTGATTCGTGAAAATCGGGCGTCTACACCACCCCCGCCGTACCTTGTCTTCAAAAACAATGGTTTTCTCCCGCTTCCGCCATACCAACTGCATGGGAAATAGAAGTTCTAGACATAATACTGTAAGCGGGCCGTGCAGCGTAAAGTCGACTTGTCAGGGTTTCCCAACCATGGGTCTACAAGTCTGTCTGTCATCCGCTGGGACAAATAGGACCGTAAAAAGTGGACATGTGAATAATTGGGCGTCGTCCACCGAGCCCTCGGAGCCTTGATTCATCTAGACTCACTCCCAGAGTGGGCCAGAGACCAAGTGTGAATCCCCGTAGAATCATCTAAATTCACTCCCAGAGTGGGCCAGAGACCAAAAGAGTAACGGCGTGTCAGTCCCCGTACGTGCCAGTCCTGCAATACATATTCCATTCGCGAATCACCTTGGCATATCCCAAGAATCATACACTGATACACAAACCAAACATAAACCATCCAGGACCCCACGTCCAACCATATATATCCATTTAAGATCCTATCCTTACATTCCAATCCATATGAACCCGCTCCACCCACAACCTCTGCACACCAACGCAGAATGGACCGCATCACGGTCCAGCCGGCGCAAGTGAGGAGAGACCATGGCGAGCCCATCGCGTCGCTTGGGGTTGTTCTAGACAAACGGAAAAAAACACATCCCGCAGTGAGGCACGCCAATGGGAACCAGCCAGTTGGAGACTCACCACACCGAGACGACGCCGAGGCGCAGAAGGCCCTGCTTCGCGGCGCCGTTCCTGGCGGCCTTCTTGGTGTTGCCGCGCCCGCGGCCGTAGAGCTCGCCGTTCACGAGCACCTGCACGGACCACACGGGCGTGGACTTTGTGCCTCCCTGCGCAAAGGGGTCGTCGCGCTCCCCGGTGGGGTTGGGGTTGGCGTCGGCAGGTTCCGCGTCGATGTCGTGCGCGCCCGCGCCGTCGGCGGGGCTGAACGGGTGCTGGTCGGAGTACACCCACTCGACGCGCGCGTCGCGCTTCTGGAGGCACTGGTTGAAGAGCGCGAGGTGCCCGGTGGTGGTGGCGCCGCTGCTGCCGTCGCCGCTGCTGTGCGAGGACGGGGACGGGCTAGCCGGCCCGTGCGTGCCCACGACATTGCCGTTGGGCGGACGCGCGGTGTCGGTGCGGACGGGGGGGAGCCCGTGCTCTGCGCGCACTGCGGCGTACGCGACCTTTGCGTAGGGGCGGAAGAGTGGGTTGAGCCACGCTCTGCAGGCGTCGATGCCTTGCTCGGAGTAGAGGCCGCCGATAAACGACTGGGGGACAAGTTAGCGGGTAAGATACTTGGATAAGACTCGAGTAAATATTATGCTGACCTCGAAGACGTCGGCTGGAATTGAAACAGTATCGTGAGCATGTACAGCGCAGAATTTAGAAAAGAGGACGACAACGCACCTTGGACGTGAGTCGATGCGCAGAGCGCGACGGCCTGCGCGGGATGGAGTCTGAGCTGTTCAGATAGGCCGTATCTAACAGATCTATGTACACACAGCATCGTAAGTGGGCGTTCGTTCTCACTCCAGCCCGGAGTAAAAAATAGAGAACGCACATCTCCGCCAGTGTGGCATTGCCCACCATCTTGGCGCGCACTTTCTAAATTGCCACAAGAAATTGAGAATGAATATTGCACTGTTACACTGCGCCAGGAGACGTACCGTGGATGGACCCACGCGCAAGCCGGGGTACATCTCGGACACCAGGCTCGTCACGATAAGCCCAAGCACTGAGTCCCCGAGGTGCTCGAATCTGGGATAGATAACGTCAGGATTGTATTGGATTTAACTTTTCAAAATTAAACCCCATCATGGTGGTGGCTTGGGTGGATATAGATATAATACGCTTTCAGCATTCTGACTTACTTTTCATTATCGGGGCTCGGATCGTTGGGGTGATCCTCGAAGACGTGCGCGGATCGCGCGTAGTAGCTACGATGCGTGAACACCTGCGTGCGGATCTCCTCTTGCTGGATCACCGGGAGCGGCGGGAACAGGCACGAGTCCTTGCCGAAATCGGGTCTGGAGAACGATGGATTAGCTATCGTAATGGGCGGTGGGAGGGGATACGTACTGAAGGGACGACATGATCTCTGGTGGGAGCGGGAAAGCAGAGAAAGCTGTAGCACTGGAATGAAGCGGTTTTCGAATATTGAGTCTCCGCATCAAATCGTGTGGGCATCTTCTGAGAACTGCGACATGTGCGGTGCCTAGCCATGTGGGTCGCAGAGATCTGGAGAAAGCGTTTGTCGCCGGTGGGAGCCTGAAGTTCATGGTCGACCACAAGATATGTCACGGTAAGCTTTTAAAGTCATCTTTCGCCCACAGCTGAGCCAGACGCGGAAAGGCGGGTGCGATTAGCTGGTAAGATCGATAGGCGCTGAACGAAAATAGATGGTCTCCGCGATTCCTGGATAATACGCAGCGAGGTAGAACGGCAACTTGAAGGGAAGGTCAAGGTGAAAGTCAAGTGAGTTGTGTGGAAAGGTTGACTTCGATTACGTTTTGCAGCGGCCGCAGTCTGGGCCCATTACGAATGAAAGGTCTCCTTCATAGTCAACACGATAACTTTGCGCCATGGCCATTCATTTTTCCAATGGAGCCTGGAACACAAAATCGACGGTGAACCTTCAAGACTTTGGCCGTATTTTCTTACCTCGACGGCCAATCGGCGGCAGGATATCTCTGCCTACGCTGTTGGGACCCCCTTACATCTTCTCTTCTCGGCGTGGACTACGTGGTTGGCACTAAGTATTCATGCCTGCGCCATATACTGAGAGCAAGACTCTGCCCTAGAATTTTGGGACGAGTGTTGGCAAGCTTCCTTACCGTCCTGTGGATACATCGAGGGATTTATAGCTGCGTTGCGATTGTGAAATACGGGAGGGCATGCTTCAACCACAAAAAAAAACGAACTTGGTACATTCACCGACCGCTCTGTGGCTTGTAGTCCACATCCATTCCGAACGCTCTCAGTCCACCGATTTGGAGCCCTCTCATCATCGACGTCCATTTCTCCGACGCCTGAATTCCAATGACAAACACGAGGAGGCCATACCTATACTCTGGGGTTCCGATCGCCTCGCCGGTCGACGCGTCGGACACAGAGATCAAGTCTGGCACACTCGCCACAACTTCCGCTCTCTGATTCACATCAACGGCAATTGCTATGATGTCCTTGTTCTTGAATGATATCTTCAATAGCCCACCGCTCACATCACTCGCACTAATCACCACCTCTCCATATACATGTCCCTTCACCGTCAGTTGCGCCCCACGGAAACGATCTTTCCCCTAAACAACAATTTCGTTGATCCTTTCCTACCGACTGCCTCGATGATCGCTTCAGCGACCGAATCGATTTGGTTCTTGGAGCGACAGAGAGCCACGGCACGCCCGATGCGCCAGGCGAGAGACATTGTATTCTCGACCACGTATACCCTGGTGTTCTTGCCACTGCAGGGACCCTTGGGGCACGCGACATGGCGCCACCACCGATAAACAAGACTAGGATATCGGCGTCCGTGGTCTTCATATTGCCAATGACACGCTCGAGCATTTGTATCACAGCAGAGTTGTACTCCGTAACCTTATGCTTCACCGCCGTGGGTACGAGTCCAGCATTTCCGATACCGGGGAGGCCCTGCGCTACGACTGCATAGTCGGTAGCAGTAGCTACGTCTCCGCCAAACACCAACGCGCGGGTTTGAATGTGGTAGCCCAAAAAACCCGGGCCGATTCTCAGCTCTGCGGCGGTGGAGAATTTGCGCACGATCCATCCTCCTCCCAGGGCGATGCTAAATCGTTTAATTCAGTCTTTCGAAAGGAATTACCGCCATTCGGACTTGCCTTTTCACATCTGGGCACGAAAAATTCTTCCTCACGCCAGAATTCCTGTGACTGCATGGGTAATCCACTGGCTAATACCATACCTAGACCAATGTCGGTGCTGGTCCCGCCTACCGAATCTCAAGTAAGCTTGGTCGCTGGATCCGCAACCCAAACACACCGATGTCAACCACAAGCATATTCTCCTTGTCTATCTCGTTTTTTACCAGGAACGCGGCACCGCACATGGAGTTTGTGGGCCCGCTGGAGAAAGTTCTGATGGGGAGGCGTGCAGCTATCCGCGCTGGCAGAATCTTCCTATCGTTATGAGTAATAAAGAGCGGACACTGGAGCTGAAGTCGATTCACAAGTGTGGTTGGAGATTTGTGTCAAGCAAAGATGCCTTCATTCGCCTTGGCGGTTGCCTATGGGTCGAGTTGAACGCCGACAGTGTTGATACCCCCAACGGCCGATTCGGAGACCGGATAGCATGGCAGGGAAAAGAGTAAATGTGCAAAAGTCGTGGAAACGGGTGGAGAACCGGCCCGGCTTCCTACATGAACCTCTCGCACCTCCCCCATCCCCATCTCGTGAGCTTCAATCCACGTATCTGGTTAGCGCACTCACACAATATTTCCCGCTCATGGTACCATATTTTCTTTCTCTCTCTTTAGATATTTTGACTTTTACAAAGCACCAACTCCCGCAGCTATTTAAATACCGAAGGACATACACATTAGTAGTACAGTCGCGTAGCCTAGTAGGCCAGTTACGACTACACTAGAAAATCAAATCAAATCGAACGATCAAAGCTGTTCAAACAACCGCTTGCGCCCCAATCAGGCAATTCACAAGCCACCGGCGACCACTAGCATGCAGGATGGCTCGGAATCACAATCAATTATGAATGTAAGGCAGTGAATAGCATGGCTGAGCACTTGAAACAAGATTCATATCCAAGAAATGAGCAAGATCACAGGCGCACCAAAGGCGCATCTCTTTTTTTTCGCCTTGGCTATTGGGTCTTGAAAGATCTGTGAAGAAAGAGATTTGAAACGGAAGGCCCGACACGCAGAAGTAACACACCTCAGCTATATGACAGATCCTGTTTTTGTTCCAATGTAAACATCCATTCCTGATTCCTTGAGCATTTTGAACGGCACAAGATTCGCCTGTGCATTGATTTCATTTTGTGAAACAATGCGAAATGACTGTAGCTGCACACAACCCTCGACAATCCTCCATCGGGCAGTAATTGGACCCTCCGCGCAGGGCAATGATCCGTGCACATCTAGTCCCGGGCCGCGACATTCCAAGAGGGAAAGGCTCTGGAGCTGAGGCAAGAGACCGCCTTCTAAGGCCTCGAAGAAGTAAGCCCAAAAATCGATGCATGGGTCCCAAATTTCGAGGTCTGTGAGACCGAGGGCCGCGAAGTGGTCTGAAAGGTCAAGCCATGTTCCTTCGTCACTCTCCGAGTCGTGGACCACAAGTTTCCGTAACCCAGGCGAGCGTGTGAGGAAGAAATCAAGCTCTTCCGGATCGAAATTGTCCATGTCGAGGATTTCGAGGGTCTGCAGGGCAGGCAGGGTAAGGAAGGGGAGGAGCTTAGCACTGCCCGACGCGTCGGAGGTGCAGAACACGGTGAGATGCTGCATATTCGGGTGAGATACTACATCTAATCCATCTTCGTCGTCAAATTCCCCGTCAAACATCGAGAAAGCGCATTGCACGAGGTTGGGTAGGAGACGGATTGTCTCCAAGCAATCCTCGATATAGAAGCGTTCGCCCGTGAATTTGGTGACTTGCTGCCATGGAAGAGTGATCTCAGAGGGCACGGCCCCCCTCATCACCACGTCATCCAGCAAAGGAACACTGTTGAACATTTTGATTGACTGTTTATTCGGGTCGATGAGACGAATCGCCAATTTCTGGAGAAGGGGAAGGACAAGAGGATACTGATCCATGTCCGCAAAGGACGTCGTATGGAGTTCTAATGAGCGCATTTGAGGCGAATGCTGCCGGAATACTTCCAGGAAACCCGGGAAAGGTTTGTGGGAGAACAACAAACCCTCAATGCTCACGGAGAGAGGGCATTTCTGAGCCCGTTCAAACCATGTCCGCATTATGTCTGTCAAGTGGGAAAGTCTATACGCATGCTTGACGCCAATTGTGGTCCACAGGGAAGGCAGGGAGATGGCGATATTCCGCCATTCTCGGCAGACGTGCGTTAGGAGCAGGGGGGCCGTGTTCACGCGTACGACGTTTGAGTCCCTGTCAGAGGGTAGACAGTGGATGAAAATTTCGGATGTGATTTCGGTGGGGATGGTCAAGACTGGATAAAGGATAGAATCCAGTTCGGTCTGCAGGTCACGCAGACGCGCCAGCATCTCGTCTAGAAGCTGTTGTTGGCAAGATATGGCCGAAGCGAGATCTGACATCTGCGCTCGAATGCCAGCGGCAGTGGAGGACATTGCGCGCGACATGCAGGGCGAGGATGAAGCTAAGATCGGCGCGAAACTGACGTAGCTGAGAAGTTTCGTGGTCGATAACGCGTGAGGTCACATCACAGTTGCTACACAAAGACGGGGCCAAACTTGTCCAATTAAATAGGGTCAGTCAGAGTAACTATTTTACATTGTTTCTGGGGCCGTTTCTGACATCGTTTCTGAAGGCGTTTCTGATTTAATTAATCGTGGGAGAAACGACAAAAACCAGAAACGACTCGATATGTAGAAACAGCTCTGGAGTTGTTTCTGCAGTTGTTTCTGCAGTTGTTTCTGCACTCTTTATTTGACGATGGTTTAACTATGTCAACAATTATTTCGATAAGCTGCTGAAGCTGTCACTTGAGGTATCCGAGTCAGAATTCTCGCATCGAAGGTCCAAGTCGATGCCAAACAGATATTATGGCAGGACATTATCAAGGCGAGCTCGGTGGATAGCACGTCGGCGTAATAGAGCGCGACGTTGGCGCTCCTTGTTGTTGCAGATGAAAGATGCTTCTTGGCACGCTCACTGCGTCGAGTGGCGGCGGGCATGACAAGGTCTGGACAGCCACAAATGATCGGAGTGAAAGGGCGTACATTAAATAAGAATAATATAATTGAACTAAATAGCCTGGGCACGTACTTTTTATTTGCAGAAACGACTCCAGAAACGACTCCAGAAATGGGTCGGTCAGAACTGAGGTCGTTTCTCTCACGTTTCTGACGAAATCATTTTACAGAAATGCCTTCAGAAACGACATCAGAAACGACCCCAGAAACGGCGTAAAATAGTTACTCTGACTGACCCTAATAACCACTTACGACCCAAAACAGGGAATTCACGATTCGCCTTCAATGGACCGGTATCGTGGTACTGTAGTATCTAGGCGGCGTAAATTGAGATCAGACATAGGAATAGGATAATTTCGATCAATTCGTCACCGAGTTCGAATTTTGGATACAATTAAATTCCAAAAAGAAATCCCATAAATTGAAAAATATATTATTGCTTCAATAAAAAAAACTGGGTGTGCCGCGTGACCGACAAATTGAACGAGATAATCCAGTATGGTGGAGCACTGGATGGTACTTCGAAGCTCGACCCGGTAGCGCAAAAGGGAATGGTTCTGAAGCTGAGATAGTCTCTCTCGACAAACACTGTAGAATCAGTGGTCGCTCGTGCCTCGCTTGATTTACAAAGCTGAGGCAGCATACCCCGATAAAGGCATTGAAGAACGGACGCATAATTTGAAATCAAGCAGCGATGGCCGATGAATCCCTCGATGTATCGTATAAACCTTGGGGATAATACGAGGGTGGAGATAAGTAAGTAAATTGCTCGGCAAGACTTCTTGAAGAGAGAGAGAGTCTTGTCCTGGGCATATAACCAGATTTCGCATGATTTGACGCTGACCACACAGCCCACGACGAGAAATGACTCAATCCATGTTTGGAAATTGTTCAGCCTGCTTTCGAAAATCTCAGACCAGTGCGGGTCCGCGTGCGTTCCGAGCACCCATGACCCACAGTCCATCTACACATACGAGGGAAGCTCGATGGGAACCAAGTCGACCATGATGGGCGAGCGAAAGAGGTATATATCAGATAGGGGCTGGTGCACACCGCTGTGCCTGTGCCCCGAAAATATTAATCAGAGTGCGCATTTAAGCTGCCAGTGCTTCCGCCGGGGAGCTCAGCATTGGTAGTTAACACCTATAGTGAAACCAGATAGAATAGCAAGGCGTAGATGGCAAGTGGAAAAAGCGAAAGCAAACAGCCAAACGCGCGCATCCAAACAACCGCCCGCACCCCAATTAGGTAATTCCCAATTCCCAATCCCTCACCCCTCAGACAAACTCGACCGCATATCCAAAAATCGCGTTTATCTTCGATATCGTAATACATATACAGAACAACGGAAACATACATACATACATACATCCGCCCCGTTTTTTCTCCGCGGCTAGTAAGTAAGAACAAAACGGGATGTGCGTGCGGGCGTGGAGGAGGTGTAAGTGCGTGCGTGCGTGCGTGCATGAGGGGAGGCGAAATAAGTAAAACTAAAACTAAAACTAAACGAGAACATGGAGGGATACGAGTGTAAGTTATGAGATGGAATCGAGATATAGATGGGATGGATCGACGCGAGAGAGATGAGAGGAAGTGATATAGTGGATATGGATTTGGATTGGAGGGTAGGCGATGATATAATGAGATGGGATGGATGACGAGACGCGATTGGAGAGGAGACGAGATGAGAGAGACGAGAGACGGACGGAGACGTGGTCAAATGAATATGATACGGCGTGAGCTACGGTACGTGAGTGAGTATATGTATGTCGCTTGTAAGTTGGTTTGGTCGAATCGTTGGCGTTGGTGTGTGTAAGTATATCATCCGGCGCGCGGCACGGGGGTCATAGATACGATAGATAAGTGACAGAGAGACGTGAGTGGAATGAGAGGAGGAAAGAGACGTGGAGATATGGATGGATATATAATAACAAATGGCAATGGCAATGGGCATGACATGGTATGTGGTATGATATGATATGATAGATCACGAAACAAAACAGATATCAGAACAGATATAACAACAGGGGGGTCAAATCCACAGCGCGGGGAAGGGAAACCAAGAAGACGAAGGACGAAGGACACAACAACATGCGGATGGATGTGGGAGGTGATACACAATGACATTGAGTGGCGATGGGCGATTGAGAATATATATGTGTTTCGTGCGGTCGTGAGCGTGAAGTTGCGTTGCGTGTGCGTGCGAGCGAAGGAAAGCGGACCAGATAAAAGCGAAGGCGAAGGCGAGGTAAGCGCGCGCCGGCCTCTAACGAACGGCGTCGGCGCGGGGAGTCGCTGAGATAGTAGAGGATGGTGGATAGCGCCGTTCGCGGATGGGGGATGAGAGAGAATGCGAATAAATTACGCCCGTCCTCGCGTCGCCTCACGCCGCCTCACCCTCCTGCTGCCCCTCCGACGGCGCAGGCGAGTGCGCAAACGGCGAAAACGACGCCCCGGTCCCGTTCACAAGCGCCGGACTCGGTCCCGCGTTTGCTGCATTCGCCACCGCCCTCGGCACCGCGCTCTCCCACCTTCGTCCCCACGCGCCCTCGGGCGGCGCAGCCGCAAAGAACCGCGGCGCAGGGTACGCCGCGACCGGTGCGTCGAACGTCGGCCCTGGCGGCGGCGACGTCAGTCGTTGTTGATGGAACGCCGCCTCCGCCGCGGCCATGCTGTTCTGCCCCAACCCCGCTCCCGGCTGGCCCAACCCTGGGGGTCCCTGCTGCGGCAGCCCTTGCCCCGGCGCTTGGGGCTGCGCCTGCTGCTGCTGCAGCTGCAAACTCGCGCCCGCCCCACTCGCGCTCGTCGGCGTGCGCACCCCGAGCGGATTCTTGCTATACGAAAGCCGGATCCCCCCGCCCTTGATCAGCCCCCCCAGCGTGTTGCCATACAGCTCGTTCAGCGTCCGCGTCGCGTACCCCACATCGTCAAACTGCGAAAGCGAATGAGCGTCGATAAAATGGAGCAAAAAAAAATAAGCGCAAACCCACCTCCACAAAACACATCGGCCCATTCCCCTTCGGCCTAAAGCTCATCTGCCGGAACCCCGCCTGCCCGCCAAACAAATCCCGCAGCGCGCTCTCCAAATACTCCATCGTCCCCCCGCCCGCGCCCCCCACATTGCTCGCGCTGCTCACCCCCACCGCCGCGGCGCTCGGCAACGCGGGCAAGTTCCCCACGTACAGAGTGTTGATCGGTGGGTTCTGGTCCACCGCGCGCCCGATCCCGTTTCCTCCTTCTCTCGCACCGACGCCCCCACCCACACCCGAGCCCGAGCCCGAGTGCGAGTTGGTCGAGCCGTGCGAGTTATTCGACCCCGCCCCATGCGAGCCGTGCGAATGGCTCGCCGAGCTCGCCGGACTCGCAAGCTGCGGACTCCCCCCGCTGCTCCCGCTCCCGCCGCTCGACGACGGTATGCTGATCGGCGTCCCGCCGTGCGCGGCGTTCGAATTCGGCGTATGCGTCCCGTGCCCGTGCGCCGCGCTGGCGTAGGTCAGATTCGGATTTGGGTTCGAGGTCGAGGGGGCGCCAGACCCCGGCGCGACGTTCCGCACGCTCAGCCTCCCCATCCCCACCTCCAAACCCGTACCCCCACTCGCCGCGCTCCCGCTCCCACTCGCCGCACCCCCACTCGCCGCGCTCCCCTCGCTCGCACTACTCTCCGAGCGCTCCGTCCTATGCGCATGGGGCGGGTGCTGGTACCCGCCCTGCACCTGCAGCGGCGGCTGGTACCCCTGCCCGTATTGCGGCTGCGCCTGCTGGTGTTGCGCCTGGTACCCGCCTTGCCCTTGCTGCTGCTGTTGCTGGCCGTACTGCGACTGGGGCTGATACGCATACTGCTGCTGCTGCGGCTCGTACCCCTCCTGCCCGCCCCCGCCCGCGCCCCCAAAGTACGGGCCGCCCCCGCCGTACCCGCCAAACTGCAGTTGTTGTTGTTGCTGCTGATGATGAGCCTGCTGATGATGGTGGTACTCGCCCAGCTGGCCGTGCTGGTGTTGTTGGCCATGCTGATTCTGGAGGTGCTGCTGCTGCTGATGATGATGTGGCTGGTGGAGCTGCTGCGGCGGCGGAGACGAAAACGCCCTCGGCGCCTCGCCCGCAAAGGGCGCGCCCATGCCGTGTCCATGCCCATTAACCATGTACTCCGGCGACGGCGACCGCCGACTCATCAGCCTCGACCCCACCGCAGCGCCGTCCCACGGCCCGCCCTCGGCTTCAGGACGCCCCCCGAGCGCCGCGAACGCCTCAAACGCCCGCCTTTCTCTCCTCCTCTCCCCGTCCTCGCCTCCACCCAGGCTGCTTACACTCCCCCTCGCCTCCTCAGCCCTCTCGCGCGCGCCCCGTCCAACGCCCATAGCGCCCCCGCGCGCTTGCGCCTGGAACCCCATCGCGCCAAGCACGCTGCTCCGCCGGTCGTGCTCGATCTGCTGCTGCTGCTGGGCGTGCTGCTGTTGGTGCGGCATCGGCAGCCCGAACGGCTCGTCTTCATCGCTCGTCATCGGGTCCGTGCCCGTCCCCGCCGTGCGCCACGGCATCCTCGACCCGTTCGCGTGGCCGTTGATGTTAGTGCCATGCGGGAGGGCGTTCGGGAGGGAATTGGGGTTGTTAAGCGACAAAGGCGGGGGGTTCATAGCCGATGGCGGCAGCCCCATCGCAACCAACGCGCCCGCCTCGCGCTCGCGCGGGCTCAGCAGCTGTGCCTGGTCCGCCGCGTACATCTCGCCCAAGCTCATCCCTCCCCCTCCTACCCCATTCATCCCCCCGCCGTTCATCCCCATCCCCCCCATATGCACACCCACACCCATCGGCGGGCCCATCCTCGCGCCGTCCGCACCTCCGCCCCCGCTCCCAACCAACAACCCCACCCCGCGCTTCGTATGCAGATTCTTCTTGGCCATCTCCGCCTTGAGCACCGCGCCCTTGTCGATATCGACCCTCCGCCCCTGCAGCACGTCCCGCGCACCGAGCGCCTCCTCGCGCGTGCGGAACTTTGCAAACCCGATGATCTGCTTGCGCGGCGGGAGGAGCGTGCCGGAGGAGGCGAGCCCCGCGTTGGGGTTCGTCGCGAGGGTGGAGGATGAGAATTGGCCGGGGGGCGCCTGCTGCGCGTCGTCGGTGGGGGCAGCGGTAGAGGCAGCGGTGGCCTGCGATTGAGGCGGCGACTGCTGGGACGAAGGCGGTTGGGACGCAGCGCCCCAACTGGCGACGATCCCGCCCTCCCTTCCCGCATCAACCAACACACCGCCCTGGTTGACCGTGACGAGGTTGTACGGGTCGTTCGCGCCGCCGCGCGGGTTCGCGTTGGGGTTGTTAAAATTGGAATTGCCGTTGCCATTGTTGGCGTTAAAAACGGGATTGTTAAGGCTGGGATGCTGGGGCTGGGGGGAGAGCACGCCGCCGTACGCGGTGTATTCCTTGTTGGGGATCTTGAGCGTGGCGGCCTCGAACCCAGGCGAGAACGTGAACATGTTTTGGAATTCGCGTTCCTGGAAACGAGCGGGTTAGTATTTAATCGAAGGGGTATAGGCAAAGTAACAGAATAAAAACGAGGGGAGATAGCACTTGTTGGATGCCATGGGGAATAGAGGCGCGACGTCGTAGACGTGGATGCACGTATACATGGAAATAAGCGCGCAGGCGTTTACGCAGCACCAACGTCGCGCAAAAATAGAAAAACTCAAACACACCTGCATATCCTCAGGAAAGCCCACGACAAAGATCGTGGATATGTCCTCCTGCATGGGCATGCCGCCGCCGAGGCTGAGCCCGGCGACGCCGATAGGGACGTGCGGGCCGTACGGGGTCTGCGAGTGCATCGCACTCGGGCGGGGCTGGTAGTCGAGCGGGGCATACTGGCCCAGCCTCGAGTCGAATGTGTTTGGGTTTGGGGCCGCGTACGGATGGGCGTGGGCGTGCACGGGGGAGGCGAGCTGGGGGGCGAACTCCTGGGCCTGGGGGTAGAACGCGGGGGCATTGGCGGAGATGGGGATGGACGAGACGGAGGGGGCGTCGCGGTAGTGGGTGCGTGCAGGGGGCCTGGTGGAGTTGGGGAAGGCGGCAAAGGACGCGGCGAAGGAGTTGGCGCGGTAGCCGGTGGAGTTCATTTTGTGGATACGGGGGGAGCCAGTGTCGTCGCTGTCCTCGGTTGTGGTGTCGTGTGTAGGCTCGGCGTCTGCCTGGGCGTCGAGCTGGTCGAGCAGGCTCTTGTTCAGGAAGCCCTCGTGCATAAGAGCACAGAAAGAGTGCCTAGTGTGCCCTAGTGTGTCTGAGTGTGCTCTGCGGGTTCCCTAGTGGTCTCTGGGTATCCTTTGTGTGCGCTAGTAAGCCTAGTGTCCTCTGAGTGTCGTCTGAGTACTGCCTAGTATGCGTTGGTCTGCAGAGGCAACACCGCGGGATGTATACTGAAAGGGGCGGAGGGTGAAATCGGTTCGATCACAGTAGGTGACTTGATGCAAAGGGTAAGAAGAACCACGATAACACAAACAAACAAAGATTCAGCTCCGTTCCCACGCACAGACCCCCGGCACATCCCGGCACGTCACAGAGAACAATGCAGACCAGAGAGAGAGAAACACAGCGCAAAAGGTAGCGCTCACCTGGCCAGCATTGTCCATTCTCCGTCCCTCCTCAGCCGATCCCGACCCAATCCAGCCCCGTCGTCGTCCATCCCACCCCAGCCTCATCGCAGTACTAGTCCCATCCTGTGCTGCCTCGGCGCCGTGGCGATGCGGCTCCACCCACCCTTGGTCATCGCCGTCGCAGGCGGCACCGTTTCAGCGTCGAACGAGCCACCATCCAGTAGGAAACCGCACAAAGTCGCTGGGAGGCCCGTCACGCAGGTGACATGCCATGATGATATCCTTCGTCCTGATCTGAAAACTAATTAAATATTACCCGCCACACGAACCGCACCGGTCTACCGTCCGCGCGAAGCACGTACATCTCGGCTATCGTATCGAGGCAAGTTGCGAGGTAATTCGAGCAAGGGCGAGTCAATTTAATGCGAGTCAAGTCAAGCAGTTCATTGGACCATATATACACTCTCCGCCTTATACCTGCACTATGTCTCGGATACACCCGTTGTCTTCCCTCTTGTCCTTGTCCTTGTCATGTGTAAAACCCACCGCGTGTATCCGTATTTCCGGTTTCCGCTATACATAATCCATCCTCCTTGTAATCTCCACGGACGCCACCGTTCATTTACCGCGCGGGTGTTTTTCCATGTCGTTTATCTTCATTGAAGCAACTCTTGAGAATTGGTGGCTGCATTGAAGAGAGTCTGGACCATACCCAAAGTGGATCCATAGCTGTCGCCCCGACGGACAGATCTGCCCGCAACGACATGTCGTTGCCCGCACGGTCCGCACCAACACCGAACACACCGAAACGCACCCGGGGCCCAGAGCTAGATGCGTACCAAGACCGGTGGAGATATACCCAATGTCCAAGTCGCAACCCAAATACAAAAATACAACGCGTCCGAAGTCAACACGGCAGAAAAGCGAAGATGACCGGTCGCAAGCAGAGAGCGCCGTCCATATCCAGTGGAATGAAATCCACAATCAAGTCAGATCACCTTGAAGGACTAGTGACGCACACAAACCAGGCGAGGCGTTGAAGCAAAGAGCCAGTCCAGCGGAGAGAATCAAGTCGCCGCCCAACCAACCAACCAACCAACATCAGGGCACGAGTCGAGTCGAGTCGAAAAGGCAACACACAAAGCAGCGTACAGTAGATAGCGAACAACCACTGGCCATGGCAGAATCGACCAGTCCAATCCGGGGTCCATAAAAGCCCAGCGGAAAACGAATCACGGCGAGAGAACCAAGACCAGAGCGGCTTGAGCTTGGTCGAAAAGAAAGTATGTCACACGGCCTCGTCCCGCGCTGGGAACGAACGAAGGGAAGGAAGGAAGTATATCGTATGTAAATCGTCATATCCACTATGAACCTATTTGAGGATGTACCCAGCTATATTGAGCCGTGCCACTGCCAAAGAAATACGGCATAGAGCGAACACACGCGTTCCTTCGGCGCCGTGAGCCACCGACTCGGGAATACCGAGAATGGAGTTGGACGGAGAACGGAGAGATGACAGACGGGGTATGACAGAACGACAACGAGAGCGGAGACGTGGCGAAACTGCAAGCGAGGGAAGCGTTTGGTTGCCGGTGTAGACGAATTCAACGCCGAGGCCGAGATATCGATATCGCAGCTAGCGGAAACAAACCCCAAGGCGTCCACCTCGAGTTTGGATTGCTGAGAATTGGAAGAAGGAGTGAGGGATAGAACTGGATATCGGAATGAATGGGGCTGTATGTGCGACTGGGAAAAAGGCGGACAGCGAATAAGCTAGGTATCGATGAGAATAAGTAATAAGGTGCGACTGTAGTATGGTACTGGTCGGGAGGGAATTTTACATACAAGAAATATGGCATACCTATACAGAAGAGGAAGACGAAGAACTCGGAGTCGCCGCAGGACGAAGGAATGGACGTAGACGTAGATAAGCAGACAGGTGGGTGGGTGGGTGCAGAACAGCGTCGATGCAGCATGTATACTATATATTTATATCGTGGGTGCATTGGCAGGAGGGATGTAGAGTAACAAGGCAAGGAAAGAATCGAAGGTACCGAGCTGGAAGGTGGCAAGATAGCTACCCGAGGAAGGGAAGAAGCAGGGAGGGATGTGGTTGGGATGTGGATATATAGTTTGTGTCATGTGCGACGACACTGCTGCTTCCGGATATCACCCATCACATCAGCACGTCCGCAAAAACCTGCTGAGTTAATAGCAGCTAGCTGGATATATTGAGCCGTGCCAAAGAAATACGGCATCCTGGAGCGAGCACACGCGTTCGTTCGGCGCCGTGAGCCACCGACTCGGACGCGCTCATCGCGACGAAGTATATAAACGCGTCGTTGCTGCCCATTAACGCTCAATTCTTTCCGAGTGCCATGTCTCTTCAACAAGCTATTGTCGTCCAGTCCCCCAAGGCACCCTTCATTCTCAATTCTACCGCCATTCCTTCCCCCGCGAAGGATGAAGTGCTCCTTAAAATCTGGTCCGCTGCTCTGAATCCGGCAAACTGGAAGCAACGGGAGTATGATGCCGTTCCCGATGACTACCCTGTAGTTCTAGGTAACGATATCGCTGGAGTGGTAGAAGCCGTTGGTGAAGATGTAGAGGGTTTCAAGCAAGGGGACAAAGTGTGAGTGCTATGCATGCCCTGAGATTACTAAAATTAATTGCGATTCAGTTTCGCTCAAGTGCTGTCTGGGGGATTCGGGCAATACACCACAGTCCCTGCCGCACTTCTGATTCCCGTAAGTTGCCATTTGTAATCGAAGGAACTACTTATCACCTACCACATTCAGATCCCCGAAAATTTTACTTTCGACGAGGTAGCCACCTTCCCGGTAGCATTTACCACGGCCTGTGTGGGCTTATTCGCTCCTCCGCCCATCGGCATTGGGCTCAACCCTACGTTTTCGTGGGATAGACCTCAAGAAGGTGAATCCGCCCTTGTAATTGGCGGCGCAACATCGGTGGGTCAATTCGGTAAGCGATTTTCTTTTCGACCTTATCAATGGGGTCTAACGAGCGGAGCAGCCATCCAGCTTTTCAAGTTTCTTGGATTTACGCGGATAGTCGCGTACGCCTCAAAGACCCACTTCGAATATCTTAAACAACTCGGCGCGACCGAATGTGTCGACCGTGCCGAGGTGCCGGTTGATTCTCTGGCCGCTCATATTTCCGTGTCTGCGCCAGTGAAAGTGGTATTCGACAGCATGGGCAATCAAAACGAGGCCTATGATTGTGTAGTGGATGGTGGGAGCATTGCAACAGCTGACGGGTCCGTGAAATTGGACCGGGATTTAGAGAAGAAGGTGACATGGGTTCCTGTGATGGGAATTCTCGCTGGCCCCGACGTCTTCAAAATCAAACGCCAAGGCGTTACTCGGCCCCTGGGGACACCTGAGCACACCGCGTTTGGCAGACTAATTATCAAGAATCTCCCGGAGATGCTCAAGAAAGGTGTAATCACTGTATGTTTCTGGCTCGTTTCCCTTCAAATCAATCACGCATACCATCTGCAGGCGAATCGGTACGAGGTCTTGCCCAATGGTCTCGCTGGCATTGTAGGAGGTTTGGAAAGACTACAAAAGGGACGTGTAAGCGGCGTGAAACTGGTGGCTCACCCACAGGACCCGACTGCCTAGATCGAGAATTGAAGTGTTTGTGTATTAATTTCCCAGCCATTTGTCACATATGATGTACTTGAAGATACATCCAGCGGTGACTGAGGTGAATTGGGATTCTCGCATAACACTATATTAAAGGGAGTTCAAAAATCGAGCGAACAGTGCAGATTGAACAACGCCGAGATCGCCGAACAGCCCCGTAGGTCACAATACTTTTTCTTAGGTTTACAACGAACCGTTGCATTGATACATCGGTTATGTACTACATCTCCCTTGCTTCCTTCTCCGTATGATATGGAGTGAAATAAAGCGAGGAAGTGAACCGTCGGAAGCCAATTATGGAGTTGAATAAATGAGAGCCACACAGGAGAGGCAATAAAGTTTAATGACCAACAGAACTTAGTCTGACGGGGGCAAACGAAAGATCTCGATTGGAGAATTCCGACTCCGAAGTGGCCTCTACCACACGAATGAGACCGACGCGTAGTATAATCACCGTTGGCACGATATTCTGGCTCAGTTTAGCGGACTTGAGATGTTTTGCAAAGAGTCAAGGAAAACTTACCACAATAAGTGAAGTGACACATATAAAACCAAAAAACTAGGCGAGGCGTTGAAGCAAAGAGTTACAGCCCAGCGGGGAGAATCCGTCGCCCAACCAGCATTAGGGCGCGGGTCGAGTCGTAGAGGCAGCGCACAAAGCAGCGTACAGTAGATAGAGAGCAACCACTGGCAGAATCGACGAGTCCAATCCGGGCACAAAGCAGAGTCGAGTAGCGTAGATGGCGAACAACCACTGGCAGAATCGACGAGTCCAATCCGGGGTCCATAAAAGCCCAGCGGAAAACGAATCACGCACATGTAGTACATAGCCTGCATCCAGATCCAGACCAAACCACAGATCGAGCGGTAGACTTTTTCTGTGCCAGCGAGAGAACCAAAACCAGAGCGGCTTGGGCTTGGGCTTGGTCGAAAAGAATTTAAAAGTAATATATGCACGGCCTCGTCCCCGCGCTGGGAACGAACGAACTGCAGAAGCCAAGGAAGCAAGGGTATATACCGTATGTAAATTGCCATATCCACTACCTATTTGAGGATGTACATATTGAGCTGTGCTAAGGAAATACGGCATCCTGGAGCGAGCACAGGCGTTCGTTCGGAGCCGTGAGCCACCGGCTCGGAAATACCGAGAATGGAGTTGAACGAAGAACGGAGAGATGACGGACGGGGTATGACAGAACGACAAGAAGAGCGGAGACGTGGCCAAACTGCAAGCGAGGGAAGCGTTTGGTTGTCGGTGTAGACGAATTCGACGCCGAGGTCGAGATATCGCAGCTGGCGGAAACAAACCCCAAGGCGTCCACCGCGTCCACCTCGAGTTTGGATTGCTGAGAATTGGAAGGAGTGAGGGACAGAACTGGATATCGGAATGAATAGAGCTGTATGTGCGACTGGGAAAAAGGCAGACAGCGAAGAAGCTAGGTATCGATGAGAATAAGTAATAATTATAAGAGCGAAGGTGCGACTGGTCGGGAAGAAATTTTACATATAAGAAATATTGCATACCTATACAGAAGAGGAAGACGAAGGACTCGGAGTCGGAGTCGCCGTAGGACGAAGGAATAGACGTAGACATAGATAAGCAGGCAGGTGGGTGGGCGGAGAACGACGTCGGTGCAACAAGTATACTATATATTCGGTGAGGTAAGTAGAACAGATAAATATATAAGAGAGTGGAGCGCGCAGAAGCAGGAGAGGTTGTGGAATTTGGTGGATTGGTGGCGTCAGGACGCCATCACGGTTACGGTAAAAGTATAGACCTGATGGAATAGCAGAGGCGTCACGGCCAGGGAGAAACGGCGTCTTGCAGTTCAAGTTTTTTTTTTCGGAAGCGCGATCACCATATGAGGTCCCGACCTAAGAAGTGCGGGATGACGATGGGATGCGCCCTGAACGGGGATATATGCCGAAGAAGCCACCAATGCGAGTTTGCAAACTCGGAAGGCGGTGCATGCTGTGGCACAGAAAACGCACCCGCGAAACAGATCGTGGGCACGAATTCCTGAGGATTTGGATGTGCCAACAGGTGGCAAGGGAACGTGCGACAAAACGGCTAGCTGGCAAAAAATAGAAGTAATATTAAGCACTCAAGATTGAAGAAATGGAAGGGGAGTCTCTGAGAATGAGAAGCTGGAGTGCTGGATACACTAGTGCATGCGCACTGCAAATTTGATGGAGTATGAGAGAGTCATAGCAGTCTTCGGAAATAGTTCCCAACCCATTTATTTCTGGAGCTTCTAGGGTGTGTTGGATGCGTCCGGTTGAGCAAAGTCTTAGCAAAGTCTGGGCTGACTGGATCATATCGATTATGATGGGCGTGATGGACACATTCCTTCCCACGGTTGGCTTTTTTTAAATGGGTATATATAGTCTACTTGCGAGATGCCGTACCAGCTTTACAAGGACTAAAATTATGGTTAATAGACTCATCTGAAACCTCCATCGACCAGTACTTTGATCCGAAAAGATACAATTAAACAGTAGTGTTGCAACTTGCAAGTATAAATATCAATTGTCGACTTGGAGCGGGTGCACAGGGTCAACCCAGTGAGCATCCGCAGTTCCCACTTTCTTCTTGTAATACAACAGCAAAACATCACCGGTGAATCTCGCTCCGTTTCAAACATGGGTTGAGCCGGAGGCTGTCAACAGCGCCTTGTCCTTTCCGTGCTGAAAATCTGTGAGATTCGCAAGTCTGCGGATTTGAGCCGCATACATCATCCAGAACGAAAGCTTCGGTGTCGATATTCACCCGAGTAGGGAAGCGGGCTGTAGACACCGAATCCTGAGAAACATTAAGCCGGACTCCCTCCAATCAAAAGTCCACCCAGGGACTCACCTCGGTGATCTGCTTCAAGAAAGACAAGTCCAAGGTGCTGATGAAAACCCCATGTTTTCCAGCTTCTCGCAGTCCGTTTCGTGCGTTCAAGCTAGTCCCAGGAGGTATTCAATTATAGGAGCTTTGGTTTGGTCAATAGCGCAAACTCACGTAGCCATGAATGAGTTTGAATAAACTGAAGTCGGGGTCAATAAAGCCTTTTAATCTGTCAACTGGCGTACGTTTCGGGAGCCAAATATACATGATAATCCAAACCACTGTGATTTGAGGTCTGTTTCAGGCAGTAAAATACGAAGGGTGGTGAGATATTCTCACTATTGCTGCGCATTGTCAAGAACTGGGAGCTGTGAATGAGAAACAATCGCAAACGGAAGAGAAATCCGTACAAATATCAGGCTGAGGACGGAGTCTAGACTGTCAGGTCGTGAATAACTTGCAATATCAACGATGTATTCCAAACCAACCTGGTTATAAGCCCGGTGGCTGGGAAGTCGTGAAATCAGTCCCAGGGTTCATCGGACCAAATGACACCTCACAGATGGCCCACATGAGCAATTTATCAATGAGTATCTTTGTACTGTAGTGGCAAGTCAGAATGTGTTGTAACAAAATAGTCGAGAGACGAACCTCGAGAACGTTGTGTCATTGTTGCGCAGATAATACACACACAACGCAATGGCGATCAAGACATCGGTAACGGCACCGATAATTTGAAGGGTCTCGATGAGCCAAGACCACTTGTCCGCGAACGTGGTGAAAATCTCGGTGTTGGTGGGGGGAGCAAGGGAAACTATGAAATATGCAGTACTGGCCATCAGCCGTACCGACGCCAGGAACCAGCAGACGAAGGCGAAGTAGTGCGTCTGGTACATGACATAAATGCGGTAGGTGAAAAACCCCTTCGTTCGGCAAAATGCTCATCCATTTGAATCCTTGGAAATGGATGTCCAAACGTACCTCCACGATGAAAGTGACCAGCCCTTCCAAAAGTATGCCTATGGTCAAAGAAATCGGCATTTTGACGAGTACCACCGGGTCCCCAAACTTCTTAATTATTTCCATATACACCGCATGACTAGTGGCAATCATATGGCCAAGTTCGAGCACCCTGTAACAAAAAAACGAAATCATTTTTTCTGATCAATGGATCGACGTGCAGATACTGACCAAACTGCTGCAACCTTGAACGGAACTGTGTGAATTAAATTGAACATAAGCAAGCTGGAGACATTACCAAGGATTTTACGAATCTAGAGTCGTCTGGGTACGCTCGGTGGTATATGTAAACCTGCACAGTGACGATGCCGAAAAGAAAGGCGCATCCGATGATCGCGATTTCCAAGGCACCGAGAGTTGTGTCGTAATTGACGGACGCCATGCTTGAAGAGACCAGAAGGAGAGTCAGGACCATTGAAAGTGGGCAGGCCTTATATATACGCGTAAGCTCAAAATATAGCAATCAGAGCGGGAGGTACCCGAACCTTGTGATGGTGACTGTCGTTTTTCTGATGGCTAAAATTGGGTGACCACTCACCTCGCAATTGTGTACCACTCTTTCGTTCTTCGACTCTGTCTCACACGGTTCATGTAACAGGTATTTTCTCCGTTTTGAAAGTTTCACCCCAAGCCCAGCCCACCCTGGTGTCGCCTCGTCGATGCGTAGTTCCTTGGGAGCAATTCAAAGTGTGTTGTCATATTGTGTTATCTTACTTTGCAGCTAACATAACTAAACCGCAGCCGGATTCTTCAGCTATTTTTGAACCATAACATCCTCTTTCATTGTTCGAATGCCGGGATCCCGTTCTGCGCAGATTTCAACACACTCAAGGGTATTTTGGGAGCCGGGAAGGTGGCGCTCAATCAGTGGCCGGTTCGAACTTGAAATAATCTGATCCCCTCTCGACCAGTAACATACATCTGTGTGAATTTTTGTCTCGTTCTGTCGCCGGTGCTCAGTTGGGGATTTAGATTGGTCCCTACAAATTTGGATCCTAACTGAGCACTGAGTATCGAATGGGCGCCGCAACTCGATTGAAGACTGACTCGGATAAGCAGATCATGATGTTCTGCCGAGACCTATATGTAGACTGTTTTGACCGCTGGCTATCGGAATCAAGGCGCGTACTTCTGTTGCTGCTTCTTTCGCCGGGTGCTCACTGGTGCCTGTACAGGGCTTATAGCGCTCTATTTTCGAAGACTCGCAGGCCAACACATTTTCGTCAGCATTTTTCATGCAAACGGCTTTATTCCTCCGCCAAACGAAAACTGCACTGTCATTTCAAACCTGTAAGACGCATTGTGCCGTTCTGCCACGAGCGAAACAACGTCCTAATTCGTACATAGTGGTTGGTATTTGATTGGCGTCTTTGTGTAGCATGTGATGTGACCTCACGCGTTTCCGACCAAAACTTCTCAGCTTAAGCCACCACGTCAGTTTCGCACCGATCTTATCCTCGTCCTGCATGTCGCGCGCAATCATGTCTTGCGCTGCTACCCTTCGAGTGCAGATGTCAGATCTCGCTTTGGCCATATCTTGCCAACAACAGCTTCAAATAGACGAGATGCTGGCGTGTCTGCGGCACCTGCCAGTGTCAGACCGAACTGGATTCTATCATCTATCCAGTCTTGACCCTTCTCCCAGAAATCATTTCCGAACTTTTTATCCAATGTACCCTCCGAGTCCGACAGGACTCGGACTCGGATGTCGTAAACCTCAAGGCGTTCAACAAGCTTTCAACACGCACGTCTGCCGAGAATGGCGGGATATCGTCATCTCCCTGCCTTCCCTGTGGACCACATTTGGCGTCAAGTATGCGTATAGACTTTCCCACTTGACAGAGATAATGCGGACATGGTTTGAACGGGCTCATGCCCTCTCTCCGTGAGCATCGAGGGTTTGTTGTTCTCCCACAAAACTTTCCCGGGTTTCCTGGAAAGTTCCGGCAGCATTCGCCTCAAATGTGCTCATTAGAGCTCCATATGACGTCCTTTGCGGAGATGGATCAGTACCCTCTTGTCTTTCCCCTTCTCCAGAAATTGTCGATTCACCTCATCGACCCGAACGCGGAGTCAATCAAAATGTTCACTGCTAAGTACATGACGTGGTGATGAGCGGGGCCGTGTCCTCTCAGGTCATTCTTCCGTGGCAGCAGCTCACCAAATTCACGGGCGAATGCTTCTATATCGAGAATTACTTGGAGGCAATCTGTCTCATACCTAACCTCATGCAATGCGCTTTCTCGGTGATTGACGGCCCGGGGGAATTTGACGACGAAGATGGATTAGATGTAGTATCTCACCCGAATATGCAGCATCTCCGTGTTCTGCACTGACAACGCGTCGGCCAGTGCTAAACTCCTCCCCTTCCTCACCCTGCCTGCCCTGCAGACCCTCGAAATCCTCGACATGGACAATTTCGATCCGAAGGAACTTAATTCACTCCTCGCGCGCTTGCCTCGGTTGCGGAAACATGTGGTCCGCAGACTCAGATGATTGCGATGGAACATGGCTCGAGCTTTCAGACCACTTCGCGGCCCTCGGTCTCACAGACCCCGAAATTTGGGATCCATGCGTCGATTTTGGGGCTTCCTTCCTCGCGGCTTTCGAAGGCGGTCTCCTGCCTCAGCTCCAGAGACTTTCCTTCTTGGGCTGTGACCGCCCGTCGCTAGATGTGCACCAATTATTGCCCTGCGCGGAGGTCCAATTACTACCCGATGGATGATTGTCGAGGGATGTGTGCAGCTACAGTCATTCCGCGTTGTCTCAGAAAAAGAAATGGTTGCACACGCGAATCTTCTGCCTTTCAAAATGCTGAAGGCATCAGGGATGGATGTTTACGTCGGAACGAAAACACGGTCTGCCGTATAACTGGGGTCTGTTGCTCCTGTTCATTATACTGTCCGTTTGAGCTCACTTGCATCTTTCTTGATAGCTTTCAAGGCCCAATAGCCAGGGTGAAAAAAAGGAGTATGCGCCTTTGATGCCTTGCTCATTTCTTGGATAGGAATCTCATTTCAAGCGCTCAGCCGTGCTGTTCACTACCTTACAGTTATAGTTGATTATGATTCCGAGCCATCCTGAATATCTAGTGGTCGCTGGTGGTTTGTGAATTGCCTAATTTGGGGCTTAAGCTTGGCTTAAGCGGTTGTTTGAGCAGCTTTGACCGTTCACCGGGCCGGTTCTCCCACCAGCCGCTTCCACGACTTTGCCTTTGCACGTATCTACTACTTTACCCTGCTATGCTATCCGGTTTCCGTATCGGCGTTGACGTTGGAGGTACCAACACTGACGGCGTTCTACTCGACCCATCGGCAACCGCCAAGGCGAATAAAGGCATACTTGCTTGGCTCAAATCTCCAACCACGTCGGACCCCAGCAGAGGAATTGAGAGTGTAATCACGAGCTTGCTACAAACGGCCAAGATAATCGACGCGCGGGAAGTTGCAAGTGTCACCATCGGAACTACCCAGTATGCCACTCTTGAATTTGTCCATGAATCTTCAGAATAGACTCGGGGGACAGCTTTATAAATGCGGTCTTGGAGAAGGATCGCAATCGGCTGGCTCCGGTAGCTATAATCCGTCTCTGTGGCCCGTTTTCCCGAGACGTTTACCCCGCAATCGACTGGCCAAAAGACTTGGGGGATATCATATGTCAGTACTGTGGCTTCGTAGACGGTGGCCTTGAAATCGACGGTGAACCCATTGGCGAGGTTGACGAGGGTCAGATTGCCGCAGAGTGTCGGATTATCCGGGAGAGAAACATCAAATCCATCGTTGTTAATGGCATTTTCTCTCCCTCTGACGTTATCCGGAGACAAGAGGAACGAGTTGCGCAGTGGATACGCAAGTACTATCCTGAAGCTGACGTCGTTATATCGAAGGAAGGCAGGTCCATACCATATACAACCCCCCAATGAATTCTGAATACGATAACAGTCGCAAATCTGGGTTTCATCGAGCGTGAAAATGCTGCAATTCTCAACGCCTCCATTCTGCCTTTTGCCAGATCCACGATCCGTTCTTTCGAGCACGCTATGAATCGACTTCAGCTCCAGTGTCCGCTTTTTATTACTCAAAACGATGGGACGATTCTGCCAGCGCGGATAGCTGCACGCCTACCCATCAGAACTTTCTCCAGCGGGCCCACAAACTCCATGTGCGGTGCCGCGTTCCTGATAAAAAACGAGATAGACAAGAAGAATATGCTTGTGGTTGACATCGGTGTGTTTGGGTTGCCGATCCATCGACCAAGCTTACTTGAGATTCGGTAGGCGGGACAAGCACCGACGTTGGTATGCTATTGGCCAGCGGATTACCTAGACAAGCCGCTGCAATCACAGAAATCTCCGGCGTGAGGTTGAATTTTTCGTGCCCAGATGTGAAAAGGTCAGTCCGAATGGCGGTAATTCCTTTCGAAAGACTGAATCAAACGAACGATTTAGCATCGCACTGGGAGGAGGATCGATCGTGCGCAAAATATCCACCGCCACAAAGCTGAGAATCGGCCCGGATTCTGTGGGCCACCACATTCAAACTCGCGCGTTGGTGTTTGGTGGAGACGTAGCTACTGCTACCGACTATGCAGTCGTAGGGCAGGGCCTGCCCGATATCGGAAATGCTAGTCTCGTACCCACGGCGGTGAAGGATAAGGTTGCGGAGTACAACTCTGTTGTGACCCAAATGCTCGAGCGTGTCATTGACAGTATGAAGACCACGGACGCCGATATCCCAGTCTTGCTTGTCGGCGGCGGCGCCATCCTCGCTCCGGATACCTTGCGAGGGGCTAGCAGGGTCGTCAAACCGGAGTATTCAGGCGTTGCGAATGCTATCGGTGCAGGTAAGGCTCAAGTAGTATCTCGAAAAGAAAGACCATGTACTCACAGTGGACTCTGTTTAGCTGTTGCTAGGGTGTCTGGGACAATCGACACCATGGTGAGCACGGCCGACCGAACTATGCACGCCGTCTTGGAAGATATTTCCAGGATGGCGGTGGATAAAGCGGTAGAGAACGGCGCCATACGAGAGTCAGTTAAAATTGCCGAAATGGATGCAATCCCTCTTAACGTACCCCCGGTTCCCGTTTCCCAACCGTCAAATCACTAATATTCTCATCAGTATGTCGCAAATAAATCGCGCGTGATTGTCAAAGCCATCGGCGACTTCGACTTTTCGATTCCCACCCCATCGGAGCCCGCAGAACCCGACGAAGGTACGGACGAGTATCAGGTCACTGAAAAGAAGCCATCCAAGGGAGCCGCCGCTATGGAAGTTCCAACGTTAGATATCACCTCGTACAGGCCTACCGTCAACCTGAAACGCGAGTGGATCATCTCGGAAGTCGACTTGGAGTGGATTTCTGCGGGCTGCTACATTCTCGGTACAGGTGGAGGCGGGACCCCATATCCTCACTTCGTGCGGCTGAGGGAAATGATGAGGAAAGGATCAGTTGTCCGTGTCATCGCTCCCGAGGATCTGAGCGATTCGGCCGTCGTCGCTTGCGGCGGCGGGAAAGGCTCACCAACAGTGAGTATCGAGAAGCTGCCAGCGAACGAGCAAATGGAAGCACAGCGTATGGTCTACGACAAGCTGGGCTACAAGCCAGATGCCGTCATAGCCCTCGAAATCGGAGGAGGAAACGGTTTGCAGGGAATGCTTCTGGGTGCTTCCAACAACCTGAACGTGCCCACCGTCGACGGTGATTGGATGGGCCGCGCCTACCCGGTTTCGTGGCAAATCACCCCCGTTGTATTGGGAGGGGACAAGGCGCACTTCCTTCCGACCGCCATTGCAGATGGAAATGGGAACAATATGGTGGGCTAATTCAAAATATCTTTTGCTCTGGATTTTCAAGTTTCCGACCCAGCTGCTACTTTCTGGCGCCTCTGAGAAGCTCATCGAGCGGATATTCCGCGCTGCGCTTTCGGAGATGGGTAGCCATGTCGCTTGCGCCAAGGGTCCCTGCAGCGGCAAGAACACCAAGGTGTACGTGGTCGAGAACACAATTTCTCTCGCCTGGCGTATCGGGCGTGCCGTGGCTCTCTGTCGCTCCAAGAACCAAATCGACTCGGTCGCTGAAGCGATCATCGATGAAGTCGGTGGGAAAGAATCAGCAAAACTGTTGTTTAGGGGAAAGATCGTCTCCGTGGAGCGCAAGACGGTGAAGGGACATGTATATGGAGAGGTGGTGATTAGTGCGAGCGATGTGAGCGGTGTTGTCAGCGGGCTGTTGAAGATACCGTTCAAGAACGAGAACATCATGGCAATTGCCGTTGATGTGAATGGGAAAGAGGAAGTTGTGGCGAGTGTGCCCGACTTGATCTCTGTGTCCGACGCGTCGACTGGCGAGGCGATCGGAACCCCAGAGTACAGGTATGGCCTCCTCGTGTTTGTCATTGGAATTCAGGCGTCGGAGAAATGGACTTCGACACCAAGAGGGCTCGAAATCGGTGGACCGAGAGCGTTCGGAATGGATGTGGACTATAAGCCATTAGGGATATTCAAAAAACCGAGGAGCGTCATAGACGAGTTTGCGCCGACAGAGCGGTAGGTGAATGTACCCAGTTCGTTGTTTTATTTTTTCGTGGTTTGTCCGGCGGATTCAAATTGAAATACGTCCTCCCATCTGTTCCATATTTCACAGTCGCAACGCAGCTATAAACCCTCGATATATCCACAAGACGGTAAGGAAGCTTGCGAATACTCGTCCCAAAACATGTTGGACGTCGAACAGCAGCGCAACCCAGGATACAACATTTTCACTGTCGCAGTTCAAAGCTTGCGGTCCATCATGTAATGAGAATGATAACGCGAATCCAGATTTCGTTTGTGACATGGGATTTCATCTCCTAGTTGCCTTTTCTGGTGGCCAAGGCAGCGTTGATATCGGACTCGATGTTTTCCCGTACCCGTTCGACCAATCCCTGGCTCCTGAGCTGAGCAAGCAACTTCTCGACCTTGGGGCTCGCACTGTCGCCGTTCGCGTCGATGGAATATACGCCGCTGCCAATCTGGCCATCAGTGCCCCTTGCAAGAACCAGTCCCTCGACCAATGGGACACCAGCCGTCGCGTCTTCGGGCCCCGCAGAGAAGCGGGCACTGGTGCAGAGGAACAGATGGCGGTCACCTGCTTCCACCAGCGGGATATGCACCAGCGGGCCAAGGACTGCGAAGATGGTCTTCAGCACGCGCATCAGCGGGCCAATCGAGCCGCGGGAGATGCCAGACTCCACGGCGCCGGGGAAGTTGTGTATGAAGGCAACTTCGGGCGCGGTCTTGTGGTGCGCTTCGAGGGCCAGAGTCGTGATGGAGGCATCGTGGCCCTGGCTCGCCATGCGGCCGAGTTTCCAGGCCTGGAAGTCGGCCATGCTGATCTGACCCTCGAAAGTGGCTCCATAGACACTGACAACGCGACGCAAAGAATCCGCCCGGCGTATCAGAGGAAGTAATTTTGCGATGAAGCGGTTTCGCGCGTATATCGTCAGGGCTGATGGGTAGTGCAGCCCTTCTTCGGTCTCTGCACGGGGGGTTCAGCAGAAATTCGAGGCCCGTGTAGCCGACTCACTGATGCCGGATTCCAAAGTGCCGACGCTCAAAAAGAGCAGGTTGACGACCTCCTCCTTACTGACGAGCTCGTTACAGATCTCATCCACGTTGCGCATCAGACTAGTTTCGTGCTTGAGGAAGACAAAAGTGCTCTCGGGGTTGAGCGCCCTACATTCGGTCGTGACACGGTCGCCAGCCTCTTGAGAGCGGCCGACGATGTAGACCCGTGGCTGGGCTGCATATTTCGCGAATTGCTTCACGGTCGTTTCGCCGACTCCATTGGTGGCTCCGACGAAGACTGCGACAAGACCAGCCTTCAGTGTTGATTTTATGTGGTTGTTAGAGGATTCTATGATTTCGAGAGAGACCATGTCGGCTAAGGAGATCCTGCTACGATGAAGTTGAGAGCAAGATAGAACTGTGGCAGGAAGGCTGAGGATCCTCAGGAGGCCCCGACATGTACAGTTAGAGTCGATTTGATGCGTAGGGATTGGATCGAAAATAGTCGGTGCGATTATCGCAAAAAAAACGCCCAGTCCGATGAGATGGTGTCCAGGGCTGGGGCGCCGGGCGCGACGCGGCCAACGGTGAATATGTACCCAATAGTCGAAAACTTTTTTGAAGCCTTCGTCACCGATTCTGACTTCGTGGTTGGCGAGCGTGTTCAACACAGCCACAACAGGCCTGCCTTGGTCCTCCATCAAAGTTCCTTTCAAAGTTGGTTTGGCGGCTCAGGCTCGTTCATCCATCCACTGTAAAGCGTAATGGGTTCATATCTCAGCACCAGAGTTGATTGATTTACTTTACACCTCCAGCAGCTCGGCGAATCGAACATCATGCCCAAATCTGCCGCAGAACTCCGCGCTCATCTGGCGGAGATTGACGAGGAAATAATTCAACAAGGCCAAGTTCTCAGGCAGCTTCATGCGAGCCGCTTGCTCGTGCAATCCCAACTCGACTCCATTCTCGTCTATCCAGTTTTGACATTGCCCGTCGAAATCACTGCCGAAATATTTCTCCACTGCCTTCCTGACAAAAATGCAAAAGTCTCGCTTATACACGCTCCATTCGTACTCCTCAAGGTATGCACGCGGTGGAGGGATATCGCGCTTTCCACACCGAGGCTGTGGGCCACCTTGGACGTCAACGTGGTCAGTTTAAGAAGGGGTCTATGTCCGGGGGCACCCTCTTCTTCCTGCGAGTGGACGCGATTGGCTTTTGGTTGGCTGTTCCGTGCCCGGAAATCGGGGATCCCGTGGTCAGTGACTCTCCGACATCCGTCGGAGTTGCATGGCGACTCGCACAAGTTCCAGCCCGATCTTGATTTCCTCAGGGACATCGGTTTGCAGTTGGAATCTCTTGAAGTGTATGGACTTGCACAGGAGGAGGAAGGTGCTTGGGATCCATATGAATCACGGAATTTCACTCCCGGGTCGTTTCCTCTGCTCAAATGCCTCACCATCGGCCCTGCACCGCCGGAGAGAGACCTTCATAACCACTGGCTCGCATTTTTCAACGATGCTCCCCAACTTCGACAGCTCAATCTCGGACGTATTCTAGGTCCAATCGAGAACAATAGCCCCTTTCCCTGGCACCAGCTGACAACGTTCAGTGGCCATGACTTTCATCTCGAACTCTTCTTAGACATTCTCCGTCTAGCTCCGGAACTGGAGTGTTGCAGGATTTCTGTGACCTCCTGTGGCCTAGAGCCAGTAGAAATTGTGACACACGCGCGCCTTCAGAAGTTGACCGTCTGTTCCGATTCAGATGGGGTTAGCGGGCTCGGATTTCTTATCTTGGACTCCCTCATATTGCCCGCTCTCGAGTCTCTCCACGTGTCACAAATCACCCAACTCACCGCCGGAGTGTTGGAAGACTTTCTCGTTCGATCCGCTACACCACTTCGATCCGCTGCACCACTTCGATCCCTCGCACTCGATCCCAACACACACAGCTTCTACGGCTGGGAGGAGGCTTTCCGCCTTATCCCTGACTTGGAAGAGCTCCATCTAGGTTGCCGCGAATCCGAGTTCCAGGCAGGGTTCCTCGAAGTGTTTAGTAGTAGCGAGGATCCGCTTCTCCCGAAGCTGCGTCGTTTCTACATTCATCGGCCTAGCTCGCGGCATGGGGATGTACGTGCGGCCCTGGAGAAGAGGAGGAGGCACGAGGAAGACCAGTTGTCGGTGGCAATGATGCTGTGGGCGCCAGAGGACGCTGCCTTGCCTGACTTGAAGATCCGCTTCATTTAATGCGGTGTGGTCAAATGGGCGACAAATTTAGGTGGGATCCAAAACTCACCTCGAACCTTTGCGCACTCCCGAGACTATATTTATGCGGCACAAATGCCACGGTATTTTAGTTTCTCCGCCCACTTTCAGACAAAGGGCAAGCTTTCGTATTACAAGCAACTTTCACAACATATCGGTCATTCCAGTCCAAGCACTCCAGTCAAAGGAGCTATGCTCTTGTTCGGACTCGTTGGCCTGCCCTCCAATGTCCCGTAGTATTAGGTGTCCCCTGAGTGAGAATGAATCATGTGATTTGGATGGGGCCTTTCATTGTCCGTACTCCAACGGCCACAAACGATTGTCCGGTGCCTAAACCATCCCTGGATTTCCCTTCTGAGGCAGATTGATTTGCAAACGCTATACCTGAGTTCCTACCTCTCACCTACCCAATTGGGAAGGGAACGGTTGTTGTCCCTTGTTGTTTGTTCCCTGTTCGTTTTCGGACCGCATCCACGCGAAGGACTCCGCCGCGAGGAGCCTATTTTTCGGACCCTCAGGCGATGGACGCCCTTGTTGGCCAATCCTCAGACCCAGAAAATACCGCAGACGTCCCCGGTGCTGGCCCCGCAGATTCTGACTCAACGCCATCCGCAGACACGCTCCCTTCTTCCTCTCCTCCTCCCACCCCGGAAAACGACGACGACAATTTTACAGTCGCCCCAAGCAGCACAATCTCTCCCGCGGTCCTCGTGGCTCAGGATGACAAAGACCCACCTACCGTGCACACGAGCGAGCTTGTGCGAGACGAAATGCTTCTCGATACGACGGACCCAGATACGGTGTCCGACGCGGCGGGCGGGCAGGCAGAGGATGGCCCGGAGTGGATGCCGGACGGTCAGGAGCAGGAAATGAAACGCGTCAAGGCATGTATGGCGCCGATCCAACGTGTGTGATTTTTCATATTTTTGTACAGGTATACGAGCTCGTGGGCCAGCGCTGGGTCGACCAGGGCACCGCGTTCTGCTTTGGGCAGTTCCAGGAAGACTCGGACCAGGCACATCTTATCGCCCGCTCCGAACGCAATTACTCGGACATCATCTTATCCACACCAATACGGAGCACCGACGTTTATCAAAGGCAACAGGGTGCGTTTTTTTGGACTGTCTCCCATTTCTTTGTCTCACCTATTTCCACTAGAAACCCTCATTGTCTGGACGGAACCCAACGGTGCCGATTACGCGCTCAGTTTCCAAGATCCTGAAGGTTGTTCCGAAGTCTGGAATTTCATTTGCGATGTCCAACAACATATCAGCTCCGACGAGCACACACTCATCTCCTCGTCCCCCATTATCGGTCCAGAACCAGCCACCAGCCTTCAACGCGGTGGTCAGCTTCCGACGCCGCAACTGGGCATGATCGCGGATATCGAACGTGCTATCAAAGGTCTTTCGCGGCAGGGGCAGATAAAGGAACGTCTATGCGAATATATTATGCAGGAGGTGCGTCGCTGAGTTGTTTTTCTAACGCATCCGCTGAGCCGTCCCAGGAATACTTCAAAAGCCTAATCGAAGTCCTTCATACCGCAGAAGATTTGGAGAGCATAGAAAACTTACATGCGTTATGCAGTATCACCCAAACGATCCTCATGCTGAATGATCACAATCTCTATGAGCACATACTCTCCGACGACCTCTTCCCCGGCGTCGTCGGCATGCTGGAGTATGACCCCGAGTTTCCGACCCACAAGGCAAATTACCGCGAGTTCCTCTCGCAAAATTCACACTTTCACGAGCCAATACCGATGCAAGACACGGGCATGCAGCGGAAGATACACCACACGTACCGGCTGCAATTCCTCAAGGACGTGGTCCTCGCGCGCGCGCTGGACGACTCAACCTTCAACGTCCTCAACTCGTGCATCATCTTCAACCAGATCGACATCATCACGCATATCCAGCAAGACCAGTCCTTCCTGAGGGCAGTGGTCAGACTCTACGTCGACGAGTCAATGCTGACGGACGCTGGGCCGCGGAGGGCGGTCACCATGCCGGTGAACGGGAACGGGGCACTCGCAGCAGATGCTACGTCGCCCAACGAGCTCCCGCCGACTAATGGGGTCAAGCGTTCCGGCGCATACGCCTTCTCGCCGCCAGACGACCTCTCCGAAGAGGACATCCGCCTCCGGCGGCAGGTCATCTTCCTGATGCAGCAGCTGTGCGCGATGGGCAAGAACGTGCAGCTCCCCGCGCGCATGGCGCTCTTCCGTGCGCTCGTCGACCGCGGACTGCTCTTCGGCGTGCAGTGGGCGCTGTCGCTGCCGGAGACGGATGCGGCCGCACGGGCGGTGATTGGCGCGGGCGGGGAGGTGTTCGCGGCGCTGCTGGACCATGATGCGTTTGGGGTGCGGGGCCACGTCATCAAGCAGGTGCAGGCGATTGAGACGGAGCGCGCGGCGGGGAAGCGCGGGGCGGACAGGGCGGAAACTCTGGCGGAGCTGGTGTGCGGGATCGTGGCAAAGAGCAATAATTTGGCAGTGCAGAGCCAGATGGGCGATGCGATGAAGACGTGGTTGGATATTCCGCCGCCTGGGGAGATCGGGCTATCTGCAGCGGGACCGGCGACGGAAGCCTCTGTGAGTCCTTTCGAGCTTGTTAACCTCTGAGCTTACCTTGTTCCCAGCCCGGTGGCCTGCGAAGTGCACGTAGGGACGATCCTGGAACGGAGCGTTTCATGGACTATTTCTACAGGGACTGCGTCAACATTTTATTCAAACCGATGATTGACCTTCCGGAGTGGAGGAATTCGACTGGTGAGTTGTGCAGCGCAGTGCACTCTGTTTCTCCGCCTGACGCATGGCGAACAGACTCTGTCCTACTGTTAACGCGGGAAGAAACGAATCGTTTCACGTACCTCTGTGACCTACTGTACAACTTCATCTCGGGACATAACTTCCGCGGCTACTTCTATGCTGCGTCGTCCCAAATTCTCGCGCGCGTGCCCACATTGTTTAAGGCGCGGGACAAACATCTGCAGCATGGTGTGTATTGTTATTGGGCGCTCGCTATTACGACTAATGCCGATTGGCCTTAATCAGCTGCGTTCCGGATCTTTCGGCTTCTTTTGAAGCTTAACAATCCGAACCTGCATACGCAGGTCATGAAACTCGATGTGCTAAAGCCGATACTCGACTTGACGCTTCGCGAGTCGCGACGAGACAACCTTCTCAGTTGTTCGTGCCACGAGTATTTCGATTACATGCGGAGGGTGCGCGGCGTCTTTCTTACGATGTACATTTCGTCACCGGCTCATGCGTTCGTTTGTTTTTGTGCCCAGGAAAACATGCGGGATATGATCAAGATCTGCATGACCCACCACGAAGCGGATGTACGAAAGTTGGCCGAGACCCCCCTCGGCAAAGAGCGCTTCCTGCTGTTCATACAGCGGTGGGAGATCAACAACGAGCCTCCGCCGGAGGAGTCCAAGTCGGAAAAGTACGTCCCTGTCTACTTGTGATCGATGCTGTGTCTTACCTCCGCTCGCAGACCTCTAGACGCCCGTTGGCCGGGCCAGGGCCGCACGTTGGATGCGGAGGAGGAGGATTACTTCAATGCGGACGAGGACGAGGACGACTACATTCCGCCCATCAGCCAACAGCAGTGGGTACGCAGCCTCGGCGGTGGCGGCGGACGCGGCTCATCGCCCATGCCCACCCTCAAGCGGAAACGGCGTGTGGGCGCGGCGGGCGGCGCGCTCGCTGCGTTCCAGCCGAATCTCGCGCCAAAGAAGCCGTTGCCGGGGCTGGGGCAGTTGATGGACTATGGCGACGAGGACGAGGAAGTCCATGTCAATGCGGACCTTCTCCTGCCTGGCGGCCCTTCGTCGTCGTCCCCGACAGACGCATCGTCGTCTTCCAACGGCCCGCCGCCGCCACCGCCGAAACGCGCGTCAGACGACGACGAGGAGGATAACATGCTCGAGGCGCTTGTGCGGGGTAAATCTCCGGCCGCGCGGCCAGGGACGCCTACGCCCGGCGCGGCGCGGTCTGGGGAGAAGCGGAGGCGTTCGGACGGCGACGATGACGACGACGACGAGATGCTGGAGCGGCTCAGCAAAGCGAAAGAGCCGGACCTCGGGACGCAGAAGGGCGCCGGCGCCGGCGGGATGGTGACGCGTTCAGCAAAATTGGGCGACGATCCTCCGCTGAAGAAGCTCAAGATGAAGTTCGGCCTGGGGTCTTCTGTGCTTGGTTCCTCGTCGTCACCGTCTCCATCGCCGAGTGCTCCCACGTCCGAGTCGAAAAATGGCGCTAAGGACGGGGATACGGGCTAGTCACCTTTCGTTTTCTTTGGTCGTGTCGCATCGATGTTATTAGTTATCTGTGCTATAAATGTAATGCGCCTACGGGTGTCTGGTACCTAGAGGACCCGTGTTCTTATTCACCCTTTCGTTCCTTGGATTTTCATTTGGTACTTTAGATTGTAGAAGACCATGTCTTGTTTGATGTGAGGCAGATTGGATGAATTCCGGGTATGGAGGGTCCAGTTTTGCTCTCAACAATGTTGATGCTTGTCCCGATTTTCATCCCAAAAAAAATTGGCGGATGCTGCTTACGTGGGCGAGCGTTAGGCTTGGCCCGTCGAAACCAAGGTGGAACATCTGCGAGTGCCAGGAAGTAATTAACCCAGGAATGTGCGTAGGACAATTTGTAGATTAGTGGTATAACTTAAGAATACGACAAAGTTCATGCGATTAAAACACGAGAACTTTGGTGCATTATCTGATAAGAACATCAGCGAAGGTGCCAAAAAAATCCAACGAAAAAACTTGCGGGTTGTCACTGTCATCACCGCTTGATAGAGGGAGTAAAGGAATGTTTTCGCGCCAGGAGTCGAGGGACGGACGAACAGCTGCGTAAATGTGACGCAGAATACGTGTTGCGGCCACAAGAACTGTTGCCAATAGTGCTGCAATTTGGTCCATACCGGCAGCAGAAATCGCGGTCGGAGGGAAAAAGCCAAGTTGTGGGAAGAAACTGAACTGAGGATGTAGATAGCCAACCAGCCGAGGATGCCCCAAAACACAATCCAAACCACCACGAACGCAAAGGCAGCACCGCAGATGCCAAAAATGGACAGCGCAGAAGGCGAAAGCACTATCATGGCGCTGAATGCACTGGGCTCCAAAGCGCCACGAAGATTGTGTTTCCGCAGCAGGCTGATCAAGAAGACGCTTGGGATGACCATGGCACAAGCCACGGCAGTCGTGTACCACCAGGTCCGCGCGAGGCAGAAATTGATCAGCAGGTAGAAGGGAAGTAGGAGCGTAGAAGCGAGGAAGTCAAAGGTGAACAACGGAGCGTCGCGCAGATCTGCGCCACATCAGATCCCTGGCACCGTGTGGGCGTTGCGAAGCAAAAGCCAGTCACAACGAGGGCTAGAACAGTAGAACCAGAACGACCATTGCAAGACAGATCGCGAGACGGGGAAGGAATGGATGGCTCCTGTGGGGTTCAGTTGCTGAACCCCACGGGATGTTGAGATACAATGTGAACAGCGAGGATCCCGTCGCGACGAAGACGACGTATTCTGCGCAGATAAGGGCGGGTATAAACATGGACTGTATGACCATGGGGCATGCCGAGTGTCACGAGAAACGCCCACCCAGAGCCTGGACCATAAAATCCTGAGATTCGTGTGTCACTCGTAATCCGGGAAACGAGCTCTTTCTGGACGGCGATGGAGATCTTGATGTTCTCTTGATACACTCAGACAAGAGAACCCACTATTCCCAACCCCATGCTGGGATAAAAGCACCACGCCCAGAAGGTGTCCCAGTCGATGCTATCGCATGAGCGGGAGTACCAGAGGGACAATCGTGACCGGGATTCGCCTGAGGAAAGCCGGTGACCAGGCATGGTATGGGTTTCGCTGTACACTGTGCACACTCCTCAGTCCCTTGGCTCTAGAAGGAAATCAGAGGAAAAATGACGATCCAGCTGGCACGGCGGTTAAGAACGATAATTAATAGGAATTAATTACATAATTAGGCTGCGGCGTGTTTCCGCACCACCACGATGATAATTGCGGCAGGGGACAATAAGGGCGCCCCAGAGCCTTCTGCTCGCGCAGAATTAACAAACGGGGAGCCCTCTCGCGCCCCTTCCCCGCCCCCAGCGTACAGCTCCTCACCCGCGCGGGAAACGGATGATGCTGGTGCAATACAGATCATCGTGCAACGTCAGGACCCCGAGCTCCCCAGTGCATTCCGGCCTCCGTCGCCCTCGTCGTTCCCTCACCCCCACCCCCACACGCGCTTTCAGTCCTCGGGACCCACGCCGCTCTTTGCCCCCGCGACACCATCTGCCCAACCATCCTACCCGTACTACGACCCGCGCTCCCCGTATTCCTTGGCGCTCGCGGATCAGCGAGCTTGGGATCGATTTCGGGGCGCTTTCCTGTGGAACATCGGGATATTCGTGTTTTTGTGGTGTTTAGGCCTGATTCGGTTGGACGTCTAATTTAAAGATGGCGGAAGTGGCTATGCTTGGTTTTGCGCGGGATTCTACTTACCTACTGCATAATTTTATTGGTCTGGTGAGTTCTGCGCGCTGTTTTTGGAGCGCTTTAGCTGATTGGCTCGCAGGTAGAATGCAATGTTTTGTTGTGTGCACAGACTTTGCGTGCCTTGAACTTTGCTTTGCGGGATGACGAAATGCCCGTCCAGAAGTAAACGGTGCGGCGGCCTTTACTAAACACCGTCAAATACCGCAGGCATGTGATGTGGCGCGAAATGTGCATCGATTTAGAGCTGTCTGCTCTGCTCGCTGCTTGAGCGTGCAGCTCCCCGGATCGTCATGCGATGACAAAATCCCGAGCCCCCGCCCCCTTGCAATGCGGCCATACGCACCTTTTGTCGTCTGCGCAGAAACAGAAAACATATACGTACATCCCGCTTGTGAGTCGGTCACTCGATCCCTTTATCACTTCGATTCCGGCTTGTCTTGATATGCCATGTCGTGATATTCGCTTATTCTGGGGTTTTGGCGTTTCATTATTATTGCAGTGTATTCAATTACACGGATAGTCTGGTGGGTTTTACGTACTGGTTTGAAGTACTTTGGCTGATAAGCTCCCAGAATACCTACTTTCTGAATGCGCGGAATAAACTTTCTGGTAATGACTGTACTGCTTCAGACGCCGGATACTGCTTCAGACACCGGATACTTGAACTACATAGTCTATAGCAGTTTACGACTTGCCATCACGTCTTGCCTGAACGCATCCCTCAACGCTCCGACTGCGAAAAGGATATCCCGGTCAGGGACTCAGGGAAGGTCAGGCGAGAGTGCGTGTCAAAATCCTAAGCCTCATGACACGAAATACATGCATCACACCAAACTGCTTGACAGGTGTTGCCAGATGGAGAACGTCCCGTGTACTGGCCGAGCTGGAATTGCAACCAGTCAACGTCGGTAGGGAAGCGATGTTGTTTTTTTAACCGACAGCATTTGTTGCTAAAAAGAATGGGTAGAAATCTTACGCCGGAAAGGCATTCAAAACATTGACATCGGCATATTTATATTTAGTTCCCACCGGTGGTTCTGTTGCCTCCTGGATTCTGTACGTCGAATTTTTGCTCACCAGACGTCCCAGTCTCGATGCGCAGCGGATCCCTTTTGCAGTACGACGGATGGCTTTCCTACGAACCTCGTTTTCCAGAAGACCCTCTTCGTATGGAGTCACAGTCGCAGTATTGCATGAATGCAGTCGATTTCACGCGTCGCTGGTGGCAGGCCATGGCAATCTTGTATCAAGCAGCGGTGAATATCTGGCTTATCTTGACCCAGGAGTCAAATGTTGACTTGATCTTTGAAGTTCCAACTCGCTTTCTATGGTGGCTCCCTCTCTTGAATCTTGTGTATCCGCGCTGAGGGAACTGGCATTCAGTCGGGTTCTTGGCGTTGTTTATTTTGGCAATACGACATCTATGTCTGCACAAAGTCTCCGGCGGTCGATCCATGGTCGTCCTCATTTCGGCCATGCTTGTTCTTGCCACCGCTCAGCTGGTTTTATCCTTGGTTCTTTCGGTTGTAATGCTCCAGCTTCTGAGATTGGATGTGGAAGGCAATCTTCGGCTACACACTGCTCTCATCGCGAATCGAATCACGTTCGCGCAGGATCTCTTCTTGATCACGAATAAGTTGGTCGTTGGCCCTCCGGTTACAACCAGAAAGACTCACATTACACCCTAGTGCATTCACCGACGGACTTTTGGTCCGTCACGCCCAATTCAGTGAACTTTCCTCGCCTAACTCTTTCCAATTAGATTCGTCGATGCTACGTGGTTTGGGGGAAAAGGAAATTAGTGATCGTTCTCCCAATTATGATGCTAGGAACCACAACGAGTATGTTTCAAGCACATTCACTTTATCGGCGACGCTCATTGCTATAGTCCTCGGATACGTCGCGTCCGTTCAATATGACTCCTTATACAGACCAACATTCAGTTCAAAAATTGTTTTCATCATGTCTGTGGCCACAAACTTAACCTTAACAATACTGACAGGTGCGACGCGTCCACGACTTTCTTTTTCTGCATTTCGACTGATGACACTACACACAGCTGGTCGAATATGGTGGGCCGGCCGACAAGTCAGTAGAACTCTACGGACCTCATGCGACAAGGATTACAATACCGCCGCCGCAATGTGGTGCGTTACCCACAGTTTTTTCATACCTACCCTGATATGTCGACAACAGTTTGGAATCTGGAGCCCTCTATTCCTTCTTTGTCGTCGCATTCATAATAACAGGATCGATTCCTGCTACACCGTCTTCGGGCATCGTGGGTTACTTCGTTCCGTCTGTTATAAGTAGATCACTTAATGTCCGATTCCACATGCAGGGTGTAATCAACAACTTACTGGCCGGAGCGATGCCGCAGGCGGTGGTAAGTCCTTTCTTCTTGTTCTGAAAAACTTGATCGAATTGATATTAACCAATCCAGAATATCGTACCGATTGTGATTTTGGTACGCGTTGGCCTACGCGAGCGACAATCAGCATCTTCGGAAACGGATTCTCCGAATCCGAATCTTTCGTTTGCATCCATCAGACTGGGTTCTTTTGGCAACTGAGTTGAAGTACATATCTACTGTAGTTCTCGTACTGTAACTTTATAATTTGCTGTTAACTAGGAAACTTTCTTGCTTAATTTCAACCACTATTGCTGGTCGGCGATCTCGGCGTTGTTCAATTTCAACGTTCAATCATTCCTGAATACGAGAATCCCAATTCACATGTCAACGCACCGAACGCGTGCTCACACTATTCTCTGAGCTCTTTTAAACGAAAGTCATGCTACTCAAGCAATCGTGTTTTTTTCATTTCCGTAGATTCGGCAGCTTCAACCGTATATCTGCTGTTCGATGAGCTGATATCTCGCCCATTAACAAGTGTACTTGCAGTCGGGCCGGCGGGTAGCCTAATCCACGGCGCGAATTCTAATGCCGGCGTGGGCGGCCTGGCGTCCCACCGGCCCCGAGTATGAGTTTATATGAGCAAAGGATACATAAAGTGACAATCACAGTGCACAGCAATGAGGAACACAGAGGGCGCGCGCGGGAGAAGCTGCGAAATTGATGGAGGCGATCATAAGCAATGACTCGACGAGAAATTCAAGGGCGCGTTAGGTGGTTGTGTTTCGTGTCTGATTGCCGATGCGAAGGTTGCATCCAACCTCATCGACTCCCAAAATTCAAAAAACTTGCGCTCTCGGGTTACCCCAAACTACGCCAGATTACGTCCGCCAAGGCTTTCTCAATCATTTTGCATCGCCATTTCCCACCAATTAGATTATTAGATGCACCCGTCAGACTTTGACAACTCATACCGAGCGCCAAGACTTTGGCAGTCGCTGCAAATCCTTAAAGTCGACGGGCATTTTCTTGCTTAGGCTCATCCTCTTCTCAATCGCATGGAGGCGACCCCACAGTACTGCATCGACGCCATCGACTTCGCCCGCCGCTGGCGGCAAGCCATGGAAGTCCTGTATCGAACAGCGGTGAATATCATGTTGCCCAAGATTCAAATGTGCTGAGCATCCCTCAGCAAGTTTGAACTAATTTTATACGGTGGATCTATTTTTTAAATCTCCGTATTTGAGCTCAAGGAAATGCCGTAGTCGGGTTTCTCGTGCTGTTTGCGTTGGGAATACGGCATCTTTGGCTTGGAAAAGTCTCCGGTGGTCGATCCATGGTCTTCCTTACTTCGGCCATGTTTGTCCTCGGCACCACGCAGGTGGCTTTATCCGTAGCTCTTGCGGTTCTCATGCTGGAGCTTCTGCGATTGGACGTGGAGGGTAACTTTTGGTTGCACACTAGTCTCGTCGCCAATCGAATCGTGTTTGCGCAAGATATACTCCTAATCACGAACAAGTTAGTCATAGGCTGGCTGTCGGGTTGCACCCATACTCACACAACCCCCAGTGCATTAACAGACGGCATTTTGGTTTGTCGTTTCTTCCTGGTTCAACTTCCTCTGATTTTTTCCACCTAGATCCGTCGCTGCTACGTTGTCTGTGGGAAAAGGAAGCTCGTGATCGTTCTGCCGACGATTATGGTGGTAGCCACAACGAGTATGTTCAAGTGCATCCATCTTGAGCGATGCTTATTGCCACAGTCCTCGGATACGTCTCGGCGGTTCAGGTTGACTATTTATACAAAGTTACATTCAGCCCAAGGATTGTTTTCATTTTCGCCGCCATCACAAACACAATTTTGACAACACTGACAGGTATGGATGGTCCACGATTTTCATTTTTTCACCTTGACTGATACTGCACATAGCTGGTCGAATATAGTGGGCCAGTCTAGAAGTTCGGAGAACTCTTCAGGAATCTGGCGACATCTTGAACTTGAAGGACTACAACACTGCCGCCGCAATGTGGTACGTCCAATATTGTCTAGTTTGAGCTACATACTGACATATCGACGACAGTCTAGAATCTAGCGCGATTTATTCCATTTTCGTCATCGCATTTATAATAACAGGATCCATTCCCACTACCAAGTCATCGTGGATTGTATGTCTCAACATCGCCACACATAATGTGCTAAATGCTTCTCGCAGAGTGTGATCAACACCTTGCTTTCAGGCGGCCTACCCCATGTCGTGGTAAGTTTTCCTTGATTCTTTGCAACAGATCAAGTCCGCTAAACCCAACCAGAACATCGTGCCAACGGTGATTATAGTACGGGTCGGTCTCATTCGCGTGGTAGAAGCCACATCTCCGGAGTCGGAATTCTCCAATAGAGAGCTTTCGTTTGCCCCCGTCAGACTGAGTTCTGTTGGTCATTAAACTTTATTGCCTTTCACGCGCGGCTCTCATTTATTATCTGAGACTGGGTAACCGGCCACCTTAGCATAATTAAGCTCGGTTGTGCCCACGAAGACCGGTAGGTCTGGCCTTATGGGCGCTGAACCAAAGCTATGCATCCTGAGAGTGAGTTTGAACATTTTCCGCGAATTTACGTGGTGTTTCCATGCCCTACTAAATTTTACTTTCGGCGGCGTCCCAAAGGGGCAATAAACGGGCTAGCCGGCCACCCGGCCTTTTCGCTCGTTTACACTGGTTCCCTTCACCCCACTATAGCCCAAATGACTCAATGGATACAGCTCCACAATTCTATACACTCAAAGTGTACATATTAGCTTTATGAGGACAGAAATAATTTCCCTCTTAAGCTGACCTGAATGGGTGAGAAGGTGGTGCGGACGGAATATTGTACCTTGCAAGGAACAAAACCTATTAAGGACCAGAGAGTAGATAAAAAAGACTCAATAGGATGTAATTCAATATACCCATGATGACAGGACATCTCCCACATACCCATAACCCGTCCAAAAAAATCCATCTTTCCTGTAAGTGAAATTCTGTGGTTTGAGATAGCGGCCGGCTGTGAAGGGAAAGTCAGACAGTTAAAAGTCAAATAAATGTGAGAGAATTATGGGATGGTCGTCTCGAATATATATCTCAAATCTTTTGTCCATCGTAAGCACCGGTAGATCGCTAGAAGGGTGGCCGGATTTCGCCACCGAGAATCAGGTCGAGATGTTCTTGACGGGTCCATGAGGCGAAGGAAGTATACCCACGCAGGTTATGCTGAGAGGCAATTTCCCAGAATCCAGGGGTGAAAACGAGCCCAAAAACCTGGGAACCGGTGAAGAATTGGCGGAGAAACGAGCAGAAGACAAGCGCGAGAGCCGTTCGGGGATAAGAAATGGTGTTCGCCACCTTGACAGAAAACCTTCCACAGTCTTTGACAGCCGCATCACTTTCGCTCTTTCGGACCTAGACTGGAGGCTGGGTGATCCTTTAGGATCACGCAGGAGTTGCCAGGTGTGTGGGGGTGATCCGAGCGTTCGGTCTCGATATGCCGAGACTCGGACGCAAGGAGCAAAAGGCGTGCGACGGGGAAGCCCCCGACGGCACGTCTCTGGCAAACCCAACGTGAGAACTGTCCCAGGACTTACGGTGGGAGAAAAACTAACTGAAGAGGAGAGGGTGGGTGGGCGAAGAAGATGCTGTGGGACGGCCCTACGAGCAAGACGGCACGCGTCTTAGTCGTGGACGCGCAGAGCAAAAACCAACTAATTTGTTGATGTTTTGCTGGCGTCTTGTCTCGGGCCGGTCTCGTACGCGAAACCCCGTTTCGCTCCGTTCGTGCCTCACTACGCAAACCTTTCATTCGTCTCAAATTTTGACACACAGTGTCCTCAAAGGTTGGGCTCCATCTCATAAGGGCCAAATCTTAAGCTTCGCCATCTTAAAGTCTTCTATTGTGCAAGTGGCCGGTTACCTAGTGTGGCCGGGAAGGCAGTCGCAGATAATATCCAGCTCCATAACCGGCTTTCGACGGTTCACTTCCTCGCTTCATTTCACTCCACATCGTACGAAGAAGGAAGCAAGGGAAATTTAATACATAACCGATGTAATACTGCAACAGTCTGTCGTGAACCTAAGAATATTGTCAATTACGGGATTGTTCGGCGATCTCGGCGTTGTTCAATCTGCACTGTCCGCTCGATTTCTGAACATAGTGTTGTGCGAGGATCCCAATTCCCTTCAGTAATCGCTGGATGTGTCTTCAAGAACATCATATGTGGCAAATGGCCGGGAAATTAATACACAAACACTTCGATTCTCGATCTAGGCAGTCGGATCTTGTGGGTGAGCCACGAGTTTCACGCCGCTTACGCTTCCTTTTTGTAGTCTTTCCAAACCTCCTACAATTCCAGCGAGACCATTGGGCAAGACTTCGCACCGATTCCCCTGCAGACGGTATGCGTGATTGATTTCAAGGGAAACGAGCCAGAAACATACAGTGATTACACCTTTCTTGAGCATCTCCGGGAGATTCTTGATAATTAGTCTGCCAAACGCGGTGTGCCCAGGTGTGCCCAGGGGCCGAGTGACGCCTTGGCGTTTGATTTTCAAGACGTCGGGGCCAGCGAGAAATCCCATCACAGGAACCCATGTCACCTTCTTCTTCTCTAAATCCCGGTCCATTTTCACGGACCAATCCGCTGTCGCAATGCTCCCACCATCCACCACACAATCATAGGCCTCGTTTTGATTGCCTGTGCTGTCGAATACCACTTTAACTGGCGCAGACACGGAAATATGAGCGGCCAGGGAATCAACGGGGACCTCGGCACGGTCGATACATTCGGTCGCGCCGAGTTGCTTGAGATATTCGGAGCGGGTCTTTGAGGCGTACACGACTATCCGCGTAAATCCAAGAAACTTGAAAAGCTGGATGGCTGCTTCGCTCGTTAGACCCCATTGATAAGGTCGAGAAGAAAATTGCTTACCGAATTGACCCACCGATGTTGCGCCACCAATTACAAGGGCGGATTCACCTTCATAAGGTCTATCCCACGAAAACGTAGGGTTGAGCCCAATGCCGATGGGCGGAGGAGCGAATAAGCCCATACAGGCCGTGGTAAATGCTACCGGGAAGGTGGCTACCTCGTCGAAAGTAACGTTTTCGGGGATCTGAATGTAGTAGGTGATAGTTTTTTCGATGAAAACTGGTGACTTACGGGAATCAGAACTGCGGCAGGAACTGTGGTGTATTGCCCGAATCCCCCAGACAGCGCTTGAGCGAAACTGAATCGCAATTAATTTCAGTAGTATCTCAAAGGATCTCAGGGCATGCATGGCACTCACACTCTGTCCCCTTGCTTGAAACCCTCTACATCTTCACCGACGGCTTCTACCACTCCAGCGATATCGTTACCTAGAACTACAGGGTATTCATCGAGAACGGCATCATACTCCCGTTGCTTCCAGTTCCCCGGATTCAGAGCAGCGGACCAGATTTTAAGGAGCACTTCATCCTTCCCGGGGACAGGAATGGCGATAGAATTGAGGCTGAAGGCTGCCTTGGGGGACTGGACGACGATAGCTTGTTGAAGAGACATGGCAATCGGACAGAATTGAGCGTTAATGGTAGCAACGACGCGTTTAAATAGTTTGTCGCCATGAGTGGGCCGCTCGGGAACCTTTCCGAAGGTGGCTCGCGATGAGTACACACTCGGGAACTTTTCCGAAAGTGGCCACTTGAAGGTGATAATCAAAAACAGTCAGCATCATCTGTCGTTCGGTATTTGCCGAAATCACTCTAGTTTGGAACGTAATCCCAAGGCTCATCATCGATGTTCTTGCAGGAAGGTGGAATAAAAAACTGAACGTTGAACGTTGAACACTTACCTGACAGAACAATGTAATGAATTAATCTTACATGCTAATGAATTAGCAAATCCCGACATGCAAAATCTTAATCACCAACCATTTGCCAACCATCCCTGGTCTTGTTATTAGCCCGGAATCATGAATACAGGAGAATTACAATGCGGAATTCTCCAGCAACTACATCGTGGAAGCAAATCTGTGGGAGGAAACTTGGATTTTGTTTACTGATTATATGCGATGGAATGATCCAAGGCCGATAATAACGAATTCTTCATTTTGATCGAAGGCGTCCATTTCCTGTCGCACTGAGAGAATTTTTCCGTCCTTCCCTCAAAATTTACTATTTTGGTTCCTAGCGGTTGTTTGTTTATATGTACATTCCAATCAACATTGCTTGATCATTGCCCCTTGTTCTCAACCTTGACGCCACCTGAAGGCTGTAAAAATTTATACGCACCTCCGGAGACGTCTCACGAAGTTCGACGCGCACATCTTCAAACAGACACGCGTGCTGCACAGGCTCCAGCAAATTTGGTCAGATGTGCGCTCCACTGGCATGCCACTGCGACATACGTATCCAATCTTGGCGCTACCTACGGAAATCACAACAGAAATATTTTTCCATCCCCTGCCCCTTTCGACCCATTGGCTATTCCCGCGACCAACCTCAAAGGCAAAACCTCCGCACTCATCGTTCTTGCTAATGTTTGTTGCGAGTGGAGAGGCATTGCTGTCGCCACTCCCGTGCTCTGGTCCAAACTGGATAGCATTGCTATGAAGATAGCATCGAGACCGGGATTGGTTGACGGCCTCATCGGCCCGTGGTTGTCCTGTGCGCCGTGCGGGGAATTGCCATCTGTCGCTCGATATTTCCTTTGGAAATGAACCTTCACTCAGCGGTCTGCGAGACATTATCCATCCATCGTTGCTCCCACTGAGTGCAGTATATCCACCTCAACTCAACAGGCTTCCGCGGTGATAGAATTAACCCTATTTGACAGATGTCCGCTACGAACTTTGGCAGCGGCCGTCGCACTTACCCCGGGTTTACTACGACCGAGTGTTCAGGTGACACATGACGCGGCCCACTGAACCGGACATTTGAACCATCGGTGACGGTGACCCAAAATAGATAGCTTCGAAATGCCAAATTTCTTGTTCGGGATGCGTCGTTATATAGCTTGTGCCGGTAGATCTGTGGAACTATTTCTTCAGCGCCAAAACGAGCAAATGTGTCCCAAGGAATATGATTGTCAGCGGCTTAGGCCCACCCTTTCCACGTCTGTGCATTTTGAAAACCGTACCGCAAGTCGATTGCGGCCACCGCTAGACATCCAGTGGCGTGAGAAGTGGCATCTTATACGCTACCATTGGATGAGACACGAGAGCACGGAAGTGGGACTGGAAGGAAATGAAATTTGTGCAGACAAATGGATTGTATTGAATCAATTCGTACGTGGAACCCGTTGTGAGCGGACAATTCAGGTACAACAGCATATGGTTCCTGGCATAGAATTACTCTTGGCTTCCCCAGGTTCTAACACCGGTCTTAGAATCTTCTGCTTCGTGCGGCCGTCGACAAAAAAAGATATGCCCCTGTATAAAGACGGTTCTCCCCACTGGCAGGAGAGCCAACATACTTGCCAATCCTCGCAATACGCTCAGTATGAAGTTGATTCTCCTCTCGTCCATTCTTGCCCTTGCTGTTGGCATGACTGCCGCCGATAACTGCAACGTCCCCCTCCGGTACTGTGGCCACTCATTGATTGCCAAAGGTTTGGACTGGATTTACTATGTCCCTGCTTCTTTCGTGACCTGAATCCCATACAGGAAACTACCAGCCTCAGATTGATCAGTGCCTTTTCGATAACAACCACGCCACATTTGATAATGGGCAAAGTGTCCTGTATGGTTGCATAGGCGGAACCAACGGTGTTATTCAGTTTCTTCAAGATTGCGGTACAGGCCGTTGCATGGACAACGGCAATGGAAAGAATGATACTTGCTTCTGAGGGCGATTTTAAGGGGGTGAAATAGCAATGTTGGATAACTGCGGAGGGCATTGTGACTGTTGTACTTTTAACATTCATGTGGTTACGACGAAAAGACACTGAGGCCTGGTCTGAAAGCTGAGTATAAATCTAAAAAGGCGGTGGAAACCATTCAGAATGCCTAGTCAAAATTTCGGGACCTCACCCAGAGATTGCTGAAAACGTCATCTCGCAGCTAGCCTCGGACGAAAGCTCAGGCAGAGCTGATTCAGAATCCGAACACACTAAATTTTCGAATGAACAAAACCGATCGCGGGCGAGGATTTCACAAGCAGTCGGAAGCAAGTAAACAAAGAAACTGTCTTTTCGAAAGAAACCAGGTACTTATCTTCCGAGGTTGTAAACGCGCTATAAGTACTTATGTTTGGTTGTGAATTATCGACACGTGAGTTTGAAATAAGGCCCGCAGACAGCCGGGATCAGAAATCAGAAGAAACCTCCTAACTTCAGAATCACTCTGCCGCTGAGATCTGATATCTGAGAGACTACGTTCCTCGGTCCTTAACTAATTCGCACAAGCCAACTCGGCCACCGCTCGCCGCCATGCCGCCCAAGCCGGAGAAAAAGAAACCTTATTTCGACGTCGAGACCGGACAAGTCAATATTCACCCTCCTTCGAGGACGCGACCAGGCAATCCTTTGAATAATCTCGCGTACAACCTAGTCGAAACAGAGGCGGGCTCGAACCCCAGCTCTACGTCCACGTCTACGTCCGCCTTGGATTCCCAGCAAGCGTATGATTCTCGGAAACAGAGGAGCCTTGTCAGAAAGCTGTTGCGCACCGACCAGCGCGATTTCTTAACCGGATCCAAAAGTTACCTGGCGAAGGCGGCTCACCTTTTTAACGTCACGAGGAAAGCTCCTAAAGGCCAGAAAGACGTGGGCAAAGAGCTCATCGTGCGTTTTCCATAGGATATGATGCTTTGACTCGTTGAATCTTGACGGTTCCTCTCGGTTACTGTACTATTTCAACCATAAGTTCAAGTCACACGTCACCAGCCTGTTGAACTGAACCTATTTCATTTCGGTCACAGGTCACCAAGGGGGCTGAACTGAGTGACATCTGGGTCCTAAAGAGGGCCAAAACCCAAATTTTTTCTTAGTTCTCTGGTTTATATTTTAGCAAGGCATCCGATCACATTTTGAAAGGTGCAATCATTTCGTTTTCCATCCTTTTCAAACTGTGACCATGATCCAGCCTAGGAACAGTTCAATGGGTGGTTGAACAACTGGACCTAAAAGATGTTGCACCAAGTAAAAAGGTTTTAGTGTTAGGGTCACTTCAACTGGTGTGTGGAACAATTGAACTAAAGAAACTTTGAACCAAGAAATAAAGGTGTCACACGCCTCACGTCTGTCTGAACTTAGGAAACGGTGAACTTAAGTGGTCACAGGTCACACTGGCTGAACTTATGGTTGAAATAGTACAGTATCAGGAGAAGCTGTTAACCAAGCTTGGATTCAACGGGAAGTATAGTTTCGAATTAGATGGAAGATGTAACCTGTTATTGTGTACGTTGGGTTCCCTTGTTCTGATTCTTCATCTCATTATACTGTACTATTTCAACCATAAGTTCAGCCAGTGTGACCTGTGACCACTTAAGTTCACCGTTTCCTAAGTTCAGACAGACGTGAGGCGTGTGACACCTTTATTTCTTGGTTCAAAGTTTCTTTAGTTCAATTGTTCCACACACCAGTTGAAGTGACACTGTGACCCTAACACTAAAACCTTTTTACTTGGTGCAACATCTTTTAGGTCCAGTTGTTCAACCACCCATAGTGATGTTCCGGCCTGGGCTTGGCCTGAAAGCCCCGGCTTGGGCTTGGGCTCGGCTTTGAAAACCCCCAAGCCAAGCCCGAGCCAAGCCCCGAAAAGCCCCGGCTTCGGCCCAAGCCGGGGCTTTTGGCTGGTAAATTTCAGGAAATGGGGGCCCGGCCTGGCAAAATTCCAGGCCGAGCCCAAGCCCAACCTAAGCGAGGCCGGGCCGAGCCGAGGCCAGGCCGAAAAGCCGGGGCTTCGCGGCCTCAGGCCAAAGCCGGAACATCACTAAGGTCCACCCATTGAACTGTTCCTAGGCTGGATCATGGTCACAGTTTGAAAAGGATGGAAAACGAAATGATTGCACCTTTCAAAATGTGATCGGATGCCTTGCTAAAATATAAACCAGAGAACTAAGAAAAAATTTGGGTTTTGGCCCTCTTTAGGACCCAGATGTCATTCAGTTCAGCCCCCTTGGTGACCTGTGACCGAAATGAAATAGGTTCAGTTCAACAGGCTGGTGACGTGTGACTTGAACTTATGGTTGAAATAGTACAGTATCTAGTGGGCGTCAAATTACACTATGGACTCGATATTTACGGCGCAATTGCTTTCCTTCCCTCGGACCGGTTTTTGAGAGACCTTGGCCAGACATTAGCTATTGCTAACTTTCACTGGACTGGGGAGTGCAATGATGCTAGGGTGTATGACACGGGCTACATCCCCTCACGCAAACTTGATGTTTGTCCTGCTCCATCCCTTGCCTTTACACAATTTGATAACCTTCATTTAGACATCACAGCACCCTTTGAAGACCGCAGACGTCACCTGGCGCGTCCTGGTGCTGTATCCCGATGCCTTTCCAGCTCCAGAAGGTCTCCGTGTGATGAGACCGGACCGCCGCTCTCTCCGCGAGGAACCTGAGCTGCCTCTGCCATTAGAAAGTTGGGCAGATTGGATTACCTGTATTCCATACGAGTATCAAGACGGACTGTTTTTCCTAGCGGAGGCAGATGGAGCAAGCTGCGGTGTGGAGGATAGCGCGCATGACTTGAAAGCTGGCGAGCCGTCTGCTTTGGAGCTCCAGTTCCGTTCGATACGCGCAGAGGAGGATCAGTTATCCCTCTTTTCCATGATCGTCGTGACTGCAGCCAAGATACGGGCATTCATTGAAAACAACCCTCCGCCCTGCTCACCTGCCCTGGCCAGGCTGCATCTGGATCTTCAGGCACTTCTCCAACAAATATTTTTCCTCCCGGATACTCTCAAGGAGAAGACTGACTATGTTGAGCTGGAGAAGTTTTTTCGATTTGCGGCAACCCCTTCTGCTCCTCCTATGGCTCCAATGGATGAAGACGCAACTTCTCATGGACAGCGGACTGACCACGAAGTGCGAGAGTGGAGCCGCACGGCCCAGGTCACTCCTGCATCTGATGGCTTTGCTAGTAGCAGCACTCTGCTGCCTCCTTCGGCGCCTGAACCCGAGTTCGCAGATGGACTCACAGGATCAGAATATATACAGCTGCTTAGAAATGCACAGAACCCGCGCCTGAATGCGCAACAGCGAGCAGATAGTTCTATGATGCTACTTTTTGGTGCAAATGGTAAGTGCTTTCTCTTTTCCTCCCGTTCTCAATCTGAACAAGCCAATAGCTTTTCGGCCGCCACCCCGGCCCTTCAACAATCCTCTTGTCACGGGTGTTTTCGACGCCGATTCTGACTCTGAAGATTCAGAATCGGATGATTCAGATTCGGATGATTCAGATTCGGAGTGATTTTATTATTATTCACAAAATAAATATATAGTATTCAATGATCAAAGTCAAGGCAGAGACGTAGATGCAAACACGAAACTTATCGCGGTGTTGTCGCTGGCACAAGCACTTGGAGTAGAACAATCGGGTTGGCCCTAACAGGTATGATGGGTTTTGCGAATCACGGTGCGGCTGCATGACAGAAAAAAGAGGGCACATTGTAGTCGAGGCAGAGAAAAACCGTCAGCTGTGCGCGCGGATGGTGGCCGGGGCCAGAGCAAAAAGGACGATAGCATCCGTTGTACACCCTACATATCAGTTGGTATAAATAACAATTAAATAATAACGAACGAATCCTTTGAAAAAAGAGTGCCCCTCTCTAGATCGCGAGACGCGAACCCCCTAGATCGCAAAGTTATACTCATACTCCCCGGCGCGATCCAGAGAATGACGACCGAGAGTATGAGGGCGAGATTCTGGGAAACGCTCGTGTAGCTTTAGTACTTGAACTGATCGGTGGCCGGGAAGGTCCTCGAGGGTATGATGCATGATGTCCTCGCCTGCGGCAAGATTTTCGGCGCTGGCACTGTTGCGTTGTTATCTTCATACATTGCGAGCCCGGACGGCCAGTACAGCGGCCAGTATCCCGAGATCAAAGAATCGCGTGGCCGATGGTAGACTGAAACCCTTGTGAAGCACGTACGATGGAGCACGCTCCTGAAAGACACTGGGAGACTTATTTCGCACTGGGACTTGTATGTGGACAGCGCTTCAGCCACACGGTTGCGCTCGTCTGTTGTCTTCGTAAAGCCCGCGTTGTTCTAGCACAATAGACAGGCTGCAGTTTCGCTAAAAATACATTGCGTTCAGCGCCAAAATACAATAAGCAAAATATACGCTCAAAATGTTATGGTTCTTCAGCCTGGCCCTCTAACTCCTCTACGCTTACTACGACTTTGCTGCTGTCGGTGCTCTGCTCCTTCTCTTTCTCCTTGCTCTTGCTGCTTTCTTCAAACTTGCGCTTGGGAATTACGGCGTGGAAAGCTGACTCCCAATCGCGCGAGTCCACCCAGTGGACGAGGATCTCGAACGCCTGGTTCACAGTAAGAACTTTGCGAGTGCGGAGTTCGGAGAGATAGGTCCCAATCGGCAGGCGCGCGGTGCGAATCCCGGATGCTTCTGCCTTGTTCAGACATTCGTTCTGCCGTGTGCGTAGATCAGCAAAACCGTGAACAGGAAAACAAAAAAGTAAAAGTAAAGCACTTTAAGACGGTTGTGGTCGACTATCCCGCCGATAACGTACGTTTCATTCGGCTTGAGCTCCGTGATCTCCTGGTCGGAGTCGGCGGTGAGGTACACGAGTGACTGCTTCACGGCAGGGTCTGTCTCCCAGAGGCGCTCATAGCCCTCTTCCCACCACTCAGCGTTCTTCCAGCGCCTGTGGCTCGCATCACCTAGAGAGTCGAGGCGCGCCAGGGTCTTGCCATTGAGCGAGGTGAAGAACAGGGCGAATGGGTGCCCCGCCTGCCGGTTCGCGCTGTATGTATACCCAAGCTGGGAACAGAGCGACTGCACCTCCTACTCCGGTTGAGTTTACGGATACATACTATATTGGGATACTTGATGTGCACAGACAGACCTTTTCCGTCATTTTATCGTCAAACCCAAGATCAACAACAACCTTCCCTCCAAATGGCGGCCCGATGCGGCGTTTCTTGGGCTTAGGCTCATCATCGGAATCCAGCTCCCCTGCGGCGCGCTTCTCTGCCTTGATGCGCTTCTTCTCTTTTTTGGCAAGCTTCTCCTTTGCGCGCCGTTCGAGCTTGGTGGCGGCGATTTTCTCGCGTCGCGCGGCCTTTTTGAGAGAGCTTTTGGAGGGCTGAGCAGCGGGCTGGTCAGGATCGGGCATTAGGTGCTCCTCTGCGGAGTTCTGAGCGACATCGTCCATGGCTTTAGGCTTTAGCGACGAAAGAACGAAACCAAGTTTTGACCGTCACAATGAGAACAAACAACCGCCGAGAACCCAAATAGGAAGGAGTGAATTTAGGTTGTTACTGTCCATGCGAGCTTGATTCGATTCGGCTCGCCACGCAATTCTGGCTTGTCCAGTTTCTTACTCGGGAACAACATAAAGACTAGACAGGGGACATTCAAATATTCAAACACTGTCAATCCGACTCAACGTTCCATATATGGAGAAATGATAATATCTGTTTTCAGCAAAGAATAGTCCGGCAAATGCCGACTCGACTTTTAGAATTCACAAAACAAATATTAATATTTACACCCCGAGAGCCATACCCACAATTATTGACGAGTACAGTAGCGGATTTAATATACATTTAAATTGCCCGGGTGAACTCCTCATCCTCCAGGTGGAGCGTCAAACAGCCCCAACCCAAGTCCAGAGCCACCTCCGCTTCCATCGCCTGTCGCAAACACGCCCCGCCCCCACAAGCCGTCGTCCCACGCGCCCGTATCCCAAAGCCCCGCTGTGCCAGCCGTGTGTGTGCCCCACAGCTCATCCAGTTCAGCCCCCCATCCAGGCCCCGACACACCAAAATCAAATTGCTCCGCCCAGCCCTCGCCCTCGCCCTCTTCCTCGCGAAGCCGCTTCCCAACCCCAGCACCCTCCCCTGCGCTCTCATCCGCACCGTCCCCGCGCTTCCGCTTCCCCGCCCCCGAACGCGGCCGCGACTGAGTCCCCTCGCCTTCCATAAGCCGTTCCAGCGTACGCGCGCACCGGCGCGCAAGCTCCCACGTACCCCCCATAGACGTGAGCGCCTCGCGGCAATTGAGCAGATACAGCTGTGTCTGCAGCGCGCGTGCCGTGCCTGCGCCAACGCCAGCACTACTCGAACTCTTCGCAGCTCCCGATGCACGCTGCAGCCCTGTGCGCGCGGCCGCAAACACAAACCACACGACAGGCGGGCCCGCGAGCGGTAGCGAAGGGCGGTACTTGTCGAGCAGCACGTTGAAAGTTGACGCTGCATCGTCTGCCTCCGCGTGCGTGCCCGCGCCAGTGTTGCCATTGACCGCCAGCCCAGAAACGCCAAAGCCCGCGTTCGAATTTGAATTCCTTGCTCCGGACTTTGAATCCGAGTTCGGAGTACTGGATCCCCGCGCGAGCATCCCTGCTGCAACCTGGTACAGCATGTGCACCTCCAGTACCTCGCGAGGGACGCGTTCGCCGCCGAGCGCGACGCGGAAACGCTGAGGCAGGCCGCGGTGCCATGCCGCGAGCTCTCCACGCAGAATGTGCGCCGGGTCGCTTCCCGCTGGAGGAGAACTTGGTAAATCAAACCCAAGAACGACGCAGAAGTGCACGCGCGCAACGATGCGCACTAGCGCCCGGGTGTGTGCTGCGAGCTCGGCGTTTGGGTTGTCGGCTGCACTTTGAGATGCCGTAGTTGCGAGGGCTGTATGGAAGTTAGTGACTGAGGTGGAACTGGGCGGCATAGAAGTCGCCGACACGGTGGACGATGCGGGCGAAGGCAACCCTACATTCGCCGTCCTCGGTACGGACAATGGCAATGGAGCTAAAGGGAAGGGTCGCAGCGCCTCCGCACTCGCCGGCGCACGCCCGAGCTGGATACTGAGGAACAGATCGAGCATGCTCGCGACGCCCCACAGGCCTTGGTCGTGTGCGTCGACTATTGTTTCCCCCGCACTTTCGTTCACCGAGTTGCCCCCATCGAGGCCGAGTTCCACGGCAATGCGGACTGCGGCGCCAACGCCGCGCCATGCGAGCGCATCGCGCGCGCGGCCGTGGTCGCGGAGGGCGAGGAAGAGCAGCGTCTGCACAGTGTCGGGGTGCACGACGGCGCGCCGTAGGGCAGACGAGAGGAGGACGGAGGCGGATTCGTACCTGGGAGTTCGAAGAATTAATAATTATGGAGGAAATTCTGGAAATGCAAGTAGATAACGGGGGAGACGTACCACAGGTCCGCCGCAACACGTGTGGGAACGGCGGGCGGCGCGAGGCGGGCGGTGTACGCACACATAGCGAGGAGGAGCATCGGCGATGCTTCAAGTGCGGAAAGAGATGCACATTGCGTGGAGGAGAGGATGGGGAGGCTGGGATGGACGGTGATGCGGTACGTGTCGAGCAATGCTGCACGCACATGGGCTGGAGGAAGGTCTGCAGAAGGCGGGGGCGCAGAAACGGAGGACAGGAGAGCGAGGCCGGTGAGCGTGGGTGACAGACGCGGCGGGAGGGAGGCGAAAGCCGGTGGGGGAGAGGCGAGGGCAGCTGTATGCCAGTAGGCGCCGGGATATTGGGACAAGGACGGGTCGGTTTCTGCGCCGGGAAACAGAGGCGAGGATATGATGTCCTCTGTGACGGGGTACAGAGATGAGGGGGGGACGGAGTTGGCGCCTGGGTACCGAGATGGGAGTGGAGGAGGACCGGCCGGAGGGGAAGAAATCAGACTAGGTACCGACATGGAAAGCACACCGTCTAAATTGAAATCCAGATTTGTGGAACGCTGTTGGCCGTTTGTCCGCGAGCGATCGTTTGCGAGCTCAAAAGCCTCCTCCGCCTGTTGATACCGCCCGTCGATAGGCGAAATATCATTTGGCATTACGCTGCGCTCAAAAGATTCGTTCGTGTACAACGCGATGGGTGCAGGAGGAAAGGGCGACGGCGAGCGAGACGGCGGCTGTTGCGATTGTTTCCCAGTCTGCTGCTGAGTTGTCTGTCCGGACTGCGGCAATGGCAACAGAGCCCTCGCGGCGACCGACTGATTTTCTGCAGGTGAAAACGGCGCAAACACCGCCGCGAGTTCGTGTATCGCGCGCGACGCATCCGAGTCGGTCCAATTCAGCTTGTACGCGTCCCACACATCCTGCGTCGTGTGACTTTTCGACTCTCTCGCGAGTCTCTGTGCGGCATCTAGCAGTATGTGCCCGGTTTGCGCGCCAGATGTCAAAACATGGAGGCCCAGGAGAGTTTCGAGTAGGGCCACGCGCGTTTCGGTGAATCTCAGATAGCCAGATGGCGGCCCTCGACGCCGAGGCTCGCGCGAGTAGGAGCACTCAAGCCCCGTCTCGGTACAGAATATACACGGCTCTAGTCCGTCGCACTAAGAAACCGGATCTCAAGATTTTTGCGTTTCAGCTGAATTATGGCCCACCTTTTTGCGCTTCAGCCTGCATGTGTTACATGCTGGAAAGGTCAGCGCGGTTTGGTATCATGTCGGTACCATACCTCTGGAGACTTTCTTTTGTTTTTCTGGGGGAGGCGGGGTTGGCATCCCCACACGGACGTCGGAGACGAGTTGTTCCTGGAGTGATGGCAGATGATTATGTCAGGAAAATACAATTTCCGACAAAATCTTAAGTATCAGCTGGGTGCTGCGTTATTAACTTGAAAGCGCCCACTTATCTCCTCATTCGGAGCCCGACGAAGTAAAAAAGAAATCAATCTATCTAGGTAACTTCCATAAAAGTACATTATCTTGCCAGATTACTCCTACTCCGAGTTCGGAGGGAGAGCCTTCTTCAACCACGCCTTCAAGTCTTCGAGCTCTGCCTGGTTCGTCGAGTGGTCAACACCTTCGTATGTCTTGTACAAAAGCCCCTTAAGCTCGCCCGTCGAAACTGGTGTCCCAATCTCCTTGATCACAAGGTCGGCTGACATGCGGGCGACTTTGGGTTTGACCAGAGGGTCAACGTCGCCTTGGGCCCAGAAGATCGGAATGGAAGCAGCATGCTCAGATACCATCTGGGCACTCCCGTCAGCGGACGCCGGAAATTTCAAAAGGGGACTCGCCGATTTTATTTTCTCGCGTAAAGGAAGCCAGCAGCTCAAGAGGGCGAGACCCGCGAGCTTTCTCTCAGTTGTGAGGCCGGTCAAGACCGACATTGCTCCGCCCTGCGAAAATCCTCCCAAGACGATGCGATTCGCGGGAATGCCTGCGTCTACCTCGGCGGTGATGAGCTTGTTCAGCGAGTGTACAGTCTTGAGCATTCCCGTCTGGTCCTCCAGTACAGTCGTGAGCTTCCCCGTCTTGTCCTCTGTTACGGCAAAGTCGAAGGAGAGGAGGTCAAACCTAGATCCAGAATTTAGCCACGGAAATCGTGGCATTGGAGATAAACGCACCATGCAGGCATTTGCATCCCACCGGAAGCGGTGACAGGGATTTGGGGGCTAAACTCCAGTGAATAATACTAACAACCTTCTGGAAAGACAAGACTGACGCGTGAGGAAGTACCCATTTTACATGCGATAGCTCTTTAAACATGTCTGCAACGGGTTTCCACCTGGAGATTTTTAGGCCAAGATTGAGCCGAGAGAGACGCTATGCACCCGTTTCCCGAATCCCCTAGGCCATGGACAAATATGACGGTCGCAGTATGCTTGCTGAGCGCGGGCACTGTAATGAACTTCAGCGGCGCGATTGCTGTCATTGGAATTTCCGGCCGTGCGAGAAAGTAGACAAGCTCTGGGTTATAATATGCAACGGCAAGAATGCCAACAAAGACGGTAACTGCAAGAGGAGCAAACGCAGAGAGGAATGAGCGAGCAGGAAGACAGATCGGCATTTTCCGGCATCCACATCTAAGTACTCATCGCGATCATTCTGCCTTTCTCGGTCTCCGTGGTGGCTCGGTGCTGACACGAAGCGCCGAGCGAACAGGATGCCTGCAGCTGATGAATGCCAGAGAGTTGCGTATCCGCATCGATCATTTTGCCTTGCTCGGTCTCTGTGGTGGGTCTCCGCTTGTTCAGTGCTGACACTCATTCCCTTCAGTGGAAACGGCGCAAATCTTCGAGAACCATTTCTTTACCGTCTTGACGAGTTCAATAGAACTGGTCTACTCAGCTGTCCATCTAAGCTGTACAACTGGGTACTCATGGCCCCTTTCTCGACGTCCACCGTGCTTGCCGAGCAAACTGAGCGGACCGGAGAGGGCGCTCAAGGACAGAAATCGAGCAGTTCATTGCCGAGTCCAATTCAAAGAGAACGTCTCTCGAAAGCGAGATGGCCGCTCTTGAATCCAAGTCGTCGGCGCTCGCCGAGCAACTCCAACGCGAGAGTGCCACTGGAGCCGCCCTCAGATCCCTCATTGCGCCCATTCGCGCACTCCCGGTCGAGTTGCTCGCAGAAAATTTCCTGCTCTCGTTTCGTCGGATAAAGAACAAGCCTTATTTGCACTCGAGGACGTTTTTCGAGTATCACACGTTTGCCGCCATTGGAGACACAGCACCCTGCCGCCACGGAGTAGGCCTCTAGCAATGTCTTTTCCAGCACAAGCAGCTCCGAGCTGGAGGAAATCTATGCCAACGGTTTGCAAGCGTGGCTCGCACGCTCGGCACCACTTCACATTCCCATTTGTACGACGGGTCTTGAAGAGAGGACGTTCGGTGTCCGTATCGCGGAAGAAATGCTACGAATTGCATTTCGATTTCGTTCCTGGCGAGTGCGGGACAGGGCACCAATATGGCTTTTCCAGCTCCTTGTTTGATGCTTTGGAGAAACTGGACCGTGACCTCCCGTACGTCACGAGCGTAGTGCGCAATAATCCCGACCTCAACCCCACTGTCATACTATCCTTCACAACCGCTCTTAGGATATTGAGGATCGATATGAACTGTCTAATTTCAATGCCATGGTTGGTACGGGTACGGGCCAACTCTCGAGGACCTGTGGTGACCCGCGCGACCCGTGGAAAACCCGTGTACCCAACTCTTGGTTCAATGAAGGCACTTTTCCAGGCCACAAATCCACTTGCTGCAAGCAAATGGTTCGTCTTTCCTTTGCGATTTTAAGATTTTTCGAATAGGTCAAATTTATTCTTCAACTACCACTCGACATCCTCGAATGCCTTCACTACTTCTTTCCTCACCCAGGCACCTGCTCGGCACAGTTATTTTCTGTTCCAGGTGTTCAAAACATCTGTTTAAACATTTATCACCCGGTGAATTATTGGGCGGGTATGATCGGTCACGGGTACCTGTGCGCCCGCGGGTAAATCGGCGGGTAACCACCCGCGCCACGGGTCGGGTTCAAGGGTGGGTACGGGTGCGGGTCGCGGTCAAATCACCCACGGGTGACCCGTGCCGATCACTATGGACCCCGAATATCACCATACTCGAGGTCGAAGGAGACGGCTTTCAGGTACACTCCAGTGCTCTCAAAGCGGCCATTCACCATGCACCGTCCTTGATACATCTCTCCCTTGGTTATATAAATACGATTTAACGATCACGAGAGTCGGACTTGAAGCTCAGTTCACATTGGCATACGATAGAGAATCTGCCGCGAATAGGCCTCCCATGGTTTTTGGTAGAGACTGACGTCGAGGGTTCCTTTCTTTATGGATCTCGAGTAAAGCAGTTCCTCCCAGGTCAATGACCGTGTCGGTTCAATGTTGGTTCAATGGCAACATGAATATTTCCGCGCTTTCCTCCAAGTGCTCGAAAATCAAATGAACATATCGTTATAATTATGGAAATTGGATATGATTGACTGTGCGTCGAGGCGGGCAATATATTAAAGGAATCTCTAATTTCGCTCCTTCCTATTTGGGTTCTTGGCGGTTGTTTGTTCGCATTGTGACAGGTAGGTAGCGGATCAAATAGCTGAATCAAGGCTGAATTTCAACTTAAAGGATGGTCAAGGCAAAACAGGAGAGGAAGCCTTAGCTCTCTCTCTCACCCGCTTCCCCACGCTTTTCAGGGTGCCTACTGTGATTATTTATCCGAATTCAAATCAAGGCCGTTGCTATCTCAACGCGCCTCATCTTAAACCTGGACTACTAGTAGCATCCCCATATTCCATTGCCATTGTGAGTCGTCGGAAACGATGCTTGTGTCTCGCTGCGTTCTAAACCGTAACCCGGCTTCCCTCAGGACCTCGCAAAATCATGACTACTCCCGCTCCTTCTTCTCTGCGTACCTTGCTTACCGAGCAGGCTGAGCGGGTCAGAGGCAGTTCGGCAGCGCAAATCCAAGAACTCATCGGAGAATCCGATTCAAAGATAACCGTTATCGAAAACGAGATGGCCGTTCTTCAAAGCTCTCTTCAATCGCAAATTGCGGCGCTCGCCGAGCGACGCGACCGCGAGAGCGACATCAACGCTACTCTCCGATTTCTCGTCGCGCCGATTCGTGTGCTTCCGTTCGAAACGCTAGGGGAGATTTTCCTGCTCACGATTTGTGGGATAGACTCCAGTCGGCGAAACATCCGGGACGTCTTTCGAGTGACGCACGTCTGCTGTCATTGGAGAGAGGTTGCACACAGCATTCCGCGATTATGGACTGGACCTGTAACGGTGACGCCCCTTAGGGTGGAGTCGAAGGAAATCCGATATGCGAGCAATTTGCGAGAGTGGTTTGCGCGCTCAGCACAGCTCCCCCTTCCCATTTCCTTCGCAGGGTCTATCAGAAATTGGCGCGTTGATAAATGCCCCCACATAACCGAAGAGGTTCTAAGGGTTGCGTCGCGATGGCGTTCTTTGCGAGTGCGCCGGATCGCCCCGACGTTGTTTTCCCAGCGACTTCCCGAACTCAAGTTTGACGCTCTGGAAGAGCTAGAGCTGTTGGAACCCCCGAACTGGACGGACGATACCGATTTCGACCCCACCACCATATCATCGTTTACCACGGCTCCGCAGCTGCGGAAATTGACCATCGACCTGGCCTGTGACATTCCCATGCCTTGGGGACAGCTCACCGAGATCACTGTGCACAACACCGACGCCCCCCCTGATATCCTTTACCAGTGCACCAATCTCGTGAAGGCATCCCTCAATATCACTGGATGGGTGTCTTCTCCGACCAGCACTCATATCCTTGCCCTCGATCACCTACGTATTCTTTCTGTCACCTTCGCAGCAGAACAGACCCCGGGGATGCCATTTCTGGAGCGCCTATCTGCACCGGCATTGGATGAACTAGAGCTGAATTTTATGTTTCCAACCGCCATGTTCTGGGATGAGGCTACGTTCACGGCGTTTCAGCTGCGCTCTCCCAATATCACCAAACTCGAGATCCGCGACTGGGGCACACATGCGCCGTCCAATGTTATCATAGCCGCCTTTCGTCATGCGCCGTTCCTGACACATTTGTCAGTGGACCATTCTTTGGATTCCGTCGACGACGCACTCCTTCATGCTCTGCGCTACACCCATGGTGTGGAGCCTTTGGTGCCACGCCTGCACAGTTTGGCGCTCACAGCACTGGAGGCGGGCGAAATGTTTTCGGAAGATGTTCTGGCGAGTACGATCGCATCGAGGTGTTGGACGGATGAGGACCTCGCGTCGCGCTCGAACCCGCCCACCGTTGTCCACTTGGGATGCGTAAAATTGAGCAGTCGGGCGCACTCGAACTTTCGATTCAGTAAAACCTTTCTGGATGCAATGGCGGACTTGCGGCGAACAGGCCTTGATGTTGAGATTATAGAGGTCGAAAGACACCCATCGCAACGCGGGGATAATGCATAGATGCAGTGTGTATCGGGTTTAATAGTAATGTGATGTTTTTTGAGAACTTGTCCGTATTCACAAGTGCGCGGCCGCCCTCCTAGAAATTTGCATGCGATCCCACCTTCCTAATTAGGTTCCTAGCGGTTGTTTGTTTGTGTTTCAGGCTCTTGTTCCGTTCAACCATTACCTCGCAATCGACCCCTATGGCATCAACGAAGCCTCTATTGTAACTCTGCTACCCTAGGCCTCCGACCACCTCCGATTCATGGTGTCACGGTCTGTTCGCGACTCTTCTTTTCTTTGGTCGATCCTGTAAATACTCGATTTGATGCCTACTTGGTATCCAGTTCCTCGTTCAAAGCTGTTGCACTGCACAGGTATATGCAGGCGGTGTTCTCTTATCTTTGGGCCGCAAATCCGCCACCGCTTTTAACAGACCAGCGTGTGCTTCGCGGGGGCCAACTCTTGTACGGTGCGAGCTAAAAGCGGTCAAGTTCAGAGGCTGCCCAAAAACACAGCAGAAATCGCAATGCCCACTGTCTTTAACCGTCGCGTCAATGCAGCGCCTGTTGCCTTCAAGTAATTACTATTTGCCGCATCTGACCCGCCCTCACATGTGTCGATCTGGTCCCTCCACCCGATTTGATGCCTATCCCGGTCGTTTTGGATCCTCGTTCGGTTGGGTGCCGCACAGCACTAGCGCTGGCGGTTTCCTCAATGTCCTTCAACTTTCGAGCCAAGTCCGTTGATCCAGTTCGCACGTCCTGCTACCCCATCAACTTCAATACATATCTCGAACTGTGTTGCACGCGCCAAATCATCTACTTAGCTGAAACTGAGCTTGCCGGAGAGCGTCGCTCGTCCCGGTCTGATCCTGCTCTGTTCGTCTGCACTCCACCAGTCCCCATATCTGTCGCCCAATTTCGGCCACAAAATTCGAAGACTTGGAACCGTTTAGATGGGCCCCCATCCTCACTGAAATATCGAGCATCATCTCGTTGACTAGAGGCTAGTGTCTAATATCAAACCGGGACCGTGTGCTCGACACTCTTCGCACTATGATGTCTTTGAGTGCGTGTGTACGAAAAAAAAAATAGCTTAGAAAAATAAATTCTTGACTTTTTGAACGTTCTCCTTTACGGCTAGTTATCTGACCATTGAGGGAGGCATATTCGCACTCGATTCCAAAAAATGCAGATCCTCATGGCTGCCATGTGGGTGGCTGTGCTCCACTATACCGCTTGACATGAACGGTTTTGGAGGGGTGCGCCGATTCCTGGCGTCTGCGACGGGGACAGCGTCACCACCTCCTGCAGACCCTCTCCCACTCAAGCCAGGTGCTCCGACATGGCCCCCACAGGATCCTGACGCCGCCAATACCCCATTGTCTCCAGTTGCAACGGCTCCCTTGTCCCTCAGGAAGGACAAGCAGGATGAGCAAGAGGGGTCTCCCAGGTCTCCAGCTCGCATGCAGAAACCTCTTTCAAATGGTCTTCCTTCGAACCCATCTCCAACTAAATCGTCTCCAACGAAGCAATTGCCGTCGCCACTTTCTCGCGTGCCTGCACCCCCTACGAGGCTATCGACTTCTAGGATTGCGACGCAGCCCGCGTTCAGCAACCGCGATGAACTATTAATCAGTCTATTGGCCAGCGAGGCTGTAGTAGATAGCCGCGATTTCGAGATTCTGAGCTCGGAGGAAGTGGAGGAGCTTAAGAAGGTATTGTTTTATTTTCGCATCTCCTTGCCGTAATTCTCGGGAACGCTCCTCGTATTCTACTCGAATGCTAATACTTATTCCTAGGAACAACAAGTGCTGATGTCCCGTCAAGGCGCCATGACCAAGAAGCTCACTCTCGAGACAAAAATCCGAGATGCAGCCCTATCCCTCAGCCGTGTCAACGCAGCCCATAAAAAGGTCTCCAAACAGTCCGAGGAGCAGCTCGAGGCTGCCAATAAGCGCGTTGAGGCTGCCGAGCGCGAGCTCCATCGCGTCTCAGACCGCACGAACGACATACACAAACGCCTCCTCGAGCATCGCGCCGGTGTTCTCAGTTTCTCTGTTCGGAGTATGGAACGCAAGATGGCTCCAGCCGACAGTAACAACAACGACTCGGGTTACACCACTCCTTCCGGTGCGCGCAGCCCCACGGGCTCATCCGTCAGCGGCGCCACCTCCGGGCGCGGAGCTTCCGCGCGGTTTGACGGCGCGCATTTCTTTGCGGGACACGAAAGTAGCGTGGTTCCTACCGGCAAGGACGCGGCGCCCGCAGCTGTCCTGGCGCTCGAGGAGAAGCTCAAGAGCGCCACCGAGGCCCTCGCCGCGTCGAGCGCGAAGCAGGGGGAACTTGCGCGCGAACTGGCGGCGGCGCGGGCGGAGAAGGACGCAGTGGAGGCTGCACGGGCGGAAGAGATGCAGAGCGCGCAGGACACGATTGCGGCGCTCGAGAGTGAGCTGCCGCGGCTGGAGGGCATGGACGAAGAGATGCAGACGTTGGCGCGGGAGAAGGCTGCATGGGCGGAGGAGCGTGAGGCGCTTATGCGCGAACACGAAGACGAGCGCGCGGCATGGGACCGGGATAAGCAGACGGCGGAAGATGAGCGGATGGAGGATCTCGCACGGCTGCAAGACGAGACGGAGCGGATGCGCGGCGAGGATGCCATTGCGCTGCAGCGGGCTCAGGAGGAGCTGGAGGACGGGGTGTCGGCACTGCGCGAGCTGGTCAAGCAGTTCGGCATACCCGTGTATTCGCGAGACCCGGGGATTTCAGCGCTCGCGTCTTCCATTGGGTCGCATCTACAGGGGCTGGCCAGCAAAATCGAAACCCACTCGGCTGCACAAGCTGAGTGGGAGGTTCTACGCCGCAAGTTGGAGGACGATATGCGCACTGGGCTGGACAAGCGAGAGGCGCTATCTCGCGAGGTCGAAGACGCGCGGCGGGAACGCGAGGAGGCTCGGAAAGAAATCCGAGCAATCGAACTTCGCGTCAAGGTGTGTTTGGTCTTTCTTATCCATCTTCCATCCCTAAATTCTCTTAGACTGACCGTGAGACGGTCTCGCTCTCACCGCTGCCTTCCCCGAACCCGCAGCGGGAATTCACGGGCGACGCCAAGCAGCTCATCGCTATGTTGCAGCCCATCTGGGCCATCCTCCCGTCGCCCGAGACGCGCGCGGCCAAGTTTGGCCAACAACGCGGGTTCCGGGCAGGCTCAGGCGCCGTCTCACCAACACTGGGGCCGGCGTCCCCGAATCTCACCTCGCTCTCCGACCTCGACGTGCGGTCGCTCAAGTCTCTGTACGACCCGCGCACGCCGTCCTCCCCCTTGCCCAACAACCCCTCCACCGCGTTCTCCGTTGAGGCGTTCACCGCACGCGTACAGGCGCTCATCGCAGACGACCGCGCGCTCATCGAGCGCCTAGTGCGCTTCGCGCAGGCGCACGACCTGCTCAAGAAGAACGCGGAGCGGGCGCAGAAGCTCGCGCAGGACGGGAGCGGCGCGCTGGAGACGTACCAGAAGCAGGTGCGCACACTCGAGGAGCGCAACATGGAGCTTGCGGGGCGGGTATCGGCGCTGCAGGAGGAGGTTGGGCAGCTGCGCTCGGTGGTCGAGCGCGCACAGGTGGAGAAGCGGGAGGTGGAGGCAGGTGCGGCGGAGCAGGCCGCGACGGTGGCGCAGCTTCAGGAGGCGAATAATGCGCTGAGCGCCAAGACGCTGGCGCTGGCGGAGGAGGCGGCGAAGGCACCCGACGCGATCAGGAAACCGCTCGAGTCGCAACTAGCGGAAGCGCGCGCGGCGCTGGACACTGCGCAAGCAGAGATTGAACGCATGAACATGTCGGAGCAGGGGCAGCGCATGGCGCTGCTGGACGAGCTCAACACCCTGCAGGAGGAGAACGGGAAGCTGCGCGACCAGATACGCGCAATCAAGAAGTGAACGGTAGGTGGTCTCTGTTCACTCCACATCATTATCGTCTCCATTTCGCATCTGTACATATCTCTCGCATTTTGCATCCTATTTAGCCCTCACTGTCGTTGCATTTGCTGTGTTACGCTACCATATATTGTGCTTGTACCAGTCGATATTAATTATTCCCATATACGACCATTCATGATTTCAACGAAAATCTTCTTTCGTGAGAGGTATGTGGCCATTAATTTGGCATTAATATTGGCCTGTTGTTGCATCGATGGAACTACGTTAATGTCTCTCTTTTTTTTTTGGTGTTCGCATCCGGAATGCCCCGCAAGAGATTGAACGCCAACGCTTCGAATCCTGAGAGCTTGAGATATCACCGTGAGATTTAGCTCTGAAAAACCCCTCGGACGGGCCACTTGGCGCGGTTTAACGAAAAAATCTTAGATTTTTGCAGGCCGGCGCTTATTGAGCGCTACGACAGCGAGGAGGCTACAATTAAAAGGCATAATGGCTGCCTGAATGTTTTCTGCTAAAATAATAAGTACAAGGCGCTCAGCCTTGTGCCCCCAGACCTCCCGAGCCTCAACGCCGGCGTCCTCGCTGGTCAGCCCCCACGACGTCCGGGAAGGGCTCAACTGACATTGCCTTACATAAAAGGCATATCTAATCTAATCGACCAAGGGATTTGTACTTACCATGTCGACGCAAGAACACGAGAAGCATTTTACTGCTCTGTCCAACTTCCTACTGCTGCCCGCGGGGCCAAGACTCACTGAGCCACCCCCCATCCCTCTAAGTCTCGATGGGCTTCCTGCTGCGGTGTATCTTGACGCTGCGCTACACTACGTCGAGGAGTATCCCTTTGACCGCGAATTCTACAAGTATAAGCCAAAGAACAGGGAGTCGTACACGTACATGGCAGATTCCGCATGGAAGGAGAAGGCGCGAAGATATTTGCGAGCCTGTATAAATGTGGATCGCAGCACCCTCGCATCCCTCCGGGCCTCCGGCTCGTATGACGCCGCCCACGAGCAGCAGGAATTTATTCGCAAAATCTTCCTCCCGCGGCGTTGGAAGTTGGAAGAGCTGGCGTCCGAGATGCTCGCCCTCGTAGAGTTCGGTGCGTTCTTTCGTCAATCAGTTTACCAGTGTCTGAGATTGTGGAAGTTCGGTCCGAGACCCGAACAGCCTCTGCTGTCTTGACTCCGATGGATACTGGCCCACCTAGGAATCCGACCGTCGTGGATCAGGTATCTGCAAGTTCCAAATCCTTAATGTCAAACTTACTCTGTTGTCTCTAGATCAGAGTCCGTGATGAAAATTGCCGCCTGACCGGCGTCGGACGTGTGAAATCTGGCACCACTGCTGAAGAATTATTGCGACGCCGACAAGCGAGGCAGGCCACGGTTCGGAAACTCCAGGTGGTGCATGGACTGCCATTCCAAATGGGCAAGACTGTTCATCATCCATTTTTTTCTGTTCTTTCTATACTGACTTTCTACGGATCAGTCATTTGCACTCGTTGAGGCGCTCACAGGCATCGGGTGCGAGGATTGGGTGGCCGACAGCATCGAGAACGCTTTTTTGGCGCAGCCGCAAGTGCATGAACTTTTCGGGTCCTTCCAGATTTATCTCGAGTGGATGCCCAATGGCGAAGTACAGTGTTTTCTTTCCAAGTGAACCAGTGAATGGATATGATCTAGATCATCATCCGTGGCCGCACCGGCGCAGGAGACCCCAGACTTTTTTTGGAGATGATAAACAACGACCGCTACCGCGCGTGTGCCCTACCCGGAGAGTTCCTCGATACTCCTGTTCGGCCCCGCTTCACCACCACGATCCCCGACATCGATCCAAAATATTTTGTTCTCCATAAGTTTGTGGGAGATATAGTTTGGATGTGTGGGGGAGAGCCGGTCTCCGACGACGAAGAGGACGAGGAGGAGGACATTACTGTGTCGGACGTCAACATTGGCACGCTTCTAGAAAAGCTCCGATCCCCGGCAATGGACTTGGTACCGCGGGAGCAAGAAATGATATTTGGGTCACGTATGATGCTAGTACAAAAAGACGCTGTTTGGGTGTGATAACTTGCTGTTAGCCTGTTGTACATTTTTTTCTGAGAGAGGAGTTGACTAGTCTAATGATCTTGTGCCGGCATGGTACAGAACCTGTTAGTTCCTTTTAGGGATCGCGGCAGCAATAATCATCCTTTCCTAATTCGGTTCGGAGCGGCTGTTTGCTTGCGTATATTTCGATTGGGTGATCCGCCTTATTTTCTCGTTTGCCAAATGTCTGCACACCTTCGGAGCCGTCTCGTAGAGCTCGACGCGCAGATTATGGAACAGAGCGCCCGAGTTGTCGAAGAGAAACGTGTGCTGGACGAGCTCCAGCAAACTCGATTCGATGTAGAGCACGAACTCTACGAGACTGCCACCTTTCCAGTCTTAACGCTACCTATGGAAATCACAACAGAAGTATTTCTCCATTGCCTCCGCCTTTTCGACCCACTGTCTATCCCCAATCTCGAAGCGAAAACCTCCGCACCTGTAGTCCTTTCCAATGTGTGTCGCAGGTGGAGAGAAGTCGCTGCCGCCACTCCAGTACTCTGGTCCAAACTGGAAGTTCGGTTCAACAAAATTACCACCGAGATAGTGGCGACACCGGAGTTGGTTGAAGGCCTCATTGACCGGTGGTTGTCTCGTGCGGGAAACTGCCCTCTGTCGCTCGATCTTTCCTTTGGAAATGAGCCCTCACTCAGCCGTCTGCGAGACATCATCCACCGTTGGTCCCACCGAGTGCAGTATATCCGCCTGGACTCGACAGGCTCGCGCCACGATATCAGCCCCCTTGGACTAGACTCAGCAGCATTTCCATTACTTCAAGGTGCCACCCTTGGGCGCTTCCCTGTGCTAGATCCCCTTCCCATCATTCTTTTTGGCAGCGCACCCTACCTCCATACTCTGTGTCTACGACACAAGGGCTTCACCTCTAACGACATTGCGTTTCCGTGGTCGCAATTGACCAGGTTTGAAGGAATAGTCGCAGATTTGTTACTGTTCACCTTGGCCCCCAACCTGACCGAAATGACATGCACATTTATCCTCGAGACTGGCGATCTCATAATGATAACTCATCGCAGCTTGATATCCCTCACCATAGGCGACGAGAGTGAGGACGTTCTCGAGTACCTCACTCTTCCCGCTTTACAACGTCTGGATGTCTTGGGGATGGATAAAATTGACTCGCTCGAGCCATTTTTAGTGCGGTCTTCACCACCACTTGTCTCTATCGCCCTTCTGGGTACTCAGTCTTGTTTTGACGACTGGGTCCCATGCATGCCTCTCGTGGCCGGCTCGCTCGAGAGCCTCGAATTCTCGTATGTTCACGCAGAAGCCCTGGACTCCATTTTCAAATGGCTCAGCCGTTCCCTCTTCGACTCCCTCCCAAAGATTCGAGCCCTCACTTTTCAAGATGTAGACGGCTTCTCAACCCTCAGACTCGACGAGTTGGTCGACTTCTTATATTCCGGATCCAGTAAACTACGCACATTCAGCCTCGTCTGGACGTCCAGTCCCTTCTTAGATAGCACGGCGTGTACTTCGGATACCACCGACACAATCAGCGGACACCTCACACGGTTGGCTCAGACAGGGATGGAATTATATGTCGGGACTCACAGCAAGAACTACGCTTTACTCGGGTATGTTATACTATGGTTTTCGACGATAATCTCATTTTTTTTCTAGTGATCCTGCCATTGAGCCGATTCCTATATAAATCCACGAAAGTTGGGAGAAAAGCCAGAAAAAAAAGGCAGAATAATGATGGTAGCCACAATTTCTTGTTACGAAACCCATATATTACTGTCCACCGCAATTATTGGCGTCCATTCATGTGCGTGATCGGTGCTCAGCAATAATGGCGTGCTGGATTAATCCTTTTAGGCTTTTACCGCGTTTACGTATCAAAATTTTTATACCGTAGCCGGATACGTTCTCGTAAAAAGGACGCCCCAGATAGTTCAGCACGTTCGGCGAATTGGAATTGGCCATTTTCTTGTCCTTCCTAATCTGGTTTAGAGCGGTTGTTTGCTTGCGCGTACTTCGATCACCCCTTTTCTGACTCCTTTGTCCGAGTACCTTCGGAGGAGGCGGGCAGTGACGGCGACGGCGAAGGCGACGACGATGAGGATGAAATCCTCAACGTGCTTCGTATCGCGAGCGACAGCGCGCCAGACATGAACAACGAGTAGAGGCGATCTTGGACTGCATAGGGTACAACTGGGGCGTATATCACAATGTACCTCCGCCTCAGAATGCTTTTTTTTCTCTCTGATTTTACGGGGAATTATTGAGGCGGGAACGCGTGAGTTGGGCGGGGGCGGGAGGCGGATTGATGCGAATTTGGGTCTGAGCCGTAAGCCGTAAACCAGTCAACGTAAGTCGGCTTTTGTCAGCTCGGCTCGGGAGCCAGCCGTAGCCGAACCGCGGCAACACTAACTTCAAGTTGTTATTGTCTCTGAAGATGATCCTTTGCCCTAGCCCCCTTTAAGTATGCTTGCGATGCTCACTAGGAAAACTTGGGCTCTGGTCTCTGCTGGCCTCGTCGCCCCATGCTTGGGCGGGATCTTCGAAAATGTATCCGAATTGCCAGGAAATCTCGAATACGACTTTATTGTCGCCGGGGGTATGGCTTATTATTTCTCTATATATCACAGCTCGATGACTTTGGTATAGGTGGAACTGCTGGACTCGTCGTTGCCAATCGGTTGACCGAGAATCCAAAGTTCAAGGTATTAGTACTCGAAGCAGGCGTTTCGTTAGTATTTACAGTCTTTTCATTCGCATTTTTTTGACTCCCGCAAGGAATATCGGCGCTCCAATAGGTTACGAGATCCCATTTCCCTTTGTTTCGAATCTGCTCGGACCAACCGTTTATGAATGGAGTAAATTTTACGACTGTTTCACCAGCTGCCACTGAGAAGCATCAGACTACACCACAACACCGCAGTCTGGTTTGAATGGACGCGTTTTCGATTATTTCAGAGGTTCATCTTTACGGTGCAGCGTGGGACGCCTCTAATCAGTTTTTCGTCAGCGCATATGCTTGGAGGATGTAGTTCACACAGTAAGACACCTTACCATTGCATTTCATCTTTCAAGAGACTGAAATCGAGACGAGACGGCATGATCTACACCCGCGGGAGCGCCGATGATTTCAATAGGTACGCGGACTTGACAGGCGAACCCGGTTGGTCGTGGGACCAGATCCTTCCATATTTCCTCAAGGTAGGGTTCTGCTTTGACCCTCTTCTAATAAAATAATAGTATCATCCAGAATGAAAATTTTTCTGCGCCAGCGGACCATCACAACATCCAAGGCCAATTTGACCCATCTGTACACAGCACGAAGGGGATCACCTCAGTCAGCCTACCTGGGTTCGACTGGCCCATTTTTTATCACAAGGTTCTGCAAACTACAAAAGAGCTCCCGGAAGAGTTCCCGTTTAATCTTGATGCGAATTCTGGCAAGCCTTTGGGTCTCGGTATGTGCGTACGTACGGAGTACGTGTCACTGGAACTTACGTTGCCTCAGGGTGGCTACAATCCACAATCGGGGACGGAACGCGGAGCAGTTCTGCAACATCTTATCTGGCTCCCGAATTTATACAACGTGAAAACTTGCACGTCCTAGTACACGCTCAGGTATCTCAGCTGGTGGACCCTAGCAACGTTGCTGGTAAAGTAGTGTTTGGTGGTATCCGATTCTCACAAGGTACCGATTCAATGTTTCTCATGCTGCCAATATCAGTTGGCGAAATCGCACAGGAGCTTCTCAATTCACTGCGAAAGCCACGAAAGAAATCATACTTTCAGCGGGAACTGTCGGGACTCCAAATATTCTTATGCATTCAGGCATCGGTGACCAGACCATTCTAAAACCACTAGGAATTCCAACTGTCCTTGACCTTCCCAGCGTCGGACGAGGCGTCCAAGACCATCCAGCCTTCTCACTGATCTGGTCGGTCAACTTCACGCAGACCCTGGAGTCGATAACTCAGAACACGACCCGATTTGACGAGGCCTTTGCGGAATGGAATAAATCTCGTACAGGGCCCTTCACGATGTTCGGACCCGCTCATATTGCCTGGCTCCGCTTGGACCCCGACTCTTCCATCTTTGAGAATTTTACCGATCCCTCAGCAGGCCAGGATACTCCCCACATTGAATTGGCATTTTGGGTCCGTGTAATTAGAGCTTCAGACACGGATATCTTGTTGATTTAAACCCATAGCCGGGCGTAGGACTAGCCCCCTTACCAAGTCCAGGGAATTTCCTGAACATCGGGTTGTCTGTAGTAACTCCAATTAGCCGTAAGTACACATGTTGCTAATAACAATACTGTGGAAAGACTCTCAATTTCCTTTCAAGGTGGATCTATCACAATCAATAGCAGCAATCCCTTCGATCCTCCTGTCATCGATCTCGGAATGCTCCAGAGCGACTTCGACCTTTTTACTTTACGTGAGGCTCTCAAACGCGCGCAGAGATTCTTCAAAGCGCCAGTCTGGCAGGACATCATCATCGGCCCGACCCAAAATCTGGAAAACATCACCACCGATGCTCTTGACGCATTCCTACGAAATGCGGTAGCACCGAGCTTTCATCTTGTCGGCAGTGCGGCGATGTCAGCGCGAGATGCTGAAAATGGAGTGGTGGACCCAGACCTGCTCGTCAAAGGCGCGCGAGCGCTGAGAATCATCGACGCTTCTGTTTTTGTGAGTTAACAATTCCCATTGCATTTCCCCGTATTAACCAACGAGATGAAGCCCATAATACCGAGCGCGCATACCCAAGCAGCGACGTATGCCGTTGCAGAGAGAGCAGCGGACTTGGTAAAACAAATGTGGATGTAGTAGGGTTGTTCACAGTTGGCCTTTTTGCACCCTTTTTGGCTATTCTTTGCGCCCTTTTTTTTCGTATTTGGCAGATAATGTAACTGAGTGAACTACAAAATCCAGAAAAAATCAACCCAGTCCTTTTTGAACATTTGAGGTGATATGTGACCTTGGAGGGACGACAGAGCACCCAGATGCCTTTGGTTGCAAGGTACGTGCCGTTGGCGCCGGCTTATCTGGTCTACTGATAAGGACAGTATCATATCTACTAGATACATCGCTATCTAGGAGCTAAATAGCAATATTTGGCGGATAATTGTGCCGCCCGCAGCTTCTTACCGCAAGTGCCCTCCTTAGTGGAGGATATCCTATAGATATCCGTCACTAAATAGAGGGGTTAATTGGGCCTCATAGGTCGACACCAAGCTCTATTACAATGTCGAGGCCTGTTTGCTGCAAATCCTCCATCGTATCCCAAAACTGTGAGGTGAGGTTGACCTCAGAATATGGCGATTCGCTCACTCGTATCTGTCGCCACCGTGCAACGGTGGGCGGCCTCGAGCGTGACACCAGTTCTGCATCTGTCCACCACCGAGACGCAATCATACTCGCAAAAAGATTCTCTGACATCCCATTTCCGGATCTGGACATGTTTGAGAGGGTCAAACTGTGCAGGCGGGGCACCAAAGGCTGTGCATCCTCTGTATAGCACAGCGCATGGAGGAGGGCGTCATCAATGGAATCACATTCGTCGACTGAGAGATGTGTCAGGCATGGGGCGTGAAAGAGGGTGGCTCTCAGAGCATGGGGCGGCAGATATAGCTCGCGCGCGCTGATCTCCAATTTGGTAATATGGGGGGAGCGCAACTGAAAAGTGGTGAACGTAGCTTCGAGCCACTGTGTGGGGGAAGACTGGAAGTACAGGTGTACATCATCCAGTGCAGGAGCCGATAGGTGATCCAAGAGTGAAATATCACCAGCTCTCACAAAGGCGAGAGACAAATTCCGCAGACGGTTGAGGGCAATGATATTGACTCTGGTGGTGGGGAGCCCGGCGGACCATCCCGTCACGAAAACGCGTGCCCCGGAAAGATTTGTGCATTGGGCAAGGATATCGAGCAAAAGCTCTGCTGATGGATCTTCGCTCAGCTGATTTAGAGTGAGATCAGTGAGTTGGAGAAAAGGCATGGGGATCTGACAGCCCAAATCCATGGTCAATTTCCGGAGCCGAGGAGCCGTTGTAAATAACACTATGGCTGAAGGATCATAACCATCGCGCACAATTTTTCCTAGCTCCAGCTCCTCCAAAGCGTCCAACCAGCCTTCGGAAAGTCGCCGGACCTGCGAACTCGGTGCTGTCCCGATCACTCGCAATGAACGCCATCGGAAGGCAACTTGTAGCACTTCTTCCGTCAGGCGAGAACTGATCGCGTGGCGGTCAAGATTTGTAATGGAAATGGGAACAGACAGCGGTGCTGAGCGCGCGAGCCACGTTTGCAAACCATTGGCATAGACTTCCTCCGCGTTGGAGCCGGGCTCCCGGAAAAAAGACACCAACATAGGTCCGGTCCACAGTCGCGGGGTGCTATCTGCAACTTTTCTCCAATGGCGGCAGACGTGCGATACTCGAAAGGCATCCTGGATGTGGAAATAATCCAGGTTCGGATAGTTGGTATCGCGAATCGTGAGCAGGAAGATTTCCGCGAGTAGCTCAACTGGAAGGGCGCGAATGGGGGCGATGAGGGATCGAAGTATGGAGGCGGTAGCGGACTCCCGGTCACGTAGCTCAGCGAGGGCCGCGAGTTGCGACTCGAGAGCGGCAATCTCGTTTTCGAGAGACGTTATCTTTGAATCGGATTCTTCAATCAACTGTTTGATTTGTATTGTTGAACTGCCTCTAGCCTTCTCCTGAGTCTGCTCAAAAAGCAGGGTACGGATTGAAAAGCTAGTAGCAGCCATGGCTTCTGCGAGGTGGTGGTGGGAAGTTATACCGGTACACCGGGTACAGCCAATGATGGACAACGGATCTCGCCGGCCCGAACTTCTTCCTGCTCTGTGGTTCTTACTACTTTTTTTTGAACGACACACAGCTGCGACCACTCTTACCACTCGCCGGAGAAGAAATTGCGCGCATAAAAAATACATAAATAAATAAGTTGCTGCTAAGTTGAGTCGTGCGGGTGAGCCACAAGTCTGACGCCCCTCACGTCTCCCTTCTGCAATTTCTCCAATCCTCCCAGGATTCCAGCGACTCCATTTGGCAGCACTTCATACCGGTTTCCCTATTGAAAGGTGATGTAAGCACTTGGGCCAAAACAAAATGTTTCAAACGCAAAACAAAATACCTTGATAATTCCCTTCTTCAGCATCTCGGGCAGGTTCTTGACCATTGTCTGTTCGCTCTTTTGGAATAGCTCCATCATGTCTGGGGTCGGTGCCAAGCGGACGAACAACAAGTTCTTTTCCTTCACATCGCGGTCCATTGGCGCCGTTGGCTGACAAGTCACGATACTACCCCCCTCGACCACGCAATCGTACGCTGTGTTTAGTGCCGAGAGGTCTATGGTATGGTATACCACCCTGACCGGCTCCCTCAAGGCAGTGGCCAACGAGTCTAAGGGAACGTCGCTGCGATCGATGCATTCGGTTGCCCCGAGCTGTTCAAGATACTCAAAGTGCGCTTTCGATGCGTACGCGACGATCCGCGAGAATCCGACGGACTTCAAGAGTTGGATGGCTACTTTGGTGAGAAGTCATTGGCATGGCTGAGGAAAGGGAGCTGCCCACCGAACTGTCCCACCGACGTTCCTCCCCCAATTACGAGCGCGGATTCACCCTGCGGCGGCTTGTCCCAGGAATACGCAGGGTTGAGCGCGAGGCCGATGGGCGCGGGCGCAAATAAGCCTATGCACGCTGAAGTGAACGGCATCGGAATGGTCGCCACCTCGTCAAAACTCGCGTTCTCTGGGACCTGAATCCGAATCGGTGAGCTTTCCGATGCTCTGAATTTATTTATCAACCACGTACGGGAATGAGAAAGCCTGCAGCAGGGAGGATGGTGTATTCCTGGAATCCGCCCTTCATGGCTCTACCGAAACTAAATCCCAGTCAATACATTGGATACATATCCGGTGGCCCGGTGCGTACACTCTGTCCCCTTTGTTGAAACCTTTGACACCTTCGCCAATGGCTTCGACCGTGCCGGCAACGTCGTTTCCGAGCACGACTGGGTATTTATCGACCAGGATGTCATACTCGCGCTGGATCCAGTTCGCCGGATTCAGTCCGACAGACATGGTCCTTATGAGAACCTCGCCCTTCCCGGGTGACGGAATCTCGCGAGCGCGAAGAACGAACGGAGCCTTGGGAGATTCGACGACGACGGCTTGTTGGGTAGACATGGGTAAGTAAGCAGGGAACTTATATTGGTCGGTAGGTTGGCGACGCATTTATATACATTTCCCGGGTCCGGCAAGGTCATACGTATTGAGTATGTTACTCGGGAACCTTTCCGAAACTGGTGCTACAGTTCAACTATACATACAAATGGGGATACAAACCTAAAGGGAAATGTGTCATACGGTTTGACTGTCCGTGAAGTACCGGGTGAACTGATGGCCTTCCCGTTCCAGTTCAAAGTACTGGTAAAGTCCAGTCCATGTTTTCTACTATTGGAACTTTTCGTCGTCGCCGTTGCCGTGTTTTGAAGGCCTTTCAACCTTTTTTTTGGTACTCGATTGGCATTGTCTGAGCTACATAAAGGGAAATACGTCATACGTACGAACCGGCTCCTGCACGGTGAAGAAATACAAGCTTTGGCACCTTATTGCATCTTAGCATCATTTAAATTGATCCTCGTAGCAGTATTTCCTTTGCCTCTCTTTTCCTACTGAAATGTACCAGAAGTGGTTTCCTGGATGTCGAGGTTCGGCACACGGCGTCTTCCGTCTTTCCAACATCTGAAAAACAAACAGGAGAATTTTAACTAACCATAAAGGGCCACCGAATAAAACCGTGAATATTAATTAATTCCAGTCATTTATAAGCCTGTTTGACGGCATCCTGTTTCTCTTGTCCCTTCAACTTTGGATCTCATAATATACGTGAACACATTCCAGCATGGAGCCTCCTGCTAAATAATTTCAGCATTGTCTCTGTGATATTAGAGCGACTATTATCTTTTCAATCGCGTCCCTGGGAACCTTACAAGCTTCATCGAGTCTTCGGATGAATTTAGTTCGGGAGAGTGTTAGGCAGAAGAGATAAAGAACCTGCGAGCTAAACACGCCGCTGCCCCTTATATCTGATAAATTGTTTCGATGCAATGGTAGGTAACTTAGCTCTGCTATAAGTTACCACCGGGTCTGGTAGCCATATCTCTTACTTCGGTTGCTTATAACGTAGAATTCTCAAGGTATGTTCCCACCTGGCAGATATCTAGGTCGAACTTTTTTCCGAGTATTTATTTTACGGTGACAGATTTGCAAGGGTTTTCATCAAGAGCATTCATGTCCTTTGTCCTTCCCAATCGGGCCCTAAGCGGTTGTTTGTGTGCGTGTGTATACATCCCGATCAACCAGCTCGCTTTTGACCTCGTCATCCAAATTGTATTCAAGATGACCACGCACCTCCGGAGACGCCTCGCGGATCTCGACACAAAAATCCTCGAACAGAGACAGGTGTTGCAGCAGCTCCACCAAACTCGGTCAGATGTAGAGCGCGAGCTCCACGCGACTGCGACGTATCCCGTTTTGACGCTGCCCACCGAAATCACGGCAGAAATTTTTCTGTGTTGCCTTCCAGTCTTTGACCCATTGTGCATCCCCAACCACAAAAGCTCGGCGCCGATTGTCCTTACCGCTGTTTGTCGCCAGTGGAGAGACATCGCCCTCGCCACTCCCGTACTCTGGTCCAAACTGCAAGTTCGGTTCGGTAAAATTGCACCGGAGATCGTTTTAAAACCGACGTTTATCGAGGGGATCATCGACCGGTGGTTGGACCGCGCAGGGAACCGCCCTCTGTTGCTTGAATTCGAGCACAGATCAGGAACGAAGTCCCTCTTTACGCTCAGCCGTTTTCGAAAACTCATTCATCGTTGGTCCCCTCGTGTGCAATATCTTTCTCTGGACATGGGCTGGCACGATATGCGTCCGCTAGACCTAAACTCGGCGAACTTTCCCCTCCTCCAGGGAGCAGCGCTTGCCTGCGACGACGACGCTCCCATCATTCTTTTCAGTACTTCACCCCACTTCCACGACCTCCGTCTGCTATGTGAGCTCACACTTGACACGTTTGCTCTCCCATGGCATCAGTTGACGAAATTTACGGGGATGGTGCTATGGGACTTGCAACTGTTCACCCTAGCCCCCAACCTCACCGAAATAACATGCGGATTTGATTTTGGCGTTGCCGATTTCGTAGTGACAACCCATCACAATTTGAGATCCCTGACCGTAGACGAGGAAAGTGATGATATTATCCAGTACCTCACTCTTCCGGCTCTACGATATCTGGATGTCTCCCACGCGGATGCCTGTCACGACTCGCTCCAATCATTTCTCGCGCGGTCTTCGCCACCCCTAGTCTCCCTGTCTGTTCAAATGAACGACTCGGACGGCTCGGATTCCTATTTTACTTATCTAAACCAATGCACCCGTCTTGTGGCTGGCACACTCAAAATTCTGGAGATTGTTCATGTCTACAACAAAGACATTATTCCCATTTTCATATCGCTCGGTGAATCGCTCCCGAACCTCGAAAGCATCAGCTTCAAAGACTGCGATGGTCCGGTTGATCTCCCCGATCTGGTCCACTTCCTATATCAATTCGATAAACTTCGCACGTTCAAGCTCGTCTGGACATCCAGTCCATTTTTAGACGCGACATTATTTACCGGTCCTTCCACCGGCACCTGCGAGGACACAATCAGCGGTCACCTCTCGCGGTTGTCGCAGAAAGGCATGGAAATATATCTTGGGACCGCCGACAAGGACTACGCTGCGATAGGGTACGTTCTGTTGCAATGGACTACTTGGCGATGATCTCACTGTTCATGCAGCGACGCTGTAATCAACCAAAATCTTGTGTAGATCTATCCATTACATAAATTGCGGTCTTGTGAACGAGTCGACACTTACATCTCGATGTTCTGCAATTTGGGGACATAGCCCTCCATTTATGTGCAACAGAGCATGTTTCCTTGACGGAATCCTTCTGAATCTGTATGGAAACTGTCCCTCGGTATCTTTCTGCAGGCTATATCTAGGTCGAACGTTTTTCCGAGTATTTATTTTACGGTGACAGATTTGCAATGGGTTTCATCAGGAGCATTCGCGTCCTTGGTCCTTCCCAATCGGGCCCTAAGTGGTTGTTTGTGTGCGTATGTATATATCCCGATCAACCAGCCCGCTTTTCGTCAATCCAAACTGTATTCAAGATGACCACGCACCTCCGGAGACGCCTCGCGGATCTCGACACAAAAATCCTCGAACAGAGACAGGTGTTGCACCAGCTCCACCAAACTCGGTCAGATGTAGAGCGCGAGCTCCACGAGACTGCGACGTATCCCGTTTTGACGCTGCCCACCGAAATCACGGCAGAAAATTTTCTGTGTTGCCTTTCAGTCTTCGACCGATTGTGCATCCCTCACCACCAAACCTCGGCGCCGATTGTCCTTACCACTGTTTGCCGCGAGTGGAGAGACATCGCCCTCGCCACTCCCGCACTTTGGTCCAAATTGCAGGTTCTGTTCGATGAAATTGCACCGGAGATCGTTTTAAAACCAACGTTTATCGAGGGGATCATCGACCGGTGGTTGGACCGCGCCGGAAACCGCCCTCTGTTGCTTGAATTCGAACACAGAAAGTGATGATATTATCCAGTACCTCACTCTTCCGGCTCTACGATATCTGGATGTCTCCAACGCGGATGACTGTCATGCCTCGCTCCAATCATTTCTCACGCGGTCTTCACCACCCCTAATCTCCCTTACTGTTCAAATGAAGCCATATTCTACTTATCTACAACAATGCATCTGTCTTGTGGCCGGCACGCTCGAAATTCTGGAGATTGTTCATGTCTACGACAAAGACATTTTTCCCATTTTCACATCGCTCGGCGAATCGCTCCCGAACCTCGAAAGCATCAGCTTCAAAGACTGCGATGGTCCGGTTGATCTTCCCTATTTGGTCCACTTCCTATATCAATTAAATAAACTTCGCGCGTTCAAGCTCGTCTGGATATCCAGTCCGTTTTTCGACGCGACATTATTTGCCGGTCCTTCCAGGGGCACCTGCGAGGACACAATCAGCGGTCACCTCTGCGACAGCCCCTATATCAATTAAATAAACTTCGCGCGTTCAAGCTCGTCTGGATATCCAGTCCGTTTTTCGACGCGACATTATTTGCCGGTCCTTCCAGGGGCACCTGCGAGGACACAATCAGCGGTCACCTCTCGCGGCTGTCGCAGAAAGGCATGGAAATATATCTTGGGACCACCGACAAGGACTACGCTGCGATAGGGTACGTTCTGTTGCATTGGACTGCTTGGCGATGATCTCACCGTTCATGCAGCGACGCTGTAATCAACCGAAATCTTGTGTAGATCCATCCATTACATAAATTACGGTCTTGTGAACGAGTCGACACTTACATCTCGATGTTCTGCAATTTGGAGACATAGCCCTCCATTTATGTGCAACAGAGCATGTTTCCTTGACGGAATCCTGCGCGGAAACTGTCCCTCGGTATCTTTCTGCCGGTCAGTCTTTAGTCCACCCAATTCAAGACAAACAGGCTGCACCTAGCATATATTGGCAGCTTCCAGAATAAAAGTACCCAGCGACCTGTCGTATTCAAAGATAAGTCTTTCGATAGACACAGACTTACTTTCGATACGAAAGGCTAGATTCGAGCCCAAGAATAAAAACAACTGAGACCACTAGTACGAGCCGGTCGAGCAGATTGCCCGTCTTGGTCTAATTACCGACCTAGGCAACGAGCTTCAGGGGCTGGAACCGAGGATCTAATTATAAGTTCAGATGTGCAACATTAATTTTATTTAAAGATGCGGTATAGATGTCCACCCAAGCCGCATTGAAATATACCGAACCAAGCCGAAATGCACAGCGCTCGGGCGCTGATAGGTTAATAAGATTTGGGGACGCTCGGAAGTAAAGGTTTTAATGGGGGTTTACAAACAGCGGTTGTTCAGGAGGATCTGTTTGCGCCGTTCCAAATTATAGGTGAGATCAAGGTGAGATAAAAATTGCCAGAGATAATGGAACACCGCGTGCAAGATCGGATCGCCGTTACTAGTAGCAGGGCTTGCTGCCTGTTGCTTCGAAGATAGCAGAAGCGCGTGTACCCGTCAATGAATGGGAGTGATCGTCGTGCGACAGATGGTGTTGACAAGGCCGCCAGACTGCGTGCCGGAAAATGGGAATTGGATTTGAGCTCAACTGTAATGGAGCGCAGAACGCCACGGGCCTCTGCAACTTGGCTATTGTCGACACCAATCTTTTTCGTTGGTCCAATCCACTGGGACCAGTATACGATAAGGTAGCGCGCATGCAACCTGAGCCAACATTGAGCGACATGGGGCGTAACAGTGAGGCAGGACAAAAGGTCCTTGTTTGAAAAGAGGCAAAAAAGAAAGCGGCGGTTTGAGGAGAAGACTGAAGGAAAATGAGTCCAGCTTGGCAAGTTTTTAGAGTTGAGTCTGAAGGATCGGCGTGTTCACAGCCACGGTGATGGATCGCCGTGGTGAGCCACTCGGAGTCACACAAAGTCACACTACTCTCGCTCGCCATCATCACTGGCGTCCCGCATTGGCTGGGTCCTCCTCGGCCCTAATGACCCCCGGTAGGTAGGTAGGTAGGTAGGATTACACGGCACGGTCCCCCTTAGGAACGCCCCGGAATCTCAAACATACTACGCCGCTTCTTCTGGTTCCATCCCAGGAACACCGAGGTTCGAATGCCGCTGAAAATGATGATTGATCGGGTATCGCTTCAGGTCGTACACATTTTTCTCGCGCCTGTCCTTTGCCGACCAGCGGCGAACTGACATCTAGCAATCCAATTCAATACTTCCGCGCCGTCGCCCGCTCGAAACTCTGGTCATGTCTTCTTTGGTCCCATCCACTTTGCAGCGGTGACTCATTTAACAATTCCAAGCTTCTGGCAATGCGTATGCTCAGCCCTTACACGACCTATTATACTGCCGTTCTTGGGTCTCGGCGAACTGCTGTCAGCGCCCATTCGCCTCGAGCTGATGGTTGAGCATTTGGGTGGAGTGGATCGAAGGATTTCAAGCCTGTCAATATTCGCGAGTATCCATGTGCTGCTTCCGTCGGGTTTCTAACTCCGCGGTCTCGTGGCGAGTTCCCAATCAGCGCCCATTCTGCGCTCGAGCTGATGGTATGTATACATATTCTTCGTTCTCAAAGTGGATCGTCGTTTCGTGATGTAATGGAACGAATTGGTTAAGAATCTAGTTTGACATTAGCGCGCAAGAACGACCACGCCTCCTCCTCCACCATGCCTATGCCCAAGCTGCTGAAGAAGTTGAGTAGGAAGAGCTTGAGGGGGAACGACAGCGACGCTGAGACTGAGATTGAGTCTCCCCCACCGCTCCCCCTCACCGAATACGATTCGCTTCCTGAGGATGACCACCGAAACTTCTCGCCACCACTACAGCCATTTCCTACCGCCAATGCATCTCCAGCACCGAGTGGGGACTGGTCACACCAAGTAGTGCGGAGCATGTCCACCGGTACCGTGGAGTCAAGTCAATACACGAATACGAGTTATGCAGGCAGCTCGGTGCACAACAGACGGTCGAACGCCCCATCCAGCGGTAGTCCACAGCCGCGGTCCCGTACGACCTCATACACCAGTAGCCGTCCGGCTTCTGCTGCAATACCAGAAAGCGATCCCCGAGCGCGGATATACTCCCCGTCGCAACTAGGTTATCATCTACCGGTAACACGTACCGGCAGCCCATTCAACACGTCTCCCGGTGGTCAAAGTGGAAGCTCACTCAATATGTCTACCGGTGGACAAAACATCCAACAACCTCAGGTTCCAAATGACGACTTTTCCCGGAATTTGGCAGATGCTTGGCAGGTCGCCAATACAGCACCCAAAGTATCCAAGACCGACAAAATCCTTCAAGTCGCAGGTGAGTCTATGCCCGCTGGCAATGATTTCAACCTGACTCCCATTCAGAAAATAGATTCATGCAAGCGGAAGCGAAGGAAGGGAAACTTGTGGCGATTGAGACTGGGGTTGTTGCGGCTCTCACGGCCGTTGGGGGCATGGAGGCGATTGAACAGGGGCTTCACACCTTTATGGACGGGATTCCGGTCCTAATGAATGCCTTGGACGAAGTGGCCAAAATACATCCATTCATCGGTGGTACGTCCTCAGGATGCATTTTCTTCGGTCTTCGACATATTCAACGGTTTTTATTTTTCATCGTATTCAGTCGCTGTGATGGCATTCAAGGTACCTGTCAATGTGGCATTCATGGTATTTATTTTCTTACTTTTGCGTCCAATAGGCTGTTTGGGCGCTGGAAGAAAAACGAAGGGCCAACGACAAAATGATTCTGTCTCTTCACATGGAAATGAAAGACATGATGGGAGTCTTGACACAGTACGCACATCTCGAAGTTCATAAACTGTCCGTTCATGATTTTTTCATAGACTCAAAAACGTCAAAGACGCAGAGGAGGTCGCTCCCGACGGCTCCAGTATCCGCGGACGGATGCAAGATCTCATGAAGGGGACAGCAGATGACATCAAGTCCTGCGCGAACACATGGTACGAGGACTTTATTTCTGTTATCGTGGTTCTTACCCTTTGCCTTCTCCCTTTTCGCAGTGACGCCTATACCAAAAAGAAAACGATAGTGAAGGTCCTCAAGGGACCCATTTGGGAAGGCAAGCTCACTGCGTTCGTTGGGATATTTACGAAACGGCGAGGTGATTTCGAGTTCTCACTTTCGATCCATACGGCGCTCGGCGTGGATGCTGCGAACCGGGCAATCAGCGCGGTCGACAAGACTACGCAGGAAATGAACGCCAAAATGGATATGATGATGAAGGTATAAAATCCTCCATGCGTAAGACCAGGAGACTTGTTACTTACGTCGATGAAGATGTTCCAGACATTCATGAGTCCAGAGCAAAAAGATATGGCGCGGTACGTTTTCCGTGTCCTGCATTCAGTCGATACTCACAAACCCTAGACTTGTGGAACAGAGGGGTGGACTCCAGGCGTGCCAAGAGAATGACAAGGTTCTCAAAGAGCTTAGCGAGATCGATCAAAAATCTGGGACGGCGACGCAAGGACCAACGGGTTCGAAGGGAAACATGAGCGCGAAATCTGGGCTGGAAGATTTGAAGGATGAATTGGCGACGGACATCGATGCCGCTTTGGAGAAGAATATGAAGTCCTTCGACCGCAAGTTTGAAGTGCAAACGAGGCAGATCATGTATGTGGTCCGCGGCACAACGTTAACTTTTCTGACTCGGCCTTATCTAGCGACGAAATGTCCAAGGTTGTGGAGCGCCAGGGAGACCGTATAATTGGCGCATTAACCTCAGGTCCCCACGACAAAATAGTTGATCCGGTAAGCACTTGTGTGTGAGACTCTGGTGTGATCTGACTGTCGGATGAATCTAGGACGTTCACGAGGTATGCAGCAAATTTAGTAGAATCGAGCTGAGCCACTGACAACCTTGACTTGTTTCCAAGGTCTGGAAAGACATGGCAAGTGTGCTTTCGCGATTTCCTTTCGTTGGCTGACCATGCCTAGGGCTGGAGAGGCAGTATCAAGTCGAGATATTTCGTCATGGCTTTGCGCGACCACTATCAAGAAAGCGGAGAAGACACTGCCATGAAAAGCGAAAAGTCCAGCGAAGATGACTGGGCCTTGCTCTATCTCACCGTTTCTAGGCTGCAGCCGATATCTGAGGCATTCGATGACGACGCCTCTGGATTCGTCACGGTAGCTGAGGCAAACACATTCACAGCCGGTCGTCCACTGGATTGGAGGTATGCGTCGATATCTTGCGGGTATACTGTTTGCTTACGCGCAGAATCAAGTTTGAAGAAGTGGTTAGCTTTCTGGGCCATCGGTACGTATACGACGCGGAATATCTAAAACACGCCTAACCACGTTTTACTTTTTCAGGTTGGCACCAGGTTGGTGGTTTATGTCCCGTGCAAGGCCCTTTTCTGACGTTGCATTCGCTAGTCCATGGCTCGCTACGTTGTGAAAATCCGAGATCTCCTAGCGAAGATGTTCGCCCTTCGACTCCATGCCTTGCCGGCTAATCGAGCATCCGTCAATAAGTACCTCGATTCAATCTACCGCGGCGTAACGACTGTGACCTCGGCACTGAATCCGTGCCTCGTTAATGACGCCTTGCAACAAAAATTTCAAAGTTATGTCGACGCCGAAGAAGCGCGAATCCGGGGGAATCTGCAGGCGATCTCATATGACATTGACGCCATCAACACACTCTACCTCATTGCCGGTCAAGGCCGCATCGAACGCGTCAGTCTCATTCTTTCTTTCCAAGACCTACTTGACAAATTACGCCCACAGTTTCTCTTACCGCTCATTTTCCTCCTTCTTGAACGGGATTTTCAGCTTCTGAGGGCGTGCCAAACCAAGATACTTCACCCCGATGAACTTTGGTGCGATGCTCAGTCCTAACCCCTAGCCATATCCTGATTCTCGCCGTGTAGGGATGCTGCCGACACGATGGGATGGGCGATGATCGCCGCACAAGAGAGGGTTGACCTGTTAGAATGTAGAGCGCATATATTCCCTCTTGCATCCAAATTTGACTGACGACCTCTTGCAGCTAGTTTCAAGCAGCAGAAGGGGGATATGAATCAGCAATTCAAGACCTTTGCACATGGAATTTTTCAATACGTCCATGATCCCTCCGGTCTTTGGGCTCCGAAGCTGGTGCTGGCACAGGATGATATCGAATATCCTTACGACGACCGTCTCGAATCTCCGGATGTCGACTTCTCCAAGATTCTTAATTACCCTCTCGGCACGGACGACCTGGACTGGGATGCTTATGCACCTGCACCACGAGCAAAGAAAATTGCCACTCGCCCGTCCCCCGCGCTCAGGACATTGTTAGGTACCTGGAACGGCTTCACGTATACCCAGCCGGGTTCGTCTCTTCATTCTCAATTCAGTCAAAGTGAAATTGACGAGAATTAATAGAGGGGACGATTCCATCTTCGGGAATGTTATCGTTCGACGTAAGCACCTTGCGGCGATCTTGATTCGTTTTTTTCTCATGTCATCCACGCAGCTTACGGCGACAGGAAGTCTCACATTCGGAGCCTCTGGACGGGCTAACTCGTCGGCATTCAACATTTCCGGCGAGTGCAACGCCCAGCATCTTGATCTCGTCAACTTCACATTCAAAAAAACCTTCCCCGCTCGGTTCGCGCCTCTTTATTTTGCTGGCTCTTGGGACGTTTCTACACAGTGCCTTTCTGGAACGTGGGGAGAGGAATCCGACCCTCGTACCCATCCTGGTGTTTTCGTCTTCAAGCGAATGGCTCCGGAATGCCTGTGCTTCTTCCCTCCTCCGCCGGTTATGAAAGAAAATAGCTCCAAAGCCCTGTGGCAGTTTGCTATCGCCGCGATACGCTATGGTGTTCGTAGGGGAAGGTGGTCTTGGTCGTTTTTCGAAGAACGAGGCCGGAGTCGCAGACGCTTCATCGAGCTTTACATTCGCAGCACCAAATTTGGCAGGCCCTTGGCTCGGAAAGAAGAGGAAGAGCTCGGGTTGCTGAAAAAGTCCTTTACCACCGCCGGTCAGTTCATTCCGCGACCCGTTGCATCAGAACTCAATGTTTTTTGCAGACAGTCGGTTCTATCACTCCATTGCCGAGGATCAGATCAGGAAAACGACTGACCACGAGTAAGTGACGATTTCTGGACTCCTTGACTTGTACTGATGTGTTGACTCAGTGTATCTTGCGATACTTGCCAAGGTTCGTGGAATTTTCCTCATCGAAGTCTTCGTATTTGCTGAAGCTGAATTTTCTACTAGGACACATCGGAGGTTCACGTATATCATGCCTCAGTTGTCGACTAGACTCGGAGGAAACTTTCGACACAGGTCAGTCAGCATATAGCAGTTAATCACTGGGAGCTCATCTGATTTATTCAGTGGACTTCTGCGACCACCCAAGCTGCATGTCAGCGAAGGTTATCCCAAGTGGCTTGACGGTGGGTCCTTTTTGGGCGGTCGCTTGGCCTACTGCTAATACACGAATTTCAGAAACCTCACTTACCCACGCACGATATTGTCAAAGTTCGACGCAATGTGCATGTCCAGCAGTTTGGGAAAACGTATCGCCAGGCCAAGGAGGCGCTCAAAAAAGCGCGAGAATTTTTCCCCGATCCTGATGACGAGAACGCAGAAAACCCCAAACCCATTCCCGAAGCCCCTCGGTGTGCAGTCTGTCGTCGACCTGCTACCCAGCCGTGCTGGTTCTGCGTGCATTGCGAAGGTAGTGCTCTCATTCTACGCGCTCTCTTGTTCTGATAAGGATCAAGGACCGACGTTCATCTGCATAACGTGCGAGCAGAAGAAGAGACCGTTAATCGGCCACAATTTGGTCACCCACGATCTCGTTCGATGCTCGGTCCTCGTTGAGACTGCACCGGAGATGGTGCTGGAAGAGCGGCTGGCTGACATAGAATCCAGGATCGAAAGACACGAAGCGCACATCGACACGAAGCTCCATTCCCTGGAACTCAAAATGGGGGATCGGCTGGGCCAGATGGAGAAGAGATTGTCGGAGATGGAGACTTTACTTCGCGAGTTGGTACATTCCCTACGAACACCTGCCAAACCGTCTCCTGCACTACCGATTTACCCACAAAAAGCTCCATCTTATGACGAATCCTACCAATACCCATAGACGCTTTTCTGCGCGCAGCCGTACATCATATATATGCTGTGTTTTACAATACACTCCTAGCTACATCATATAATTATTGGAGTTGTGTCGTTTCTGTTGCCCACGTTCAAGCCCACGCTGAATATACTTAACACTAAGTACAGTATGTTTGGTTGGCCTACGCACCAGGCCTTCCCACGTCATGGCCATTGGCCACTCGCCCCAGACCTTTTTGGGAAGGCTTCCTTTTTGAGATGGCCCGGCCGAAAGTTGTGCTGCACAAACAATACCAGCTCATCTCTTTCCTCTGTCTCCACCATCTCCTCCCTCGCGATACCCCTCTTTTCCCGACGCTCGACCGCTGCCGGCAAACGCCCCCGCGGCGTTCAGTAGCAACGTGACCTCTGCGCACCCTCGATTCCATGACCCGAGATGACAGGACGTCCGCTGGGTTTTCAGCTGCCTACATGTTCTCTCAGCGTCACGGAGGCGTCGCACCCCGCGTTCCGTGTTGAAACTGCACTGGAGATGGTGCTGGAAGAGCGGCTGGCTGACATAGAAACCAGGATCGATAGACACGAAGCGCACATCGACACGAAGCTCCATTCCCTGGAACTAAAAATGGGGCATCGGCTGGGCCGGCCAGATGGAGCAGAGATTGTCGGAGATGGAGACTTTGCTTCCCGAGCTGGTATATTCCCTACGAACCCCGACCAAACCGTCTCCTGCATTACCGATTTACCCACAAAAAGCTCCCTCTTAAGACGAATCGTATACACATAGACGCTTCAATACTACATTGCTGTGTCGTTTCCGCTGCTCAAGTTCAAGCGCACAAGTATAACTAACAGCTGTCTTTGGTCATTGGTGGGCTGTTAAACCATCGGCACTCGGGCCGACGATTGAAATTTCTCCTGTCTTCACTCATTCTTGTAATGGCGCAGCCGCCCCGACAGCCTCGTGTCCCTGCGTCCGTCCCACCCGGTCGACAGTCCAACTGGAACTCTGCCCCCAATTCATCCGCCGTTAGTCGCCTCGACTGTGCGTATTTGACTTGGTCTCACTTTTGTTTGTAGCCTCAGCGAGCCGCACAGAACACCCCTACGGTTAGTCTCTAAGCAGCCATGTTCTCTCCGCTCACCACATTCCTAGATACTCTCTTCCACCGGCGAGGACTTGAATTTGACATTGGCTCTACACACCCTGGCCGTTGTACAGAACAAGGCGCCCATCTTGCGGACGACCGACCCCAGGGGCAACAACCTCCGTGCGGAGGCCCTCGGGTCCATATTCCCTACCAAGTCCGCACAGGACAAGTTCATCGATGTGCTTCAAGCCCTCATCGCCATCTGCACGGCCCTACCAGGCCCGGATAACGTCGCCGCCATGCTGGCCTGTGGGCCAGAGCATCGCACCATAAAAATTTACTTATGCCAAAACTCCGGTCTCCATTTTGAGGCTCTACGAACCCACCTTGAGCGCGTCTGGGAGCTCCTGCGCGGCATGCGCCCTCTGTCCCTCGCCGAGGACGAAATAACTCCCCCGCGTAAAGCAGATGACCTGAACAAGGACTTCATTAAAGAGCTGGCAACACTTGCACATACCTTCGTGTTCAAAAAAGTCCTGAAACGTTTAACATCAAAACTTGACCGAGTGCGTGTCTTTAACAAGATAGCCGAAGCCAACAGCACGATCTCGGCAAAACAAAAACAGCTTTTGTGGTGTTATCTTTCCACTACAGAAGCAGCGAAATTAGTAGACCCCGCAAAAGACCTTGAGACGCAGCCGTCGTGGAGGGCTCTCCGGGTCTGCATCACCGACCTCTACCATCTCACCAAAAAACCGTCGTATACCGACGATGTCCAAGGCCTACAAAACATTATTCCTCCAGGTTAAGATCACACATCTATTTTCGCCTCGTTATCTCAAGTGATTCCTAGATTCATATCTTGATCTTGACAAGAGTATAAAAAAAGCCATCAAAATCGATGTAGCAGTAATTGCATTGTCGAATCTGGCACGATCCTCCAAGCGAGGCTGGGTCGTGAACTGCGACCTGCAAGTCCAAAACGTACCACTTCCCATGGAGACGACGTTACAGATCCCTTTCAAGACGTTCCGGACCCTACGTCCCGCCAACCAAACCACGAGCGAGTTTTACTCGATGTTGACGCACCGCGCTTGGAACAAGGAAGATGCAGACGAGACTATTGTAAAGGTGGACCAAAAAGTCCACTCAGAGTGCCAGTTAGCGGCTGCACTGTTTGACAACGAAGGGTTGTTGGCTGAGCCTCCCCTTATTCCTTACATCTCCTGCTCAAAGCTCCATTGTGTCTTCTCTTATCGCTGGATGCGTGCATTCAATGACGTCAGCAACAGAATTCTGGGCTTTGACGGCACCCATGGGACGGTTCGGCGGGGATGGCATCCACCGACATTGCAGGACTCTGTGCAACATGCACTTGTGGTCGAGCGTCTCAAATGCGATGTGATATCCCTAATATCTGCCCACTCTTCCGGACATCAAAAGGAAACATCGGATTCCTCGACGTCGTCGATCCCCACGGCCTCGGAGCTCCCCCCCTTCACCGACCAGCGGAGAAGGGCACGCGATGAAATGACGCGGCGGAGTAAGTTTCATGGTCTCACAATACACACGTCCTGACCAGATAACTTAGTAGTCGCGCTCCACTCAATGGCGCCACCTTTACCTGTTCGCCTTTCATCCCCGCCAACAGCTACTATTCCCGCCGTCATCCCTTCTCCCTCCATTGCACCGGTGACACCGCAAGCGCTTCCCCGATCTTGGGCAAACCTCGCCGCTACTAACTCTCAGAGATGGGGCTCCACTGCAAAGCACACGGCACCGGGTACGACCGAGGTGCTTGAATCTACTCAGAGCGTCCCGCAGCCTCCAGCTGCCTCCACCAGCGGGCCAGATCTCAACGTTCCCCAATCCAGCCCACATCCCGAGCTCACAGACCCGCGATGCTTTGTGGGGGTTCGTTGTATTTTATTGGCGTTCTTTGTCTCCTTCCTTACCAAATTCATTCAGGGCGTTTCAAAGGACATTACTGAAGCGATGCTTTCGAGTACGATGCAGCGCTACGGGACGCTAAAGCATATCAACATCATTCGCACCAAAAATATTGCCTTTGTCGAGTTCACGGAGCTCGAAGGTGCGCGGCAGGCTATCAGCGCCTCGACAACCAGCTACGGTGTGTGGTTGGATAAACCGCAAGGTGGACGCGTCCGGTATGCATACCCTTTCCCTCCTTTTCGGTGTGTACGTGGTTTGCTAATGGTATGACGATCATTCAGCCTCACGATCGAGAAGCCGAAAGGGCGGCAGGATTCCAGTGGCCGGGGCGAGGGCAGAGGGGGCCGTGGAAGGGGCGGCGCGATGCGTAGTGGAGGTGCCGCTACTCCTGGTGGGCGGTGAAATAAAGGTAGGAGAACTATTCAATCCGAATTTACAAGCTATTCATCCCTGAAAATAGTTATCAGAAATCTGTTGCCTACGGTCAAGCTCACGAAGTAATGTGTTCGTCGAAACCGGGCAGCTTGTAGGTGTTTACGGGGAACGAATCCGCATCGCAGATGAATCTTTATTCTATTATTTACTAGTAAAAAACAAGATGAAGCCCTTGCTATCCTAGAGTCTCCAATCTTGTCTGCAACTCCGGTTTGTTGCTGCACTTTAGCCGCGCTTTATGCCCACCTTTTTCAGCGACGCAACACGGGGAGGAATCCAGGATCGTCGTAGTATCCCCAGCTGGCCGTGGGGATCTGATTGTGGTCCCCAAGGCGTTGTTCGAGGGTCCCGGACCACCCAAGCCTAGGTCAACGAAATTCAGTGCCAAAATCTGAGCGCCATTTTCGTTGACCTCGTGTCTGCGGACAAAGTACGATCGACTTGTAATTTCTTGGAAATTGACCCGGCATTTCGGCATTTTTCCGTTCTTCGGCCGGAGCGTCCCAAAAGGGAACTCATCCAAAAAGGCTCCGAGTCAGGGGCAGTTTCTTCTTCTTTCTTCACTTCATTCGTCGTATCGGTATGACCTCCAGCGCGCAGCCGCACCGACAGCCTCGGGTCCCTGCGTCCGCCCCACCCGGCCGGTCTCACTGGGTTGGATCTTCCAACCCTGCCCCATCCTCTTCTGCCGTTAGTTGTTTCGCATGTGCGCATTTGACTTCGTCTCACTTTGTTTGTAGTCTCAGCGCACCGCACAAAACACCCCTTCAGTTAGTCTCCAAGCAACCATGTTATCTCAGCTCACCACATTCCTAGAGAGTCTCTACCACCGTCGAAGACTTGGATTTAACCTTGGCTCTACACACCCTGGCCGTTATACCGCCTATTCTATCTACAATTGACAGCAAAGACAACGAATCCCGTGTGGACTACCGTGCGGAAGCCCTTGCCCCCATATTCCCTACCAAATCCGCCCAAGATAAATTTATCGACGTGCTCCAAGCCATTATCGCCATCTGCACGGCCCTACCAGGCCCGGATAACGTGGCGGCCATGTTAGCCTGTGCACCAGAATACCCCACCATCAAGCTTTTTCTGTGTCAGAATGGTGGCCTACCGTTCGGGTTTCTACAACGTCATCTTGAGAAATTTTGGGATCTTTTGCGCCGCATACGCCCGATATCCCTCTTCGAGCACGCAGAAATCACATCCCCACGACAAGGCGATGATGCCGACGCAGATCTCATTCGACAGTTGAACGAACAAGCGCATACCTTTGTCGTCAAAAAACTGCTCAAGCGCTTAACCTCTAAATTTTCCAGAGTGGACGCCTTTTACAAAATGCTGGCGGGCAACGGCACAGTTTCGATAGAACAAGAACAATTACTATTACTCTATCTCTCCACTACGCAAGTGGCGGGATCCGTGGACCTTACACAAGATCTTGAAACACAGAGCTCGTGGAGAGCTCTTCATTACTACATCCCCTCCCTCTACAAGTCTACCAGGCGGCCATCATTTGCGGACAACGTCGATGTACTCCAAACTCTTGTTCCCCCCGGTAAGGATCACACACTTTATTTTCCGTCTTGTTATCTCAAGTGATTCCTAGATTTGTATTTCGATTTGGGAAAGGGCATCAAGAAGGCGGTCAAAGTTCAAGCCGCCATCATAACTTTGGCGGATTTGGCTCGGTCCCCTAATCGAGGGTGGATTGTGAACCGTGATATACAGGTTTATTCTGTGCCGCTTCCCAAGGACGCTACGGTACAGGTTCCCTTCAAGGCTTTCAGAACCTTGTGTCCAACCGCGAATGAGTTATACTCACAGCTGACGACCCTACCCTGGAAAGAAGAAGAATCGGACGAGACTCCAATTAAAATCACCAGGAAAATTCATTCCGAGTGTCAGCTGGCTGTTGTTCTCTTTGAGGACAAAGCGTTGCTCGACGGCGCTCCCCTCATTCCGTACATGTCATGTTCGAAACAACACTGCTATTTCTGTTATCAGTGGATGCACGCTGTCAACAATACTGGTACAAGATTGCTGGGCTTCGATGGCACCCACGGGACAGTTTATCGGGGATGGCATCCTCCGACATTGCAGGACCCTGCACAGCAAAGGGCTGTGATCGAGCGACTCAAATTCGATGCAACCCGCCTTATCCGTACCCATTCTTCGCGACATGAGAAGGAAACGTCATGTTCCTCGACGTCCTCGAATTCTACAGCTTCGGAGCCTCCCGAAATTCTGGTCTCGGACATAGGCGTAGGTGTCGAGATCATGCAGCGGAGTAAGTTTTTATTGTATCAAAATGTGCACATCCTGACAGGATAACATGGCAGTCGCGGCCGAAGCAAAACCGGTTATACCTTCACCTCCGGCAGCGGCCGAAGCAACGGCGGCATCTTTTGGTTCTTCGCCCCCGACAGCTGCCTCCATTGCACTGGGGACACCGCAAGCGCTTCCCCGATCTTGGGCGAACCTCGCCGCTACTAACTCTCAGAAATGGGGCTCCATCGCAAAGCAGACGGCACCAGGCACCACCGAGGTGCTTGAATCTACTCAGAGTGTCCCCCAGCCTCCAGGTGCCTCCACCAGCGGGCCAGATCTCAACGTTCCCCAATCCAGCCCACATCCCGAGCTCACAGACCCGCGATGCTTTGTGGGGGTTCGTTGTATTTTATTGGCGTTCTTTGTCTCCTTCCTTACCAAATTCATTGCAGGGCGTTTCAAAGGACATTACTCAAGCGATGCTTTCGAGTAGGATGCAGCGCTACGGAACGCTAAACCATATCAACATCATTCGCACCAAAAAGATTGCCTTTGTCGAGTTCACGGAGCTCGAAGGTGCGCGGCAGGCTATCAGCGCCTCGACAACCAGCCACGGCGTGTGGTTGGATAGACCGCAAGGTGGACGCGCCCGGTACGCATACCCTTTCCCTCCTTTTCTGTGTGCGCGGCCGTGCTAATGGTATGTATGATCATTCAGCCTCACGATCGAGACGTCAAAGAGACAGGGAGGTTCCACTGGCCGGGACGAGGACGGAGGAGGCTTCAGAGGGCGGCGCGGAAGGGGCGGCGCGATGCGTGGTGGAGGTGCTGCTACCCCTGGTGGGCGGTGAGATAAAGGTAGGAGAACTATTCAATCTGAATTTTCATCCCTGAAAATAATTATCAGAAATCTGTTGCCTACGGTCAAGCTCACGAAGTAATGTGTTCGTCGAAACCGGGCAGCTTGTAGGTGTTTACGGGGAACGAATCCGCATCGCAGATGAATCTTTATTCTATTATTTACTAGCAAAAAACAAGATGAAGCCCTTGCTATCCTAGAGCCTCCAATTTCGTCTGCAACTCCGGTTTGTTGCTGCACTTTAGCCGCGCTTTATGCCCACCTTTTTCAGCGACGCAACACGGGGAGGAGTCCAGGATCGTCGTAGTATCCCCAGCTGGCCGTGGGGGATCTGATTGTGGTCCCCAAGGCGTTGTTCGAGGGTCCCGGACCACCCAAGCCTAGGTCAACGAAATTCAGTGCCAAAATCTGAGCGCCATTTTCGTTGACCTCGTGTCTGCGGACAAACGCATCGTCAATGTAACCTGCTTCAAAACCTAGTAACGGCCGGAAGTATCGACCGAACGCAATGAGGTTTCCTGCGCTGATTCATTTTCCCTTCGCTTCCAATACAATATTTTTTGGATGTCAGGCGAGCAGCCTTGAAATTCGAGAAATAAGCCCACATTCCACTTCATGTCGTTCCGGGTGCAGAGTTATTCGTGGAGAGATTTCAGGGCGGGAAGGATGAGGGAGGCAAGACGCGATCAACTACAGGGTCAGCGAAACAGTAAGTTCAGCGTCGGGAGCAAGACAGCCGTCGACGGGGACAACCGTATGGAACCTTACTGCAAGCGTCTTGGTACATTGCAACATGATCGCTCGACATTTTTCCACGTCGAGGAGGGTGAGAGATGTCAGTTGTTTCCAGGGAATGCTAAAGAGGCTGAGCACGACTGAGTCGCGCAAGTTAATATGCCTCCATCGATGGGCGCTGGAGAGAAGGGTGCTGAAGAGTTCTGTTGTCGATTTTCAACAGAGTTTGCAAATGCCAGCGGGGGAGACGTTAAGCTGCAAGACGGCCACTTCTGAAATCTCTGCCTGCCGCGAACGGGTCAGGTTTTCAATGACAATTTCGGAGGTTAGATTTGTGATGAAATGAGGCGCCGTAATTTTCGTGCGCCTCAGTCATTGGCTCTGCGGATAAGTCGCGACGGCGCTTGTGACTGTTACTTTCGGAAGTCACGGCAAATGACGTTACGGTTTTGCCTCTCACCACCATGAGCTCTCGAACGAGTACCGTTCTTACGATCGCTGGCATCTCTCTCTGCGGAATCGTTGCCTATGCAGTCTATTTTGACTACAAACGACGAACAGATGCCGAGTTCAGAAAAAAAATACGCATGTTCTTTCGCTTTTGCCTGCGCGTTTTTCCCGACCTTTCATCCAGGAAAAGAGAACAAGCGCGTCAATAAGTCGGTAGCGCAATCCAGAGAGGCTTTGGCGGCTGCCAACGAAGTCCCGGAGGACGAATTGCGTGAAGCATTAAAGCTGATCAAAAGCGAGCCTCTACCTGCGAGTCAGGCGGAAAGAGAAAACTACTTCATGTCCCAGGTCGCGATGGGCGAGCAACTCGCCGCTAGAGGCGCGTTGAGAGCTTCCTGCATATATACGCTGTCTAACGGGTTTTGCAGGCGAGCCATTCCACCTTCCAGCCGCTTTGTCCTTCTACCGGGCGCTTTCCGTGTATCCATCAACGCCCGAGCTTCTTGCTATCTACCAAAAGACAGTTCCCGAACCCGTCGTAAAGGTTTGTGTTGTGCTTATTTTTTTCTCGCTCTTGAACTGAGATTTCCCCCAGATGATCTTGGGCCTGGTGAATCTCGACGTGAGTTCTTCCCCCGCAGTACAAGATTTGGGCATCGACGAAGTCGGCGATGCAAGCCCAACGAGGGGGCCCCCGTCAGAGACGTCCTCGCAGGAGTGGGACAAGGTCACTGATCCGGGATCCCAGACCCCTGCCTCGTCATAAACATACAAGTGATGCCATGTAGCCACCATATACATCCACTTGCCCCCCGCCCATATCTCTACCCGGCAAAAGCACTGTTCTAATAAATTAATTTTTGGCCTGTAGCTTGCAGCGAAGATCGGAGCATATTACGAGGCTTTCCCTCCGAAATCTACAAACGTTACCCTCCAGTCTCGTCCTGCAACCTCCGACACGTCCGGTCCTGAGAGAGTATTGGTTTTGACCAAAGATGTTGCGGCAGGCGAAGTCATTTACAAGGCAGGTTGCTAGCCGTGTGTTTTCAGGGCGAGCTCGAACAGAAATCTACGCAGGAGCATCCGATGCTTGCATGTTTGGATTACGACCTGCAAGTCGCTGGGACATATTGCACACATTGTCTGAGGGAGATCCAACCGTCTATAGGCTCTCTCTTTCTCCTCTCATCTGCCGGCACAAAATTTGCCTTCTGCTCAAAACCCTGCCAGGTTCGAATCGTTGGATTTACTCTCAGTCCCTTCCACTAATTCCCAAACTCTCCTAGGTCGCCTCGAAAGCGCAGTGGTTTTCTCTTTTATTCACCCTGGACCCGCCGCTGCCCGCAGTATTGGAGCTGTCTCAGCTGGCGCCTACGCCCGCGGCCCTCGAAGTCCGACGCGCCGCTCAAATCAAAATCTCCACGTACCTTGAGAAGGACAAGAGGGTAGGGACGCTGCTGATGACCAAATTCATTGCGAGGCAGCTCACTGCCGCGAATGGTAAAGCCCCCGGCAAAGCTGCGGGCGATTACACCCAGGCGGACGCTGGGGAGTATCAAATCGAGGATCACATCGAGCGTTGGTCGTCCAATCCGATTGAGCCGCCGCCAGAAGAGTACCCGCTCGTCGTTTCTCTACTAAGAGCGACGTTGCCCGGGCTGGAGTCCTTCATCTCTGCGGAGAGCCACAAGTCCCTCCTCAGTAAAATCGCGTTCAACGCGTTTGGTGTGTGCTTCAGCGGGGGCAGAGATAACAGGGTACGCATCTTTGTTTGTCACCTCTTTAGATGAACCTCGTACAATTCAATGCTCGTTTCCTTGCAGCCTCCATCCACTCTCCGACCAGAAGACGAGGAATTCACCCGCACGCCATATGGCACCGCACGTCAAGTCGGCACGGCGCTCTATACGGTGTCCCCATACCTATCGCACTCGTGTGCGCCGAATGCGCGCCCGTCCTTCTCGACTGGCACGTCCGAGCTCCACCTGATCGCCACCAAGGACCTCAAAAAGGGCGACGAGCTTAGCATCGCTTACGTCGACGTCTCTCAGCGCGCGGGGGAGAGTACGGCCGAGTGTCGGCTGCGAAGGAGAAAAGAGCTGGCGCGCGGGTGGAAGTTCCCTTGCGCGTGTTCGCGCTGCGTCCAGGAGGCTTCTCAAAAGCAACAGTAAGTAAAAAGGCAAGGTTGATTGCCAGCTATACACGCATCTTATCTATTGTCGATAATATTAATACACACCACTCATTCATTCATGGTTTCCACTTGCCGTGAGATAGCCAATGCGCGCCAAAAAAAATGCAACGAAAAGTTGACTGATAGCTAGCTTTTAAAAAGGTGGATGTAAGGTTGTAGTTACAGTACGCATTAGTTTTACACGTATGTAGGTAGGTAGGTAGGTAGGGTGGCACAGAGCTAACAGAACAGCGGGTTGTATGTACATTGATGTGGGCAAGATGCAATGGGTGAGTGGATGGGCAGAATGTTTCTGAAAGCAGAGCAATTAGAAAAATAAATCGTATACGTACATACGACGAGATCGCTGAACCAGTTGAGGGCTCAGGCGGGCTCTTCATGACGCGAGACTGCGCCACATCCCCGAGTCGGGCAGGTCGCTGCGCGCCTGGAGGATCTCGAGCGCGCGCCGCCGCCCGCCACGCAGCGTCTCGTCGGCGGACGCGCTGGTGATCGCCGCCGCCACCGCCGGCTCCACGCCTTCGTTCTCGTCTCCCTCCTCCTCCTCCTCGATGACCGAACCGTCATCTGCAGCAAAGTCCAGCGCTCCGGGATCCATCGCGCGCTGGAGGTTCCGCTCGGCGTAAACCGCTCTACGGACGGAGCTCGACGGGAGCGATGCCTTGGGGTCGGGCTCTGGCTCGTGTGCTGCGGACGGCATCGTCTGTGGACGGTACGACGCGAGGCTCAGGTTCGCACGCGGGTTCACAATCGGGCGGATGTTGATGGGCATAGAGCCGGGCATGCCTGCTTGGCTTGAGCCTAGAGTAGCGTGAGGATCTGCATAGGACACCGCATAGAAAAAAACATACCGTTCACATGTGTTGTAGGAGGCAATTCGACGTCGACATTCTCGTCCTCGTCTTGCGCGTAGCTATGGGGACTGACGAGCGTCCTCCATTCCACACTGCCCTTCTTCCATCCGGGCCGATGACTGGGGGTATCTGCGGCTACGAGCCGCCGTATCTCTTGATCACGCGAGTCGAGCTCTTCGTCCAATGGTTCCTCTTCCTCCTCTTCAGATATAGACTCGACCGGGTCTTCTGGCGGCGAGGGGCCTCGCCGCGGCGGAGCGATGTGGGATGGGACAGGGAGGGACTGAGGCCTCAACCCCGAGAAAGACTGGGGCAGGCCCGTCGAATCCGTAGGCGGTTTCCGCGCCAATGTTCTCCTGGGCTGGGGCGGGCGTGGCTTCGCCGGCTGGTCCATAAGCATCATAATCGCACCCTCCGTCGTCTCCTGCCCCTTGTCCGTGTCGAGCTGGAACATCATTTCTACGCGAAATCAGCTATATGGACGCGAGAATAAAATTCAAGACACGCACCTTCGCCAATGTTCCGCGCGAGCCGGGCTTCTTCCTCCTCCTCAGCTCTGACCTCTCTCTTGATCGTCACAACCGCGGGCTGCGACTGGAAGGTGACCACCTTCCGCTGCTTCCCCTTGCCTTTGTCTCCCGTGCCGAAAGCTTCCGCCTTCTGCGCGTTCTCATCCGAATGCGGCGCTTCCACACCATTCTTGTTCCCGTTCACAGTGCTCGGCCCGGCACGCGACGACTCGGCGTCATCGTGATGTGGCGCCGCCGCCGCAGCAGAAGAGGATCCCGCAAGCGCGTTCTCGCCTTCCCGCGCGCGCCTGCTCCGCGCCAAGTCCTCCTCGAGGTTCTGGAAGTACCGATAGCTCGCGGCCGTGTTGATGTCGTCGTTGGCGTTCCGCGGGAAATGCAGCACGGACGCTTCCGCGAAGATGCGCGCGGGCGCAGTGGTGGAGAGCTGCATGCGCGGCGAGCCCGCGAGGGTGGTCGACTCGCTGCCTGAGAGCGTGCGGCTGGAGCCCGAGTGCGTCGATGCGGGGCGCACGGGCGAGGTCGGCTCCGGCTGCTGGGCACGGGGGTGGTGGAACCCCGAGGTCACGAGGGACGCGGAGAGGGAGGAGATCGCAGGGCGGCTGACTTGGCGGGTGGGCGCCACTGGGAGCGGAACAAAGTCGCGGACGACCGCCAAGGCGGGTGTCCCGGGGTTCGTGGGGCTCGCGGGTGTTCCGAGATTGCCTGATGCCGAGCGGAAGGTGGGAGAGCGAGGGGACCGAGGGGAAGTGCTGGTGTCCATCTGCATCTGCTCGACGGACAGCTGGCCATCTCGGAATCTGCGCCACAGAGTTTCCACCTGACGCTTGAGCTTGGCTTCGGTGCGCGCAAGCTGGGCGGTTTTATTCCGCACGATTTCAGCCACTTCGCGCTCGGCGGCAGCACGGTGGGCGTCTGATTCTCCTTTTGCTAAAGCGGCGAGGTGAACAAAAGCCTGGTGACCAGGTGTAAATGGAGGAGGAAGAAATAGTGCGGGGAGATGCGCTAAATAGGACGTTTGAGGGCCATCCTCAGCAGGGGGCTCTGGGGAGGGGGGTGGAGAAGCCTCCATTGGAATTGCGAGTGAAAAAAGCGCCGAATATTGAGGTGATGCTTCAACACGCGCAATGGCATCTCCTTTCTGTAAAAAAAATGAGCCATTCCGTCCCTGCAGTCGAAAAAAAGAGGAATCGCCCTCCGCGCTGGTTGACTCACCAAACATCGAGTATGGACCTCAATCCAGCCCGACGGGGATTTGAGAATATCTTGCTCTACCCAGTCCTCAGTGGGCATAAGAGGGCCGTCCCTTCCGTCTGCGTCTAGAGAGACGATCTGATGGACGCGATAGACGAGAACCCGGCAGATAAGGCAGGTCAAAGACGTGTACCGCGCCCGCCGATTCCGCGAAGCCATGTCTCCACGCGTCCGGATTCGCAGAGTAACCTGCGGATGAGCCTTGAAAAATCGTTTAAAATCATTCCTGCCTGGCCCCAAGGTAAATGAAGAGCTACGAACCACTGCGATGCCCTCATCGGCGACATGGACCCGGCTGAAGTCAGGCGTCGAGACTGGGTCTGTGCATTGCGAGGACCCCGGGGAAACTGGGGTAATACGGACGTTGAGGCAGCCGCATGCATATGCACTTCCTGGCATGGCCACCTACAACGAGCGGAACGGTTCAAAGCAAGTTGAAAGGCAAACACGCAAATAGCCGCAGAGTCACACAGCGGAGTGACATGCGATTTCATTTCCGTTCCGTTTCACATACTTCAACAGGTGAATGAATCATAATAATGCAGGGTGTCTAACAGTGGTTTACTGGGTACGTCTATAATTGTCTTGTTTGCTACCAACAACGAGGTCGGAAAAAGGGCCGTGACCTGATCATCACCGCGAGGACGGTAATATGCAGGTGCGTGCTGGCCCCGGCGGGATGTAGACCGAACACCGACGGAGGGCCGTCGAGATAACGAAAAAAGCAAAGCTCGTCCACGGGGACGTCAGAGGTTAACGGCGCGCAGAATCAAGTTTCGTAAACCCGTAGGTTATCTTGTCTTTCAAGCTCGACGTATGGAGGTCCAGGCATCACACCGCGTGCTCCCAGCCACTGCCGTGGTCAGATGCGCGATGGCTCGCAGAATTCCAAGATTGACGGCAGTTCTCGCAGTCCCCGTAGATGGCCCAGCAGATTGTTCGGTCGGGAGCTGACCGCTTAACTGCTAGTGGAGAAGAGGTGATGTTGTGGTTGATGACTTGCTATAAAGATTCTGCAGACAACCTATAGATCAGAGCACGAGACTAAACCAAATCAGTCTTGGCAGGACAAGATGAGAAGCAACTCGATCTTGACTGGATCGTCAAGTGATAGAATCAGGTAGCGCCACTACGCGTCCAAAAATGCGTCAAGGCGAGGCGATTTTCCCAGGATAGAAAGAAGTAACAGCTTTGCACCCAGAATAGTATGTCGTCGTGCCGCAGTCCCGCATCGACGGAGAGGTGGCGGAGGACGGACCGAAAACAAAGTCTAAACAGTTACTTATGTTCAAGGTTGAGGCTGAACTTGAGGCCGGTTTCTCCAGTAGTTTTGCTTTCAAAGTGGGGGGACCGTGTGGAGGTTATCCATTCTGCCTGTCCGTCTGCGAGAACAAGACAGCGACGTGGAGCCGTTTGGCAGGCCAGTGTACCGAAGACCGAGATTGGGCGTTTGAAAGTGCCCCAAATGGAGGATACTTTAAGACATCGCTTGGACAGCACAAACGTTGCCGGAAATACGTATGTTTGTTGTGCTTTGACCGACATGATAGCATCCAACTATTTCCCTGGCCATCTTGAGGGGAAATGGTTACTGGCATGGCTTTGGGCGACGAAGAAAGCAAGCCAGAAACCGCATTTCAGGTTTCGAGTCGCAGTCAGGCGAGACCAATGGCGTTTGTCTTGCTGTAATCAATCTCATGTGCACTATTAGAGAAGCCACATTGCCACGCAATGTTGTTTCAGCAGCCGATCCACCAGATGAGTTCGAGACAGCTGAAAAGACAGAGTACAGTCTTCGGCACACATCAGAATCTTGTTCCCGGATCAGGTGGCGCAGTAGAGTGAGAGTTCTGTCTTGAAACCTTAGGTACATGTTTGTTGTGTGGTTCACCGTATTTTGCTTTGACCCACAGAATAGCAACCAACTATTTCCCTGGCCATCTTGAGGGGAAGCATGACTTTGAGCGACGAAGAAAGCAAGCCAGAAACCGTATTTCAGGTTTCGAGTCGGAGACTCATGTCGTTTGTCTTGCTGTAATCAGTCTTATGTACACTATTGACAATACTATTGAAGGAGCCACATTGCTCCACGATGTTGATTTCAGCAGTTACGACCAAGATCCACCGGATGAGTTCAAGACAATTGGAGGGACAGAGTACATATCTTGTTCCCGGATCAGGTGCCGCAGAAGAGAGCGAGAGTTCTGTCTGGGAACCTTGGGTACATCTCTGTGTTCCGTCCGAGATCAAGTGGTGTATTATTTGAAGCTTGCGGACCGCCCAAAGATAAGGGCTTGAAAATTTGTTGAGAATGGGACTCAAGGCTGGTCGGAGAGGTTTGAGACGGCATGTGGACCGAGAAATACCCATCGAAATCCAGAGGTGGGTCAAACATGGAGGTTGAGAACAAGATGCACCTTGTTGTAGACGATTGAATACGGAAGCTCAAGTCGGCAAGCCCCAGGCACATTCGGACTAACCATCATGTCCGCCCCAGCTGCTGCTGTTGCTCCCGCAGCCCAAGGCGCGGCCGAGCCAGAGCAATCCACATTCCGGAAACTATTTGGAGTTGCCCAGGTCAGTCCTCCCGACTCGTTGTCAAATTTTGAGACTCTGAACGCAAAATTACAGCAAGCGTTCATAATATGGACTATCTCGCAACTAGGTTCGCGCCCTTGGCTACCCGAATAGCATCTGTTAACCACAAGAGTCGCCCGTAGCGACCAAATATTTTTTCAATGCGGGCCCCCGCCCAAGGCGCAAACACCTGCCGGCACACCTGAGATCGACCCGCGAACGCTGCCCCCGGTTCAGGCAATCCCCGCATGGCACCTAGGCCAGCCGCTCGACATGCACGTCTTCCTGTCGACCTCGCCCATCGGTGACGTCTTCTCGTCGAAGTGGACTTCCAGCTATCGAAAAGACGAAGATGAGGGCCTGCCCAATTTCGTCTGGAAAAACTTGACTTTTGGCGACTACAACGACGCACGTGTGGTAGAATACGACATCAAGTTCCCGCCGGTGCGTGCTGCGTTGGTGTCCTAGCTCTGATTCGGTTTTATTTATTTTTTTGTCGCAGAGCGTTTTAAATAACGGCTCGTTGTGGGCGGACATATTCGTCACAAAAGATGGTGCGAATCCGGACCCTCAAAATCCTGCATTCAACCCGGAGAACGTCCACCACGTCCGGAAACGTAGGGATTTATTTCTCGGCTTTGTATGTCCGGCAGCTCAAATATATTCTAGTTCTGTCACCGCACATATTGAGGCTGAAGGTACGCAAGGAGCACAATCTCCTCAAGGGAAATGCGACGGAAGAACTGGAGGAGGTCAGTCAACCTCTCTTAGGAGTAGTTATGGACTAATTCCGATGCCCAGGCCGAGCCAGACGTGATAACGGCCCACTGGCATAGCGTGAGCTCTCTACATCTCCCCATTTCCGACGTTCAGCTGACCCATATTGTAGAACGTTACTCTGGCCCTAATTTCCGATGCCGCCGTAGTACCCTACAGCACCCTCCCGCCCCCACTCCTCGAACGTGCGTGAAACAAACGTTTTCGGCTATTTTATATTCTTACCGCCGTCGCAGACGTGCACCTCATCCCTAATGTGCGCGACGACTCGGGTACCCGGGGGTTCTACAAACCCATCGTCTTCCCGAACGAGTTCTGGCACCTCCGCTCGCACTACATTGAGCTGAACGAGACCACGCCGACGCTCCCGCTCCAAATTGTGTTCCAGCCGATGTCGTTCATGAAGTTCCAGTTCGTTAATCCCTTGTTCCAGTCTCTCCGTCTCGCTGAAATACGTACCCAGGATATACGCCTCGATGTCACATGGCTTCAAGGAAGCGGCAAAAACTCAGGGCGCATCAGCGGGGGCGGAGCTCGACGAGGTGAAGCGCATGCTGCTCGAGACCAACCCCTGGTTCCTCGGGTTGACGGGGCTCGTCAGTATCTTGCACGTTGTGTGGGCATTTACTTCTCCTTTGTCCCGTGAAATCGAACTTGAACTCGCTCCAGGTTCGAGATGCTCGCGTTCAAATCCGATGTCTCGCATTGGCGGCAGAAAAAAGAGATGGTCGGCGTGTCCGTTCGAACGGTAATTGCTTTCACCTCGTTTTTCGGAGGGAAGATCATTTACGGAGAATTAACAGATCATCACGAACGTCTTCGTGCAGTTTATTATTCTGCTGTATCTCATCGATAATAACGAGAACACCAGCTGGATGATTTTGTTCGGCTCAGGGACTGGTGTACTAATCGAGGCGTGGAAGGTACTAAATATCAGCAACCAAGTGTTTGATTCACATACTGACGATCCATGTTCCCCCAGATTACAAAGGCAGTCGATATCACCATTGTCCGTGCCCCGGCGGGCTACACATTACCTTACAAGCTCGACATCAAAGGTTCGTGACCCGCGTATTGGTTTTGCTTGCAACCAACGTTGCTTTCAGATAAACACGTCTTGAGCGAGGACGAGAAGAAGACTCAGGAGTACGTACCGTTCCCAAGCACCTGAGGGCCTTTAGCTGACTAATTTATGCAGATACGACAAGCTCGCCTTCAAATACGTCTCCTGGGTCGCGATCCCCCTGCTCGCGGCCTACACCGTGTACTCGCTGATCTACGAGTCCCACCGCGGGTGGTACAGCTTCGTGATCTCGACGCTGACGTCGTTCGTCTACATGTTCGGCTTCGCGCAGCTCGTGCCCCAGTTGATCATCAACTACAAGCTCAAGAGCGTCGCGCACATGCCCATGAAGGCGATGATCTATAAGACGCTATCTACCGTCGTGGACGACTTCTTTGCGTGCGTTTTTCTTCGGTACCTCTGCCAAGCCAAGTGGTTGACGATGTCCGTGAATGCCAGGTTCTGCATCAAGATGCCCTTCCTGCACCGGCTCGCGTGTTTCCGCGACGACGTCGTCTTCCTGATTTTCTTATACCAGGTTCGTCGTCTTTCTTCGTTCGATCCATCCCAAAGTACGCTAACGGCGGCGCGCCTCTGCAGCGATGGATATACCGCATCGACCCGAAGCGTGTCAACGAGTATGGGCAGGTGCTTGCGACGGATGCGGACGCGGCCGGTGAGACGAAGAAGACGAGGTAGAGAACATAGACGGGGATCCATGTATTGTATTCACGACTAGTTTGGAAATGCTTTTGGCTGATCCGCCTTTTTTCATGTACACGAAATGCGGTGTTGAAATGCAGTTTCGACGTTGGATATCTGGCTCTACAGTGGGATCACCCCCCCGTGTCCTCGTTAACCGCCGCACGCAACAACACACAAATTCGCTGGATTTGTAAAAAAGTAGCGTGAGGCGTCGATTTCTCAGCGTCAAACTCGGTATTGAACCGGAATGCACGTGGTCAGTGGATATATTGAAAGCAATGGCAGCCGCAGGGCGACGCGTCGACTCGGCAGATATGGGGCAAGGCAGCAAGGGTAGGCGCGAGTGTTATAAAAGTCCCCTCACCGCTCGTGAAAATCAACCTCAATTCGAGATCCTCTCATGTCTACTCAACAAGCCATCGTCGTCCCCGCTCCCAAGGAGCCCTTCATAATTACTACTCGCGAGATTCCTACGCCCCAAAAGGGCGAAGTTCTGCTCAAAATACTGTCTGTTGGCCTCAATCCCATCAACTTCAAGCAACGCGCATTCGATTTCTTGATCGATGAGTACCCCGCCGTTCTTGGCAGTGACGTCGCCGGTACGGTCGAAGCTCTGGGCGAGGGTGTGTATGGCTTCAAACAAGGAGACCGAGTGTAAGCCTACACCCATATGAACCAAGGTTTCTTTAATATAATTCAATCCAGTTTTGCCCAAACTCTGCTGGGCGGATTCCAGCAATACCTTGCCATTCCTGCAGCAGTCCTGATACGGGTGCGTAGATGACTGGAATGACTAGAAATTGCCTCGACTTTCGTCTAGATTCCTGACAACACGAGCTTTGACGAAGCCGCTACTTTTCCCATCACGTTTAGCACGGCTTGCGTAGGCCTCTTTGCTCCAGCGCCCATTGGACTCGCGCTCAATCCCACATTTTCATGGGACAAACCGCACCAGGGCGAGTCGGCGCTTGTAATCGGCGGCGGAACGTCGGTTGGTCAATTCGGTCGGCGGTCTTCTTCATTTTAAGCACTCACTTCTCACTATTTATTACTTGCCTTCACAGCCATCCAGCTCCTCAAGTTCATCGGATTCACGCGCATCGTCGTGTACGCTTCAAAAATCCATTTTGACCATCTTAAAAAGCTGGGAGCGACCGAATGTATCGATCGCGCCGCAGTACCGGAAGAGTCCTTAGCAGCTACTCTGAAAACCTCAGTGAAAGTCGCATACGACATTGGAGCCCCGAATTTGACTCTGAACGTGGCGTACGATTGCGTGGTCGATGGGGGAAGTATCGTGACCACATTGCCAACAAGTGTACTGGAGCGAGATTTGGCAGCCAAGAAGGTGGTGCTGGTTCGCGTGCAGGGATACATCGCTGGGCCAGATCTCATGCCGCCCAAACGGGACAACGTCGCTGGATATCTCTCGACAGCGGATCATACGAGATTCGGGAAGTTAATCATCACGAACCTGCCTGAATTGCTAGAGAAGAAGAAGATCACTGTATGTTTCTCTCTATATGTTCACAGCTCGAGAGTTCATTCTATTTAGGCACTTCGCTGCGACGTCTTAGAAAATGGACTTGCTGGAATTTTGGGAGGATTGGAGAGATTGAAGAATGGGAACGTCCGCGGTGTTAAGCTTGTGGGTCACCCGCAGGATTAGAGTTTATTTGAAGTCCTGCTGGGTAAATTCCTGGTTTGGGTCTGGAATTATAACGCTTTTATTACTACCAGCCTTTCGTACAGGCTCAGATGCACCGTTTCCGGTGCCCGTGGATATAGCATTGACGCGGGCTTCCACTGGCTGGCCGCTGAACTCAGGCGCCGTGAGGCGGAAGAACAAAGTAATTGAAATCACGTGATATGACATCACGCGTTTTTGCGCTCACCGGTACCTTGTCTCAACCAAGATCTTCGTCCTTGGTGCCGCCATTCGATTGCAGATTAGACTCCGAGCCGAACATGCTAGCGCGTCTGCTGGACCTGCAGACTGAGCGGGAATCTATCGTCTATCCCGTCTTGTCTCTTCCCCCAGAAATCACCTCTGAAATTTTCATCCGCTGTCTACCATCCGACCGAAAATTGGGCGCCGTCAAGGTAGACGAAGCCCCGCTTCTCATCATGCACATCTGCAGAGCATGGCGGCAGATTGCCATCTCCTTACCCGCCCTGTGGACTGATGTGCAAGACCTGTCCCATTTGTCAAGCATAGCACAAACCTGGTTCAAACGTGCTCGGAAATGTCCCCTTATCGTGAAGATCCGCGGGTCGTTGTTGGCCAACGATACTGCTCGCAGCGTCATGCAAACATTCCAGCGTTATTCGCATGGCATACGTACATTGGAGCTGCATATGGAGGCGCAGGAATTTGATTGTATGTGTTCGCAGCAAGTTCGTGACTTGCCGCTGCTCCAGAACTTGTCGATTCGCGTCAGCGATGGGAACTCGGAGGACGACTCGAAATTTTATATCATCAAGGTGTTCAACAACGTTCCTCTTCTTCAGGAAGTGTCCACCAACAAACGCCCTTCCCTTACCATACTTCCGTGGCAACAGCTCACTAGATTCACGGGCGAATCATACTCCGTGGAGGATTGTTTGGAAGCAATGAACCTCATGCCTAACCTCATCGAATGCGCCTTCTCAGCTTTCACGCCGGAGAGTGGCGACGCGGATCGATTCCAGCCTGTGTCTTATCCTAATATCCAACATTTCACCCTGTTCCAAACCACGTCCGACGATGGCATGCCCGCATCCAGCGCTCATATCCTCACACTTGTCACCCTGCCTGGTTTGCGCATGCTTGAAATCACTGCCACGAAAGATTTCGACGCAGAAGAGTTAGAATCATTCCTCGAGCGCTCAGCGCCTTCGTTGCAGAAACTTGGACTCCGAGTGGATTTCGAAGGTTCCTTCCTTCATATTGCATCCTTCGAGGCCCTCGGCATCACCGAGTTGGAAATCTGGCGCCCGTCCGTCATGTTTCTGGACTTTTTCCTCCCTTTCTTCGGCCGGGACTCGATTCTCTTGCCCCAACTCCAAAAGCTTTCCTTCGTAGACTGCTGGCCCGCGGACTCGAATGACAATGCGGTGGGCGAGTCGTGTGCAGAAAACGTACTGCACACTGCGGCTGAGGCAATTACTGCACGACGGAACATCATCGCAGGGTGCACACAACTTCAGTCATTCCGCCTTGTTTCACGCGGTATATTCTCCCCATTATATCCCCTCGAGGATCTTCTGCTGCTCTACGGGCTGAAGCAGTCAGGCATGGACGTTTACATTGGAACGGAGACCGAGTCGCTCATGTAGCGAAGGTCCGTCAATTCTGTGTATTATGCCGTCCATTTTAGTTGACTTGCATGCAGGCTCCAAGTTTCTTGAGCAGTTTTTTTTTTGGTAAATTCATTGTAGCGCTCGATGGCTACAGCGTCGAAAGAACACCCTGCTGGCGAATATAAAACTTTCAAAGCCATCCTGAATCTTCAGTTTATAGCCAGATGGCCGATTACGGTGTCGAAAAGAACCCGGTTACGATGACGAGCCTTTAAATCACATATGTATTCGCGATTTTTCGGAGCAAGATTCACGACAGGTACAGAATCTGTCTTTCAACAGATTCTAAGGAACAACACTAGCGTTCGGCAGGTGAGGTCCTCAAAAATCATATCCAAAGTCTCCCTGAAAATATTCACAAAAGAAAAATTCGGAAAGTTAATCATCACGAACCTGCCTGAATTGCTAGAGAAGAATAAGATCACTGTATGTTTCTCTTTATATGTTCACAGCTCGAGAGTTCAGTCTATTTAGGTACTTCGCTGCGACGTCTTAGAAAATGGACTTCGTAGAATTTTGGGAGGATTGGAGAGATTGCAGAATGGAAGCGTCCGCGGTGTTAAGCTTGTGGGTCACCCGCAGGATTAGACTTCTGTTGGTTTGTTTGAAGTCCTGCCGGGTAAATTCCTGGTTTGGGCTTGCAATTTAGTATAGATTTGCCTGCCAATTTTTAATGTTGTGGGCTTGGCTGCAGGCTGGAAAGGTCAAGCAAGAATGGTAATGAAATTTTGAGAACTCAACATCTTGGACGTTAATTTCGTCCAGGACTAGCGCAATTCGCTATACAATCCTGTAGCGCCAACCTATCACTCGACTTGCGCTGAAGCCCCTCCAGTAGAACGAGTTCTATAAATACTACTGCACGTTGGCTGGACGTGCAGATGAATCAAGCAGTATAAGACAAGATGTAATAGATTTAGACGAGATTTTGCTCGATTGCCACGTCACTGCATAAACGTGAGATCATCGCCAAACAGTCCAATGCCCTAGAACGTACCCTATCACAGCGTAGTTCTTGTTGACGGTTCCGAGGTATATGTCCATGCCTTTCTGTGTCAAGTGCGAGAGGTGACCGCTGATTGTGTCCTCGCAGATGTCGGTAGCGGAAGGACCGGCAGACAATGTCGCGTCTAAAAACGGACTGGATGTCGACACGAATTTGAACGTGTCCAGTTTATCGGATCGGGAATATAAGAAGTAGACTAAGTCGGAGAAGTTCAAGGGACCGTCCAAATCTTTGAAGCTGATGATCCGGAGCCTTGGGACGGTTTCATTGCTAAGCAATGGAAAAATCAAGGACAAGTCGTCGCCGAAGCCATCCACGAACTTCAGTATCTCAAGGGTGCTGGCCAGGAGACGCAGCCATTGACCCAGATGGTCAAAATAAGATACCGGGTGGTCCCTTCGAACGGACAGGGAGACTAATGGTGGGGAAGACCGCACGAGAAATGACTGGAGCGCGTCATTACAGATCTCCGTATCGGAGACATCCAGATCTCGTAGAGCTGGCAGAGTGAGGTACTGTATGATATCCTCACTGTCTTCGGTTATGGTGAGCGACCTCAAATTGTGATGGGTTATTATCCCTGCGGGAGGGATGTGATCAAGAACAAATGCGCATGTTAGTTCGGTGAGGTTGCCGGCCAAGGAAAACAGCTTCAAATCCCATAGCATCGTCCCCGTAAATTTCGTCAACTGCTGCCATGGGAGAGCAAACGTCGCGGTTTCAAGTGTGAACTCGCATAGAAAATGGAGGTCGTGGAAGCGTGGTGCGGTAGTGAAAAGAATGATGGGATCGTCCTCGTCGTCATCGTCGTTGCATCCAAGCGCCGCTACCTGGAGGAGGGGAAATATCGCTGAGTTTAGATCCAGCGGGCGGAGATCGTCCCGGCCTATATTCAGAGAAAGATGTTGGACTCGTGGACCAATGGTGGATGAGTTCTCGTAAACGACTGAGCGTGAAGAGGGGCTCTTCGAGTTTGCGCTCGAATTCAAGCGACAGAGGACGACTTCCTGCACGGGTCAACCACCGATCAATGATCTCCTCGACCAATGCTGGTTTTAAAACGATCTCCGGTGCAATTTTATCGAACCGAACTTGCAGTTTGGACCAGAGTACGGGAGTGGCGAGGGCGATGTCTCTCCACTGGCGACAAACAGCGGTAAGGACAATCGGCGCCGAGCTTTTGTGGTTGGGAATGCACAATGGGTCGAAGACTGGAAGGCAACACAGAAAAATTTCTGCGGTGATTTCGGTGGGCAGTGTCAAAACGGGATACGTCGCGGTCGCGTGAAGCTCGCGCTCCACATCTAACCGCGATTGGTGGAGCTGGTGCAACACATGTCTCTGTTCAAGGATTTTTGTGTCGAGGTCCGCGAGGCGTCTGCGGAGGTGCCCGGACATCTCGAATGCGATGTTTTGGCGGTACGGTTGGTTGGATGTGGACGTAATCACTCCGAGTCAAGTATATATATACAAACAACCGCCAGCAACCCAATTAGGAAGGACCCAAATGCCTTCGATCAATAAATTCATAGAAGAATAAAGATGGCCTTCAAACTTACTCAGATCTATTCGAATAATTCGCAGTACCTACCCTTCTTCCCGCCCGAGCTCCTAGACGGCAACCCAAGCGCTCAGAAAACGTAAGAGTAAAATCTGAAGAAAATTCACATGTCTGCGCCAATTAAGGTGCTATAGCCGCCGCCTGCTGACGTAGCTGCTCAACAGCTGGTTCTTTGCTGATGAACGATAACTATAATTCCCATGTCACCGGCACAATATGTAATGTCTTTGAACCGGAGTTAGCACTCGTTCAACCAATAGCCTGAGGATGATAACCATAAAGCCGTTCAAAGCCGTCCGCCATTCTCACTCACTTGAGATTGCCGGCGGATATCGCGGATCGCGCAATTGCGTCAGTAGCTGTCATTCGGAGTCATCGTCGGGCGCATTGGGACACACATAAAGACAGACTCAAGTCTCATTCTTTTCCCACAACCAAAATGTCCCCTCAACACACCGAGTTTTTGAAAGATAACGAACAATACGTCGCCAGCTTCGGTGACAAGGGCAGCCTTGCTATGCCCCCGGCCAGAAAGCTCATCATAGGTGAATTTCCTGCTGTTATTCATGCCTTGCACATCAAACTAAAGCCGCGTTCCAGTTACCTGTATGGATGCTAGACTTGAGTAAGCACTTGAAATTCTGGTCTATCGGGATGATAAGTAAATGCCATCTTCCCGCAACCCAGCCCCGCCGCGTTTCTAGGAATAAAGGAGGGGGATGCCCATATAATTCGGAATGCCGGTGGTGTTGCGTGAGTGTTTTCCCAAGCTGGGCATGACAGGTTGGAAATCAAAAATCCGTGATAGGAAGGAGGAGATTCGGAGCATCATAATCTCCCAGAGGCTTCTCGGAACGCGCGAAATCGCTGTATTTCATCACACAGGTAAGCAGGTATACTATTCTGGTGCAGTTCTGTCGAGGACAGCGACAGGTTGTGGCATGTTGAGCTTTGTGTCCAACGACGTGCGCTCGATCGTCAAGGGCGCTGCCGAAGGGGATGCCAACGTGGCTGCAAGAGTTGACGCCATCGACTTTTTGGAATTCAAGGATTTGGAGGCGTCTGTGAAAGAGGATGTGGCGTGGGTGCAGAATGATTCCCTACTCTTGCCCGACACTGTTGTGACGGGTTGGATTTACGATGTGAAAAGTGGAAAGGTTTCTCAGGTCGTTTGATGACACCGCAGGTATTGAATATTCTGATTCAACTTAGTTGTGTACATCAATTGCAACTATAGCTAGCCAAGAACCGATTCTTGAAGATTCTCAAAGACAACTTCCCCTCAATTTCCCACGGTTCAAATTTCCCTCCTTTTTATTATTTTATTTTATTGAATCCAATCTTATTTGCCCCTCGCTGTGAGCAGCACCTTAGGCATCTTACATCACGGATAAACATCTAGTATAGGTAGTGCCAGCATCAGCGGGCAGGAGGACTCGGAGGGGACATGTCCGACCCACCAACATTAGGCAGAGACGGACAGGAGACATTGTCTTGTCGCGTAAAGGAACTTGACCAAGCGCCGTAAATTAGGCCCATAACCGTCTAGTATGCTATCTAGACTTAGTATCCTGCCCACCTTCACGTTACTAGGTTGGGGCAAGCTGGAGAAGGGGCAGCGGACAAACTTGTAATACAAGAAGACAAAGTCATGATAACCGACTCGGATGAACATGCCAGTGCTTCCGAACTTCCACCGCCTTTCCGCGCATTGGGAGTTTCTCCAGTATAGTAATCTACTCTGCGTACCATTACCTGTCTTGCCCCAACCCCGTAACGTGAGGGTGGCTAGGAGACTGGTCTAGAGTCGGGGGCCGTTGCTTTTGAAGGAACTACTGAATTATTGAAAAAATTCCCACGGTTGTGATTTCTTGATAGTGGCAACCGTTGCGAAAATGTTAGACAAGACGACGTCGTTCCTCAACTCAGATGAATTGTATTTGCCGTCCGGAGCTTGGCAACGCTATTTGTTTTCATTGCACCCGGTCCTCAACATGGGACTCCGACCTCTTCTATCTTCCTCTGTTCAAGTCGCCTGGCATACGGTTTCGCGTGGACCGGGATCCAATTCACTCATTATCTATTACAGTTGTTCCGGAAAATAATGAGACCCGCGAGTTTTTTTCCCCGATCACTTTCCAAAACGGAAACATCCCAATTTGGAAATAGCTCGCTACCTCGCTCGTGTAAACCTCTGGACCTCGTCTAGATTGATGGTAGGATCTCTAATCTTGTCTCCAAGCATAATAGTCTTCTGGTCAACAGTGTCCACCTTGAAGAATTGGAGGTTGCGACTACAACTTCGGGGTGCCGCCGACAACATGTCTGAACTTGCACAACGACACCTGAATCCAGTATCTCGCCATTATATGTTTTTCAAATAGAGGAGAAAGGTGAGGTGTGTCCAAATTGGGACAATTCCATTTCGGGAAACGATCGGGGACAAAAAAACTCGTGAGTCTCATTATTTTCTGTAAGCGGCCAAGCCCTCTTCTGTCATGCCACGCGTCAGTTAGTGACCTATGCAGCCGCTATCACAGAATCAAGATTTCCATGTTCCGCCCCGAAGAAGGTAGCTTGATGACCGTACGGGCACTTTTTTGCGGGCTCTAAAATGTCGAGAGATACAAGCATTGCCAGTTCTAACCCTGGATGGCCCTGGGGCAAGGTCATGCATCGAGAACGCGGTTCTAGCGTTCGCGTCAAGGTACAGCTCGTTGTTCTCGGAATTCTGAACAAAGAAAAAAGTTGGCAACTTTAGGACCCGGCTACATAATATTGCATGCAACGAATTCGGGTCCAATCAGCAGTAGCTTGGCGTAAAGGCGCAGCTCGTTGTTCCCGAAATTCTGAACCGAGAGCAACTTTAGGACCCGGTTAATGTTGAATGCACCCGCAATGAATTCGGGTGCAGTCAGCATCCCCACGTTTTGGGCCAGCAGACTATAAGAACGTCCAACGATGACGGGAACACTCACCTCTCCCCTCCTTTGTCTCTTCAAACTTAAGCCATGCTTGCTTCTTTCCTTCCCTTTGTTTCTCTTGGTCTTTTTACTCTCGCCGCCCCAGTGGTCGAGCGTGCAGCTTGTTCGGACGTTATGGTAACGCTGTTTTCAAGCACACAAGATCGTCGTGGATACTTATTGCACGTAGGTCATTTTTGCCCGCGGGACGACGGAGCCAGCTCCGATCGGTGTTGTGGCTGGGCCACCCCTTCAAGCAGCTCTTACAACAGCTTTGGGCGGAAAGTCATTGTCATTCCAGGGAGTGGATTATCCCGCAAGCATTCCGGGATTTTTGGAGGGGGGCGATCCTACTGGATCGACAACCATGGCGACAGATGTAAGAGGTTCGGTGCAGTGGGCGACTTTGACTGACGCGGACGATAGTTGACGAATGCCGCTACATCTTGCCCTAACGTACGTTGCGAGAAAATTGTGGTTGCGCGACGCGTTTAATCCTGCTTATAGGCCGCGATTGTTACCGTTGGGTACAGTCAAGGTGGTCAACTCGTTCACAACTCCGCCAAGCAGCTTTCTCCCGCCGTGTCTTCGCGCATCAATGCCGCTCTCATTTTCGTGAGTGCTATATGAGTAGGCGTCCTCGTTAGCTCACCGTTCGAAGGGTGACCCGGACAATGGCACGGCCGTCGCCGGGATTGACGCGGCCAACACGAAAGTCATCTGCCATACCGGAGATGATATTTGCGCGCACGGCGACCTTATTCTTGAGCCGCACTTGTTTGTTCGGCGCTGCTTTCCTTGATACCGTTCTGAATCCTCTTGTTATCTAGGACATACGGTGGAGACGCTGCAACTGCTGCGGCATTTATTGCCAGCAAGGTTTAGTGCGGAAATCTTTTGCCCAGGGCAATGTAATAAGCTTCCTTACATTGTAAAAATGGGACGGACATTATAAATTGGCATTCTGAGTCTGTGTACAGAGGCGCGTGATAGAGCTTGGTCAGAATTTAAAAAAAGGTTCAGTTGGATGTACGGACCGCATACGTAGGAAAAAGGCAGTCTTGAAGTTCAAAACTTGATTCAATGGTCGGCGTTTGTACGCGAATGTCCACAATACGCGTCTTATGTCCGCGCAAAAATCGCGGGGAAAACAAGGGAAGGCCCAGAAAAGCAGAAACTTGCAATTGAACCTCCAGGATTGAGTAGAAGCCAGTGAACCTCTGACTGTGGAGCTCGGCAGATTGCTCAAACTCGTCACGCCACGGTAATCGATGGAGAATCTAATCTGCGAAGAAATACAGGACGTTGAAGTTAATTGGTGAGCAGGGGAGGCGAGGCTGCAGTTCAGCAGTCGCGTGTTTTGCGCGTTTGAGGGTCGCGACGGTCGGAGAAGAGTTTTGAGCCTTGCTATATATGGAAATCTGCGTCTCTTGTCCTCGACCACCTCTTGCTTCTGAACCACCACCTCATCCACCATGTCTGAAGTCATTGAGGACCCACCGCAACTCCCCCCTTTGCCCCGCTCTGCTTCGAACCCAAAGCCCAAGGGTATACTGAAGAACACACCACAGGCTCCAGGAGCCACCGGTGGACAGTTAGTCTAGAACTCGTTGCGGCATGTATCCCCGGTCTAACTGTTCGCAGCAGTCTACAGTGGGATGAGGAAAACCTCGCCCTGACTGAAATCCAGAAGGATAGTCTTATGAAGATTACGGAACCCAAGACGCCGTATGTCAGATATAACGCGGAAACCGATACGGTGGAAGGAGGTTCGACACGCTCGCTCCATGGGCACATGGATCCCTAGCTAATCAATGGATTGCAGAGATTCCAAACCTGGATTTAAATGGACAGTACATCTGGACGAATGGATCCGGATCCATTCCCGCATCCCCGGTCATCATGTCGCCCTCGTCCACTGGTGCGGATGCTTCTGGCCCATCATCGCGGCGTACTTCGTTCTCCAGTAACGGGAGGTCTGGATCTGTTTCTGGGCGTTCCGGAAGTGCCTCTGGGCGCTCTGGAAGCGGCGCTTCCAGCCGGAGCACAAGCTTCAACCTGCCGAATGAAGCTAGACGGGAGATTCAAGCGGATGAACGTGAGACGGGCGAAGAAGTTGAGCTCGACGAGGAGATGGACGAAGAAAGTTCGTCGGCGTGCAAGTCTTATCTGGCCGTTCAGCTGATTTATTTTTCACTTTCAGCTGCCGCCAAGCACGCCGCTTTCGTTCGCGCACGCGGGCGGCACTACTCCAATGAGGCCGAAGCTATGAAGGTACGCCCTGCCTCCCTGAACATTACTCGACCCTAAATAATATTAGCTTGCGGCCAAACTTCTCGCAGAAGAGGATGACGCCCGCGACGATGATGACAGTCCGATTCCCGAGGTTCCGCCTATGCCCAGGATGAACGGAGTTGGACATTAATGCATCAAACATAATGAATGTACTATAAGCTAGCATTCCCTCTTCTCGTTTTCTCATCTCACATATTGAATGTATCGTTGTATTCCGACAGTCGATTCAAGAGCTCTCTTGTCGATCCAGCGTCCGATTGTACACATTACAAGAAAAATTAGACATAAAACTACAGATGTCGATCCCAAGTAATACACTTGCCCGCCATCGTTTGGATCCTCGAACATTCCCTTCCCCTAAATACATTGTGCCTCCGCGATAGCCGAGCGGCAATGTCCGTTGACGTCGCTAACAGATTCAGTCAATACACCAACTATACATCCACACATCGGTGGGTTGTGACCGCATTTCGTCCTTGTTTTTTATCATTGAGTATTGAATTGGAGCAGCATCTGGCCGGGGAAGGGCCCAGTATCCAGCACAGGCGACCCAGATGCGAGCTCAAAGTCCTATTGTTTGATTTGTTTTTTGTATTGTAATTTTCACCACCGCCAAAGTTGCGCATGAATTGGGATAGGGATAAGGATAAGATAAATGAAACTCGTCAGCAGCAATTAGGTCGAGCGACCATGGATACCTACGTCGACTGTGCGCGCATAAACATCACCACTAGTAACGCAAAATTTATAAACGCACCGTGCATACTCGGTAGTCTGCTGGTGTTGAGCCGCGCGGCCGGCGCTTGGCGCAGCAGCCTGAAGTCGTTGTTGGCGTACGTCTTGGTGAGGCCAGTTGCGGCGGGCGAGCGCAGTAACGAAGCGGGCGAGGTCATCACCCCGAGTATATCGGGCGTGTTCGAGGTAACCTTGGGTGTGCTGGGCGGTGATACTGCGGGATGCAGAAGGCTTTCGATGTCTTGTATGGATAATTCTAGTCGGCTGGGAAGCTCGATGGATGGGGGGATCATGGCGTCGTCGTCATCGAGCCGGATCGAGCCCTTGAGGCTTCCAAGAGAAGCGACGGAGGAACGAGGGAGGAACTCGTTGAGTTTTGTGTAGAGCTGAGAAAGGGACGACACGGAGATACCGCAGAGCGTGTGCATGTTCGAGGCTGCTTGGGTCACGAGCCAGTCCAAAATAGAGAGCACGTTTTGCGCCGTCTCCGCGGTCATCTCCGTGTGCGCAATTGCAGACAGTGTCTGCCCGATTTCGAGCCTCAGCATCTCCCGGTGGTGCGTGTCAGAGTCCGAAGGAAGCTCTTTCAAGACGTTCAGGAGTACGACGGGCTCGTGCTGGAACGCGCGCAGGCTCATCAGGACCAGCGCGAATTTGAGATCAGCGTCAAAGGCGTCGGCACGACCAGCGAGGAGGCGCGTCAGGTCGTTGAGGATGGGCGAGACCAAGTGCATGTCGAGAAGCGACGTGAGGCACGCAGCGAGACCCTGGGATACCTCGGGAACTGACGCGATCGTGGACATACACCACTCGGATATACTAGACGGCGCATCGACTAGGTCGCGGAGAAGCTGAATGATGAGGAACACTTGGTGATGCCTGATCAGTTCGAGCTCGCGAGAGGCCGTGGAGTGTCTAAGACTCTCGAGGGTTTGCGAAAGATGCTTGATCTCCTCTGTGAGCAACCATTCGCCGATCCCGATGACCCCGTCGTCCAGCTTCACAACGCGGGTAATGACTTGGACTTTACTGCCCGGATCCGCTAGACGAAAGAACGAACCGAACTCGAGAAGCACGTTGGGCAGGACCGTCATAACCCATGGATCCTCTTCCCGGGCGGTGTGCGGAAGGATGTGGTCAACCAGAGCGAGCACCTGCAAGAAATGACTTGTTGGATCCCGTCCGCGGGCCTGAACACCATGCTCAAGCAGGGTCCGTAAGACAATCTCGGCGCCGAGTCGGCGTGGCTCTACATACACCTGCGGCTGCGAAAACGTGCACACAAGGTCTAGACACGTCTTGCGGAGGTCCTGCGCCGCCGAGCCGAACTGTGAGTACAGCGCCCCCGCTACATCGGTACACGCAAACACATCCGCAGTGCTCGTGGTCAGATTCCGCAAGGCGCGGCTGGTCAAGGAGAGTGTAGGCGTTAGGTGCATGATCAGTCTGAGGAGATCATCGGACGTCTGGAACAGCTTCCTCACGAGGGCCTGGTTCATGGGTGGCGGGGACGCGAGGACAAAGTGCGCGTTGATGTCGTCCGCGACGCCGAGGAAGATGTCTACCAGTCGCTCGATGAATCCATGCGCATTCTCGTCCCACAGCGTCTCCAGGATGCGCCATTCGCTCGAGTCGGTGTCCTCGAGCTCCCGCCGGATAATCGCCAACGACACCCGGATGGTGCGTAAGCGTCGGATCGAGAGCGGATGGGAGCTGGAAAACGTGAGCTCGTCGATCGCAGCTGGTAAGCCGTCTTCGGCCACGAGGGCGACCTTCCGCATCGAGAGCCGTTCATTCTCAGCAATGAATGATAGCGGCGGGTCGAGCGAGAGTATCGTCCGCACCACGTCATCCCGGAGGATTGCGTGAGGCTCCTTTGCGAGATCGGCAAGGATCTGCTCAGCTAGAACGCCGGACTTGCGCGGTGGTATGTTGTCTGTCGTAATCCATTCTAGTCGACGCGTAAGCTGCCGCAGAAGTAGGAGGTGGTTGACGATCTAGGAACCTTGTCAGATTAAATCCGGATTACAAGACGCGAACCCCACCTCGCGATACCCATCGACGTTCTGCCATAAACGCACTATCGCGAGGGTCTGTGCGCGGCACTCGTCATTACCAAGGCTGTCCGTCCACGCCCACACAGCTAATACACTGGCCACGCCGATAAAGGCCCGTATGAACGCAATCAGGTCATCGTGTGTGACGTCGGCGGGGAGAACACGCCGAAAAAGATGCGGAAGATGGGTCCGGGGCTCAGTAGAAACAGGGTTCTCGGCAAGCTTGGCTACTAGGTTAGGGTGGTTAAGCATGGTCTCGAGCCAGATTCCAATCGACTGCTCGTCTTGTCCGACATCATCGAGCATTTGGGCTGCCTCGGAAAAGTTGCCGCCAGGGTTCGACAATGCACCCTCAAAGGTTTCCCAGCGCCGAATCCGCACGCCGAGGCGACGGGCGACGTCCTTGACATATTTCTCAGTTGTTGGGTTTGCTTGAAGTTTATCGAGTTCATCCAAGAACCAACTGCCGCTAAAGTACCGGGCGATATCTGCGTTTGTGACCGCGTCCAGGAGGCGCTGAAGCGTCGACTCTTCCATAGTGCGGGCATCAAATACGGCGTCAAGCTCAACTTGTTGCTGGGAATAATCAGCAAGACCCGCGTACAATGCTAATTACGGACCAAAAGTGTTCGGGCCATGTCAGGGTGCTGCGGAGCGGAAATGCAAAGCAATTTCGCGACCAAGTAAGCCTGATCACTGCTCTGGAAATACGCTCCTTCATGAATCCGGCGGAACGGGATTAAAAAACACACACACGGACCTTTGGGCCGACAGCGTCTGTGACCCTCGTTGCGAATGCCGAGAGAGATTCGTACGCTATGTCATCTCGCACGGGTTTGGCGGTGTACAATAGGGCCGTTTCCAAATCGAAAGTGTCGTCGTTTTCTGTATCCAGATCCGCATGCAGATACGGAAAATCTGGGAGATCCCAGTCTTCGTTGGACGGTTTTAGACAAAACATGAGGCGGATTACTAGCGCAAGAGGGGGAGAGTCTGGAATGAGCGAGAGCAGCTGGTTCGCGAGGTGAGTTGGGTCCAGCATGCTAGCTGGATCGACAGCCCTAGAGAGCGGACGAGGATGGACAGAAGGCAGAGGCTTTGGTTCGTATGAGGCAGGGACATCTGAGGGCGGCTCTACGGTTTGGCCATAAATGGCTATTGAGATGCTCTTGAATGGGCCTTTGACTATCATCAAGCGCGTGGCGTACTGTAGGCTCGTTTGTAAACCGTAAATTTTAAAGCACCAAGAATACAACAGGCAGATGTATCTGGCCGAAAGATACACACCTCAGTACCCATGTCAACAGAAAAGTCAACCTGACCCCCGGCATACGCAATGGAGGTAGGAACTAACGCGTTCGCCGCGCGCTGCTTGGCCTTGGATTCGGCCGAAGTAGGGAGTGCGTTGAAAAATACATCAAGAAAGAACGCGTCGGGCTCCGTGCATCTGTGCAAGGAAAGATTAAATTTTTTACTCGCAGAACGAGCGCGGAACAAACGCGACGAGCTCGGGCGAATGTTGAGCGAACGGACGCGCGCCTGTAGGGAAAACACGGATGAAGGAGACATGTATAGGCGCAGCAAATCGTATTGCGGCGATACCGGACTCTCCCTCGGGAACTAGGGTGCACCAGTGTAATAGGACCATGGTAGGAGTGCAGGAGACCCAAGAGACGTATCCGAACACGCTTATTCGTTGGGTACCACAAAATTCCTGCCGGAACGCGAAAATTGAGAGTGCCAACAGCAGTGGCTCTATGCAGATGCGCTACGCGGCTGTCGGGCCAGCCACGACGCGCTGGCCGAGGAGAAGAGGCCTCTGAAGTCGGTATGGGGATGAGAGTTGGTTGAGGGAGCGATCAAAGTCCTGGCAACACCGCCACACCTTGGCTTTCTCTTCCACCTCTACGGCGCAAATAACGACCTCCATGGGTTCAGGATATCGATGGGAATATCCCAGGGACAAGGTCGAAGGGAATGTCCACTTGGTCTCTCATTGCCGATCGAAAATTTCAGTCGTCCGATATCTGAAATGTTAACGAAGGATCACGCAACACTACTCAGTGGCAGCAATTCTATTCTCTGTTCGGAAAGCGGATCCAGAACCTATTTGCTAGCAACTCTGAAGGGCCCGCAGTTTTGTCTTAATTCCGACACAAAAATACTTCCTGATTCTTTAACCCCGCTCCGCAAAATTGGCTCGTGGACCAATTCTTACTTCAAGTCGCGACGGTATTTTGGGTGCCAGATCTCCCCGAAATGTGGAGAAGAGGCCATTCTACAACTTAGGACTCCCGAGTCAGGTGGATGACCTGACTGGTGGCAGCAATTCCGACTAGAACCTATCCGCTAGCATATCCCCTCCGTTTGGCCTCAATTCCAACCCAAGAGGATGGACCCCTCGAATCTTGAGATCTTCCTCTACAAAATTAGCTCGTGGACCAAGTTTTATCGACCCAGAGCCGTTAATATCTATCTTTTCGGGATTTGACGCTGCGGAATGCAATAGAAACGACAAATCTTCTTTATCCAATAGAGCCACGAATAGGGCCTTCAGCATACTCGCGGTCTTTTGACGCAGCCAAGTAGAATACGACAAAAAAACTACTGGGAGAAGTTTGGTCTCGGATTAGCCACGAAAGCCATGGTCGACTTTTGACGTATTTGTTTCTGGCCAAGGTCTTGGCTATGGAAAAATGGGCGACCCACGACAGATCCGAGGCTATCCCCGCGTTGAGGGCAGACAGCACCCTTCTCGGTCTCCACCCGAAACTCGTGTCTTCTGTAACGCGCTGCTACTTATGTAGAGCCTCGAGGGCGAACGCATATCGGCCAAAACCACCTGCTGCACAATATGGATCAAAAGAAAATACCCTCATCCTCTTGTAGACTACGCCCCGTTTGTTCGCCCAGCGTGGTTGAGGTGGAGTTGGGCCAAGGCCTCGTCCGCCCCCGTCGGTTCCCGCTTTGCGGACCCCTAGTACACGTTCAATGTATCGCGTAGTTAGCTGCTGCGCCGGCTTTTTGGCCATTTTGAGTTCTCAGAACCGATCAACCGATCCGCTGTCAAAGTGACGCGACGTGATGTGACTGTAGGCTGTCACTAGCGGCCCTTTAATCGGAACTGCGAAGGTTTTTGACCTCGATGAACCGTCCTACCGCAATCAAGCTCCCAGCTTTGGGTATCGACGTCTCCTCACCGCTACGAACACGCCCACGCAGTGGCAGCATCGTCAAGGTCGAGCAAATCGGCGACGGCTCAGTCGAAGAAGTTTTGGACCGAAGCGCGTATGTCAATATCAACGCAGACTGGGTGAATGCAAAAGGTACGCCCTGAGATAGGTACTGCATTGGCCCCATTTTAGACGCAGCTCGCAGGCGCATGGCTCATCCACGTAGTCCTCATTTGCCTTGGAAAACTCATCATCGACACAATCCCTGGGATGACCCAGGAAATTAGCTGGACCCTGGTCCATCTCTTTTATCTGGCCGTGCGTTGCGTTTACTTCTGCTCTTCGGAGGCCACTGAGGGTCTGTGCAGCTCTCGTATCTTATGTTCCATTGGGTAACCGGCATTCCCTTCGAGAATGATTTGCACGGAGGGGCATACGACGATCTAACATTGTGGGAGCAAATCGACGACGGTGCACAGTACACCCCCGCAAAGAAATGGCTCTTCATAGTCCCCATTACGTTGTAGGTCCAGTCCGCATCGGCACAAGAGCAAAGACCTTCCTCATAGAACCTATTCGTAGATTCCTCGCCTCCACCCACTACACAAACTACAACCCATGGCTATTCGCCGTGAACATATCCGCGCTAGTTTTCGTCCTCATTCCCAAGCTTCCGCAGGTGCGCATGGGCCCTGTTACCGCTAATAACTGACGTCAGTGACACGTCGCACACAGCTTCACCGACAACGAGTCCGATTCATGCAGGATGAGGCTTCGGGAATCGCGACCCCTACTACTCCCAGATTTCCTTCCGGCACGAGTACACCATCTGAGCAGCTGCGCAACATCACTGAGGCTCATTTCAAGTAATGGAGTGCAGCTCGGGTGTAGCTCGCGACCAAAACTTTTGTATCAATACACTTAGAAAAAACTAATAGCACAGCGTTGCGTCTATTTAATTAACTGCCTTATACTGCTGCAATCGCAATCTGGTTTCAAAAGTTTGAGCTTGACCAAAGTTGCAAAATAAAATTGACCGCACAGATTTCGCAGCAGCATCAAGATGGTGACTTTCCCTACCGCAGGGATGTACAATGACGCCTTCAATAAGACTTAGCCCGCATCCTCGTGAATAAGGATCCATTACCTTATCCCGAACATCACTCTCGAAATTCTTGTCCGCAGCAACGTTTACGCAAACACACCCGTCCTTCAGCCACTCGGTTTTTACTTTATACGACGCGGTGGGAACAGCAGAAACCACCACATCCGAGATCGCGAGACACTCCTGCAGTGACGCGTTGCTGGGATGGACGACGTGCCGAGGATGATAGCGCCGCGGTAACGTCTCCGCGCCCCGGGGCCGTTTAGTATACTCCTGGTCTCGGGGATTGATCACCGTCTCTCGGCGGCCGAACGAAGACTTACCTGGATGGAGTCAATATCAACGGAAAATACGCGCGCGCCGTCGTTTGCAAGCAGGGCGGCGAGCGGCCGGCCTACCACCTCCGAGCTAGATGAAGTAACGTGAGTACGCAATCGGCGTTGCTCGCAAGGACGCGCACCGGTTGATGACGGTGATGGTGCGCCCGTATGCGCGGTCGCCGTATGGGAGGATCTTGTTGTACACCCCGACGTGCTCGAGGCACTTTACGATCGCAAGTGGCGTGCACGGGATAATGGACTTGACGGTCCCCGGCGGCGGCTCTTCGCTTTCCACTACGCACGCGGAAGCGGCGGACGGGACGCTCGAGGAAATCAGGGACTGCGGCTCGATGAAGCGGATGCTGGGCGGACTGAGTTACGCGCACTAGCATTGTTATAAATCTTACTTGTGGTATAGATTGTAGTGGAATTTGAAGTGCAGACCCTCGACGTCTTTGTACGGGGACACGACCTACCACGAACTTAGTCGACGCGTTTCTTCGACAAGACACAAATACCTGCTGCAGATAATGGTCCTACGAACTCGTGTTATTCAAGCTCAAGGCCGGCACAACAGACAAACCTGTTGTACACCGAAAATTGGGTAATACACCTTGATAGAAAATTTATTACGGTTGAGTCTAAGCCATTTTTCAAACACATCTCGATTGAAGCCCAACTTGGTGCGAGTGGAGACACGGATAAATTAGAATTTGGTCTGTCGAAGATCCAGGAAGATCTGGTCGCAATTCCCAAAGCAACATAGAGGAAACATATTTCGTAGTTGCGACTCAAGTTGGGCTTCGAACTGCAGGATCGATACACACCATAATCCCATCGACATTGTCGTCCTCATTCGCTTCGATAATGGCTTCCTCGACGCCTTCCCCTTCCCCGAGATCCCCCGTATCCGCTGCACCGGTTTTCTTGAGAATGAACTCCACACCCAGATCTTCACATTGCTTCTTGGTGAACTCGGCGTAAAATTTGCTCGGAGCAGAAGATGTCGCCAAGATACCGACCAGACGCGGTCGACGCGACGCCTGGGACAGGGAGAGTTTAACCTCTTCGCGAAACGACGCCGCAATGGGATCTGCCTTGAGAAGAAGGCCTTTTCCGGTTTGTAGCGCCATGGTCAAAGCGAGAGATAGGAGTCACGTTGAAAAAATCAGGTAGTTGTCCTTGTTATGATCAACGGCCTTTCGAGCCGCCCCGGCATTGCCTCAATCGCAAGTGCAAGTGACTCACCATCGAGGACGAGAGCCTAATAGAGGCCCTCCTCGCTGGGCCCAGGAACTAAGAGTTCAATTACATCAACCCAAGCCTGGGCCCTGAACGTTAATTTCAGTGAAAAGTTACTGAAAAGCGAAATCTGCAAGAAGAGCAAATTGAAAAGATCCACCAAGGGTGCTACTATTCCAGCGTTCTAGCACAAGTCACTATACAACCCTGTGGGATTAACCTATCGCTCTGAACCACCTCCAGTAGGGCGAGTTCGATAAAATAAAAGGGCTGCAATATGATGCGGTTTGACCGTGATGAATCAAGGGCATCTGTCCAGGCTGCAGAACGTCGAGCTGTACAGTTTTCCACCAGTCAGTGGGACAGTCAATATCTCAAGGTTGTCTGGCACTGCTGGACCCAAACATAACTTAAATTGTACCTATATACATGGAAACTCATTCTGCTAACAAGAATAGACCATATCTATTGTGCCGAAGGTGCAAAAGCGAGAGATCAGTTCCCAATTTGGCAGTAAATTTGGTCCACGGGTCAGTGGGACAGCCAATTTTGGGTGTCCTGGACTCAATTCTTGCTCAATCTTTCTAAGAATTTGGGAGGACAAACTCATAGGAAATTGGATGTATTTGCCTGGATCACAACTTTCAAAATTCACATCAGAAAATCGGCATCAGCTGTTTAATTTTGGCATTCCACTGAGCGGTGGAAAACTTGTCGACTGCATGTAATTTGATGCATAGATTTACAGAAGACTTTGGTCGAATGCAGCAGATTCGCTGCATGGATGTAAGATTATCGTCAAGCAGTCCAATGCGAGAGAACATACCCTATTGCAGCGTAGTTCTTGTCAGCGGTCCCAATGTATATCTCCATGCCTTTCTGCGACAACCGCGAGAGGTGACCGTTGATTGTGTCCTCGCAGCTGGCGGTGGGGAAAGGACCGGCAGATAATACTGCGTCTAAAAACGGACTGGATGTCCAGACAAATTTGAAGGTGCGCAGTTTATCACATCGGGAATATAAGAAGTGGACCAAGTCGGAGAGGTCGAAGGGGCCGTCAAAATTTTTGAAGTAGACTGCTCGGAGCCTGGGGAGGGATTCAAGGGCGAGAAATACGAAAATGGTGAGCATGTCGTCGTCCAAGCCACCCACCAACTTCAGAATCTCGAGGGTACTGCCCACGAGACGCAGACATTGGCCCAATTGGTCAAAACCGGAGCCCCAGTAGTTCCTTCGAATAGATAGGGAGACTAGGGGTGGGGAAGACCGCACGAGAAATGACTGAAGCGAGTCGTTACAGTTCACTGTATCGGAGATATGCAGCTCTTGTAAAGCTGGCAGAGTGAGATACTCGAGGATATCATCACTGTTTTCGCCGATGGTGAGGGACCTTAAACTGTGATGGGTTATCGCTATGAAATCGGTAACATCAAGATCGAATGTGCATGTTATTTCGGCGAGGTTGGGGGCCAGTGTGAACAATTGCAAGTCCCATAGCACAATCCCCACAAATTTCGTCAATTGCAGCCATGGTAATCTGAATCCTCGGCCGCCACATAGCAGACGCATGTCGTGGAGGCGTGGTGCGGAACCGAAGACAGCGAATACATCGTCGTTACAACCAAGCACCACCTCTTCGAGAAGCGGAAATGCCGCAGAGTCTAGTCCCAGCGGTCGAACATCGTTATAGCCTATATCCAAAGAAAGATATCGCACTCGACGAGACCAACGATGGATGACTTCTCGTAAACGGGGAAGCGTAAACTGCAGCGCTTTTGTGCGCTCAAAGCTGAGCGACAGAGGGCGGTTGCTTGCACGGGACAACCACCGGTCGACGATTCCCTCAACGAGCACCGGCTCCGACACGATATCCGTGGGAATGTCATCGAACCGGACTTCGAGTGTCGACCAAAGTGCGGGAGTGGCCAGGGCGATGTCTCTCCACTCGCGACAAACACTGGAGAGGACAATCGGCGCCGAGCTCTGGGATTTGGGGATGCACAATGGATCAAAGGCTGGAAGGCAACACAGAAAGATTTCTGCTGTGATTTCGGTTGGCAATGTCAAGACGGGATACGCCGTCGCGTAGAGCTCGCGCTCTACATCTGACCGAGCTTGCTGGAGCCGGTGCAGCACGCGCATCTGCTCGACAATTTGTGTGTCGAGCTCTGCCAGACGTCTTCGGAGGTGCCCGGACATCTCGAATGCGATGTTGAAAATTTGGATGTGGACGTCGAAAGCGACTTGAAGCGGGTTGATCGGGATATATACATACGCAAGCAAACAACCGCTTAGAACCCGATTAGGAAGTGTCCTTCACCAAAAAATAAATACTGCGAAGATAGTTGAACGTAGGTATTAAGGCCATGGGGGACAAAGAAACTAAAAAAACAGTACTTATAGCCTAGATAACAACTCTCATACCTAATACTACACGAGTGTACGTCTGCCCAATGGTTTCCGGTCGTTCTTGCACGAATCACCTCCTCGCGAACCGATCCCGCACCTTCTGCCCTGGCCACACATCCTCTACTCTAAGCTTCCCGCTTAGCGCAGTCCAGAATTTTTGCGTTTGTTTTCTTCGCTCTGCAAATGAGGTGAGCGAATTAAATAATTGATGGCGAGCTCGAGAACTTGGAAAAGAAAAGAAACGCCTCCAACGCGCCGCAACGAAATCGCGTAGCACTTGGTGTGTGTCTTGTACATTATTGCCAAGGAGATGTGTCGCATCTGTTCGTACTATGTCGCACTTGAAGTGTGCCGCGTTTGTCGCATCTGGGCCTGGTGTAAGTATCCTGGACGCGTTCAAATTGGGTCGTGTGAGCAAGGCGTGACACAAACGATATCACGATACGGCTTGCTCCCGACCACAACCTTCCTGCTCGTCGCAACTTTCCCAGCTAGGATTTGCAAATCCGGGTTGTCTCCTCTCTTATTCAGTGGCATCACGCCCGTGGCTACTGGCAGGAAGTTTTCTGGTACGAAATGCGGCCGGCCGCGTTGAACCTCAATACGCGGTCTCTGTAAGCATCCGACAATTTTACCTCACGCACCAAATTTCGCGTTCTCAAGAGAAAATAAATCTCATTGATGAATCCGCGTCTGAGACACGACTGGAAAACGCGACTCGAAGGTCGAACATGAGATCATGTGAGCGCTCTATTTGACCTTGATACTTTTCAAGGCCTCTGGTGCCGAATCGGGTCGTTGCGGGCAACAAAACGGCTGCTATCACCCAACGATGTGCATATGTCGTTCACTTTTCACTGGCCCCGCTTCTCCGACCAGTTCCACTACGATGCAATCGAGATGCTCAATACCGCCCTCAACAAGGGCAGCAAGCCCCCAATCATTGCCGACATAATTGAGGTCGTCGAGCTCGAGATGGGAACACAGGTCAGTATATTATATTCGCTTAGCAGACGCGCCGATAATTTACCACAAGTCCTAGCCACCCGAGCTCGAAATCCGTGATATTGGAGACCTGACTATGGACCAGTTCCGTGGAATTTTCAGGCTCACATACGCCGGAGACGCGCACTTGGTTCTTAAGACCAAGGTGCAGGCCAACCCTCTCAATCACAAGCAGCCCGACATCCACCTCATGGCCGGCTCGCGCGGGATGCTCGCCGCAAAGCAGGCCCTTGTCGTCCCCATGCTCCTCCGTCTTTCACACTTCAAGCTTAGCTCCTATGTTGTCCTCGTCGTTTCCAAGCAAAAAGGCATCACTCTTGTATTCAAGACCGATCCCCTCCAGAGCGTGGATATCAACAGCACGTTCGACTCTATTGCCGTCATCCAGATGTTCATTCAGCGCGAAATCGAGGGCCAGCTCCGCCAGATGTTTCGCGAAGACCTCCCCGGAATTATTCACCGTCTTAGCCAGCAGTGGGTCAAGGCCAAGGTCGAAACACCGACCGCAGGCCTTACTCAGCGTAATCTCGGTGCATTGAATTCCCCAGCTGGTGTCCTCAGCAGCGCGCCGCCAAGTTTAACTCGACACAACGTGAATGTGTTTAATAACTCGGCCTCTCCCACCATGCCCCGTACCGCGTCGATTAGCCGTACAAATCTCACCCGCAGATCCCTTCCCCCCGATCCACCCGTCCCCGTTACGCCGTCTGCCCCCGTTAATAGCGACGAGGAACCTCCCTTCGATCCCACGTACGGCCTCCGACCCGATGGAATACGCGCAAAGGGCGTGTTCCGCGAGTTCAAAAAGATGTTTTCGCCCAGGCGCGGCCTTGCCGACCTCGCAGAATCCGAGCAGGAGTCGGTAACAGATGATTTCGAGACGACGTACGATGTGTTGGAGTGGGGCGAGACGCCATCCAGCAGTCACAGCGTTATAGACTCGTCGCCTGAATACGACCACCGCATGCCTGCCGTGGGTTATGGCAGCATCCTGCGGCCTCGGATATTTCACTCCCAGTCCCAATCGCCTTCCCAAGCTGCCCGAAGCCGAATCACCCGAAGCACCACAGAACCTGGTCTCTCCCACCCGCGCCCTGAGCTACCCCACAATCCCTTCTCCGCCGCATTCGCCTCCTCCGTATCACCCCCTTCCTCGCGCTCGACCTCACCGTCCCCATCACACTCCCTCTCCCTCTCCACGCCCCCATCCTCTGCCTCGGCTTACCAGGAGCCGCAGCCGCTCACCGTACACTCCACCCCCGCGCTCGAAATGCTCTCGCATGCGCACTCGCGAAACACACTGTCCCCGTACACGCGCTCCCTTTCGCACTTTGTCGTCCGCAGCGCGCCCCCACGACCTCCTGTAGTCGGCGCGGGCACGGGCGTAGCACGCAAGGGGCGGCGGCGGCGCACGTATCGCATCGGCGGTGGCGCAAAGCAGCCACCAGACGTAGATACAGCTATGCCGCCAGGGCATACGCATGCGCCGTTCGGGTACCCGGACGAAGCGTCCCCCATGTCGCCGTCGCGGTCCGATTTTGATGTGCGTGACATGGATATGTATTTCCGGGACAGTGCTGAACACGCGTCGCCGAATATACGCCCGTCGCAGTTGCACGGGCCGCTGCGGCACAAGGTGTCGTCGCTCGCGATGTCGGCGGGCTGAGGATTCTGGATATTATCCTCGGCCTGATAGGCTGTTGTTCGTATTGTATTTTATCGCGGATTTTTTTAACTCCGCGTTCATTTGCGACATTTCATCTCCCGTTCCGTTAGATAGACATAGGATAAACCTGATACAGCTGATACAATGATACACCCGCCACTCATTCCTGTATTGTACCTGCGCATGATTGTAACCTTATTCTGTCATACACAACCTTACATGTATGATTTGCGACGGACATTATCATCCCTTCGCTGTCCGCGTCATGACCGTAACGTCGAAGATATCGATCAGCAACAGCCTCAGAGGAGTTCTCAAATGTGTTTTGGTTTGGGGCTTGGAAACGCGGTTGTAAAATTTCCCCAGCCAACCCCCAAACCATGAAGCCTTCCGAACAATTTGTGACTTCCGGACAATTTGTGTGATGTCAATTCTTTGTTTTCAAGTAGGATCTGGGACCGCGGTAGTAACATCAAGTCGCGTCGAGCTTTTTTTATATCAAACAATCCAGCGTTTCGCAGTCGATTGAGCTGGCATCGCGGAAGACCAGCTCACAGCTTCTAGGCGTCGTCATTCCCGAACATGGTGTTTGGCAAGCGAGCAGTCCTTCGCAGCTGGAGATTTTCATCGAAAGGTGTCAATATCAATCGTGATGCGGGAAATGGAGTGGATTGAAAGTTAAAATGCCGGATCGCGGCCTATGAGCTGCCCCGTTATCATTACCAGCTGCCAGCGGATGGATGGACAGCATTCAAGTGCGTGCGACTTGTTCGATCTTCGATGACAAATAGAAACTGCTCCCGAGCTAAAGATTCTCGAATGAGCCAGTCAGGGTGACAAAAAAAATGAGCGAGAGGTCGACAATTGGAAAAGCTTCTTGAAGCAACACCGATGGCCATAGATGTACTGGCTCCGCTATTAGCAGAGGATGCATAGAAATGTATTTGTTGCGATGTTACATTTCCGCCATCCACGTAATTCGAGGAGCAGTAGCAGCGAGAGCGTTTGAGGATTCCGAAGAAATGTTGCAGGCGGGAGTCCTAGTGACTGAGTGAGTTTGGGCTGAGCCGATGCGACCATTATGGTCTTTTGGCAATCATATTGACTTTTCAAGTCTCGTTGCCGAGGTCCTTCTCCTTGATGTCGACGTGGTCCTCGTGAGTCATTACTTTTCCAAAATTCGCCAAGTGCTGCTCCCTTTCCTCGCGGCGTACAGAGCCGAAAAGAACCTGCGTGGTTCCCGGTCATTTTCGAGCCCGGCAGTCAAGTCAAAGAGCAACGCACGTCCATCTCCTCGACGGTGACCCCCTTGGTTTCCGGAATGAAGAAGTAGCCAATGCCGAAGAGGAGGTTGAGGACGCCGATGAAGAGCCACCATCCTGTACCGAGGGCATCAGTTTTGAGGCCATTGTTCGCACCGCAGATAAGAAAGCACCGTATCCCATGGCGACAATGGCGAGAGGAGTGCTCTTGGAGATGGCGTACTGCGAGAGGACAGGTCAGACATAAACTTAAAGACAAGGTGGAGCCGCTGGATCACCCACGTTGAGGAGCCAGGTTAGAGCAACAGCGCTGGCCATACCAAACTGCTTTGTGGTACCGTTATGGACCTCTGCCATAACGACCCTGCATTCGGACAATCAGGCATGTCTTGTAGGAACGAGCCACCGAGCGAGAGAATAGCTGGCAAGCGAGGGTAACGCACCAGTTGATGGCGGCCACGGAGACGGAGTAGGATACCACGTAGAGGTAGATGATGGCTTCAAAGCCGCTGTACGAGAGAGCACAATATGTCAGCACGAAGGAGATCACTGAAGGAGGAAGTCGGTATTTCGGCCACACACACCCCTTCAAGCTATCCGGACGCGTGCGGACGGTGACGGGGTATTTGTTGAGCAACCCACCAAGGAGAAGCATGAAGAAGGCCATGAAGAAAGATCCGACAATAAGGATGGTGCGTCGCTTAAATCGTTCGACACCAAAGACCACGAAAATGATGGTGCAGACAAACTTGACGACTGTAGACAAACACCGTACGAGTCGGACGGTGCAGTGGAAGACACAGAACGAGAAATGAGGGACGGACCCGTCAAAATGCCCGAGGCAAGCAGTGATTGGCTGATACCGGTGACTCCGACCGATGCGAAGATGCTGGGGGCGTAGTAGAGGACTGCATTGGACCCGCACCTGCCATTTGGCGGGCATCAGTGCACGCCTGAACGGCAGAAATGAAGCTGTCGTACCAAATCTGCGAAGAAATTGAGCGTTGGGGTCACAGAGGTGTCGGATACGACTCACAAGAGCAGTTGCAATGTACCAGGAGAGAGTAATGCGTTGCCAGTTGCCCTTGGCAAGCAAAATAGACGTCCTGGGCATATCTGGTCAGCATTGGAGCGAAAAAAGAGTTGCCTACGGCTCACTTTTGCTTCCAAGATCCCTGAAAACCCCAAGCTTGCTCTTCGCGGACCTGGGTGAGAATAGCGGCGATTTCGGCCTGGACTTCAGCATCCTCGGTGGGGAGACCACGAAGGCGAGCAAGGGACTGGAGGGCAGCCTCATCCTTACCACGCGCTGCGAGCCATCGGGGACTAGAGAATTATGTAAGCAAGGCCCTATAGGAAAACGAGCCCTTTGAGATGGTGGACTCACGATTCGGGGCAGAAGAAGAGCGTAACGAAGAGGAGACCGGAAGGGAGAGCTTGGAAAGCGAGAGGGAAGCGCCATTGGAAGTTGTCGGTGTTGGCGTAGGCGACGCTGCAGCCGTAGGTAATCCAGTAGGCAAGCATGCCGCCGGTGACGATGCCAAGTTGGAACTAGACACGATCTCTACACGACAACTCGGAAGCACGGGCTATAACTCACGCAGGAAGTGAAAGCACCTCGAAGGCGATTCGGAGCAGTTTCAGCAATGTAGATTGGGCAAAGGGCGCTGCAAATTGATGGTGAGCATCGAAATTGAATGTTGAAAGGGCACAAGCTTCACCTGACGTAGCCGATTCCGAGGCCTGAAACAACACGGCCTCCATAAAGATAGTTGATGTTGGACGTCTGTCCTATTTGAAGAAAGCTTCCCAAAAGAAAGACGAGAGATGCAATCTGCAGTGAAGGTTTGCGACCGAGGTACTTGGAAGTGAAGCCGGACAGGATGGCAGCGATGAAAGCGCCGAGAAACTGAAAACTTGGCCAATAAGCTTCATTCTCGCTCAGACGCTGAACGGTACACACGAGGATGGAGACGATGTTGGATGATAGATTAGCCTTAGCCACAATGCCGAGAGCGCTGCCGTAGAAGGCACGTTGGAAGGAGCTGAGTGCGATGACTCCACCACCAATTCCGCTGAATGACATTACAGATGCTACCTGAGCCGATTCGGCGCATACATATAAACGTACGTATCGAAACCGAAGGTGGCCGATCCCCAGAAACACGCAAAGGTGACCATTAATGCCTGCCAGTCTCGGAAAAGCATGATTACGAGGGCAAACTTGATGTGTAGAGCGATGAAAAGCCTTCACGTGTGCGAGAGCGTCTGAGCAGAGATTTAGAGAGGAGACAAAGAGATGAGATTAGTATCTGTGCGTGAGGAAGAAAGAATATATATGTGTTTGCGAGGAGTTCGGCCATCCTGGTCGACCGGACTTTTGCGCGGCAAGAAGAAAAGCGGCGATGCAGGAGAAAGCCGAATCTGTACAAAGGCCGCCGAGGGTCCAAAGAAGGAGACTCAAAGCAACCTGAGTGTGGAAGAAAGAAGGAACGAAAAGACGCGTGAAATCCACGAAGAAAAGCGCGATTTGAGGGTGAACAGCGTCGTCGCGAAAGACAAGAGCCGCAAGGTGGCTGTGCTCGCCACTGATCGCCATGAGTTGCCTTTGCCCCTAAACCTTTTTGGGACAATTTGGGAACGAGCGGCATTCAAATATCACTCCGAGTCAAAAATACAACTTGGTAAAATGGGTACGGGTGCTGCCGCAGCTGTCAAATACTTGCTTCCTTCCGCATCCCACCGGACAAGGACCTTCTCATGGCTGCACCAGAGACCGAGCCTCACATTCTCATCATCGGGTGAGTCGTCCCTAGTCGCGCATAAACACGCTTATTTTTCCAGAGGTGGACTTGTTGGTTGTTCGTGACTTGTCTGCTTCGTGCTGCTGGTGCTTACGCTGTCTTTTGCGCATACGTGCAGTTGCTCTTGCTCAAGGCTTAAAGAAACGGGGCATCAAAGCAACCGTTTTCGAGAGAGACCCCGATGAAGATGGACGAACTCAGGGATGGTGCGCGCGCTTCTCCTGCTTTTCGGGATGTCCAGGACAGCTTGCTGTGTTCTAGGGCTATAACGCTGCATTGATTAGTCGCTTCCCATCGCGCTGCTTAACCACGGTCTGACGTCCGCTGCACGATTCTGAACGCAGTTCAAGATTTGCTTCCGGAAGACCTCTACAACAAGCTCGACTCTACCGCTGTCGACACAGAGCTCAGGCAAGACGAAGGACACTTTATGTTGCTCGATGGTCGCGACTGCAGTACTATCTACGACATCCCCCCCTCCAAGCGTCGTCTCCGCGCCAATCGATCCAAGCTTCGCAAGCTCCTCCTCACCGGTCTCAACATTGAGTATAGCAAACGTCTCGCCTCCTATGAGATCACTCCTCATGGCGTCAAAGCAATCTTCACCGACGGCTCTAGCGCCACTGGTATGTTGCTCGTTGGCGCCGATGGCAACAACTCGACTGTCCGTCACCAGCTCAAGGGTCCGGACGGTGCTTTGAACGACATTCCAGTCTGCTGCTATGGTGGTACACAAAAGTTCACCCCTGAGCAAGTCGCTCCTCTTCGGAAGCTCGACCCTTTGCTCTTCCAGACCATGAACCCGGACACCAAGTGTGGACGCTTCCCCTCTCCTTTCAGTGTACGCTGAAAAGCTTGCAGCAACTTTATTTGGTACAGCATTCAGAAGTGCGCTACGCTTTCCTTTCTTTCCAGCTCCGTCGCTGAAAGCAGGCTCAGCATCTCGGATGACCGCCAAACTTTCGAGGTCCTCACCATTGTTTCGTGCGTCTTGGGCTCCTCTACCTGGCTCCCTTGCCTATCGTGACTCTCGCAGCCATCTCATCACCGATCCCAAGGAGGAACTGGCCGCCGATGCCACCAACGCCGAGATGGTCGCCGGTGGGTTCTCAGACTGTCTTCTCGCTCTCAAAGCCGATTAGAGACTCTGCCAGACATGAAGAAGCGCAACAAGGGCTTCTGCGAGCCATTCCACACTCTCATTCACGGGATCAACCCCGACACGTTCAAGGTCACCAAGATCTCCCTTCGTGACTGGATTCCGCTGCCTTGGGTTGAGGACGCGAAAGGGCGCGTGACGCTCGTCGGTGACGCCGCTGGTCCTATGACGGTACGCTTTGCCTTCCATCCCGTCGCCGTCGGATGGAATTCACTCGAGGTTCAGATGTACCGCGGTGAAGGCGTCAACCATGGTCTCCTCGACGCTGCCAACCTTGCCGAGGCCATGCTCCACGTCAAGCAAGGCAAGATCAGCCAGGCCGATGCCGTGCGCTTTCCTCTGTTCTTCCTCTCTCACCGTCTCACTTCCCCGAACAGCTCGCTAAATGCGAGGCTGAGATTCGAGCTCGCCGTGCGGAGGCGATACCTCTGAGTCGTCAGGCCGCGATTGACGCGCACAGTCACCCTCAACGTGAGCTTTCTCGGTTCTCTCCTTGCAGACAAACCTAACCTTCGCTTTGGAGCCACCTCGCCGCTGGTGACTCGACGTGCAGGTCCTGACTCGGCACAGCGCAAATTTGACTGATGTGCAGGATAATGAAAGGCGTAATTCCATTCCTGTACTGTGATTGTAACCTTGCCATACACAATCCTATGTATGATTTGCGACGGAAGTTAACCGTCGTGATGTTTTAACGGCGATACCTTGCAGTGCAGGGATCAGCAACGGCTCCAGCAGGAGTTTTCGAACGCAGTTCGGGAGGGATTTCTTTGGCAACGCGGTTATGTATCAAGGCAGGCAGTTAACTGCAAATCAATAGAGCCCTTCAGAAAAAGTCCACGAACCATTTATGACGTCAATTACCTGTGCTAAGTATGTACCACAAGGTCCATCAGGCTTTTTTTAGAAGGACTTTCGGGTTTCGCACTTGGTAGCTGAGCTGGCATCGGCGGGAGATTTGCCTGTCTACCCGCTCACAGCTTTCAAGCGCCGTCAGTCCCGAGTACAGTGCCCAACAAGCGAGCAGTCCATCGAAGTTGAGGATTTTCGTCGAAAAGTGGCTATAGCAATCGTTGAGGGGAGCGGAGTGGATCGAAGGTTGAAATGCCAGATTGGGGTCAGCATATGAGGATAGATGAACGGCGTTGGCCGCGAAGCAGTAGAACAATTCGATAGCAAGCTGAATAGACATAAAAACTGCTCCCGAACTCAAGATTTAAGAATTGGCCAATCAAAAATGAGCGAGGTGGACCTTAGTTTGACAGCAGTCGAGACTCTTAACACAACGGTGATCACAGAGGGTATCGCAGGGTAAATTTGGCACATATAGGCAGTGCGCACGTTGTCTTTGTTTCTTTTCCCGTTAGAAATCAGAGAGCGGAATTACGACACAGAACAGAGAGAGGAGAATAAGGGAAGGATGATAACTTGAAACCGACCATGGCCGCCCGATCCATCATCACCTGGCTGAAAGTATTGGCAAAGAAGATACATGACTTGTTGCCGATCAAGAGAATGTTATAGAGTTCGCCAGCGAGGATCCATGAAGCAACAGCAGTGAGAGCATCTGAGAATCCCGCAAAACGTTAGGAGCAAAGTGCCAGCAGACTGCCAGGTTTTGCTTGAGTTGATGCGATCAGACGTCATCAATCTGAACTTTATTAGACTTTATTGTCTCCTTATATTTTTTTTCAGTCGATGCATTAGTGGCTGATTCTTCCTGTCTTCCTGCCTTCTTCTGACAGAAACGTCAAGTGGATCCTTTCTCGGAAGCACTGGCTCGAACGCGCCAGCGTCGGCAGGTAACATGAATGGTCGGAAACTCAAGTGAGATCCTCGCATCGGTGCCTGGACCCCACTAAACGTCACAGATACCAGCTTCGCCAGTGCGGCGTAAATTTGTGCCATGCAGATTGTAATCTTTTTGCTTACAGTGGTCCAGAACTGTTCCAAACCTGAATCTTGTAATCCGGAAGGGAAAAGTTCAAAACGTGTTCGAGATGTAAGATGTAAGTTTTTCCTTCCATTGAGTACTTTTTTTTCTTTCTTGATCACCGTCGCAGCGCACGATACTGTGATGCCCGAAAGTCGGGCAATTAAAGAAATCTCCGAGTCTATTGCCCTAATTTTGGCTTCAGCACGAGTGGCTTTTGCAATATCACCCACTGTTGTGCCTCTCACTCCTCAATGCCCAAGGACTATGGGTCAATCCACCGCCTGAGCGCCCCCGTGATGACCCCCAAGTCTTCTACGTGAAGATGTCCTCCACGCCAGGTATTTCAACAAGGACGAAAGCGCGCGCTGCATTCTGCGTGGATAGTGCCGAGATGGTGTCCATCTCTGAATTCCGCATTGCCGCGATTACCCCTGGTCATCGAATATGACCGGGATATGAAGACCATCGTAGATTACGATAATCATCTCGCAGAACGAGCGGCGGCCGGGCCGACCCTGCTACCAAACTATCGCATATGCATGGTTGTTCATAATCTACTCACGGCAGTGGCACCCTCTTACGGATGACTGGCTTGAATTTTTGAAGGAGACTGTGGATGCTGGGAAGGGGTGGGATCGTTGACGACGTTCAGTTTTTTTAGCGCTCTGTCAACACAGGTACGCTAGCTGGTTTCCGAGTCGCTGCTGTCATACTCCGAGTCCGCTCACACTATGTGTTGAACCTTTCATCCATGGATTGATCATCAGTTTTTTTCAAACCTTTCTTCGCATTGCCTCATTTAGCAGAAGAAGACACCAGGCAGCGTACCTTATTCTGGTCTGGGAGTTTTCGGGCTCGCACTCGGCGGGGGTTTGGTGCGCCGAATTTCATGAAATCTAAAAACGCATGGATGCCCATGTTCTCCGGTTTGCTGTTCGCTGTTCCGAACTTCCATCGAAACGGCGACCACGGTCTTGAGTAGGCAATTAAGACCATTTGGGATCCGGGATTGCCTTTAAATGTTTGTCTAAATGACTTACCTTATCCAGTCATTCATTTACTTCCGTGATGTGGCGGTGTCTCGGCACTTTTTCTGCTTTAGACGCTTTCCTCCATCGGCGGCCAGCTTGAGGTGCCAGTGTGCTGACAATTCAACATGTTTGAGGCGTATTCGTGTGCGGAACGGAGCGGCTAGATCTGGGAACAGCGAGATTGGCTCTTTTGGATCCACGGTCGCATCTCTCCGTGGTTAGGCTTTTTTTCCCTCCTCAGTCTAGACCTACGAAAATCACGCCGGCCAACAGCTACTCTATCCTCTATCGACACTGTCGGCGATGGCCAGGGCAGGCATGACAATCGTTGGCCCTCTGTACCACAAGCCTAATATCTATCCACTCCGTACGCGTCGCAGGGATGACATCAGCCGCACAGTGATTGATATCTCCAGTCTTGTAACTTGTTTCTCTGCATTCCACATCGAGTCAGTCAAGTCAGCATCGCTTTTCGGAGTCAACTTGATACAATCCTCTCAACTGCTTACGCTTCCGAATGGAAAAGACATGACTGCGCCCGGATTTGCGACTGGAACAGGCATTTATCTATTCAGATTGTACCTGATACTGTACGTTTCGCCCGGAGATCAGTGGCTAACGAGGCAATACGGCTGACAATGTTCCCCATCTAATCGCTCGCTCCCGGTCGTATGGACCGTTGAATTTCTTGTACAGCAAGTATAAATGGTTGACTGTTCACCGCCCTCTGTACGAAACTTCTCCACCAACTCACTATGCTCAGATCTCACATTACCGTCCTTGAGACGAGCGCACGTCGCGCGCCTTTAGCAACTGCTTTCAAAATCCCTCAGTCGGATGCGTCATCGAGCACAGTGCCCCTTTGGCGAGACATCACCTATCAGCAATTTCTTCTGGACGTAGAGATAACGGCCAGCCACTGGTCGCGGATCTTTCGTCAAGCAGGCATCCCCGAAAGATCGGTAATAGGACTATGGTGAGTAGTAGCTTCTCTTCGCTCGCGTCCTGCTTCTCACGACGCGTTTTAGGATTGGTGGCTATAGCTACAACGATGTCTTGAACCTTTATGGTGTATCAAGAGCGGGATTCATTCCCCAACTCTTCAGCCTGCGGCTTCCGAACGCAGATGTCATATTAGAGTTGTTGACGAAGACTGGAGCGAAGGCCCTCATCTACGAGGAATCATTCGAGCCTGCATTACGGACATGGCCACTCCATGTCTACCGGGCAGCGTCTATCGAGCTCACGGCTGGTCGAAGCACCATCGATTTACCTCCACCTCTCGCAGTCCAGGATCACGAAATAGCTTTCTATTTCCATACATCGGGTTCTACATCTGGTAGCCCTAAGCTCGTTCCGTGCAGCTACCGGTGGCTAGAATCCACCATCTACAAATCATATCAAATATGCACGCCAAGGGAACAAGATCGTTTCGATGTCGCCATTTGGGGGTAAGCATCGCTTTAATTTGGATAATATCGACGACGCTGACCCCTTCTGTAGTGGAAGCATGTGCCATATTTTCCAGAATTTCAGTGAGTCCAAGTCAATATCTTTCTACTCGTTTTATTAACCAGCCCTCAGTGTTAATTGGCCACTTGCAACACAACGCATGCCTGGTTCAGCCAGTGGCGACTCCATACACGTCCGACCAACTCGTTGATATGATCCATCACTGTGGCCTTAACCGCTTGAACATCTTTGGCTCCTTTTTGTCGAATCATCTCCGGAATTCCCGGCTGGATCCCAAGCTGCTAGAAAAGCTCGCTGGGTTAGACGAAATTGTGTATACCGGTTTACCACTCCCGCGCGAGGAAGAAGCCTGGGCATATAGCCAGGGAGTCAAGTTACGCGTAAGTGTTTCTCTTTATACCTGCACCAGACAGATGAGTCTAACACCGATGCTAGAATGTGTTCGGTAGCACAGAAGTCGGAGCGCTCCTAGTGTCGATCGGAGGCACCGGACCAGATGCTGGACTTCTACGGCTCACAGACGGGGTGGCGTACAAGTTTGCGCCGATAGCGCCTGCCCAGACTCCGGCTGCCACCCATGCTTCCACTGCAAGGATGCTCGAATTGATCGTGCTCGCCGAATCCGGAGATTGTCCCGATATCTCCCTTCGGCATCCGGATGGCGATTTCCACACAGGCGATCTTTTCCAGGAAGTCGCTCCAGGGCGCTACATCTCCGAGGGACGAGACGACGACTGGATTAAATCCGAAAGCAGCCTGCGGTGCAACACAAAGTGGGTTTTCTTCTTTCGTGCGCCACCTCACTGGTACTCACCACCCTCTCTGCACTTTTAGGGCCATCGAGGATAACGCGCGCTTAATGTGCGGACCCCTCATCTCCGACTGCATTGTCGTAGGCACAGGGCGGCCAAATCCGATTTTGGTGGTTGAGCCAGGAGCCGATATAGACCAGGACAAGCTCAAGATTGAGATTATTCGGAAGACGCGGCAGTTCCACTCCCGACGATATATCCACGAGCGGATAACATCGCCTAATATGGTTATCCTCGTTCCTCGAGGGTCGCTCCCGCGAACGGCCACCAAGGGAAACATTCGCCGAAAGGCGGTTGAGGAGATGTACAAAACGGATATTGATAAAATATTTTCGACCTCTCATTGAGTGTCGCGGACTTTACTTATTGCTAGAGCGTACTAAAGTACCTTTACGTATCACCATAATCTAACTCATTTGCTGCATTGTTCAAAGTACCAAAGGCGAAGATCTAGCTACCATTAGAAATCAAAGTTCCAAACGACCGGTCTACTTATTACGATGAGCAATAGTCAAAATAACGATTGGTTGGACCAAGTACTGCTTGCACGTCGCGTGAAAAGATTTCATATTAAATTTTTCCCTTCATGAGGACCAGGTACATGTAGCAGAGTCAAAATAACGAATCCACTGAATTGCACGTCGCGTGAAAATATTCCACATATTAAATTCGAGGATAAGTTACATGTAGCATAAGTGATCATCCGTCTGCACAACCGAACCCTACCGCGGAGGCTCGAAAGGGAGACGGGCCAGGTCAGCCTTGCCATCATCAATCCACTCCTTCTTCACCAGCCTTTCCTTCTCGCCATAATACAACCGGTAGACCAGCTTGATTGTGCCCTCGCTAACTCCAGCTACAGCACTGATATCCCGCAGCGACTTTGTTTTGCCCAAGAGGTTGCAAGTGAAGAATATCGCTCCACCAGCAATAGACACCGGGCTCCTCCCGTCTGCGATGCCGTGCTTCCGCGCCTCGATAATGATGTCGGCACATATGGACTGGACGTTAGGCGGCAGATCGAGGTGATTGCAGTATCTAGCGAGCATGTTTTCAGGACCAGACGACGGGGACGGCGTCGCGGTGGTCGCAGACGCCCCCGGGGTGAGATTGAACGCCTGCTCGAGGGCTTTGTAGCACTGCCCAAGGATTTTCTTCGACACATGCGTCAGGTTGCATATTTCTCGGAACGTGCGTGGAACGTGAGCCTGCCGACACGCGATGAAGATGCAGGCCGCAATGACCGCGTCCAGAGGCTTCCCGCGCAGCAGCTTCTCCTCGTCTGAGCGCTTGTACAGCTGCTTCGCGATATCGCTAATGGTTTTGGGGAGGGAGAACTGATCACACCAGCTGGAAATGTCGCGGAACGCGGTGAGAAGGTTACGCTCGGCGCGGGAGCTCTGAGCGCGCGATGCTGCACGTTGCAGTTCTCGAGCCATGCCTGAGCCGCCATCACGAAAGCTGACTACAGTGTCTAGCTGTTCTCGCCCTTCCATCAGAGGGTCGGACGCCGCTCCGACACGGGACGGGTCGTCGCCCTCGTCATTAGCAAAAGTCTGAGCGAGTCACGTCAGTTCGCGCCCACGACGAAATGCCACTCGCTACTCACACGCCATTCACTACGCGTATCAACGATACGGTCGCCGAGCACTAAGCCACAGTTTCTACAAACGAGATCTCCACTACCAAACTCCTCTGCGATTTCGGGGTTCGGGTCTCTGCACTCGGGGCAGATGAGACGGACACTGAGGTCAGGGCCGTACGATGGAGCCTGGACCTTGGGCGCTTGCGGCGCGGCCAAAGGGAAGGGCTGCGAGTACGCCATCGTTGAGGAATTAGGTAGAGGAGATGATTCGATCCAAGGATGGTCGAAACAGAACCAGGAGGAACTGTAAAAGGCGTTGTGCAGCACAACTGCATCAGTAAAGCTTGCATGGACCTACCTCTCGTTGGAAAATGCTGCAGTTAGGCCAGGAAACAGGCAGCGAGTGAGGATATACCACAGACGAAAAAGATAGGTGGGGGTAGGAGACAAGAGTCTCTGCCGTTCTCTGTTTGGCGTTCGCACTGCCACATCACTGCCACACTCGGCAACTTGAGCGGAACCGTCTCGAACCCTCAGGAAATGATTAACGATACAAGACTTTTGGAGGTGTGCGGACCGGAATCCTTTTGGAGATCAAGCTTTACAGCTTTTCGCTTCGACTCATATTGGCTATGTTTTCAAATTGGACCGATTCTTACCCACTCTGACTCTGAGTCGAGGTCGGACCGAGGCCGAGTCATGTTGTGAGTCGATGGTTCACAGGAATTTTGCCCCAAACAGAGCTAAACAGCCCAATGGCACTCAAGAGATTCTCGAATGTCCGAGGCTTGTGTCTGGATAAGTACATAACGCCCGCTACAATTCCTGACGATTCCCGCAAGTCTTACATCACCTAGGAATTCACGACGGACTATTCGCACCTGGCCGTCACTCTCCGAGTTACTAACCGACCAATGGCTCACTCAAGCTTGCTCATGATCACGAAGTCCGTATTTTCCTCAAAGTCAATTCTACGACATGTTTCGCCTGTAACGGATAATTCTGCATGTATTCTGGCTCGTTTCGACACTCGGTATCTGGTCCGACGGAAGTAGAATCCAAACAGAATCAAAATAGAACCAGATTCCATGTTCGATTGGCATTCAGACACAGGGTCATTTGAATGATCATTTACACTGACTGACTGACTTGGATCTCCAGAGGATCTAGACGGAGGGTTCACATCCTCGTACAACAGAATAAACATATATCGACTCAAAATCACTCACTGAAAGTGGACTTGACCTATTTCAGTTCTCCATCTGGAATATTTCCATTTTAAGCGATGGGCGTTGTGGTTCTGAATTTGGTTCACATAGCTCATGGTCATCAACCGGTGCGTTACCCTCTCTATAAAATAACACGTGTATTTCTGTATGTCTGGAGCTTTCAAACTCTGCTAACGTCGCTGTTAGTGTCTACTCAGTGTCGAAATATTGAACACCCACCTTGAATCTCAGATCTCAGCAAGGAGGTCACCTCAAGTTCGATTTCGCTGTCTCCGCCTTGACAAAACTTCAGCGCTTCAGTAAGGCATCTTTCAACCATCTGGCACTCACACAAATGGCAATTCGGCATTGCCCGAATCATGACCAATTGGAGATTACAATTCTTTAAACTTTTCCGGCTTTCCGGCCGACTTTCCGTCGAACCGTCAGCGCGTCAGCAGCCATGTAACACCAACCACCACATTCGCGACATTCAATTCAATGGCTTAGGCTTAGGCGGAGGCGCAACTATGTTATAACCTAGAGTTCTCAGTCTAGTGTTAACTAGAACTCCTTACCCCTTGCTACCATGTCCACAATTTCAGAATCCAAGATCGTTCTCGTCATGCTCGCCACCGGCAAGCAGGGCGCTGGTGTCGTTCGTGCCCTCGCCCATATCAACGACTCCGCGCCATCTGGTCCCGCCCCATGGACCATCCTCGCCCAAACGCGCAATGTCTCCTCGCGCAAGAGCGCCGCCCTCGCCACCCTGCACGGCGTGCAGCTCGTCCAAGGCAGCCCTGACACCCCCGAAACCTTCTTTGCCGCCGCCCCCGGGCCTGTATACGCCGTGTACTCCGTGCAGCTGGGACTCGACAATCCGAAGGGGCTGAATTCTGAAATGGCTCAAGCGCGCGCGCTGGCAGACGCTGCCGCCGCCCACGGTGTACGCCACTTCATCTACGCCGGCGCGAATTTCGGAAACACACCTGGGAACCGCACCAATGTCCCACAGTGCGTCGTGCTCTCCGTGTGCAGTGAATGCTGAATCCGATTTTTGATTTTACTAGTCTTGACACGAAGCGAATCGGCGAAGAGTACCTGGCGAGTGCTCACCCCACGCTCCCCACGACCGTCCTACGCCCGGTGACGTTCATGGACCAGCTCGTGCAGGACGACCCCGCATCGATCGTGGCCCGCCTCACCAAGATCATGTTCCTCTGCCAGCTCGCGCCCACCACCCGGCTCCAATTCATCGCCGCTTCCGACCTGGGCGCCGTCGCCGCCCTCGCCCTCCAAAATCCCGATGCTTACATCGGGCGCAAGGTCGATGTCGCGGGGGACGCGCTCACCCCGAAGGACCTCGAAGACGGGTGGCGGGAGGTGTTGGGGCGCGAGATGCGCCCGGAGATGATTGGGGGGAGCGCACTGAGCTGGATGGTGCGTACGGCAACGAAGGATTTAAGGACTATGTTCAAGGTATGTGGGCTGAGGTCTTGAAGGATTGTGCGTGAGGCTGACAAGGTGCGCAGTTCTTCAATGAGGTCGGGTATAACGTCGATCTCGCGGCCGCGCGGGAGATGTATCCGGAGATGAAGGACTGGAAGACCTTTCTCCGCACCGAAGCGCCGGAGAACGCATAGGGGACTTTTTATCCCAAACTGCTCCGAGGATTCTTCGAACACTTGTGGCTCGTGAAGCGAGCGGGGAACGAAAAAAAACACGTATGTTTCGATTTTCGGCCGTCAAAGTTAATAATTCTCGTCCGCTGCGCCACTCGCCGAAAACAACGACCCAAGTTTTGGCATGAAAAATATCAAACTTGGCTAATATATTTGTTGAAAAACTTCTGTCAATTAAACCACCAAGTATCTCGCAAGAAGGATAATAAATACGGTCAGTTTTCAAGTGCAATGTAACTAGTCAGAGTCATATCCCCCATCCGAATAATCCCCTTCGTCGGAGTAGCTCCCACCATCGTCGGAATTGTCGTATTCGTCGTCCCCTTCTTCCGAATAAACATCTGAACCTGAATATCCGGAACCGCTATCCTCAGAGTCCGAGTCAGCGTAGAGCCCTGCATAAGACGCCTCGGAGCCTGAATCCGACGGCTCAATGACGAACGACGCCTCCGCGTACCCACTCGTAGCTATAACACGCGGCTCTGAATCGTCCAGGGACGATGGAGGTGTGTAGTCGTCGTCTGTGTCGGACAGCGTCTGCGGAGAGTAGCTCGTCGAGGACCTCGTTTCAGCTCCGGAGTAGCCATGAGCATAACCGCTGTATTGGGACGATTGGAGGTTGCTGGTGTGCGATTGGTGGTAGGAGGAGGAGGGATTGTAACTCGAGGAGCTCGAAGAGGTATATCCACGACCGTAGCTGGAGCTGTGCCTGGACACATACAAAGACGAAGGTGTAGGAGACGAAGTGCGGGAAGAGCCTTGCGACGAGGTGCGGTGGCCGTGGTCACGGTATTGCATAATTTCCTGCGCATATGTGCTGCGTCCTGGAGAAGCGTATTTCGGCCGGTGCCAATGGCTGCTTCCGTTTCCGTACCCCGTATACATTCCAGTGGCGCTGGCACTATGTTGACGTTGGGGTTGGGCTGCAGGCGCACGCGAGACTAATGGCAAGCCGCTCGACATTGAAAGTGAGCGATTGGACATTCCGCTGTGACTGTGATCTGAACGACCGCCACGGTCGAATGCACGCTCCAGTTCGCGGCGCTGCTCTGCCCAGGGTTCACCTGGCTTGAAACCATAGGAACGCATCTCGCGGTGGGTCAGTCTATGAACAGTACCGTCAAAATCTTGTGTGGTCCAAAAATCTATAAAGGACACACCTTTGGCCTGTCATTTTAGCACGACGAAGGTTGGAAAGAGAATAATAAATTGCACAGTTCTACATGCGGCAGACGGCAGGCTGGTTAGACAACGCTGAAGCGGCGCGCAAGGGATATGTTTGGATTCAGCAAGGGTGCCAAACATAGGTGTACTGCCTCATGTCTTCCCAATCGGGCACCTGGCGGTATTCTGCTTGCGTATGTATGCATTCTGATCATCACGCTTGTTGTTTCGAACATCGATGTCCGGCGTCCGCGCAGCTCCGCAGACGTCTCGCAGAGCTCGACACACAAATTATAGAACAGAGGCGTGTGCTGTACGATCTACAACAAACTCGGTCAGATGTAGAGCGCGAGCTCCACGCGACTGTGACTTATCCCATCTTGACACCCCACCGAAATCACAGCAGAATTTTTTTGTGTTGCATTCTAGCCTTAGATTCATTATACATCCCCAACTTCCAGAGCTCGGCGCCGATATTCACCACCCCTGGTCTCCCTGTCTATCCACAGTATCTCGGAGCACTTGGGCTCATGCATCCGTCTCGTGACCAGCACCCTCGAGATTTTGGAGTTTTTCATTGCCAATGATACCACAATGCCCTCCATTTTCAAGGTACTCAATCTCTCAAGCATCAGCATCAGAAAGATATATGGTTCCCTCCATCTTGGTGACTCTTTTTATATCCACGATGCAGTACTCTGCGCACGTTTAAACTTGTCTGGGCGGATAGTCCGTTATTCGACGCCGGTATATATTCATAGCGGAGAGTCCGCTACTCGACGCCCGTATATATTCATATAGCGGTCTTTCTGAGTCTGCTAGGCGCTCCGACACGATCAGCGGTCACCTTTCGTGGTTCAAACAGAACGGCATGGACATATACCTTGGGACTGCAGACAGCAACTACGCTGCAATAGAGTACGTGCTAGACTGCTTGGCGAAGATTTCACGTTGACGCCGTCAATGGGAATGCCTCCACCCTATTTCCTCTGTCGCATGGTAGCGTCGAGGGAAACAATTCAACGAATGACTAGAGATATGTGTGTCTAGTACCGGTGATGTTCGATCCGTTCGAGCGATATATCTAACATCGTCGACAGCTGTCGCCGATTTCAGTATCGAGTCAAAAAGTGGACGAGCATTGATGCTCACGACTACTGTCCGCTTTGGAGGATGATACCAGCGGCCGAGTTGAGAAGGCTGAGCTGCGAAGAAGCGGGAAAGTCAACCGTGGTGGCCACTGCCTGTATCAAGGGTTTGGTGCTGCCATCAAGGTAGAAGCTGAAGAACGATCGAGGGAGGACGTTGATGTGCTGGCAGTCCGTCAACCAGACACGTCGGGTCACCGGGTCCCAGAGGAAGTTGTCGAGCGAGATGTCCGAATGACAGAAGATATGAGCTTCGTCTGCGAACGAGACTCGGTCCTTGGGCCTTCCGGGCCGACGGGAGAGTGCCTGTCACAACAATATCAGAGAGTGCGATTACGGAGAGTGGAACAAACTTTGTTTATGTATGTCGCCAAAGCGGCGGCGTTGGCGAAGGGCACGGGGGCCTCCCTCATGCCAAAGAAGCTATGCTGGATACATCCCCCACCTACAGGGCCGACCATGTCTCCCTCCGGAAGAGGGCATGCCAGCAGCCAGGCAATGACATCGGCGATGGCAGCAGCGGCCGTGGTAGTTCGGTGCTCGCGTTCCTCGTCGGAAAGGTGCGGCTCATCGACCCAGGCACGGAAAGACAAGGCATTGATGTATTCCGTGACGAGATATGTGTTACCAGCCCCGTCGTAGAAGGCACCGTACACCTCTGGCACGCCGGGAGCGGTGGTGCTAGACCGTGCCTGCTGGAAGAGATACTGCTGGGTACGACCCTCATCGACGAGGCTCGGGTTTCCCCGCTTGACGAATAGATGTACGCCACGGTGGAAGGGATTCGAGACCACGTGGACGCCGGGACCTGAAGCACATTGACGGACGACGTGCTGCTGAACCACCGCATCAGGAAAACTGCAAGTTACTAGGGGCACTATGGAGCACTAGGCGAGTGCTAGGTGAACTAGGCGAGTGCTAGGCGAGCTTCCATAGTGGCCCTAGTAACTTGCAGTTTTCCTGATGCGCCAGCTGTACAACGTCTGTGGGCGTGCGCCGTGCGGTAGAGAGAACTAACGAACGTAGAGTCATTATCAGGGGAGAGGATATCGCGAGTGTTTGAGACTAATAGCGACATAGGTCGGTGTTTGAAGGCTGAAATGGGAATCTGAGGAGGAGAGCCGGTTCGGTGGTGGAATCCACTCACGGTTGGTCGATTCAGCTAAAAATGTGTTGTGACTGTCACGAGGGGAGGCCATCAACGCATCGCCAAAAGCGGCCGAACCCTACATTGAGTCACAAGCCTCTCTCAAAGGGGGTTGTCCGAAAAATTGGGTTTTTGAGGTTGAAATTTACAAAGGTAGGAGTTACTATCATCCCCAATGAGGCTGAATTTCTACAATGACCCTGGATTTTCAATATTTCTCTTCAGTCTCTTTCCCTTTCCCCCCGGAACCTTCCGGGATTCCAAGATGTACTGGTAGGCTACAAGTATACGAAACAACTATGAGGTACTGTGCCTACGGCAAAGTGCTTGCCACATAATTTGCCATTCATAGGCAGACTGGTAACAAGTCTTCCCAATCGGGCACCTGGCGGTTATCTGCTTGCGTATGTATGGATTTTGATCATCACGCTTGTTGTTTTCGACCATTGATGTCCGCGCGGCTCCGCAGACGTCTCGCAGAACTTGACGCGCAAATCGTGAATCAGAGACGCGTGTTGGACGAGCTCCAGCAAACTCGTTCAGATGTAGAGCGCGAGCTCCACGCGACTGCCACCTATCCCATCTTGACACTCCCCACTGAAATCACAACAGAAAACTTTCTGTGTTGCCTTCTAGCCTCAGATTCATTATATATGAGTCATTATACATCCCCAACTGTCAGAGCTCGGCGCCGATCGTGTTCTCCAGCATTTGTCGCGAGTGGAGAGACATCGCCATCGCCACTCCCACACTGTGGTCGAAACTGAAAGTTCACTTCGATGACATCGCACAGGACATTCTGTTGGAACCGGGGCTCGTTGAGGGCATGGTCGACCGGTGGTTGGCTTACGCTGGGACCTCCCTTCGGTCGCTCGAGTTCAGATGCCGAGGCGAGCTGTTTTCGCTCAGCCGTCTGCGAGCCCTTGTCCATCGCTGGTCCCATCGAGTGCAATATCTTTCTCTGGATACAGGCTATCGCAGTATCCACTCACTGGACCTAAACTCGGCGATGTTTCCGCTACTCCACCGAGCAGCACTTGGCTACGACCATAGCGATGATCCCATCACAGTGTTTAGCACTGCACCCCGCTTCCACGATCTGTGTCTGCTATCCGGACACAGACTCGGGGTGTTGGCGCCTCCATGGCTTCAGCTAACTAAATTTACTGGGCCATTACATAACCGGTTCGTGTTTATCGCCCTCAACCTCACCAACATAAGATGCGAATTCAATCACCATGGCGGCGCTTCTACAGCGACTACACATGGCGGTTTGAAATGCTTCATTTTGGACCACTACAGTGAGGACATTTTACAGTATCTCACTCTTCCGGCTCTACAATATCTCGATATCTCCTTCAATTCTGCCCGCGATAAGTCTTTCCCGTCATTCCTCGCGCGATCTTCACCACCCTTGGTCTCCCTGTCTGTCAAATGTGTCTGGGAGGGCTTAGGCGCATCCACCCGTCTCGTGGCCAGCACCCTCGATATTATAGAGTTCGACTATGACCATGATAACACGAGTCCCTCCATTTTCAAGGTACTCAATTCCATTCTCCCAAACCTCCCAAGCATTATCGTCAGAGAGCTATACGGTTCCCTCGATCTGGTTGATTTGATGATCTTCTTATATCCACGATGCAATACCCTGCGCACGTTTAAACTCGTCTGGACGGGGAGTCCATTCTTCGACGCCCGTATTTCATTGCGACACGATCAGCGGTCACCTTTCGTGGTTGAAACAGAACGGCATGGATATATATATACCTTGGGACTCCAAAAGAACTACGCTGCAATAGGGTGCGTGCTATCGTATTAGACTGCTTGGCGGTGATCTCACGTTGACGCCGTCAGTGGGAATACCTCCACCCGATTCTGATTTCCTCTGTCGCATGGTAGCGTCGAGGGAAACAATTCAACGAGTGACTAGAGATATGTATCTAGTACCGGTGATGTTCGATGCGTTCGAGCGATACAGATCACAACGTCGAACGGAATCCTCGATGTAGTCTTGTGAACAACTCGACGCTTCCATCTCAATGATGTGCGAGATCATTGATTGCGAGGAATCCGAGTCGTTGTCGGCATGCGCATCCCCTTGCATGATCCACCGTCCGAATTCGCAATGGGAATACAGTAAAGTTTTGTTCACTCTTACACGTCGTTATCTAATATCTGTGTGGTGCAGTCTCATGCAGTTGGGTCCTGCGGGTGACCCACGAGTTTAGCGCCGCTCACAGTTCCTTTCTGCCACCTCTCCAGTCCTTCCAAAATTCCAGCAAGACCATGTGGCAGGACTTCATACCGATTTCCCTGGAGGGCATAAGCTCTCAAGTCGCAAGGAAAATAGTATGAACGGAGACATACTACGATGATTTTCTTCTCTAGCAGCTCCGGCAGGTTCTTGATGACTAGTTTCCCAAACGGTGTATGGTCCGGCGTCGCCAAATATCCGACGATATCCTTGCTCTTGGGGGCCACGACATCTGGGCCAGCAAGGTACCCTTGGACGCGGACTAGCGTCACTTTCTTGTGGTCCAAATCGCGATCCAACACGGCGGGCGGGATGGCAGTCACTATGCTTCCACCTTCCGCCACACAATCGTACGCCGCGTTGAGTGCGCCGTTGGCGATGTCGTATACCACTTTCACCGGCGGCGCCAAAGCAGGATGCGCAGCCAAGGAATCAACAGACACCTCGCCGCGATCGATGCACTCAGTCGCGCCAAGTTGTCTCAGATAGTCAAAGTGGACCTTGGAGGCGTACGCGACGATGCGCGTGAAGCCGAGGAATTTCAAGAGTTGGATGGCTGGCAGTTATTTATCATCAGTGTGAAACCAATTCATCAAAGGAAGGCACACCCACCGAATTGGCCAACCGATGTTGAACCACCGATTACGAGTGCGGACTCGCCTTGCTGCGGTTTGTCCCACGAAAATGTGGGATTGAGCGCGAGTCCGATGGGCGCCGGAGCGAACAGGCCTACGCAGGCTGTGGCAAAGGTAATAGGAAAAGTAGCGACTTCGTCAAAGCTCGCGTTGTCTGGGATCTACGTGGATGTCAGTGCCAATTCGCATAACACTAATCAAACCATCCTCGCACGCGTATGAGGGTTGCTGCACAAACGGTAGCATACTGCTGGAATCCGCCCGACAGCGCTTGAGCACATCTACATAAATCATAGTTAACATCAAGGGACAAGTCGATGCAGTCTGCGCGCTCACACTCTGTCTCCCTGCTTAAAGCCTTCAACGCCTTCTCCGATGGATTCCACAGTACCGGCCAAGTCGCCTCCAAGAACGACAGGGTATTCATCGATCAAAAAACCCAACTCGCGTTGGAATGGGTTCATGGGGTTGAGACCGACAGACATGACTTTGAGGACGACCTCGCCCTTCGCAGGCGAAGGAATGTCCCTAGAACCAATAACGAACGGCGCCTTTGGAGAGTGAACGATGATAGCTTGTTGCTGGGTCATGGTGGGTCGAGTTGAGGGGACCAGGTCGAGAGCAGTTATATACGGAAGTCATCGACCTTGCAACACGGATACTAGTACAGCGACGCGTCAGCGGAGGTCAACGTTTTTGACGTACATACAGAGAAAAGTTCAATCGAGTCGAAATTGAGATTTGTCAGGCGTAACACGATCATTGTGATGCGGTCATCGCCAAGTCATCGCTAAGATACCGCATATCTGTGGAACAAACGCGAAATAAATCCCGTTAATCGCTTTGAATTCAGTCGAGCTCGATGCTCCCAAATTTACAGGTCAATCGGCTTTGAATTGAATGAGTTAATACACTTTTGGTGCACCAATAAATTAGTTGGGACAATGAGCCTTCCAGTCTTGCTTCCAGTTAGGGCATAGGATAAAGTTTTTTGACGTAAAAAGTCAATGAGTCGGAAGCTCTTCCGTGAACACGGTAACACGGGTATCCAGTAGAACGGCGGTCTACACCACCGTTTTGTCAGCAACTGGGCCCCAGGTGGGAGGCTGTGACAAATTCGACCAAGTGGTAAGTAAGTTAGGGTCAACTAGGTAGGGTTAGGAACCTTTGAACCTTTAGGACCATCTACGCGCCTATCATTGTTATGAGCTCTTCCCCTTGCGGTCCCTGCGCAAAAGCGCGAAACCCTCTTCGATACCTGAATCTTGGCAGATTTGTCGTCCCTTCCCATCTCGAAGCTCACCCCTCACACCCACGACCTCCCCGTTTACCTTCCTATAGCCCTCCGCTCGTCGTATTGGGCGGTATGCTTGGAATGGAAGTCTGCTCGCCTCCGCCACCAAACGGGCTCTGAACACCGTCAACGAACTTCCGGACCTACCCCTACCTGTCTCCCCGGCTCTCAAGGAGTACCTTTCCGTTTTCGAGTCTCGTTATGATGCACCGACCACGCCGGAGCCAGAATAGAACCATGGCAGACCTTCACTCGCCTTTCTGTCATAAAATTCGTGTTCATCATCGTACGTCGTTAACATGCACTGGCATCTACTCCTTGATCACCAGCCCGTCTTCAGCATACTTGGCCGCGCGTATGCCCTCTGCCCATGCCACGGCGTCGCTCCGCCCCTTCGGGATATCCACCGCAAACCAGATAACCAGCGACGCCGCAGTGCACAGCGCAAACAGGAAGGGGAAGCCTACGGAACGTCTCAGTCAGAGGGCGGGTAAGTAGTTAATACACGAGGAGAAAGCGCGTACCCATCCAGTTGTTCCCGGTCGAGTCGATGATTGCCTGGATGACGTTGGGGCCAATCATCGAGCTGGCGCGGTTTGAGAGCCCAAAGAGACCGAAGAACTGGGATGCGGGACGGGTCAGAATATTGGCAAGTATTGAGGGTGCAGCGTTTGACGGACCATATTGTCAAAGCCCGGCGGGGTCAGCTCGGCCATCATCGTTTGCTGCGGCGGGGTTAAAACAAATGACACAAAGGCCAAGAGACGCTAGCGAGACCCCATACCGAAAAGGCGTAGTAAGGTGCCTGAAAGCTTCCGAAGACGACGTTGTACGCCCTGTAACAATTAATATACCGGTTTGGAGAGGATGGATAGCGAGACCGCACCAGAATTCCCATTTGTTGTGGAACTAAAGCAGGGAGAAGTATGGGAGTGATAAGCGAAGGAAGAAAGCGCACGCACACCAAGCTTTGGAGTCCATATTCCAATCATGCCTGCATATCTTTGAGCGGAGAGGAAAAACGGGCAAAGAGTCTACAGTATCGCACCCCAGAGAGGAATCATAATCGTCACGACGTTTGTTACCACAAACTACCTCGAGTCAGTTTGTTGCCATCCGATTTTGCAAGAAAGGAGCAGTACCATCGTCTTGGTCGGGATCTTCCAGTACCGTTGGATATACCAGAAACCGAAAGTGCTTATCGTTGAGGTAATGGCTTGTGAGAGCCCAAGGTACGTGTTCTTGAAATAGGTGTGAATAAAATAGTGTATGAAATGGAGTGTCATTTACCTGCAAGAAGCTGAACGAGAACTTGTCGTTTTGGCAGATGGAAACCAACGTTCCGGTGGTATTCAGACCCTGCGCAGATTCAGTATGGGCGAATATTCGATGGCGGAGAACATACGTCGGCGAGAAGGAAGAAGGAAAAGATGTAGATAAACGTGTACGGAAGCTGTTTGTACTGCTTGCACGCGGCCCAAATCTGCTTCCAGCCAATCGTAATGTAATGCTCACCCTTGGGAAGGGGAGGACCCGGTCGTGGTTGTTGGAAGATGAACCACCATATACCGGTTATAACCCAGTACATATTGGTTCTGCGACGTTATTGAGGATGTGCAGCTTACGAAAAAAATAAAAGAGACGAACAGCACGATGGTATAATTGTTGACCTTCGCGTTCGATGCCAGGGGGAGAAGAATCGACAGATTGAGGCAGAGCGTGAATATGTAGCCAATGTTGCTGTGCGCGGTACTGATGTTGCTGATCCGGTTCTTCTCCAAGCTCTCCTCGCGCTCATAATCCTCCTTGGATGTTTGTCCCGCTTCGTATTTCTCGCGTATCTCTCTCGCGTGCGGCGTGTTGCGCGCGAGACGCGGGAAGAGAGCTGCGTAGAAAACGAGCGTCGCACCATAGGAAATGAAGCCAATCATGTACAAGGCCATAGCAGCGCCCCACCGAGACGGTTCTATGGCCAAATGAATTTGACGTAGGTTGGCCCCAGGGAGGATCTTACCTGTGAGAGCCATACTCGCGAATTGGGCGCCCCAACAAATAATGGTGATGATGAAAAGCAGCCAACGGCCAAAGGTGCCGTAGTCTAGGGAAGTGTAAGTTGCAAGAAATTACAAGAGATGGGAACGTCGTACCGGCCGCACTACCAATGGTAGTGAATATCATGGTCATGATCTGTTCACAGAATGAGACAAGCCTCAACGAAATAAATCCACCTACAGCAAAACTGATACCATTCGCCACTAAGACAACGCTTGTAACTGATTTCGTTCCACTACCCCAGGGAAGAACACATTGGCCCGAAGAACCGTCTGCCGAGCAAGAAGAGCCTACACCAGCAACTGGGTCATAGCCAGCGGCGAATGCCAGAGACTGGAAGAGCGTCATCGAGTAACCGTTTGGACCAACACCGTTGTCTCCATTGTCTTGAAATGAATGAGATATAGGAACGAAACGAAACTGAATTCTCATTACAATAAACTGCGAATAATGCATTGAGTGCGTGCTCGATGGCAAGAAAAAACGAAACGAACGATAGTAGCTCCACAATTCGGCGCGCGTCACCAGTGGCTCGTCCTTCCCGATAGACGAGACAAACAGAGAGCGCTTGCTCACCGCAGGGAGTGTACCAGGCTGATCGGAACTAGACTTATCCTTGTACTCGTCCGAGTGCCTTTCGACCGCAGGTTCTGCGTCGACAACGGGGTTTTCTGGGGCTGGCGCTCTGGACATGGTGGCCGCGAGTTCGAAGTTCCACGCGCGAAGTCTGATGACCTCGGTCAAGTCAACTTCTAGGCGAGCAGTGTTATCGTCTTCTTATCCGCCAAGTGTCGGCCTTTATCCTCCTTTATCCACCTAATATACAATGCCCGGATTCCGGCTCCATGCCCCCGCGCCATATATACCGTCTGTTCTTGGCGAGAGGTAAGTACTTAGGGAATGGTCACAAGAGCAGTTTGACGGTCCGATGACCCGGGAGACACTCTCCACCAAACTCTCACCTGTCCATCATGCCCGAGCAAAAGAACTATCACCTTGAATGCACTGGCCCGGCTCTAGATACAGTCAAACAGCACTTGGAGGCTCAAGACATCACACTTTTCGGGAGCTGTTTCTGTCCCTTCGTTCAACGAGCCTGGGTTGCATTGGAGTACCTCCAAATTCCTTACAAAGTGAAAATGACTCAAGCACTGGCCCCTCTATGTGCTCATGGAATTAATTCCTAGTATTGTGGGGATACTGTCGACCTCTTGGCGCGGAAGTTGAATAACTGGTTCTACAGACGAAGTCGATCCGTACAAAAAACCTGCAGACCTCCTCGAAGTTTCCCCCAAAGGGCTTGTGCCAGGTCTCAAACTGCACAAATACACACCCCCACGCGGGCTGAACGAAAGCACTGTGATTCTCGAATATTTCGAAGAGTGGGTGGACTGATCGTCTCCCCTCGACGATACTTACTCCTCGCAGCCTTGCTGCTAACACGACGAGGCGGAGCCTTCTCCCTACTGACCCTTGTTTGCTACCTATTTATCGCCTGACACCGAAATAATTGCGTCCTCCCAGATGCCCGCGCACTGGTCCGTCTGCAGTGCGACCACATCGGTCGCTCGCTCGTGCCCGCATTCTATCGCTTCCTCCAAGCCCAAGAAGAAAGTGCTCAGATCGAAGGTGGCAAGGAGTTTCATGCCTCGCTCGAAACTCTGGTTGCTCTTTTTGAGAGAGCGGAGCAGGAGATCATGGAGGGAGGCGGCGCTGCAGGTATTGGAGAGCACCAGGCTCTCAAACGTGGTCTCGGCTTGTGGCTTGAAGGTGGCGACCTTAGCCTGAGCGATGTTATGGCTGGCCCATGTATGTTGACATAGTTCACTTGGGACTGTGCTCACGGACTTTCAGGGATATTCAGAGCGAGCAACGTCCTGAAGCACTACCGTGGCTTCGAGCTCCCGACTGGCCCCAAATTCGGAGCGTGGATCAGCCGACTCTTCGCTCACCCTGCATTCAAAGCCACTTGCAGCACAGAGGAGCTTTATCTTGACAGCTACGAGAGGTACTTGGATCTGTTGCTCCGAGTCTGCACTCACGAACTTGCCAGATACGCTCAAAACCGACCCAATACTTCACAAGTCGCAAATGCCATTAATTCTGGAAAGCCGCTGCCATAAGTCGGCTGAATGAAATTGTATAGGTAGGACTGGGACGGAAAACATTGAATGTGATTATACAACGGAAAGTTTATAAAAATACACGACTATTTGAGGAAATTTTGCACCGGAGTAGCATCCAAGAAATCCGACCATGAGCGTGGCTTTCGGGACAACAAATCATCGCTCGCGACTTGTTTCCCGCCGTAATCTAGGGGAAATGTTAATACCGGTCGGTTGGGGATGATTACAAAAAGACTTGCATCCGGAGGCCGCAAAGGCTTCGAACATGTCCGAAAGCATGGTCCCGTAATCAGGCATTCCTGTCGCTTCGATGAACGTGTCTCGGTCCAATTCGAGGTATGTTATTTTCTTGCCGGAGACTGAGAAACGTAATTAGTGGTTCCGAAGGCACCTTGATTCAACTCTAAAGCCCACCTTCAGACAATGTTGCAATGATTTCTCCAAAGGAGATGAGCTTTCCCGATAACACTTCTGAGCCGGGTCCAAGTGCAGGATTCTCGATTGCGGCGCGGACATAAATGCCGTAGTCGTATGCGACGTCGATGAGGGGAACTTGGGTGGTTGCAGCGACGGGCATCCCGAAGATGTAGTTGCCGTCTGGCTGCTTCTTCAGAGCATACGGCGCCTCGAAGATGTTGGACGCGTAGTACCCTGCCTCGACCACGGACAAAGGCACGCCGGAATTTTTAGCGTACTCGGTGACCTCTTCCTTCGCATCGAAGAATCCGACCTCCGGATGTCTCCCACTGGGAAGAGTTTTGAGGGCCTCGAGACCGGACTAGATCAGCAATTTCACGCCGACGGCTTTTGCGGTATCAACCAGCATCTTTCCCTCGGAAATTTCACGCTGCTTGCTCATATGCTCGTTGAAGTTGGTGACCGTCTACATGGACATTAGTCTATGCCTCAGTGGAACGCACCACAGGACTCACAAATGCAATGTCGGCGCCCTCGAACGCTTTCCGAACATTGGCCGCATTTTCGACGGTCAACGATACACTGACGATTTGAACGCCCTGTGCTGCGAAGGATTGGGCTGCGGGTTTACTAGCATCGCGGGTCAACCCTCGAATTCGGTATGGCTTGTCGGAATCGATGAGAGCACGAGCAACGCTTCCTCCCTGAAGACCAGTGATTCCGACCAGCACAACCAAAGGAGCAGATAGGTCTTGCGAGATGGTCATTTTAGATGGTTTGGTGAGTTTCTGGACACTGAGCTCGTCGAGCGGGTTTTAATATTCAGTTTTCTCATATCGGTAAGCACTAGGTCAGCAGAAGTAAGCGCGGCAGTCCTCGGCCACACGTCCATTGGCAAGTATTGTTGGAGTTGTCATCGTGAACAGGCGTCCTATAATCTTGGTAACAAGCACGATTGGTACCAGTGCAAGTTCGCAAAGGTAGGACTTAAGTACTAGGAGGAAGGAAACTACCGTCTCGGAGATGGTCGGCCGAAGCTCTGTGATGACGGCTGATGACGGGCCAAACTTCTTCCGCAACTGAGCTTTGTTTTCAACTCGATATCACTGGCGCATGTGCACACCACCTCACACCACTGGGATGCACAAGTGACGCACACTTTCGTTCACATGCTTGTTTGATATACCAGCCCAGTGTCCGGCGACCTATAGTAAAGACATTCGTAATTTTTCGAACGCGCTGCTACACCAAAACTTGTCGAAAAATGAACTCAAAGAAAAGCCTAGGAACTTGAAGAGTCTGGCTTAGTTCTGGCCGGGGCCTTTTGCGCGCACCCCATTTGATAAAATTCTGGTGATCTGCAAAAGGACTGGCACGCCCCACTATCATGGATCAGGTCCGGACCTATGCTTATCTGGCCGGGGTAATGAAAAGCGCATGCTCGAGTTGTGCTCGAGTCACTGACTTCGTCTCCCGCTGCTCATTCATGCCAGGCCCAGCCCTCGCCCTCAATATTAGCGAGTACTCACCAGCGGAGGCCGAGGAATATGTGAGCCTCACGTTCAAGCAGAACTATGTCCTTTGTCGGTGACTTCTCGATGAGTGCTATGTATGTGGTTCTGATAACACCCCGAGACGCGATCTCTGCTCTTCTTGTCTGGGAAGTCGTCGTAACATTCGACTCGGAGGTCGAGCGAGTCTGGTCGTGAGTTCTCTCCCTAGGTTCCCGCATTCCACTGACCGCCACCAGTCTGAAATGGCGATTGCCGAAGCTCCTCTTCATGTTCAACCGATACATTACCCAAGGACTATTATTGTGTGACTCGCTCTCACTTTGCAAGCCGTCAGTCTCAAGTACGACCCAGATTGCAGTTTATTGCTGGTGATTATCCTGGGACATCCGCTGGCGTGCGTGTGTTGCTGTTTCACCATGGTCTCATGCACATCTTCTACACAGTTTTGTCAAGTGTATGGCTATTGGCAAGTTTTGTATGTAAAGCATGGACAGATATTTCCTTGGTTTGACTTGGGGCCTATAGCCCTCCACGGTTGGCAATCCTCGGCGCCCAGGCGCTCATGGTAATCCGATTATGGGCCATTTGTGAGTTCTCTTTAGTATTTTGCTCGAAACCCAGCTGATTCGCTGTAGACAATAACACCAAGGTATCCGCACTGTTTAATGGCTTGGATTCTGTTCTGACCGTTGCTTAGAAGATGTTCTACTTTCTCGTTCTTTTGTATGCTGGTGAGTTAAGATGCCCGTTCATGCATGACATGCCTGCTAAACAGGAATGGTTAGTAGAAGTCGCAGCTGTCGTAACGTGTGCCGCGCTGGCAGTGGGATCTACCCAAGGTAAGACTTATTTTATTTCGCCCTAGATCAAAACCGATCTGTCACTACAGGAACTTCTCAGCCGGTGCCACTGAGCTGCGGACTCGACCCCCTTGGGCCACTACTGAAACAGTATGCAAGCGGAACCTGGTCCGTGTACATTCTCTCCCCGGGTACTTAGTTGATTTTTCGAACCAAAGGATCGCACCAGTATGCTTTGAACGTGTGTAATCTTTGCATTCTTCGCGATACTTGACTCAATTGTCCTCCAGTAATTATTCTGGTCTTGACGGCGGTGAAACTGTTTCCGCCACTGCCTCCACGATTTCGACCTTTCGGGGAAGCGAATGTCAATTTCATGAAAGGGCTGAGCATCGTCTCGCGAGTGCGGAATCCAACGTGCGTTTAGTATTTTTGCGCTGGCGAAATATGCCTCACCTTTGTGACAGACTAGACATGCTTGCCCGGGATTCCCTCGTGTACTTCGCTTTTACGTTCAGTGAGCCTTTCTTTGCCTCGCTAGAATTAAATTCATAATGGATAGCCTTCACACTCGCTAACGCTGTCATGTACGAAACCTCTTTCGCCGCATATTATCGTTCAATATTACTTGGGCGCGTCGTTCTCTCGCTGTTATGTTCTATGGTGCCGTACTGACCTCCATTCATCATCAGCCCAACCGCTGCTATATCATGCATAGCTGTAAGTTGGCTCTCTTTCTCACTAATGGAGTACATCCTTGACACTCATCCGCCCTAGGTCTCTCGCATGATAATAAACATCCGATCCCTCCCCGCACCCAATTTCTCCGAAGGCCCATCCCAGTCCATCAACCTGATCTCATCAGACGTCGTCTTTGCGGAAAACAGTGCGTACGGCGAGCAGGAGAGTGGAATATCGGAGGTGCGGTTAGGTGTTGGGCAGCCATTTAGAGGTCGAGTGACTGGGAAGGAGCGGGAGTCGGAGATTGGCGAATTCGAGATGATCGAGACACCGAGGAGTCTTAGACGAGGGTTAATCTCATGAATGATTTGCCGAGGCTGAGCAGTGCCGTTTCCGCTGGTTTGCGTTTGGTTTGCGTCGCGTTGTGGACATGGCCCTGATTGGCGTGAAATTCACATGGTGTGACCTCACGCGTTTCCGTGCTCTTCTTCAACCAACACCTCGTTGTAACAATGGCGGCCGCTGCCGTCCTTCGAGCGCAGATTTTAGACATCAGTTTGGCTATATCTCGTCAGCACAAAGTTCTGGACGACCTGCTTTCACGTCGGTGGGACCTGCAGACTCAATTAGATTCTATCGCCTACCCAGTCTTGTCTCTTCCCCCCGAAATCACCTCCGAAATCTTTACCCAGTGTCTCCCCACTGAGAGGGACTTGGATGTCGTCAATGCATACGAAGCTCCACTACTCTTGACGCATGTCTGCCGGGCATGGCGGCAGATTGCTATCGCTCTACCCGCGTTGTGGACCACATTCGATGTCCAGAATGTGCACGACGTTTCCCATTTGTCGGAAATCGTGCAGACCTGGTTCGAGCGTGCCCAAAAATGCCCCCTCACCGTGAGGATCCACGGATCGTTGTCGGACAACAATAATGCCAGCGGCTTCATGCAACCATTCCGGCGGCATTCGCGTCAGATTCGCTCGCTGGAGTTGGAGATGGACGAGCAGGACTTTGATTACATGGGCTCTCCGCAAGTTCTTGACTTGCCGCTGCTCCAAAAGCTGTCAATCCGCATTATCCACGACGGCGAGGACGCGGAGTTGGAAACACCCCAGGTGTTCAACAATGTTCCTTTGCTACATGAAGTGGTGATGAACGGGGTTCTACCCTCTCTTGTCATACTTCCGTGGCAGCAGCTCAGGAAATTCACGGGCAAGTTTTACTCTGTCGAGGACTCCTTGGAGGCATTGCGGATCATGCCTAGCCTCACTGAATGCTCCTTGTCAGGATGGGAGCTGGAGGTCGACGACGGAGATCAATTCGAGGCAGTATCTCACCCAAATCTGCAACATCTCACCCTATTGGGAACCACGGCGGACGAGGACGAGGATATGGGCGGGTCTAACGTCCATATTCTCACGCACATCACCTTGCCATGTTTGCAAACACTCGAAATCTGCGACCAGAACGGTTTCGACTCAGACGAATTCGATTCATTCCTCGAGCGCTCGTCGGCTCCGTTGCGGAAACTTGCAGTCGGCGTGGATTTCGAAGACGGCGGAACAGAACTTGCCATTACATCGTTCCTGGCGCTCGGCGGTCTCACTGAACTGGAGATCTGGCGCCCGCGCGGCACCTTTTTGGTTGTCTTCTTCGATTTCTTCGTCGACGACCGGACTCTCTTGCCTCAGCTTCAGAAGCTTTCCTTTCTGGATTGTAGGGTTGGAGACCTCGAGGGCGACACAGAGGAAGAGGCGGAGGAGGAGGCGCATGCGGAAGAAATACTCCTCAATGCGACCGAGTCTGTTACTGCGAGATGGAACATCGTAGCAGGGTGCACACAGCTGCAGTCCTTCCGCCTTGTCTCAAGGGGCACACGAGCGCCATGGTACCGCCAGGAAGATCTCCGGCCTTTCAGACAACTGAAGGAATCTGGCATGAACATCTACATTGGAACGAAAAGACGATCGGTTGTCTAGGCAAGGTTGGCTCATTCTGGAGAATATACCATCTATTTCAGCTAACTTGTGTTCAGCATTACAGCGCCCAATAGTCAAGGCACCAAAAAAAAGCGAGATTCTGCATATCCAAATCTCCACCATTTCTTATGAATTTCCAAAGCCCTGGACTTTCTACCGTTTACGGCCGAGTGTAAGTATACGTGTATGTGATATGCACAGCCTGTAGACCACAGAGGCGCCAGCCACAAGGTGCTCACAACACTACATGTGCTATCAATGGCTGCGTACTCGGCCACCTAACGATTTATTCGCAATTCTTGCCATTAAAAGGCATCCAGCAAGCCCCGAGATGGGGGCACCTCATACATTCTACCATTGATTTGGATAAAGCCCTCTGAATTTCCCTCCCGACTGGAAATCGTCGCTAAAGGACTGTAATTCGAGCTACAAAGGGGAGATTTTCGGCACGGCTTAACCACGTATATACGGATACATCATTCGTATGTCGGTTCTGTTATAGGGACTACGCCCGACGTGATCCCCCACCTGCCCCTGCTCCGACACAATCTCGGCGGCGATGTCATCGAAGCAAACTCTCAGCTTGAACCAGAGTAACTCTGAGTAAGGGAGTGGCTCGGGAGATACTTCTCCACTCGCGATAAACACTGAAGAGAACGACCGGCGCCGAGCTTCGATTTCTGGAGGCCCACATTGCATCAAATACAATGTGGCCACACAAAAAGATTTCCGCTGCGATTTCGGTGGGCAGAGTCAAGACTGAATATGCCGCAGTCGCGCGGACTCGGAGCTCGGGATCTAAATCCAAACACTTGTGTTCAATCTGTGTGTAAAGCACTGCGAGGTGTGCAGTCATCTTGAACACAGATGAGCGTCGTCCAGAACCAAGCGTGGTTGAGGTTACAATACTTAAGAAGGTCATCAAATTTTTCGAGTAGAAAGTCTTCCTGGGCGAACACGAAGTAATGCATCTGTCCAGATCCAGGTATCGATTCTGACAGGCTAGCATGAGGTTTCTCCTGAAACAGTCAAAAAAATTTGGAGTGCCCTAGACAAAGCTATAGCACGCCCAAAAACTCTAAAATGCGGTTCAAGTCCCGTATACATTGAAATCCACGATATAAGCCTCCGTTCCGATTCTTCAAAGTTCCAGCCTCCCGTGATCAAACGCAGATGTTTATCAACTTCTTGAAATCCGGTGTCCCGAGTCCAGTCACTGCCAGCTCTGATATCAGCGCCGTGCTGGATTCCAACAAAATGTGCTTACCTGGATCCCATCCTGTCGTCGCCTATCAGTAGTTCAGCGGCGCACAGGCAACGAAAAACGTAAAAAGATCAGCGCACATTGAACCCGGACGTCCCACACCTTTCGTAGGCCGTCAGCCATTCCGCATAACGCGAGCGAGATGCACACTTACCCAGGATTCGAGCCTGCCACGACGTCATTGAAAGCGTGCTCGCCGCGTTTGTAGAGCAGAGGATTGAGAAAACCAAGCGCGGGCCGCCCCGCGGCTAGGCGAGCGTCGTTCAGCAGCGCGACAAGCCCCGCAAACGTCGGCGTCGCCGCGGAGGTCCCCCCGATCGAAATGCGCTGGCCCTGCCAGTAGATTTGGAACTTACGCGCCTGTGCGGAAACGTCCGGGATGCCCTGTTCAAGTGTGTAAAGACCGAGACCGAAAACGGAATGGGGCCACGCACGCGGCCGAGGCGGTTGAAGAGGCCTTCATACGTGCCGTGGTGGAGCTTGCCGAGGTATGTGTTGACGCTCTGATCCTGGTACTTTGGTCTGTTCATAATCAGTACCGGACGACGGGCACGTAAATAGGTGCATCACCTGGGGAAATAGTTGCTGAAGCCGCCACCACTGAAGCTCGCAGCAACTTCCGGGATGTCCGTCGTGCCGCCCACCGCCGTCACGCTACGCACGGTCAAAACACGCGGCGACGAATCGAAAGAAGCGACATACTACGGGCAGGAACTAGACGTTGTCAAGTGAGGTGAGTTGAGTCAGGTTTGGGCATCGACAACGAGGCATACGTACGCGGGAAATGTCGGGAGAAATCTGAGTTTGATAATCATTGAGAGGGCTATCGGAGGATCAGGTAAAAAAGAAGAAATACCTTGGAGTACGTTCTTTATCGTTAGTGTAGCATTGCTCTGTCTCAGGGTTGGGGTTTCCGTCGCCTACACCGCCGTCTCCGCTTGCAAACAGGACCGATACGCCGCGGCTGCCTGGAATCTCGAGTCAACGCCGGTGGATGGTAAGAGGAGAATTCGACGCGCCTAGTTCGGCGAAAAGTTTACATACGCGGCTCGCATATGTGAACGGGACTGCGCTAGGTGTAAGCGTTAGAGAACAAAGAGTGAAGTGTGTCTAACTAACCCGTCTGTTCGTCGTCGCCGTACGACGTCGATATTGTTTGTGGTATATGGTCGGAACGGAGGATGAAGTCGAGCCACTGTGAATGGGGTAAGGGGCGTCCGCGGTACATAACCAATTTGCACATACATCGAGGTAAGGCTCGTTCGTGTCTGGGGGTGAGGATATAAGCGCGCAAATATTTGGTGTTGTGAAAAACTAGCCAATGAGTGTATGCTCGTCAGGGATCCACGGCGGGAGCCCACTGGTGGACCAGAATGTCCCCTGAGTCGGATATGAGATACCAAAGGCGAACTGCGTGTCAAGGTTGGCCTCTTCGCCGGCAGCATCCAAGGATTGGTTATTTATGGCTCCTGCGATCATTTGAGACCCAAATAACCTTACACAAACGCAGCAGTACCGTAGACACTGATCGACTTGAACGTGGAGTTCACGGCGGCGGGTAACTCATCGCGGTAGAAGGAGTTGAGATCCCGTTTGTTGGCGTTCTGGCCGAGGAAACCCGTAATTCCAATCGCGTTCTTCTTCGTGGCCCGCGGGGTATACCCCACGGCATTGTACAGCTGCATAATGCAGCTGAGAGTGACGCTTGTCGCGCAGCTTGGATGGACATGAGGCTTGGTGGACGGCGTGACGCGCTTGATAGAGCCGAGGGGTTCGTCTTCTTCAGGATATACGATGGGTGTCATGCCCTTCGATCGCGTAAACATCGTAGTGGGCTGGATTAGCTCAATGTGTTCGTGGAGGTACTGAGGGAGTCTGTAGGCGGTGGTACGGACGAGAACGTCACCGCCGGTATGCTGGAACATGTAATACTCCTGGACGAAGAAAAAATCAGTATCGGCTAACGATACGACATTTCTCACTTACTGCACCCAGAATCCGCTCAGCAATGGGTAGAGGCAACGTCAAGGTGATCCAGTCCTTTGCAGGGGATCGAACAAAGTCGCTTTCGTTAATGTCGTGCGATGCAAGCCACCCATCGACCAATGCAAGACTCGCCGGAGGAGGGGCGACAAAGCCTGCAATCTCCTCTTTCGACAAATGCGCGCCGTATCGACCGTGGTCCGGATCGCTTATTTCGTACAACGATTTTTCCAAGCCCGCAAAATCCTGTTGAAAAATAGCGATGCGAAGCCGTATGCTGCTGCCTGGAGGGGCGCGACCGAGCCGAGTCCAACCGTGAGGGGCAGCGACACTTTCCTTGACCTGCAACGTGAGGTTTCGAGGGGCAATGGCAGCGGCGACCGCAAAAGAAATCGTGGCAAAAAGATAGAGAGGCAAGAGAAAAAGCTTCATGGCGTAAGTTGAGAGCCCGGCGGGTCGTAACTTTCATTTTTTGGCCCCTCCTACTTATAAAGCAATGGAGATGCTTCCAAGCCTGTCCCAGAAGGCTTCTCAATAAAGGATCTGAGCGATCTAAGCGCGCTGTGGCGTTGGCCGAGATGCTGTAAGTATCGGCGTGCCCGACTTTCCGAGTCGTTTACGCCATCCGGGAGCTTCCTCAGGAGACTTCGAAAGACAAAAACGCATCTTTTGTGCGCGAAGTGAGTTAAGAGCAGCCTTGCAACATGAGTTCGAGGAGCGGTTAGACAAATTCCGAGGCATAGTGGATGTCGTAAAGACGCGTCTCCCCAAGAACTTCTTGACCAGAGTGGATAGCCGGATATACGTTCTAAAACAGGCGTCTTGAACAAGAGATACGGATGGGGAAGACAGTGCGAGGCGGCTGTTATAACACCTTGCCCAATGACACTTTTCCCGTACCGCGCTCGAGAGGTTGCGGCTGGGTTGGCGCAGGTTTCCACCCAATCTAAAAGTGCGATTATCCTTGCGGCCATCGGACAGAAACAGGTAACCTACCATGTAGATGATTTGGAACGTTGCGGGGACGCTTCCGTCTTCCTTCCCATGAAGCGCTGTCCCGGGCTTTATTACAGAAAATGGAAGGCAGCAATCCGACTCACCGGTATAGATCGCAGATGCAGCAGCAAGTGTATCGCGGCGAAGAGCGCGGCGAGGGCCGAGGATAGCATTTCCCTCCCCCATGGCGCGTAAATCGTCCATCAACGCCCACATATCCGGGTATGCGACTTTTACCTCGTCGACGTCAACTGTAAGTAGGGAGAATCCAGCGCGACCCATAAGATTGGAGATGTCGCGTGTTTCTACCAAAAAAAAAAAAATTGGCATAACATATACAGCGGTGAGAAAGCACAAACGGGTCATTGGGGAGACATGCGGAGAAAGACCTCCGTCACGCTCGACCTCGGCGAGCTGCAGCGCTGTCCGGAGCTCGAAAAGCGTGTCCCCTCCAAACATGGCACCAAGAAAGAGGCCATCCGGCTTCAGAGCTTCCCGTATCTGAATGAGGGTACCTAATAGGGATATGACCAAAAATTCGCGGAAATGGAAGGCGCAACGAACCAGGGAGGTCGTTCACCCAATGTAAGCTCAAACATGAGACCACAGCTTCTTGAGAATTGGGTTCCACAATTTGCAGCAGGTTCTCCTCATCTCCGTGTATTCGCTCAACTTGCACTGGAGCGACATATATCTCCGCATATATGTTAAATTACGCCCAGTGCAACCCACCTTCGAACTCGGAGTCAGGATCCCTGTTGAGTGACATTTCTGAAAAAAAATGAAGTAAGGGAGAGTAACGAAAGCTGCTTGAGGATTATTGCATACGGCTGAGATCCACCATGACGGACTTCCGTGCCTTTTCAGGTTCCAAAAGTTTTGTGAAATGGCCAGCACCTGAACCCAGGTCCAAAATGGAGCCAAAAGTACGTTTTATGTCCTTCAAAGAAAGATTCAAACGCGTTAACAAGCGTCAACGCGTCAGATGTACCAGGAATCTCTCCATCATGCGGTCCGCAACCTCCTCCCGGACGTAATCTACCGTTCTACTGTCTTCTCGGAGGGCTGCACGGTCCTTCTGGATTCGTTTCGCATTCCGGTCGAAGACCTGAAACGGCCCTAGGGTGTGGGGATTTGCAGAAGGAGACACAGACGATATCGCGGCTCGACGCGCAAGAGAGCGAAGCATTGAGGGTCTGTGAGAGATATAAGTGGCTGTGACGCGCTATATGGCCTTGTAGCTCAGAAGCTTTAGAAATTTCTGCTTTCGACCATGACCGCAGACTCGGTCGCCATATTTGCGGAGGGAACCTTCGAGGAGCAGGTGCAATAGCTGTTCCTCTGTGTTGTGCAGCTCTCACCTTCACACCAGATACAAGAATTGGTCAATTACATTGTCAGAAACAGATCCGAAGAGGAACGGACTGCTTTCATTCGTCCGTTCCAAGATGTCCTGAAGACCGAACCAGGGAAAAAGCCATTGGATGAGGACGATGCGCGGCGGAGAAAAATATTTTCTATGGTTGTGGTTGAGGTAAAGACCCTTGGTGATGGCTCCGAAAAAGGTTGGTGCGCGCGTATTCGAAGGCAGATTACTCACTTTGCGCAGAAATCGAGGGCTTTTTCAATCTGATATATGCACATCTGTTCTCTCTGTATTCGCCCGACTCGCCCGAAACAAAGCAATATGTCGCCGCACTGATACAGACCATCTCATCTGCATCGTCAGAGCAAACCTCTATCAAATACCGCTTGTGCGCGTCTCCCTGAACAAAGTTGACCTCATCTTACGCGTTGGCAGACTCTCCAACCTTTTCAACGCCCTTCCACGCAAGTCTCCGTTACGACTTGCTGTCTACACGACCCTTTTGGATCTCGCAACTGCCAACGAGGAGCTGGCCGCCCTCCAGCTCGCCAGAGTCGACGTAGACAAATGGCTCCGGGAGTGGGACATCTCCTCCGAGGAGAAGAGCAAATTCCTCAAGACCATCGTGAACGCATATGAGAAAGCTGGCGATCTGTGCGTCCTTCGCGTCTCCCATTCGGTGATTTTAATTTCGTTGCAGAGCAACAGCATACGAATACTCCCTGGCATACGTGCGGTCACTACCACCCGGCGGCCCCACCACCGAGACCGCTGCCGTCGAGACCATCGCCACTGCACTACGCCTCCCCTTCGTCTTCGACTTTGACCCGTTATTCAAACTGGACGCTGTCGTCGCCGCCAAGAACCACGAGCTCTTCTCCCTCCTCCAAATCTTCCTCAACGACGGCCTCCCGCAGTTCAAGGCATGGGAGGAAGCTCATGCCGGTTCCCTCGAAAAATACCGTGCGTCCGTTTATCGCCGCTTCTGAAATGAAATGAACCGACCGAATCCCAGAACTCGAGAGCTCGCAACTAGTGCGTAAAATCCGCCTTCTGACGCTCGCCTCCCTCGGCTTCAAAAACATCGGGCAAGACCTGCCCTACGCAAAGGTCGCGGAAGCGCTCCAGGTCGCGCCTTCCGAGGTCGAAAAATGGGTCATCGACGGTATGTGCTTCCATTTATTTCTCTTCACACAGCACGATTCACACTAGCGCCGGAAACGCAGTCATCCGCGCCGGCCTTCTTTCCGGGAAACTCTCGCAGACCTCGCAGAGCCTGCACATCACCCGCTCGACGGCGCGGACATTCGAGCGGGACCAGTGGGAGGCGCTCGAGAAGCGGCTCGTCGCATGGAAGGCCGGCCTCGCGGGTGTACTCGAGGTTGTCGCTGCTGCACGAAAACAAGGTGCACCCGGTGCGCACATCGCTGGAGGGCAAACACAGGTCGCGGCCTAGTCGGAGTGCTGTTGTTGTATCATACTCAACCTTTGAAATCAATGGAGGCTTCGTCATCCAAACCGAATGAAGAACGTTTACTGGGTGTATCAAGCCAAAAAAAAAAGTGCGAGTATGCGGGGTGCAGGAAAGCGAGTTAAAAGCTAAATCTACAGCTGGGTTCAGAAGTACCGCACTCTAGTAATGCCAATGCGTGTATCATGCTATGCCAGCCAGTCTAAAAATGCAAGTGGACGCTACCATTCACCGTCGAAGCCCGTAAAGCCTGGGTTCGAAAAGAATGAGTCTCGGTCGGGCCGTATAGAGAATGTAATGGATGAACAGACCTGTTAATAGGAATACGTGGAAGTACCTCTTCTTCTCCAGCGTCGAACACCAGTTCCACGCGCTCGTCAGGCGGCCGTCGATGCAGCTCCCGGCGTCGAAGAAATTGTCGGCTGCAAATGGAAAACTCATAAATATAAATAAGGTATGAGATTAGGGACGCTAGAAGACGCACCGCCCGACCCATCGAAACCATGGCGGAAGAAATCCCCCAGGATCTCACGGCGCAGATTATCCGGCGACCCAAACTCGTCGTCAATGTACGACTTGATCGCCGGTTTCGCCGCTAGGCCCTGAATCTGCGACAGCGTGTTGCAGATCGGGAGGAGGATGCGGTAGATCTGCGTGTATTTGTCGATGAAGAGCAAGCTATTGGGGACGTTATGATCGCCCATGTGCTGGTAGGGATGAGATCAAGAAAATATCACGCAACGAGACGAACGTACGATCACGCTGTAAGATTAAGAGCATTAGTTACACTCAATATGATCAAAGTGACAATAAAAACCTTGAACCGATCCACTGCCCAACGCTCCGCTGGGCTTTGTTGAGAATCTGGTGCATCATGCGAGACGTCTTTGGCGCCGCTTGCACACGGTTGAGGCCCTGCCCCGTATCTCGCAGACGGTACGGCACATTCTCCGACAGCAGGTCGCTCTCTGCGAGACTCCACCTATTACCCCTGCGTCAGCGCACTCAATACGCAAATAATGATGGAGTCGCGAACAGGTGGAACATATCATGAAGAATCTCCCGCCAAAGCGTCAAGCTCTGGATAACATACGCGTACTGCTTCGCGTGGTCGTGCGACAGCCGCGCGCCGTTCTTGCCGCTCCGAATCGCCAGGCTCGCCTTGGGGTCCTTAGCCTCCGTCGGGTGGAAATATTCTTTGAGATACGTGATCATGCGCTCGCACGGGTCACGGTTTGTGCGCAGGAACGCGTGGTTGTCGCCGATGCTGTACAGACACAGCCGGACGTCGTCCTGCGTGAAACCCTTGCGAGCGTAGCGCGTGGCGAGCGTCTCGATGGCGCGCTCCTTGCTCTTGATATCCTTTTGGATGTCCCGGCGCGCGCGGCCTTCAGAGTAGATCTCTTTCGTCGCGACGGTGATGAGGTCGTCGCGGAGAAGGTCGAGGGCGCCGTGTTCTTCGAGGAGCAGGGCGACCGTTTTGATTGGCCGCACGCACGAGAAACTGAGCAGGTCTTTCACCTCCATCGTCTGACTATCTTGGAGTAAATATATGAGTTTGCCGTAAGTTGTCCGCATCTTGTCTGGGTTCATGATTTTATGCCGCCGCCCGAGCTCGAATATGGACTGGTAAAATTCGGCATTTGCTTGAAAGTCACGGTCTGTGAAGAGCTCCTGGCCGCGTTTGTAATCTGCGGACAACAGAAGACCGGACATAATTGCGCAGAGTTCGCGGATCTGCTGGACGATACGTTTTGCTTTGGAAAGACCGAAGCCAATGGTATCGATTTTGTCGGTATATTCGGAGACTGAAAGCGCAGCCTCGAGGAGGCGGAGGTATTTTCGTTCGGCTAGGTTTAACCTTAGTGGAATGAATTTTGAGCGTTCTACGAACCATTCGCCGACGGACGATCCTACGGCGGGCTGCGCGGAGAGAACGACCTCAGTAGAAGGCCCGGCCACAACGCGCTCCCACTCCTCGTCATCCGAGTCGTCTGCGTCCATCTGACACCCCATTTAAAAATTGCATCCAGGCCAAGAGAAACGGAACTGACAGCATCTGGGTCTTTCGCGGCCTCCGTCGCTGCTCCAGGAGTGGGCTTTGGTTTTTCCTCGGTGCTCAGAGGCTTTACGACATGGAGCTTCCGCGAACCTTTGCGATGCTGAGCAGCATAGCAAACCTCACAGAAGACATCTGCGCAAGTTTCGCACCGAACTTCGGCGGGTTGGTCTGTGTAATGTGTCGTGAGCGTAATTTCGCAGCCTGCCGCAAAGTAATTGCGCAAACCAGATACTTACCCTCGCATTCCACACACGTCCCTTCTTCAACAGGCTTGGTAGCAGCTTCTTCTTCATCCCAACCAACGGGAACCCCGTTGCTTATATTCTCGTGGTTCTCACTCAGAATATTATCGAGCGAGAACGTAGGATTCTCGTCCATTGTGGGCGGAGCGAGAAAGACGCGTTAACCACGTGGCCATGCTTTCGCCCAAATTTGCCTCCGACCACCACATCAAGTTCAACGCCTTGCTCTGAGACTGTATCCTGACATTGTGGCTTCAAACGGCTCTATCTGATTGCGGAACCTAAGGGCTCAGAGTTTACTCAGAATTCAAACACACTAGGACATTCATCCAAAACGTTGAACTTGACAGATTTCTCCCATTTGAGAACGAATTGAGAGCCCATATGCCACCACAGAAAAAACTCAAATTCAAGGTCTGTTCATCAAGACGTGGTTTCAGTTTCTGAACCTTTACTTGACGTGTAGTCGTATAAGATTCCAGCTGGTCGCCATTACGTGCTGATACGAGAACCTTGGCCGTATAATGCGTCGATGTCCACTGCAAGATCTCCTCAGAACTACGTCAATGCGGTCACTACGTGGATCTGCTGTATGGTCGGCGACCTTTGTGACACCAACATCAATCCAAGCGATGTGCGCATTTTCTCGCAGTCGACGGTCAGCTTTTTGTCCTGAATACGGAAGAGGCGCCCTCTGAACCGCTGGCCAGCATCGAGATTTAATTGTCGAGATTGAATCAGAAACGCTGAACATAAATCACCTTCTGGGTGCTCATCACGCATCCGACTTTCTAATTGAACCAGGGCATGCGAACAATTGCACCAGTGTGCTCTACGAGTACGATTATGCGAGATTCAATTCTCCTGACAAAACCAGTATGTTTGCGCTTCTGCAGTTGAGCATCTGCTCATTTCCCTTGAGATTGGAGGAGCGATGTGCCATCAAACCTCCTCCGCCCAACTCCAGTCAAGTGCGAGGACATGGGGTCTTCATACCCTACGCCGTCCCCGACCGACGCCATGAGGCATAAGTGGGCGAAACACCTCCCTGGGCGTCTAACTCTTGGACATCCGGATTGCATACAGCAGACTCCCACATCCGCGACTGACCCGCCACCGCCCGCCAATCAACCTGCCGGCCCATCCGCTCCTCGTGAACCATCGCAGCAGCCATCCGTCGCTGCGATTCAAAAACGAGAGGCTTCATTGTCTCCACCCACGCGCTCACCTCCACCTCCAGAAGAAGTCCCCCCCTCTCAAGTGCGTCTTCGATTTTGTTTCCTTCTGTGTGAAAGCTGCTCACTCGTATATAGTTCGTTTTTACGCCATACGAACGCCCGCTGCATTTTCCCAGTGGCCCCACGGCGGTTCGTAGCCCGAGTCCACCTGTCCCCGTACCGACGCGTACAAAGCGAGATCCGTATGAAGAAGGTAGGCGCCTGCTTTGCGATATCAAGCAACACTCTCATGTCTTTTTTGTTCAGAGGAGGACGCTCTCCAGCATCTCCGAGACACGCAAATCGCCGCTGTTGGTCAAGGGGAGGGTGCGATTCGCATCAAATCAGAAATAAAAACGGAAGAATATGAACCCTCCGTTAAACTGGAGGACGCCTACGACGAGATGCAGGCAGCGCGTCTCCGCGACACGCAAACCCCCGTTAGTCACGGGGACGGTGTGCTTCATGTCAAGTCCGAGATCAAAACAGAGTACCAACCCAGCGTAAAGATGGAGGCGATTCACGAGGATGTCCGTGCGATGCGCGTCAAGCAGGAGGAGGGAACAGTTAAGGCCGAGTATGTCCCTGGTCCAGAGCTCCAAGATCTCTTTGCGCAGGCTACGAGGGAGCGGGAGCGACAGGCTGTGAAACACGAAGAGCACGAAGTACCAATAGAACCTGAAAGCATCCCACAAGGTGTCAAGCCCGAGCCAGTCGACGTACCCATGCCGAATCCCCGTCCATCTAACAAACGCTTCGATCCGTTCGACGGATACGAGCCAGAATACGGGCGCCGAGGGGTTAAAAAGGAAGAGGGAGGCGAACGTCTGTTCAATTTCCTCCCCATTTAAAAAAAAATTGCGCTCACGGCCAACAGTGAACAGCCGCCAATGGTCCTCCGGAACTAGTTCCAACTATCCTTCGTCCTCTGCGTACCCGCGCCCACCACCACCGAGGGTGAAGCAGGAGGAGTTTTCAGGGAGATCACCACCGTCAAGGACGAATCACACTCCCAACGTCAAGCAAGAAGAGTATGGTTACGGTACGTTAATTATTCATTAGTTACCTTGGTCGGTGCACTGACGCTTGCGGAGATTCACGCCGGTACTCGCACGGCGTTAAGCAGGAATACAACGACGGAGGATACAGGAGCAGGGAGCCCCCGCCGCCGTCCGCTTTCTCCGGTGGATATTCAGATTATGCACAGAGACGGTATTCGAGCGGCTCTGGCGGTCGTGATGGCAGGCATTCGACCCCAGGCGCGCGAGAGGCGAGCAGGACATTCAGCCCGGTGCTTCCCTCCCTCTGCATCACAACTAATTGGAAGACTGATATATGCCATAGTCTCCTCACCCTGTCAAGCGGGAGCGCGATGTATACGACGGTAGGTGTACTCGCCGTTCCACACGCTGTTCTCAAACTTTGATTAGATCGTCCACCGCCGATCAAACGAGAGAGAACGGAGTCGGGCGGCTCCCGCTACGTGAATCCACCGTCCAGGGAGATACGCGATCCAAGGGTGCGCGCGAGAATTGGTGGGTACATCCAAATATATTCTTGCCTCATGCTCAACCAGCGTCGACAGAACGCTAAAGAAGACTCGGAACGAAGCTCGAATGTGAAAGCGGGTCGTGGTAGTGTATTGTACATGCTATGTAGAGGGCCGTAGAGTACAGTAAGTAAACGAGAAGCACATATATGTATATTACAGAGCATCGAAGTTAATATGATGCGACGCTCTCCTTCTCTCCAACTCATCCTCCCGCTATACGAACCCATCGTCAGAAAACGACCACAACAAACATGAGCGCCAACGTACCTTTTCATTCAAGTGCAGCACCAGCACGATCACCGCCAGCAGCGCTGTCCCCACCACCACCGTCAACGTCACCCATGGGATCCACTCCCCAGGCCGCAGGAACAACTCGCGCTTCCACGCGCCGCCCGTCTCGGCCGGCGGAAGGATCACGAGTTTCGAGTTCGGGATCACGCCCTCGATGTTGATATAGTGCTCGGCCGTGTGCATCGTCGATCCCACGAACAGGTTCTCGATGTAGTTGTTCGTGCGCCCGAGCCCGAAGAAGGAGTACGGCGTCTGCAGCGATTGGTAGGACGTCTGCGGGAGTTGGCCGACTACGTTGTGGTTAGACGACTACCCACATGGGCGGTTTTTCAGAGGGGGAACGTACTTTGTGCGGCGGAGCGACTACCTGTTGTATCCAGGACCGTGTATTTATACGACGCTCCAGAGTAGCTCACGCCGAAAGGCTGTCGAAGTGGGTAAGTTACAGCCAAGTGGGTGGCAGCGCTGAAACCATACATGGTATTTGTCGGTGCCGTTGGGACCGTAGCACCATCCATTGCCACAAGCGCCATTCAGGACTAACCAAAGCCTCGTTCAGGGCGAGCACGTACCAGATAGAGATCACGTACCGATTGCTTTCAGGAAGAACGCGTCGTAGTAGAAATTATTCTGCACGAACAGAACGTTGCCCTGGCCCAAGGTACCTGTTCTCTGAACCATGATATCCAGGGTCCCCTGAAACCGTCATCAGTACGGGGGCGCCCTCAACTGTAGATGTAAAACCAACATCTTCGTCTATATCCAAGAACGACACGCTCCGCGCATCCTTGACAGCGTCTAGAGTCTCCGCGCCTTTAGTGGCAATGCTCCAGCCATGTTTCCCGTGGCCGGACCCGCACCCAAAGACGCCGGCTCCGCACGGGACGGAGAACAGCATCTTGGGGACCCGGTCCTGCCCCGAGGCGATGATGACCAAAATATCGGGGAAGCCGTCAAGATTGGCGTCGCCCAGCTTGAGGGAGATCGGCAGCGCAGGAACCGGTGTGGTGTCGAGGACCACGAGGGAGGAGCCGGGGAACAGGGTACTTATCGGGAGACTGAGATATGCCTAGAATTGGGTCGTTAGTTATGCCAGAGAGAAGAAGGAAGAAGGAAGAGGAACCACTCACGTCGTTATCCGCGCTGTTGGTCAGGTCGAATGAGAACGCGGGGTCGGCGGTACAGAGATCTTCAGGCGGCCGGCAGTTTTTGGCGCCAACGGTAGTGCAAAGAGGCAACTGCTTGTTGTAAGCGATGTTGATAGCGCAGTCAGTGCCGACGCCGGTGGAAGTAGATATTGAGGGGCAAGTGATAAACACCATGTCGATAGTGCCGTCGCGGTCTGCGGTCGTGGAAGAAAAGCCAATAAAAGAAGTCGGAGAACGTACCGACGTCAGCGAAGGACACGCTCTGAACTCCGGAAGGCATAGAGCCCTGTAATGCGAGCGAGAAACCGGCCGACTTGTTGTTGACCCAAATCTGGTACGTGCCGTCATCGCAATGGAGAAACACATCCGCCAGACAGTCCCCATCCAGGTCCACAACGGCATTGCTGTGAGGACTTGCGAGAGTACACTGAGAGCCGTTGAAGAGGGGTGCACCACTGCAACACACAAGTCAGCTCGATACAAAACACCAGACAATTAGTCGCGAACACGCTGAACAAGGGTGATAGAGGGTCGGATGCATTCCAGACGTTCTGCCAGACCTGGAGATCTTGGGAAGACGGCGCCATTCCGAGAAGGTCGATCTTCATGTCTCCGTCTACGTCAATGGGAATTGGCTGAGAGAGCGCCGATGGGGGGGCTGTGAGCGGATTGCTCGTGTCTGTCGCCGATTTAGTGAGTCATAAAGCAGGTGAGAGCAGACCATACCAAACCCTCCGCCTGGTAAAGCAGGATAAACGGATAAATCCAGTTGGTTGCTACTGGCGGAACTCATGACTAGCAGGTCGAGTTTCCCCGAGTGCGTAAAGTCGCCTGGAACAACGTTCTGGATTTTTTGCGGATGCGTGAAGGTTGCAGAAGGTTGGAATAGGAAGTCATCTGAGACCCGGGTGAGAAGAAGTTGGCAATTGCGCACCAGGACATACCATGGCTCCATAAATAAACCGTCAAGGTTTGCTGGTCAGATGCAAGGGTCAAAGCATCGAGACTGAGGGTGCATTAGGAGCGCATCGGCGAGAATACACTATTTCGTACTACTGGTCGCCGTTAAAGTCGCCAAAAGCAATGACCCGGCCTTGCACAGTAATACCCATGGAACCCGCGTCCACCAGGGAATTTCCGGAGAATCTTTTGGGAGGGAAAGGCCACATCGCAAGACCATTATCCGTGAGGCATGATAGAGCGAGTAGCACGCTATAGAGCTTCCGCCGTCCTAGCAGGTGACGGTACATGTAGAGTTATATGTGGCGGTGCTGCACAGCTTTGCACCTTGGTACAAACCAGTGAAACCACGTCCTTGAATTCCGTTCCTTGGACGAGGACCTTGCTGTGCTTGCTCCGGTTCTGAACACCGTTTACCTCAGGATTTACACCTGCTGGATAAACTGGCAACTGCCATTTTATCTGCCTTTCAGAGCAGCTTGAGGCCTCAACATTAGGATAACTTCTGGACAGCGTCTCGTTCAAATCTTACTCTGCAATTAACACCGCGACTAGCCCTGCCTGTTGGACCTATATTATCTGATGCAGCTCCAATCTTGTGTTTTTGTCCCGGTATACATCGACCAACAAATTTTCGAGCTGGTCCAAGAATGGGATCAATATCAATGGCATGGGTATGCCACCTTCGAGCCATTTCTAGCCCGGACTTCACCCCCTGACCGTTCCAATTCAATAAATACGACTCGAGTCATGCCTTTCGTGGCTCGAGAGCTTGGAGTGCCGCCAAGGTTCTGACGAGGACATACTCTTCATTTTCAGTTTAAACCACGGTTCCATTCTCAAGTCTCTTCCGAACATCCGGACCCTCACGTTCAGATATATCCATGGTCCTTGGACTTACATGACTTGGTGGACTTGATATTCACGATTCGACAAGCTTCGCAGTCACCCTCGTCCGTACATCCGACACCTCCGGGTACCATGACATGGGCCGGTCCTCCGGGTTCCAACCTCTTGGACACAATGCGCGGCCCAGTATACCTGAGGGCTGCCCAGCGTTGTATCTTTCCAGAAGAAGTGTCCGTCATTGGGAGTAACTATATCCCTATCAAGAACTTTGCGATGGCTGTAACTACGACATTTTGGGAATTCTCTCATTTTGCTGTGCAAATAAATCTGGACTGAATAAAAGTAAATAAGTGCAATGAATGTGTTTTGATTTCGGTTCTTTCTTTCTGAGGAGATGACGAATGAAGGGTGTTGGAGTTTGGTCAACCCGGCATCGAATCCGAGGCTGTGGGTCATCGAAAGTAAGTAAGAGTCAGATTGGGATGACTCGGAGTGGCGCACGGACCGGCCTGAGTAGTATATGAATAGCACAGTATCGCTGTATTGCTCAAGCATCTGCGCTCAGCTAGCGCTTTTATCCCATTCTATATTTATTCCTCGAACCTTGTCTGATTCTCCAGGGTTATCTGGTCCTTCCTAATCGGGTTTCGGGTGGTTATTTGTTTGCGCCGTGTTTGATCGAGCCCCTCGGTTCATTTCCAACCACATCCCCCGTTTTGGTAGAATGTCCGCTCCCCTCCGCAGACGTCTCGCAGAGCTCGACGCGCAACTCGTCGAGCAGAGACGCGTCCTGCACAAGCTCCAACAAACTCGATCGGATGTAGAGCGCGAGCTTTACGCGACTGCGACGTTTCCAGTCTTGACACTCCCCACGGAAATCACAGCAGAAATCTTTGGACGATGCCTCCTAGTTTTCGCCCCATCGTGCATCCCCAAATGCGAAAGCTCGGCCCCGATCGTCCTTACAGGCGTTTGTCACGCATGGAGAGACATCGCACTCGCCACTCCCAAGCTGTGGTCAAAACTCGAAGTCCGCTTCAGTGGCATTCCCGACGAGGTGGCTTCTAGACCGGGGCTGGTTGAGGGCACCATCGACCGGTGGCTCGCCCGGGCAGGAAACTGCCCTCTATCGCTCAAATTCCATGCTGTAGACCGGAACTTTGCACCCAGTCGTTGGCGAGACATGATTCATCGCTGGTCGCATCGGATGCAATACCTCTACCTGGATATAGGATTCTACGATATTGGCCCGTTGGCACTGGACTCGGCGGTGTTCCCATTGCTCCAGGGCACCACAATCGGGTGCGACGCCGAGCCAGGTCTCGCTCCCGTCCCCGTCTTCCGCAACGCACCCAGCTTCCACCACCTGTGTGTGCTCCGCGATGAGTTCGCACTTGGCGCATATGTCTTTCCATGGTCGCAGTTGAGGAAATTTGAAGGCACAATCCGAGATTTGTCTCTGCTCACCCTCGCCCCCAACCTCATCGAGCTGATTTGTACATTTGATCCCGATGACACTCCTCCCATGAGGATAACTCATCGCAGTTTGAAATCCCTCACTGCAGGCCCATTGAACAACTTCCCTATCATCCAATACCTAACTCTTCCGGCTTTACAATTTCTGGATGTCTCCAAAATGCCTTACCCCAGCTCGATCAATTCCTTTCTGGCGCGGTCTTCCCCGCCTTTGGTTTCACTATCCATGGCCGGGAGCCCGTCTTCTTTATTCTACTGGGCTCCATGCATGCCTCTCGTGGCGGGCACCCTCGAGAGCCTGGAGATCCGGCATGTCTCGTCCGCCGGGATGATCTTCATGTTCAGGACGCACGCTCCGATGTTCGACCCTCTGCCCAACATCCGAACCCTCAATTTCAGAGACGTAGAAGGTACCGCAATCACGTCTTCCATGGTCGATTCCGTGGTTAGCTTCCTACGCGCCCGATCTGATACCAAACTGCGCACGTTTCGAATCGTCTGGGATCCCCTTTTCCATGTCGACACGGACCACCTGGGCCCGTTAGCACATATAGGGATGGATATACACGTCGGGACTGCCGAGAGGAACTACATCAAACGTTTGGTGCCCAGCGATCCCATTCTGCTTCCCGAATCTGGCAGAATGTGCATGGATTATTCCGCAGTTGTGGATCTTTAACGAGGCTCTTGCTGACCTATCACCGTCCCTTGGACAATTCCCCTCACGCCCAGCGCGTCGGCGTGTACACGTTTTTTCCGCGTTTGTTTGTGGGACTCCGAGTGGCGTATCTGCCATCACACAACACCCACCGTCCCCACCTAGACTCACAGGTCGTGGATGCAGGGTGAGTGTTAGCGCCGAAATCCCCCCGGGCCCAGATTCAGCTCAAGCCGAGAGTACGCGCGGTCGTGGACCAGGCTATCCTAGACTGCGAGTGTGACCGTTCATTAAATTAGACTTAGGACAGCTGGAATGAAAGATTTGCGGGTATTTATGAGGTCGTCTCCATATACCTTCTCGAGAGGCCAGGCTATATAGCGTGTGTGTGGTAGAGTTGCGGCAGGTTGCGGCCACGGCTAGATTTGGAAGCGTGACCTAGGCCTCGACTGTGTCGAGATCGCGAAAAATTAGAAAATCGCAACTCGGATCTGCACCCGCATCTCGCTCGAGACTCTCGGCTCTCTGGTGTTCCTTATAATATCCTCGCCTATATTTTGTCCTCCCCTTCCCGCCGCGCATCTTACGGAAACAAGGGTGAAAATCTAGGAACTCGATGGCGCGAACACATAGACGCTCTGCTTCCCCCACTCCCAATGATTCCTCCACCTTGATAAAGAAGCTCAAATCCTCTCATGCATCTGCGCCGGCGGGGGCCCCAGCAAACGGCCATGCAAACGGCGACCCGACGCCGCATTTCGCAGAAGGTGTCCTGAACCACACAAGTATCGCCCAATTACACGGCACATATGTGGCAAATGAGCCCTTCAAGTACGCTATCGTTGAGAAACTGTTCCAGGACGACTTGCTGCAAAAGGTCAAGGACGAGTGCATGAGCGAGCTCAACTTCACCGAAAAAGAGACGGATATATATAAGGTGCGCGTTCTGCTCTCTCATCGACTTGTCGCTCGGACGCTCATGTGGCTCAGGTCAACCAAACCGGCGACCTTGCCTCGTTGAATTATCTCTCGTCCGACCAAATTTCCCTTTTACCTAACCTACTCACTCTCCGGGACGCCCTCTATTCCCCAGTGTTCCGCAACTACCTGCGCGCCGTAACCGGGTGCGGACCTCTGTCGGGCACCAAGCAGGACATGTCCGTAAACTCCTATACCCGCGGCTGCCATCTCCTCAACCACGACGATGTCATTGGCTCAAGACGCGTCTCGTACATCCTCTACATGCCGCTCCCCCATTTCCAGTACTGGCAAAAAGACTGGGGGGGCGCCCTCGAGCTGTACCCGACTGTGGTCGGCCCCGACGGCGAGCGGGAGCCCGTGTGCGTGCCGAGCAAGAGCATTCCGCCGAGCTGGAACCAGTTCATTTTCTTTGAAGTCCAGCCGGGGCAAAGTTTCCATTCAGTTGAAGAAGTCGTGGTCGGCGGTGGGGGCGAGGACGGCCGGGCTCGGCTCAGCATCAGCGGCTGGTTCCACGCTGCCCAGGAGGGCGAGGAGGGCTACGTGCCCGAGCCGGCCGAAGCCCAGCCCAAGAGCTCTCGTGAGCAGCTCGTCAGTATTTAAGTTCCCGTAAAGACCTCGACTAATCCGGGCGCTCCAGGCCATGACCTCGACCGAGTTCAAAAATTACCCAACTGAAACAGAGGGTCCGCCGGAGGAGACCCTCTCGGACGAACACACCGCCTTCCTCTCCGAATTCCTCAACCCCGTCTACCTCCAGCCGCGCACAATGAAAGCCCTCGCCGCGCGCTTCGTCGAGGAGTCTTCTCTCGAGCTGCACTCTTTCCTCTCCAACGACCTCGCCTCCGCGCTCGAGCCGCGCCTGCGCGAGCTCGACCTGAAAGACGGACTGGGCGAGGACCGCGCGGGGCGCGTCCCGCCACATACGAGCGGCACCGGCGGCGCGTGGACCGTGCGCGGCCCACCGCACAAATGGCGCTACTGCGTGCTCGGGGGGACGCACACGCAGGCAGTGGCGGTCGTGCCGCGCGCGGCGGCGTCGTGCGATGATATCGTGCGCGGGCTGCAGGAGGAGCTCTTCCCCGCGCCGGCGTTCCGCGCGTGGCTTGCAATCGTGTCGCGGCTGCTGCCGACGCGGCACTGCGTCGAGGCGCGGCGGTTCCGGCCGGGGCTGGACTACACGCTTGCGACGAGCGAGGAGAAGGAGGCGAGGCTGGATGTGGTGCTCGGGCTGACGCCTGAGATACGGCATGTGGAAGAGCAGCCGTCCGGGAAGAATCCGCGCAGGGCGGAGGTGCGGCCGCGGGGCTGGCAGGCGGCGGAGTGGGGCGGGTGGGAGGTGGGTATCGCGTCTTTTTATGGTATTAATGGTTTGCTTAAAGTATGCAGTGTTACATGGCGCCGCACAACGAAGAGGATGATCCCGCCGTCTATCGCGCTGGAACCATCAAAAAATCTGCCAAGGAAGCGAAACCCGCCGCCAATGGCACCTCCAACGGCGCCTCGTCGGCCGAGAGCTCCCATGGCAATGGCAAGACCAACGGAAACGGCCACGTTCCGGAGGAGGATATTGAGGTGGATGATCAAGAGGACGGGGAAGGTGACGCTAACGTCGATGCCGACGCGTCAATGGAGCTCGGTGAGGAGGAAGAGGAGGACAGCACGCTACTGACGGTCCAGCCCGGATTCAATCGCCTGCTACTTGTTCTACGAGACGAGCGCGTCATGCGCTTCGTCAAGTACGTGTCTGCGTCCGCCGAGGGTTCACGATGGGATGTTTGCGCTGAGTATGAGGTGGGGATGATGGAGGAGGAGGAGGACGGCGAAACAGAAGAGGGCGATCCGTGATGTCGTCTCTACATTCCGTCCGTCCAATTGGCAATACCACATCTCTATGCCAGCGGAAATAGTATTTTTACGCAGCTACATAGTACTCATCTGCATAATCCTGACAAATGGTAATTTATCGGTGGAGACTGACTACCTACTCAAACACGACCCTTTTACCCTGACCCGGAACGATGGCAGCTGATTCGCGTTTCGCCAGAGCTAGCGCTGCACCAGGTTTGGGGCGGTTCTTTGGCCCTTTGCGTTTGTACCCAGTGCTGGCGCCGGAATCTGCGGCTGCCTCGGGCGGTGCCGATGAGGGTGCGGCGTACGAGTCGGCCTTGCGCGCAGGGGCATCTCCAGCCGTCTTTTCGCGCAGCAGCTTCTTCTCCTGCCGCGGTCCGCGCGACTTCGCCTCCTTCCGCACATACGGCCGCCGTTCCGCGCCCCCACCGTCTTCGCGCTTCGCCTTCGGCGCGCCTCGCCGCACCGCGTCTGCCGAGGCGTACTCGACCACGAGCTTGCGCCCGTCCAGAAGGTGGTTCTTTGGGTTTACGAGTACGGACGTCGCGTGCTCGATCGACGTAAAGTCCGCAAACGCGAAGCTGGTGGATAGTCAGAATTCGCGCAAAAACACCTGTAGATATGATACGCACCCCTTGCAGAGGCCACTGTCCTCGAACGTGCCCATGCGCACCTTGCGTATCCATTTATCCTGGGGCTCGGGCTTCGCGGCGCCATCTGCGTCTGCGTCTGCTGCCTTTTCTTTCTCCTTCTGCTTGGGGCGGTGCGCCTCGAACAGTCCGCGGATGGATTGCTCGGTGGCCTCGAAACCGAGGTTGCCGAGGAAGAGCGTCGGGGCGGGCGGCTGCTTTTGGGCGCGCAGGATTTTCTGTGCGGTCTTCGAATGAGTTTTTGAAGCCTCTCCAGCTGCACCACCCGCAGCGGCCGCGTCTGCACCAGGTACGGCAGGCCGGCCAGTAAAATCGCCACCTAGACGAAACGTGAGCGACATAATTTTATGAATGAATGAAAACGCGTACCGTCTTTGATTAAAAGCTTTCGGCCAAAGAGATTTTGCTCGGACATGGCGACGGCTGCCTTCTTGGCTTCCGGGGTGGTGAAATCGACGTATGCAAAGCTACAGTAAATATATAAGTGCCATTCCTGTACCTAGAATTCAACGCGCCGCACCCGCGGTTCTCCGCCCTGGCGCCCGGGGCAGTAGACGCCTTCGTGGGCATATGTATGCGCGTAATCTCCCCTACGTCTTTGAAAAACTCTGTAAGAGCTTCCGTTGTAGTTTTGAACGTCAGGTTTCCGACCCAGACAGAATTTTGTCGTTTAGCGGGGGCACCGGTAGCGGAAATAGCAGCAGAACCATCGGGGAGTTTGCGTTTCTTCACAGGCAGACCGAGCTTTTCTTGTTTTGCGCGACGCTTCTCGCGGCGCTGTTCAGCATGCGAGAGAACAGGGCCCTCGGGACCTTCCTCAGCGTCCGAGTCGTCTGAAGAATCACTATCAGAGCCTGCTGCTTCTTCTTCTTTTGCATCGCGTTTCCGTTTGGGAGTCGGTTCAGGTGTAGAGCTTCTGGAGCTGGAACTCGACGACGACGAGGATGAAGACATTTTTGGAAAATATCGAGGGTGATGGCGTCTAAAGGAAACAAAGCCGATTTGCCTTTCTTGGAACTTCGCTTGCTTCTGATCTCCTCCTCCATGGCTGCCTTGACCGATTCCAACCTCCCGACGCTGACCCTTCTGTCCAAGGGAAAAGTGCGCGACATATACACTACCTCGGATCCCGACGCTCTGCTCTTCATCGCCACCGATAGGATCTCTGCGTATGATGTTATCCTCAAAAATGTCGGTCTACTCGTCTTCGTTCTTTGGGTTTTTTCTCCGTGCCCGGGTATTCGTAATCAAGAAAAGGTGGCCTGATTCCCGCACAGGGAATCCCCGGAAAAGGCGCGCTCCTCACCGAAATATCGCGCTTCTGGTTCGCCAAGCTCGCGCACATCATCCCAAACCATTTCATCACAGCCGACATCGACGCGATGCCCGTAGAAATACACCAATACAAGGAGCAGCTAGCTGGCCGTGCGATGCTGGTGCGGAAGGCGCAGGTTGTGCCGCTCGAGGCGATTGTAAGAGGATATCTTACAGGTATGGTGAATTTGAGCTGGAACCTTTCACTGGAAAATGCGTTGTACCGGGGTCTTCAAAAAAAGCTCTCCCTCAAAAAATGAGTGGGAACAAGTCAAGCGATTGTTTCGGGAGCCCAAGAGCGTCTGTCGCTCCGCAATAGACTTTTGGAAGGAAGGAGAATATTCCGAAACGACACTCTCGAACACTTATTGTTGTGAACGTTTTGGGGCCCTGGAACCACGGATTTCTCAACTGTTTCCATCGTACTGTTGATCAAAGGTCTATAGGCTCTGCATGGGCGGAATACAAGAAAAGCGGCACAGCGCATGGGATTCCCCTACCCGCCGGCCTGCGCGAATCAGAACGCCTCCCAACGCCGTTATTCACCCCCTCGACCAAGGCTGAAATGGGCGCCCACGACGAGAATATCTCACCACAGCAGGGTGCGTACGCGTTATGCTCGCACAAATCCCCGATTTAACGTCAACATCAGCGGCGGCACTTATCGGCGACGCCCTCTACGCGCAGGTCAGTGCGGCGGCGCTCGCATTGTACACCGCCGCCTCGGAGTACGCTCACACGCGCGGGATCATCCTTGCGGACACCAAGTTCGAGTTTGGGCTCGTCCCCGCGAGTTCCAGTTCTACCGGTGCAAAGCAGGAACTCATCCTCGTCGATGAGCTGCTCACACCCGACTCGTCGCGCTACTGGCCGGCGGCGGGGTATGAGGCCGGACGCGCCCAGCCGTCGTTCGACAAGCAGTACCTGCGTGACTGGCTTGTTGACGCAGGTTTCCGCAAGGGGCTGGAGGCTGGGCCGGCGGACGCTGAGGGGAAGAGCGGGAACGCGGGGTGGGTGATTGAGGAAAGCGTGGTAGAGGGGACGCGGAAGCGCTATGAGGAAGTCGTAGCAATGCTGACTGCAGCATGATATATACTGTACTGATACTATTCGTCTCCCTTATTGACTTCCATCGCTGGCGCCATTGCCGGTCATTACACCTATTGTCGCTGCTCGGCGCTCATCGCCCTCCCTCTGCGCGCTCACCCACCTTACGGCCCCGCTCTTGTACGCCCCTGCCCTGCTTGCTCACACGGTGTAGAGTCTTCGCCCGCGCTCAGCGCTCAACGCTGGCTCCGCCCTGTGTGATATTGCAGTACATTCGTTGGCTTTCATCTGCTTTGGTGTGAACTATGTATACTGGACTACTTAATCATGCATTGAGGGAAAATTGAGATAATCTACATTCTGCCGAATGGCAGCATCACGAAATGAGATCGTCGGACACCAAACGTTTGGCATAGTTTCTCTCGGCAGTCCCGATGTGTATATCCATCCCTATATGTGCGAAGGGGGGCAGCTGCTCTCTGTCGATGTGGAAAAGGTGACCCCAAACGATTTTAAGCGCGTGCAGTTTGGTCCCCGATCGGGCACGCAGGAAGCTGACCACGGAATCGACCATGGAAGAGGCGATTGCGGCACCTTCTACGTCTCTGAAATTGAGGGTTCGGATGTTGGGCAGGGGGTCGAACATCTCGGCGTGCCTGTTGAGCATGGAGACCATGCTGTTGCACGAGATATCACGGAACTCCAGAATCTCGAGAGTGCTTGCCACGAGAGGCATGGATAGAGCCCAGCGGGATAAAGATGGCGGGCTCCCGATCATGGATAGTGAGACCAAAGGCGGGGAGGACCGTGCCAGAAATGGCCTGAGCGATTCCGGGAAATAGATTGCGGAGACATCCAGATATTGTAAAGCGGGAAGAGTTAGGTATGGGAAGATACCGAGACCCCTCATCCCGCATACGGTGAGAGATTTCAAACTGCGATGAGTTATCCCTCTGGGAGGAGTGTGATTGGATTTAAATGTGCAAATCAACTCGTTGAGGTTGGGGGCGAGGGTGAATAGTGTGAAATCTCGTATGGTCCCCTCAAACTTCGTCAACTGCAACCATGGAAAGACGAATGTGGCAGATGGGGCAAATGTGAACTCGTTGAGGGGCAGACACAGCTGGTGGAGGCTGGGTACGTTGCGGAAGCCAACGACGGGAGTGCGATTTGGCTTGTCGTCGCACCTGATTGTGGTACCCTGGAGCAATGGGAACGCCCCCGAGTCCAGTGCCAACAGGCCAAGATCGTGGAACCCCACATCGATGTAGAGGTAACGTATCCGATGCGACCAGCGATGAATCATGTCTCGCAGACGACTGAGTGCAAAGTTCCGGTTTCCAGCATGGAATTTGAGCGATAGAGGGCAGTTTCCTGCCCGGGCGAGCCACCGGTCGATGGTGCCCTCTACCAACCCTGGTGTGGAGATCACCGCGGCGGGAATGTCATGGAAGCGGACTTCGAGTTTTGACCACAACCTAGCAGTGGCGAGGGCGATATCTCTCCATGCGTGACAGATGGTAGTGAGGACAATGGGAGCCGAGCCTTTGGATCTGGAGATGCACAGTGGATCGAAAAGTAAATGGCAACACAGAAAGATTTCTGTTGTGATCTCCGCAGGCAGTGTCAAGACGGGGTATACAATAGCGTGTAGCTCGCGCTCTACATCCGATCGAGCTTGTTGGAGCTTGTGCAGCACACGGCTCTTCTCGAGAATTTGCGCGTCGAGCTCGGCGAGACGTCTGCGGAGGCGAGCGGACATCTGCAAAACGGGCGTTGTGCAAGATGAACGACCCCATCAAACACAGCGCAAACAAACAACCGCCAGGAACCCGATTGGGAAGGTCAATGCAGCGTAAATGTCATTAGCCTGGCTAATGTGATTGTCTAATGTGGGATAGGATCTCATCCGAAACAAAAATAAATAAAATCTTCGTGGCACAATGATGATTCGTTGCGAATTTATTTGCGAATATCCTATACACGGTTATTTACGCCGATGTCGCAGCCCGAAGTCTACGAGGGTCCGACATAATTCCCCCTCAATTACTGCACAGATAAAAATGAGATCCTCGCTGGGCACCATAACACCAAACACATACCCAATCGAAGTGTAGTTCTTCTTGGCAGTCCCAAGGTATATGACCATGCCCATCTGTGCCAATCGCGAGAGGTGACCGCGGATTGTGTCAAAATGACGGGAGCCTGGAGGACCGGCCCATGTCTCGGCGTCCAGAGAGGGATGGATTGCCCTGACAAGACTAAATGTGCGCAGTGTATCGGATCTCGAATATAGAAAGTGTACCAAATCATATAGATTTATGGGGCCATCTATATCCGTGAAACGAACGGTGCGGATTCTTGGGACAGAGTTGAGAATCGAACCATCCACCAAACTGAAAATAGATAGCAAGTCTTGGTCGGCGACATCCAAGAACTCCAAGTCCTGGAGCGTGCCACCGACGAGAGGTATGCATTGGGCCCAGTATTCAAAGCACAATTCCCTCCCTGAAACGGCCAGGGAGAGTAAGTGTGGCGAAGACCGGGCCAGAAATGACTCGAGTGAGGCATAACTCTCCCTGTCTCCGGAGACGTCGAGGTATTGTAGGGCCGGAAGAGTGAGGTATTGGATCAGATCACCGGTAACACTTTCTTCAGACATCAATAGAGTGAGGGATCTCAAACTGTGATGAGTTATTGATTCGAAGTGGGCATCCACGGGGTCGGGTGCAAAAGCGCACGTTAATTCGGTGAGGTTGGGGGCCAGTGCGAATATTCTCAAGTCCCAGATTGACCCATCAAACTTCGACAACTGCAGCCACGGAAAGATAAACATGCGAGGCGCAGTTGCATGGGATATCAGACGCAGGCTGGAGAAGCGGGGTGCATTACTGAAGATGGTGATAGGAGGGAGATCTGGTTCGACGTCGCACCAAAGGGACGCAGCCTCGAGTAGCGGAAATGCTGCCGAGTCAAGTCCAAGTGAGCGGATATCGCGGTCCACGCCTATCTCGAGATGAAGGCATTGTATGTGATGAGACCAACGATGGATGAGATCCTGCAAACGATCGAGCGTAAATGGCGCCTCTTTCCAGGACAGCAATTCGAGCGATAAAGGGCAGTTTCCTGCACGGGTCAACCACCGTTCCATGTGGCCCTCGACCAACCCCGGCTCCGACACAATCTCTGCAGCGATGTCATCGAAGCTAACTTTCAGCTTGGTCCAGAGTAAGGGAGTAGCGAAGGCGATATCTCTCCACTCGCGACAAACGCCACTCAGTACAATCGGGGCCGAGCCTTTGCATTCGGGAATGAACAACGGATCGAAAACCAATAAGCAGCGCAGAAAGATTTCTGCTGTGATTTCGGGCGGCAGCGTCTGGATCGGAAATGTCGCAGTAGCGCAATGTCCCCGCTCTGTATCAAAATCTTCCCGCTCGATTTGCGGGTCGACCTCCACGAACGTGGATGGGTGCGTAATAGACATGAATGTCAAACATTGAACAACAGACGGCCGCCTGGGACTTGATTAGGAAAGAGCCGATTTGCCATCTCCCACCCAACAAAACACCGTTTCGTTGCAGAATTATTCGAACTGGAATAAATTAGACTCCAGTCTGACTCGTCCACGAAATGTTTTCCAGCCAGCCGGTAGCAGCTCTCCAGAGAAACTCCAGGTCTTCATTTCTATGTAGCAGCACATACATTCAAATGTATGTACGGGTGCATAAAAAATGTAAGATATCTAGATCTTAGCTTGACAATGATACGTATGTATGTAGGCTTGAGCAGATGAGATAAAAGAAAGAGGGGCATAGGTTGATGGCATAGAGATGGTAGTACGTATAGAGAGCAATGTGGATAACAGGAGAGCAATATAGTAGCAATGGAGAGCAATGGATAGCAGGATGAGAGCAACGTGGATAACAGAGATAAAAATATAGCGATGGAGAGCAAGGGGGAGTAAAGCGTCAAGCAAAGGAACATCCATGGGATGAGCAGAAACATCAAAGCAAAAGCAAAGCGTCTAGCTGTAGCAAAGCGTCTAGCTGTAGCAAATCAAATCAAACAGAACGAAAAAAAAGGTCCTCAAAAAGGGTATGATCACCCAACGGTGTATTGCGGCTGCCTCGTCTCAACGCGAGCAAGAGCCAGCCCCTTGGGTCCACCGCGCGGCGCAACATTCTCGCCATTCGTGACCCGCAACTTGTTGTGTTTCTTCCGGAGCGACAGCGGCGGCGTGCCCCCACCATTCGCATTCGTATCGCGCTCGCCCAACAGCGTGAGCGGACGCAACCCCGGCGACCCAGGCTTCGCGGCGGCGGCGGGCGTGCCATAGACGGCATTCGAGATCTTCCGCTGCAGCTTCCCCGGCTTCGCAATCACGCGCGACGACCACTGCGCGAGAGACGTGATCGCGGATGGCGAGGTTGCAGCCTCGGGCGCGGGCGTCCTAGGCGAGAAGTTGTCTTCGCTGGAGGTGATATACACGATACTTGACCGGCGCGAGTTGCGCGTGGTCTGCGTAGGGATGTGCAGCGGCAGCGGCGGCGGGCGCTGCTTAGAAACAGGCTTGGTAGCAACGGTGTTGTGCGGCGTGCTCTCCGCTTGTGGGCCCGAGTCCATGCCGGCCTCGAATTCGAACAGGGTAGCCGTAGAGGCGGCAGACGGCGGCATCACGTTGATGTTAAGCGACTCCACGGACTGGTGGGCACTGTGCGGGACGTTCGACGCCTGCAAGCCGAGCCGACGAGACGAGAAACCGCGAGTCAGCTTCGCCGGTTGCTGCTCCTCCGCGTCCTCCTCGTGCACGGCATGCAGAGGCAGCACTGTGTTGACAATGGTTTCGCCGCCGAAAACCGTGGCGCGTCGGTTATCTAGTGCAACGTTGCTAGGCACAGCGGTGTATATCCCAACCTTGTTCTCTAGCGCACGCGCTACGTCTTCCTTCCAGTTTCCGAGAGAGTGGACGCCGTCCTTCCCCAAGCCGAGACTAAAATCGAGGTGAGTACGCGCAAAATATTGTGCAGTCAGAATTTCCATACCTCGGCAAGCTGAAATGATGCCGCTTGTGCATCGAGGTCTTCTTCGGTCTGGCCTGCGCGCGGGTCCGAGCGGGAGTCGAGTGGATCTGCGGAGACGAAAAGTCCTCTCCAAACTCATGCATCTGCCGCGCAGCGCGTTTACCCTTGCGACTGTAACTGGCAGGTGGGCTCCAATTGCCCTCCTTAATCTTCATATTGCCGCCGACCTTTAGCCCAGGAACCAGGAGAGGCAGAACCCCAGCGGTGAGGGCGTCGATCTCGTTCATATCATCGACGGCGCCGAAGGAAAACCCGGACGAGAAGGATTTCTTGTGTCCGAGGTGCGCCAAGCGCGCGGCCCGGACACTGGGCGGGGTGGGAGGCAGCGGGAACGAGGGCGGGGGGCTGGGGCTGATGCTGAAGCTCTCGGTGGTCGGGCTCGCGCTGTGTAGAACGGAGAAACCCGAGCGGGTGCGGATGTGATGCGTAGAATTCCGGGCAGGTCTGTGCGAGCCGACACCGCTAGCGGCAACGAGATGGCCACCGACGGACGTCCGCCTTTCCGTTCCTTTGCCCTTCTCCTGCTCGCCGGGGACTATCATCGTTTGCGCGAGGCTAGAATAATGGCGCTGCGCAACCATGATCTGGCTGGCGTAGTTCATGCTCTCGTCGACGGCAGAGATGCTCGAATCCTTCCTCATCCTCCCAAACTGAGCGCTCATCTCGGACTGCGTCGAATTCTGGATGGTCGAGTTGTGGATCGAGACCGGCAGGGAGTCGTCCTGCATAGGGAGTGGGGGCGTCGAGGGCTCACTGTCGTCTTCCTCCGAAGGAAGGACAGAGAGCTTGGGCGTGGGGGCCATCATGCCCATTGCGCGGCTAATCTTGTTCTTCCCGTCGACCGCATCGCCGTTGGTCATCCATACATCGCCACTGCGGCGGCCCTCGACGACGGTGACACTCGCGCTGGTGCTGCGCTTGTATTCGTGAGAGAACTTGTAGGTCGGTACGCTTCCCGCAGGAGAAGTGCCGTGGAAAGTGTTGGCAGGGAGGTTGCCTTGGGTTTCAAAGAGGCCTTGAGGGATAGGAATCGGAGACCGGAAAAGGAGGTTGAGCGCCAGGAGGGGTCCAGAAAGATTGACGGAGAGAATGAGCAGAATGGAGGCTGCCGTTGGCGTGTGGGAGCTGTGTGGGGCAAGCACGAGATAAGGGAGTGAGAGAACCTAGTACAAATCTTAGTCCGCGGAAAATCACCAGGAAAAACGACGTACGAAGGGAAGCCAAATTGTAATGAACCAACCTATTGCGCGGTAGACTGAAATATCGACGGTGGCTCCCGGAGCCGCCGCCAGGCCCGCGAGACTCTTCTCGGCGTCGGTAGTCACTGGCGCGAAACCATACCCGCCGAGCACTTTGGCATTAGCCATCGCGGGCGTCACTGGCCGGGTCACTGCAGTGTGGGACGAGGGCAACAACTCGGCGTTCAGGTTGTTGGTGCTGCCGTTGTGCGAACCTTCGTGCTCCTCCGGGCGGTGGGTGGTGGGATACGACCAAGCCGAGAGCGTTGTCTTCTGGGATCCGTTGGTGGAAGTGAGCCACGACGTCTGCGAGTCCAAACGCTGGCGAACGTCCGGAGTCTCGCGGTGGAACGGGTCAGGGTCGCCGAGGCTTTGAGCCGTAGGTGATAGTGGGCCGTAAGGAGTAGGAAGAGGTGGGACGGGAGGAGCATCCGGAGGCGTCGAGCCGTTGAACCAGAACGAAGACTTGGCTGGGACGGAAGGGTGCGAGCCCTGGGGCCGGCCGCCGTGATGAGTCGACGGCGCGTGGGTAGAGAAAGACCACGCGGAAATCGAGTTGTGGCGGGAGCTGGCGTTGGACGCATTGGAGGTGATCCACGAAGCACCGTCACGGATGGCATCGATTTCTTCGGTGGCGAACGAGGGTCTCGGCTTCTCCTCCATCTGCCTGACTGCGGGCCACGGCTCTGACTCGTCCTCGACGGCGGCGAGATTGCGCTTGATGGCGAGCAGAGTACCAACCAGGCAGCAGAAAGCAACGGAGCTCAATACGGCGATGGTAGTGGTATACGAGACAAGACCGATGAACAAACTAGGGACCTCGGCTCCGGCAAGAACCACTGCAATGCCCGTGGAAGAGGCAACGAGTACGAGGGTGGGTGCCCAGAGCATCCACTGCTTCGTACCGAAAGATACAGAGCGGCCCAAGCGTACATGGAGGAGGGTGAGAGCCAAGGAGAGGAGGAGACATGTTTGTCTAACGGTCAGTGCAATCCACAGTCGGAGGGTTGACGCCGGGTCGAGAGCGGACAAAGCATCGCTAGAAGAGGAATTCGCCAACACAGTAAATGAAGGTGCTGAAGACGCACGAGGGGCCCCCGGTGTATTCATTGATGCTCTCCCAAGTGAAGAAGGCGTTGGCGAGAATGTCCAGACAGGCGAACCACAGGTGGCTGCATGCTCGTCAGCGATGGCTTTGGATAGGAAGAAAGCAAGGTATACCTTTTATCTGCAAAGGAGAGCGTCCGGAAGTTCGGAAGGCCAAATTCAGACTGTCAAACTGGGTTAGGATTCGAGAAATTAGAAGACACAAGCGCCGCACAGGAGAAACGCGACGGCTCAATCTAACGAAAGAATAAGCTTCCAAGGAAATATTCGGAGGGATGCAACTTACGGGTGAGGAGGTAGAATGGGAATGACGATGCGAAGAATAACGAAAGCTGAAGATATAAAGGACAGGAAAGCAAGAGCGAGAGTCGGAACGATTGGGATCATGGTAGCGTGAGTCTTGAGGGAGCGTCGAGTGCGTAGCGCGTAAAAGGCGTAAACCCTTTGAGTAGGACGTTAAGGACCGTAGAGGACGAGACGGAGAACGAAAACAAGCAAGTCGCGTTGAAAGCCAACTAGTCATGTGATCCGGTCGAATAAAATAAGGACGACAATTACGTGAGTCTGATACCACCGCGTTGTAATGATCTAACTGTGCCAACTTGAATTGCAGCTCCAATGCTGGCGCGTATTGGGTTAATACGGTGCTATCGACGCGCCTTGTGCTTGCTTTCGACGCGACTGCTTCTCTCCACGCCGCTGCTTTCGCCCGCGTGTCCCACTCTCTTGCATCTTCAAATCTTTCCTTTGTCCTTCCCGCCCGATTTCCCTTCATCCGAACGTTTCCCTCTCAAGACGCGCCGCCGGCGCCCCTTTATTCCAACTCGCCTTCAAGCCCCGCGCCCTCGCCACCCCTCAAGTTTCTGTAATTGCAAGAGAGAACAAACAGAATGAGAGGAAACCCATTGCTCGGTGCGCCTTCTTTTTTTCTTTCTCTGACGCAACCTCACTCTCGGTGCATCCAGTGCGTGCCCTACGACGCCTTACTCGAGACGCTACACGATAAGAAGTTGCAGGTGGCCTCTCTACGTTGCCGCCTCGCCCTACCCTACGCAAGGTCAGTGTACCGATGCGTGGTGCCCAGTCTGCGCCCACGCTGTCTAATCCCTCTTTCCCAGCTCACACGAGCACTATCCCATCCTCGAACCACGCCTGGCACGGCGCTGAGCCCAATTCGCCCCCTCCAACTCCAGCAAGAGCCTCCTCGCCGCACGTTTCGTTCTATGCCAACACACAGCAGTCAGGATTCGTTGCGTAAGATCTGAAAGCTAGCCAAGCCGGACAATGCAGAAAAAACCGACTCATCCCCAACCCTTCCTCGGCGCCGCCACCGCTTCCAGCACCCTGACCGCGCTTGCGCGCCCAAGACGCTCTCGCCGCCCTCTTCAATCGCCTGCCTGTCGAGACCAGCCTCGAATCTACCAAGCGCGACCTCCACGCCTTCGTCCTGCACGCCCCCTTCAAAGGGCCTCGAGATCGGCTTAGTTTTCGTCACGGCCCGCCCTTCTTTTTTCGATCTCTACCGCGAGCTCACCACTTGTTCGCGTGTGCACCCGCCCGACTCTGCAAGAAAACTACTGCGTATGCGCACTACGCCCTCGTCAACGCAAGACTCGCCAGACGCCCTACGCACTACCCTGGCCTACTGCAAAACCACCTCCTCTGTCGCCATCCCTATACACCACACCGCGTGCACGCTGACTTGGCCGCGGGAGAGACTAGACGGAATGGGGAAAAACCCATTGCTCGGTGCGCCCTTGTTTTTTGGTTTCTCTCACGCAAACTCACGCGCATAAGATATTCTTCCCTCCGCGCCCACGGGACGCCTGCGCAGAACTAGCGCTGTAATGCAGGCGCCCCACAACGCAAGACGAGACGTGTCGACCGCCGTGGCCAGTTACGCCAGCGCACTATCTACCATGTGCTACACCCCAACACCAAGTCCGTCAAAATCGTCCCGTCCCACCCCCAATCACGACTCCCGCCTCGCGCGCAAGACGCTCAATCAACCAAAGTCAGCGGGTCTGTGGGCTTGATCCGATGTAGACGACAGACCAGCTACAAACACCCCCCGACCCACTCGCGCCTCGCGTGCTCAGCGTGCGTGGTCCTGTAACCACGGCAAGCCTTCGTCGCCTTCGCCACCCGCTCTCCGCTGACGCCTGCTTCGCCACGCTCGAATCCACGCGTACGCAAGACACCACGCGCCTCGCCCAGTCTCGAATCCGCCAAGCGCGACGTCCACGCCTCGTCCTGTACGCCCCCTTCGAAAAACGCCAAGATTCGCTTAATTTCATCACGCCCCGCAACACAAGATGCTCCTGCGAACTCAAGTCAGCGGCGCGCGCTCCAGTTTTCCGGGATAGCCCACATGAAGGGAAATGGAAACCGCGACCTCGGGGAGCGAGTTACGCTCCGGCGCAGGATGGAGATACGGAGATCGCTGGTGGGTGGTGAGAACGCGCGCCGCGGTGCTGAATTCGGCGAATTTGTAATAATCTTTCAAGTCAAGTCAATTCAATTTGTTTTCTCCTCCACCGAATGCCGGAGCTGCAAATATAGATTCCGACTGTCTGGTCGCGCGCGCGCAAGTCAGCAAGCCGGCAAAGAAGCAACGGAAAGCGGGGACTCGCCTCGCTGGTTTGGCTGCAAGTCCATCGTCGCCGCTCGATGCAGCATCTGGGAAAGCCGCGCATCAGCTCCGCACTGAAAACTCGAGCCCGAAATGACGCTGACTCACCCCCGTTTTGCGAAACCAGCGCGCTACAAGTCTGCAAAAGAAGACGAGTTGAAACACGTATCGAATACTTGGCTGCAGGTAAGCTTACCTTGAAGCGGCGGCTCGGCGCGAGCGCAGCGAAAAGGTCGAACTGCTTCATTTATTTAACTACTTGCAACTGTAAATTTATTAGCGCGCAGATTCCATTCCAAAATCAAGACGTACCGTACCGTAGGGGACCCGACCACTTGCGTCAATTGAAAGTTCCCTTGTTTTGTAGAGGTGCACGACAATGAGCTGGCTGAGTACCTGGAGCTATAAACGTGAGCGAAGACAAGCCTGACATTGCAAAAGCGGGAACGGACGTCACTCGAGTCGGGATGCAAATAAGACATGGTCAGGGAGAATAAACTCAGCGAGCGTATTAAAAGAAGTAGTACGAAAAACGCGAGATTGGAAATCAAAGTTTGAGTAGCGCGAAGCATTCGTGGAGATTTGCAAAGGAAAGGCGGCGTGATGCCAGTTAAGCTGCAGAAAGAACTTGGAATAAAGGATGAGTTTCAGGTGAGAATAACAACGTACCTCGATAGTTGCTTAAGTCAAGCAATAAGGTGCGCTAGAGACCAGAAAGAAATTCCAATAAGACTAGAGTCTCAGGTAAGTGAATTGAACGTACACCATTGATGTCTGGAGATCGAGGGAATGGCGAAGATCTGGTTGAGAAAACAAGTTAGTGAACGGGTGATAAGTACAAAACCGAACTCACTCATGAATTCAATCCGTTGCGTCGACTACATGTTAATCATACAAAGACGGGTCAAGACAAGTTAAAATAAGGCACCAAAAATTTAATTAATCGGGTATGCACAGTGTAGGTATGGTAGGTAGGCAATACAAATCAAACTCCCGCACGCGGCGGGTGAGTCCGAGTATTTGACGATGTTCGCCTTTCAACTAATGTTGAAGGCTGTTCAATTCAGTGAGGCGAAGTGAAGGCACAATAGAAACTGACCTTGAGTTCAGACCAGAGTATAATGAAACTGAAATTAATCATCGGCCAGTCAGTAAGGAGCATTGACTGGAATAATAAGGTACGCTTACCTCGCGCGCGACGGCGCGCGTTAAATGGCACATGCATAATTTCGACCATAATTTCGGCCTGTGGATGAGGCTTCAAGTCAGTTCAAAGTCAGACGGCGTTAATGAACATGTGGACGTACCTGTTGAAAGCACTATAATGGTGTGCTGCACTGCGTGAAGTCATGTGCTGTCAAGGTTCCTATCTGACCGGGTTGTCAATTTGCGGCGCTGATGTGTAGTCCAACGAAAGATTGAAGGGCGTCTATTGTAAAAGAAAGCAAATGTTAGTCCAATTGAAATGAAGGACGATTAATGAGCTTTATTGACCTGCAGTCGAGGACGCGGCTTCATTCAACTCATTCAACTTCAAGTCACTACCGCAAGGCCCGGGAAATGAGAGTAAAGAATCTAGGATACAAAAATAAACGGTCGGTCAGTCCCGCTTGAAATTAAAGACAAAAAATTAATCAAGGACACATACCTGGGACCATGTAGCTGAAGACGCGTCTTTATTCAAGTTGATGCTGCAAGGCAATGGAAGGTCCGAATCTAAGACAAAGAACAATAAGTCAGTCGGCTTGAAATACAAAATGAACCATACATCCGGAATTTGGGGGTCAAAATACATCAAACTGATAGGTAGAGGGCCGCCCAAGAGCACCGAGTAGAACAAGCTGAGGAAACGAACCTGGTGGTGAGCCAGTGATACGGTGTATTGATAAAATCATCCTTGTTGAGAAAAGTCCAACGAGTTGGCGGGGCTTGAACCAAAAATTTCAACGCAGCGCAAGTTACAGAAATCGTAAACCTTTCACAAACGTCAGTCTATAGGTCAGCGAGGAAGTTGAAACGAGGCATACTGAGTTGATTTGAAGGACTCCGATTGAATGGTTAGATCTATGAAGCGGAAAAAGGTCAGTCAAGTTCAAAGTCAAGAAAACTCAACACACACTCTTAGACCCATTCCCAACCATTCATTAGCTTCAACATAAGAGTCAGTAATAGTAAGTGAAACTTGGACTGAAACTGAAGACGCACCAAGTCACCATACATCGATTGCGGCGGGACTGATCTATGGAGCAAAAAAGGTCAGCTGAGTTGAAAAATCAAGACCAATTCAACACGCACTGTAGTTCAACCAGAAAAATCAACGAGACAGTCGGGAAGTCATTCGACTGATTGGACTGAAAAACGAGGTAAGTAAATGCTAACCCGGAGACTAAGAGAGAGCGCACATGTGGTTGAACCGAAATTTCAACGCCATTAGATTCGGCCGTATTGGATCAAAACCAATGTTGCATGCGCGCAATGGAAGGGAGCCGCGGGGCATTCGGACAAGCACCGTTGTGCGCGAGAGATTGCGGGAGTATGGAGGTGGATCTGGAGGGGAATAATTCAGTGGTAAAACAAAGAATAAAAAGGAGGGAGCGCGCCATGAAAGTGCCACATGCACCGGGATATAGATCGTCTCTCTCACAGCCTGCTGGCTGTAGTTAAGGTGCACAGGGAGCTAACAAGCGATACAGCCGAGTTTGGTGGAAGTCGCGTGATGTGTTGAAAATTTCTGGAGCGGGTGCAGGTGCTGGTGGGAGCATGGACGGTGGACAAAAACAATTGAAGGGAGATTTAAGAGGACCAATTAGCAGGGAAGGGGAGGAAGAGCCACACGTACCAAGTTCCTACATCCTCATGGTGTAAAAATATTGAGCGCATCGGCGGCGAGCTCGTTGTTAAGGTCAGGCCAAGGGTGAGGTGAGAATCTGGAGAGAAATGTGAGAAGAATGAGGGTAATGACAAGGGTAAGGAGTTACCTTGAGTAGGGCACTGTGCAGACCGAATAGCGGCGCCATCGTTGTCGGTGCGCACGACCAGCGATGGGTTGAGGAGGCCGCAGCGGGCAGGAGGAGGTATCAAAAGGTTGGAAAGGTGGCCTGGAAGGGTCAGAGAGGTGGAGAGGAAGTGGGGTGAAAGTGGGCGGTTCTGGGATTTGGCTGTTTCGTCGTCCGGTCTTTATAGTCCTCGGCTGCTGGATTCCAAGCTGTGCTGAGTTAATATCAAAAAGTTCAACATCGTCACGAGACGAACGTTCTGCGAAGGTATAAAGGGAGAGCGACATACCAATGTTCCCCCCCCCACTTTGCCACTTTGCCTCTCTGCCGCTACCCTCAAGTTCAACATGGTCATGCTATCACGGTGACCTTCCCCTCCTCCACCCGTCCTCGCTGCGGTCTGGTCCTGCTGGGGTCGCCACCACCGTTGTGGCTGTCGTCGTCGCCGCCGCCGTTGGTCGTACAAGTTCTTCAACAATGAGGTGAATTTCGCATTACCACTGCAGCCTATCCAGCACTCACTTTGTTCCATGGTCCACCCTGCTCTTGGTTGCCCTGCCCTACCACCGCCGTCGCTGCCGCTGCTGTCATCGCCTTCCTCCACCTCGCAATTCGACCGGCCACTGCCCTGTCTCCCAGCTCAACCATCGACGCCCTCCGCGTACTCACTCGCCACCAGCCCAGCCGTGGGAACCTCAAGTTCAACCACCCTTCATCGCTGCCGTCGCCGACCCACGATCGCTCTTCAACCTCATCCCAACAGCATTCGAGGGTTCGTTGGGATCACCATGGCCGTGTGGAGATGGTTGTGCAAGTCTCCAATGTCCGCTGGGAGATTTTGACTTTGGTTTAGAGTTGTGTGCGCAAGAATGCTGGATTTTGCGTACGCAGGCTAGAAAATATTGTTTGCACATAGATTTCCATGTTGTATCAGATTTTGCGTACGCAGTGACCAATGTGGACCTAGATGGGGCCTGAAATGTTCAAACTTAACAAGTGCGGTGCATCTTGAAAATTCCTGGGGCGAGGTCAAAAGAGAGAGAGACAGAGAAAGGAACACAGCATAATGGCGATCCACATCAACCAAAGTCAGAGCCTAAGCGAGAGATCTTCAGCAGGCCAAGTTCGCAGGCAGGTTTCGCTCTTGAAAAGCCCGTTCAAAAAAGTGTCCACAAAGTTGACTTAACATTGAATACCCAAGAAAATTTCACCAGAGTCCAGAGCGCAGGATGCATTAGTTTTGTCCCAGTTATACCTAGTCTGAGAAATCCGAGAGGAGAACGGGGATATCTTGCCGGGATACCTGGGGATACTCGTTAGCGAAGATGGTAGAGCGGAGTTAAACAAGCGAGGCAAATCAAAATCCAGTGATGGCTCGATCGTCAGCCTCTTTGCTCATCACGTCCACGCTTATCCCGTCTCTCTTCCTCTCCTGTCCATACAACCTCTCTGTTTGAACGACGGGAGCAAGCCTCCATCATTTTCTGTCAAGGCCTCCACAATCCACTCTCTCACTTACCTCCAGTGCGCCAGTTCAACTTCAAGTGTTGCATTTCAATTCCTCAATTCCTTTCTCCCTTCCCGTTGTCGAACGAGATATTCAGGTCATTGGATCTGCCGTATGCACTCTTTTTTTACTCCACCCGAACCTTTGCCTTCATTGTCCCTGATTTCATTCAATTAAGTCATGTTACACGGCATTTGCTGAAAACTTCATTATACTCTAGGATATAGCACTAAATCATTCTAGCTAGGCAGATATTGACTACAGCAAGTTCATTCAGACATGATTCAGTGACACTGAGCTCATGAGACACAATACTAAGCACATTGAGAACTTCGGCTGTGAATGGAGTTTGAGTGTTGACTCGTTTAACTGATTGGCAACTGTTGCAAGGAACACGGGCAATAAGTGATATTTCTGGTGGAACAGGGTCGCAAGAATACGGCAATCAAGTGGATCTCATGGGCGGTGCTAAAGCGGCATTGGAGCGACCAGCATTGAGGGAGATGAGAGTGAAATTGAGGGTGGAAGTTGAGAACTTGAGAGAGTGAAGCAAGAATATTGTCCCAAGCACTTGAGGATATGAAGATTAAAAGTATCATCCCAAGCGTCCGTGCACAGTATACTATATACGAGAGAAGACTCCAAATGAATGACGGCGACACACCACTGGAACCCAATTGCAAGGATGATAATTCTTTTTCATGAAACTCAAAGGCGGGGAAGGGTCGAATATTGAGCAAGGGATTTCAGGATGAGAAATGTGCAGCGTACCATCACAAGCACCCTAATTCCATCCAGTTCGTCAAGGTGAGTATTTGAATCCATCCTAAAGCTCAAGTATTACATGGTTGAACCTCATGACAGCTATTGTGGCGCTAGGATTTCGGGGAAGCGAGAGCTTGAAGGGCGGGAAAAAAGAGGCCGTAGATGGATTAGACGACCCTATTCATAGAGGCGCGTGTCGTTGGCTTTGTTTGCGTTGATTCAACAAAGTTACGGCGTTGTTGAATCAACGCAAACAAGTGCAACGACACGCGTATCTTTAAAAGGGCTTGACCTAAACTTCTACCATCCTCTTCTCCCCCTTACTATGTCACTGTGCGACACATTCTCGGTCTCCCAATTGCTGCTCTACAAACATTCTCCCCTCGTCACCGTCGTGTGCAACTCACCCTCCTCGTCACCATTACCATTGGTGCCAATAACATCTGATCTTCTAAAACCATCGCTGGCCGCCTTCAGCCATCCCCGCCATTGATTCCACTACCAACTTGACCTCGGAGTCCAACTGTTGTTTGGCGCCGCTTCACCGAGATCGCCGACATGCCCTACACGTGACTTTTGGTTCAACCTACACGCCCTTGATGCTGGCGGCGCGTAGCGCCGCCCTGGAATGCTTTATTCGATTTTTGAACTCCCCACAAGCAAGTTTGTGGCTTCAGGTACGTCCTTTCTCAGAACTCGAGGTGGTATACCTACTGACAACTGTTTTTTCCTGCAGCAAGTTCCTTGGCCAATTTTATTCGAGTTTCTGGGGCTCACATATCATCACGTGACCTTTGGTTCAACCTACACGCACTCGATGCTGGCGGCGCGTAGCACCGCCCTGGAATGTTTTATTCAATTTTTGAACTCCCCACGAGCAAGTTTGTGGCTTCAGGTACGTCCTTTCTCACAACTCGAGGTGGTATACCTACTGACAACCATCTTTTCCCGCAGCAGGTTCCTTTGGCCATTTTTATTCGAGTTTCTGGGGGTCACACATCAAGGTATGTTATACTCTCCACAGATACTTGGAGGAGCTATAACAGCTGCGTTTCAGCCTATACATTGCTCCGCGGCGCATAGCACCGCCCCAAAAATTTTATTCAATTTTTGGTGTTCCTGCCACCGAGGTATGCGTCCTTTCACGTGTACCAACGCGTCTCTGAACTGTTTTCCTTCAGATTTCGCGCCCAAACCTCGCGGCTGATGTTCGCAGGCATTTTTCAACCTCGCCCCAACATCCATTCAATGTGATGGCATGCAGCACCACCCTCAATTTATTTTTCAATTTTTGGAGTTCCCGCGAGCGGGGTATGCCTCCTTTTCCAACTATACCATGTGCCGACACGTCTGACCTCTTTGCTTTTATCTTTGACGCCCCAGGACGCCGCAGATGTTCTCGGTCATTTTCAACTCGGCACCAGCGCGTAGCGCTGCCCCAAAAATTTTATTCGATTTTGGCGTCCTCGCCACCGATGTACGTGTACTTCCACGTGCACTCTGTTTAACCGCGCATCTCTGAACGCTTTTCCTTCAGATTTCCCGTCCAAAAGGTCGCAGCTGACGTTCTCAAGCATTTTTCAACCTCGCCCCGGAATCCATTCAATGCTCACCGCCCCCGATTTTATTTTTCGATTTTTGGAGTTCCCGCGAACGGGGGTACGCGTCCTTTGGCAAATATACTACGTTCCAACGTGTCTGACCTCCTCACCTATAGCTTTGATGCCCCAGGATGCGGCAGATGTTCTCGGTCATTTCCAACCCGACGCCAGCATCCATAGGCCCTCCGCGGCGCATAGCGCCGGCCCCGAAATTTTATTACATTTTGGCGTCCCGCCATCGAGGTACGCGTCCTTCCACGTGTATTATGTGTAACGACATGTCTCTGAACTCTTTTCCTTCAGTTTTCGCTTCCAAACTTCCTGGCTGAAGTTTTCAGTCATTCCTCAACCTCGGACCAGCCTCCGTTCAACACATTGGCACGCAGTGCCCCTTGAAATTATTTTTCAATTTTTTGAAGTTCCCGCGAGTGGCCACCTTGCGCGCCGAGGTACGGTAACATGCTCACACCTATCCTTCATCGCTGATATAATGTATTTCTAGCATCTTACATCCATGCGCCGCTCCGCTTTTTTTTTCTTTCTTTCTTTCTTTTTGATATTTGGAGGTCCCGCGAGCGGGTCTATCGCACACAACACCACGCACTATCCGCTTATTCAACGCATCGCAGCCTGCGAGCCCCACAACATTCCAAAATTCCAATTTGATTTTTCGCCGTCCCGCGAGCACTCGGCGCTGTCAACAATCTTCCCAATACTATCCCGCGACCCTTATAATTTTCGATTCAATAGTTGGCGTTCCCTTGGTACGTTCAATTTCCATGTTGTATATATTTCACATAGTGACTTTCTCATCCTAGCCGACTGCGCCGCCGCCTAGATTGAGTTGTCCTCAACGGTCGAGGCCACTGCCCCGTCATCGACGTCGCGGTTGAATTTTTCGCGTTCCCGCGAGCGAGGTAAGTGAGTATCATTCACATGTTGAATATTTTTATATACTCACCTTCCTAGTATGTGTCGCCGCTACCGGAAATATTGTCTTCGCCATTCCCGGACCACCTTGATGGATATCAGATATGTGTCGCCGCGTCGATTTGATTTCCCGTCCAATTGCGCAAGTCGCTGGTACGCTCTGTTCATCATGATCCACGTATTCAACAACTCACCATTTTTGTTCTAGCATCACGCCTTCCTGTTGAACTTTCAGCTAGTGATCATCGGTATGTTCATTTGTTTTATTTTCTTCTATTCACGTCAACCATTCGTTTCAGTGGCTTACCTCGCTCCGACCGGTGCCTTTCGACGTGCTTGACGTATGTATTAGTTCTGCGTTTGTTTCAGTTACTGACACGAACAATTTAGTGAATTGACCTGGTACGTTTCCCTTCTCACTCTCGTCACATTCGCACTTACTCACCTGAACCTTTCTCTTTCAGTTTTTCGGCGGCTTTCACGACTTGCACTCACTCTCGGACATCTCGGCCGAGATCTTGTATGTCTTCGGTTTCTCTTTGCATCACTGACGCGCGACTTTGTTCCCCAGCTCCTCCCTTTTCTTTTGCTTTCTTTTCCCTGCCCGCACCATCGCCCGTTTCGTCTCGCCGCTAACTCCAGCGTCTGACCACGATCTCTCTCACTGCCTTCGGGAACGCCGAGGTTACGGTCGGACAACAAAAGCGTTTTCTATAGCTGGGCGCGATAAACTTCCTCACACCATTGCTTAGTCAGCACACAGAGAGCGCAGAAACCAATGTATTCACGGTAGAATAAATACATCGGGTGCACGACGAGGGAGGACGGGACACGCACCTTGTATTCGCGAGAGAACTTGTAGGTCGGTACGCTGCCCTGGAAACTATTGACATTGCCTTGGGTTTCAAAGAGGCCTTGAGGGATAGGAATCGGAGACCGGAAGAGGAGGTTGAGCGCCAGGAGGGGTCCAGAAAGATTGACGGAGAGAATGAGCAGAATGGAGGCTGCCGTTGGCGTGTGGGAGCTGTGTGGGGCAAGCACGAGATAAGGGAGTGAGAGAACCTAGTACAAATCTTAGTCCGCGGAAAATCACCAGGAAAAACGACGTACGAAGGGAAGCCAAATTGTAATGAACCAACCTATTGCGCGGTAGACTGAAATATCGACGGTGGCTCCCGGAGCCGCCGCCAGGCCCGCGAGACTTTTCTCGGCGTCGGTAGTCACTGGCGCGAAACCATACCCGCCGAGTACTTTGGCATTAGCCATCGCGGGCGTCACTGGCCGGGTCACTGCAGTGTGGGACGAGGGCAACAACTCGACGTTCAGGTTGTTGGTGCTGCCGTTGTGCGAACCTTCGTGCTCCTCCGGGCGGTGGGTGGTGGGATACGACCAAGCCGAGAGCGTTGTCTTCTGGGATCCGTTGGTGGAAGTGAGCCACGACGTCTGCGAGTCCAAGCGCTGGCGAACGTCCGGAGTCTCGCGATGGAACGGGTCAGGGTCGCCGAGGCTTTGAGCCGTAGGTGATAGTGGGCCGTAAGGAGTAGGAAGAGGTGGGACGGGAGGAGCATCCGGAGGCGTCGAGCCGTTGAACCAGAACGAAGACTTGGCTGGGACGGAAGGGTGCGAGCCCTGGGGCCGGCCGCCGTGATGAGTCGACGGCGCGTGGGTAGAGAAAGACCACGCGGAAATCGAGTTGTGGCGGGAGCTGGCGTTGGACGCATTGGAGGTGATCCACGAAGCACCGTCACGGATGGCATCGATTTCTTCGGTGGCGAACGAGGGTCTCGGCTTCTCCTCCATCTGCCTGACTGCGGGCCACGGCTCTGACTCGTCCTCGACGGCGGCGAGATTGCGCTTGATGGCGAGCAGAGTACCAACCAGGCAGCAGAAAGCAACGGAGCTCAATACGGCGATGGTAGTGGTATACGAGACAAGACCGATGAACAAACTAGGGACCTCGGCTCCGGCAAGAACCACTGCAATGCCCGTGGAAGAGGCAACGAGCACCAGGGTGGGTGCCCAGAGCATCCACTGCTTCGTACCGAAAGATACAGAGCGGCCCAAGCGTACATGGAGGAGGGTGAGAGCCAAGGAGAGGAGGAGACATGTTTGTCTGACAGTCAGTGCAATCCACAGTCGGAGGGTTGACGCCGGGTCGAGAGCGGACAAAGCATCACTACGGAAGGAATTCGAGCCAACACAGTAAATGAAGGTGCTGAAGACTCACGAGGGGCCCCAGTGTATTCATTGATGCTCTCCCAAGTGAAGAAGGCATTGGCCAGAATGTCCAGACAGGCGAACCACAGGTGGCTGCATGCTCGTCAGCGATGTCTTTGGATAGGAATAAGCAATGCATACCTTTATCTGCAAAGGAGAGCGTCCGGAAGTTCGGAAGGCCAAATTCAGACTGTCAAACTGGGTTAGGATTCGAGAAATTAGAAGAAACAAGCGCCGCACAGGAGAAACGCGACGGCTCAATCTAACGAAATAATAAGCTTCCAAGGAAATATTTGGATGGATCCAACTTACGGGTGAGGAGGTAGAATGGGAATGACGATGCGAAGAATAACGAAAGCCGAAGATATAAAGGACAGGAAAGCAAGAGCGAGAGTCGGACGATTGGGATCATGGTAGCGTGAGTCTTGAGGGAGCGTCGAGTGCGTAGCGCGTAAAAGGTGTAAACCCTTGAGTAGGACGTTAAGGACCGTAGAGGACGAGACGGAGAACGAAAACAAGCAAGTCGCGTTGAAAGCCAACTAGTCATGTGATCCGGTCGAATAAAATAAGGACCACAATTACGTGACTCTGATACCACCGCGTTGGAATGATCTGAGTTATAACTGCCAACTTGACTTTGACTTGCAGCATGCTGGCGCGTATTGGGTCAACACGGTGCTATCGACGCGCCTTGTCTTTCGCCGGGACACTGACGCGACGCTGTGATTCTGCTTTCGCCCGCGAGTCGCGTCCCTTGAATCTTCAAATCTTTACTTTGTCCTTCCCGCCCGATCTCCCTTCATCCGAACGTTTCCATCTCAAGACGCGCCGCCGGCGCCCCTTTATTCCAACTCGCCTTCAAGCCCCACGCCCTCGACACCCCTCAAATTTCTGTAATCCCAAGAGAGAACAAACAGAATGAGAGGAAACCCATTGCTCGGTGCGCCTTCTTTTTTTCTTTCTCTAACGCAACACCCTCAGTGCATCCAGTGCGTGCCCTACGATTCATTACTCGAGACGCTACACGATAAGAAGTTGCAGGTGGCCTCTCTCCGTTGCCGCCTCGCGCTACCCTACGCAAGGTCAGTGTACCGATGCGTGGTGCCCAGTCTGCGCCCACGCTGTCTAATCCCTCTTTCCCAGCTCACACGAGCACTATCCCATCCTCGAACCACGCCTGGCACGGCGCTGAGCCCAATTCGCCCCCTCCAACTCCAGCAAGAGCCTCCTCGCCGCACGTTTCGTTCTATGCCAACACACAGCAGGCAGGACTCGTCGCGCAAGATCTGAAAGCTAGCCAAGCCAGACAATGCAGAAAAACCGACTCATCCCCAACCCTTCCTCGGCGCCGCCACCGCCTCCAGCACCCTGACCGCGCTTGCGCGCCCAAGACGCTCTCGCCGCCCTCTTCAATCGCCTGCCTGTCGAGACCAGCCTCGAATCTACCAAGCGCGACCTCCACGCCCTGGTCCTGCACGCCCCCTTCAAAGGGCCTCGAGATCGGCTTAGTTTTCGTCACGGCCCGCCCTTCTTTTTTCGATCTCTACCGCGAGCTCACCACTTGTTCGCGTGTGCACCCGCCCGACTCTGCAAGAAAACTACTGCGTATGCGCACTACGCCCTCGTCAACGCAAGACTCGTCAGACGCCCTACGCACTACCCTGGCCTACTGCAAAACCACCTCCTCTGTCGCCATCCCTATACACCACACCGCGTGCACGCTGACTTGGCCGCGGGAGAGACTAGACGGAATGGGGAAAAACCCATTGCTCGGTGCGCCCTTGTTTTTTGGTTTCTCTCACGCAAACTCACGCGCATAAGATATTCTTCCCTCCGCGCCCACGGGACGCCTGCGCAGAACTAGCGCTGTAATGCAGGCGCCCGACAACGCAAGACGAGACGTGTCGACCGCCGTGGCCAGCTACGCCAGCGCACTAACTACTATGTGCTACACCCAAATCCTCCCGTCCCACCCCCAATCACGACTCCCCCTCGCGCGCAAGACGCTCAATCAACTCGGTGCGCTCGACTCGATCCAGACGACGGATCAATCGCAAACGCCCCCTGACCCACTCGCGCCTCGCGTGCTCAGCGTGCGTGGTCCTGTAACCACGCCAAGCCTTCGTCGCCTTCGCCACCCGCTCTCCGCCGACGATTGCCTCGCCACGCTCGATTCCACGCGTACGCAAGACACCGCGCGTCTCGCCGCCCTCTTCGCGTCGCCCCCTGTCGAGACCGGTCTCGAATCCGCCAAGCGCGACGTCCACGCCTCGTCCTGTACGCCCCCTTCGGAAAACCCCAAGATTCGCATCACGCCCACGCAACACAACATGCTCCTGCGAACTCAAGTCAGCGGCGCGCTCCAGTTTTCCGGGATAGCCCACATGAAGGGAAATGGACACCGCCACCTCGGGGAGCGAGTTGCGCTCCGGCGCGGGGTGGAGATACGGAGATCGCTGGTGGGTGGTGAGAACGCGCGCCGCGGTGCTGAATTCGGCGAGTTTGTAATAATCTTTCAAGTCAATTCAATTTGTTTTCTCCTCCACCGAATGCCGGAGCTGCAAATATAGATTCTGACTGTCTGGTCGCGCGCGCGCAAGTCAGCAAGCCGGCAAATAAGCAACGGAAAGCGGGGACTTGCCTGGCTGGTTTGGCTACAAGTCCGTCGCCGCCGCTCGATGCAACATCTGGAAAGCCGCGCATCAGTGAAAACTCGAGCCCGAAATGACGCCGACTCACTCCTGTTTTGCGAACCAATGCGCTACAAGTCTGCAAGAGAAGACGAGTTGGAACGCGAAAGGAATACTTAGCTGCAGGTAAGCTTACCTTGAAGCGGCGCTCGGCGCGAGCGCAGCGGAAAGGTTCAACTGCTTCATATATTTAATTACTTGCAACTGTAAATTTATTAGCGCGCAGATTCCATTCCAAAGTCAAGACGTCTGTACCGTGCCGTAGGGGACCCGACCACTTGCGTCAATTGAAAGTTCCCTTGTTTTATGGAGGTGCACGACAATGAGCTGGCTGAGTATCTGGAAGGAAGACAAGCCTGACATTTCAATGGACAACAAGAGAAATATGAATTCAAAATGAGAGAACGAAGTCAGTGAGTGTATTGAAGTGGTACGAAACTTGCGAGGTACGTTGGAGATTAAAGTTTGAGACAGCGAAACATCCAGGGCGATTCGCAACGGAAAGGTGGGTTGAGCTGCAGAAGGAGATTTGAATAAAGCGTGAGTGAGAATATTAATGAGAACGTACCTCGATGGTTGCTTGGGTCAAGCAACTTGAAGAAGGCGCGCTAGAGACCAGAAAAAAATTAGACCAAGGCTCGAATCTTAGGTGAGTGAATGGAACGTACCCATTGATTTCTGAAGGAGATCGAGGGAATGACAAAGATCTGGTTGAGAAAACAAGTTAGTGAACGGGTGATAAGTACAAAACCGAACTCACTCATGAATTCAATCCGTTGCGTCGACTACATGTTAATCATACAAAGACGGGTCAAGACAAGTTAAAATAAGGCACCAAAAATTTAATTAATCGGGTATGCACAGTGTAGGTATGGTAGGTAGGCAATACAAATCAAACTCCCGCACGCGGCGGGTGAGTCCGAGTATTTGACGATGTTCGCCTTTCAACTAATGTTGAAGGCTGTTCAATTCAGTGAGGCGAAGTGAAGGCACAATAGAAACTGACCTTGAGTTCAGACCAGAGTATAATGAAACTGAAATTAATCATCGGCCAGTCAGTAAGGAGCATTGACTGGAATAATAAGGTACGCTTACCTCGCGCGCGACGGCGCGCGTTAAATGGCACATGCATAATTTCGACCATAATTTCGGCCTGTGGATGAGGCTTCAAGTCAGTTCAAAGTCAGACGGCGTTAATGAACATGTGGACGTACCTGTTGAAAGCACTATAATGGTGTGCTGCACTGCGTGAAGTCATGTGCTGTCAAGGTTCCTATCTGACCGGGTTGTCAATTTGCGGCGCTGATGTGTAGTCCAACGAAAGATTGAAGGGCGTCTATTGTAAAAGAAAGCAAATGTTAGTCCAATTGAAATGAAGGACGATTAATGAGCTTTATTGACCTGCAGTCGAGGACGCGGCTTCATTCAACTCATTCAACTTCAAGTCACTACCGCAAGGCCCGGGAAATGAGAGTAAAGAATCTAGGATACAAAAATAAACGGTCGGTCAGTCCCGCTTGAAATTAAAGACAAAAAATTAATCAAGGACACATACCTGGGACCATGTAGCTGAAGACGCGTCTTTATTCAAGTTGATGCTGCAAGCAATGGAAGGTCCGAATCTAAGACAAAGAACAATAAGTCAGTCGGCTTGAAATACAAAATGAACCATACATCCGGAATTTGGGGGTCAAAATACATCAAACTGATAGGTAGAGGGCCGCCCAAGAGCACCGAGTAGAACAAGCTGAGGAAACGAACCTGGTGGTGAGCCAGTGATACGGTGTATTGATAAAATCATCCTTGTTGAGAAAAGTCCAACGAGTTGGCGGGGCTTGAACCAAAAATTTCAACGCAGCGCAAGTTACAGAAATCGTAAACCTTTCACAAACGTCAGTCTATAGGTCAGCGAGGAAGTTGAAACGAGGCATACTGAGTTGATTTGAAGGACTCCGATTGAATGGTTAGATCTATGAAGCGGAAAAAGGTCAGTCAAGTTCAAAGTCAAGAAAACTCAACACACACTCTTAGACCCATTCCCAACCATTCATTAGCTTCAACATAAGAGTCAGTAATAGTAAGTGAAACTTGGACTGAAACTGAAGACGCACCAAGTCACCATACATCGATTGCGGCGGGACTGATCTATGGAGCAAAAAAGGTCAGCTGAGTTGAAAAATCAAGACCAATTCAACACGCACTGTAGTTCAACCAGAAAAATCAACGAGACAGTCGGGAAGTCATTCGACTGATTGGACTGAAAAACGAGGTAAGTAAATGCTAACCCGGAGACTAAGAGAGAGCGCACATGTGGTTGAACCGAAATTTCAACGCCATTAGATTCGGCCGTATTGGATCAAAACCAATGTTGCATGCGCGCAATGGAAGGGAGCCGCGGGGCATTCGGACAAGCACCGTTGTGCGCGAGAGATTGCGGGAGTATGGAGGTGGATCTGGAGGGGAATAATTCAGTGGTAAAACAAAGAATAAAAAGGAGGGAGCGCGCCATGAAAGTGCCACATGCACCGGGATATAGATCGTCTCTCTCACAGCCTGCTGGCTGTAGTTAAGGTGCACAGGGAGCTAACAAGCGATACAGCCGAGTTTGGTGGAAGTCGCGTGATGTGTTGAAAATTTCTGGAGCGGGTGCAGGTGCTGGTGGGAGCATGGACGGTGGACAAAAACAATTGAAGGGAGATTTAAGAGGACCAATTAGCAGGGAAGGGGAGGAAGAGCCACACGTACCAAGTTCCTACATCCTCATGGTGTAAAAATATTGAGCGCATCGGCGGCGAGCTCGTTGTTAAGGTCAGGCCAAGGGTGAGGTGAGAATCTGGAGAGAAATGTGAGAAGAATGAGGGTAATGACAAGGGTAAGGAGTTACCTTGAGTAGGGCACTGTGCAGACCGAATAGCGGCGCCATCGTTGTCGGTGCGCACGACCAGCGATGGGTTGAGGAGGCCGCAGCGGGCAGGAGGAGGTATCAAAAGGTTGGAAAGGTGGCCTGGAAGGGTCAGAGAGGTGGAGAGGAAGTGGGGTGAAAGTGGGCGGTTCTGGGATTTGGCTGTTTCGTCGTCCGGTCTTTATAGTCCTCGGCTGCTGGATTCCAAGCTGTGCTGAGTTAATATCAAAAAGTTCAACATCGTCACGAGACGAACGTTCTGCGAAGGTATAAAGGGAGAGCGACATACCAATGTTCCCCCCCCACTTTGCCACTTTGCCTCTCTGCCGCTACCCTCAAGTTCAACATGGTCATGCTATCACGGTGACCTTCCCCTCCTCCACCCGTCCTCGCTGCGGTCTGGTCCTGCTGGGGTCGCCACCACCGTTGTGGCTGTCGTCGTCGCCGCCGCCGTTGGTCGTACAAGTTCTTCAACAATGAGGTGAATTTCGCATTACCACTGCAGCCTATCCAGCACTCACTTTGTTCCATGGTCCACCCTGCTCTTGGTTGCCCTGCCCTACCACCGCCGTCGCTGCCGCTGCTGTCATCGCCTTCCTCCACCTCGCAATTCGACCGGCCACTGCCCTGTCTCCCAGCTCAACCATCGACGCCCTCCGCGTACTCACTCGCCACCAGCCCAGCCGTGGGAACCTCAAGTTCAACCACCCTTCATCGCTGCCGTCGCCGACCCACGATCGCTCTTCAACCTCATCCCAACAGCATTCGAGGGTTCGTTGGGATCACCATGGCCGTGTGGAGATGGTTGTGCAAGTCTCCAATGTCCGCTGGGAGATTTTGACTTTGGTTTAGAGTTGTGTGCGCAAGAATGCTGGATTTTGCGTACGCAGGCTAGAAAATATTGTTTGCACATAGATTTCCATGTTGTATCAGATTTTGCGTACGCAGTGACCAATGTGGACCTAGATGGGGCCTGAAATGTTCAAACTTAACAAGTGCGGTGCATCTTGAAAATTCCTGGGGCGAGGTCAAAAGAGAGAGAGACAGAGAAAGGAACACAGCATAATGGCGATCCACATCAACCAAAGTCAGAGCCTAAGCGAGAGATCTTCAGCAGGCCAAGTTCGCAGGCAGGTTTCGCTCTTGAAAAGCCCGTTCAAAAAAGTGTCCACAAAGTTGACTTAACATTGAATACCCAAGAAAATTTCACCAGAGTCCAGAGCGCAGGATGCATTAGTTTTGTCCCAGTTATACCTAGTCTGAGAAATCCGAGAGGAGAACGGGGATATCTTGCCGGGATACCTGGGGATACTCGTTAGCGAAGATGGTAGAGCGGAGTTAAACAAGCGAGGCAAATCAAAATCCAGTGATGGCTCGATCGTCAGCCTCTTTGCTCATCACGTCCACGCTTATCCCGTCTCTCTTCCTCTCCTGTCCATACAACCTCTCTGTTTGAACGACGGGAGCAAGCCTCCATCATTTTCTGTCAAGGCCTCCACAATCCACTCTCTCACTTACCTCCAGTGCGCCAGTTCAACTTCAAGTGTTGCATTTCAATTCCTCAATTCCTTTCTCCCTTCCCGTTGTCGAACGAGATATTCAGGTCATTGGATCTGCCGTATGCACTCTTTTTTTACTCCACCCGAACCTTTGCCTTCATTGTCCCTGATTTCATTCAATTAAGTCATGTTACACGGCATTTGCTGAAAACTTCATTATACTCTAGGATATAGCACTAAATCATTCTAGCTAGGCAGATATTGACTACAGCAAGTTCATTCAGACATGATTCAGTGACACTGAGCTCATGAGACACAATACTAAGCACATTGAGAACTTCGGCTGTGAATGGAGTTTGAGTGTTGACTCGTTTAACTGATTGGCAACTGTTGCAAGGAACACGGGCAATAAGTGATATTTCTGGTGGAACAGGGTCGCAAGAATACGGCAATCAAGTGGATCTCATGGGCGGTGCTAAAGCGGCATTGGAGCGACCAGCATTGAGGGAGATGAGAGTGAAATTGAGGGTGGAAGTTGAGAACTTGAGAGAGTGAAGCAAGAATATTGTCCCAAGCACTTGAGGATATGAAGATTAAAAGTATCATCCCAAGCGTCCGTGCACAGTATACTATATACGAGAGAAGACTCCAAATGAATGACGGCGACACACCACTGGAACCCAATTGCAAGGATGATAATTCTTTTTCATGAAACTCAAAGGCGGGGAAGGGTCGAATATTGAGCAAGGGATTTCAGGATGAGAAATGTGCAGCGTACCATCACAAGCACCCTAATTCCATCCAGTTCGTCAAGGTGAGTATTTGAATCCATCCTAAAGCTCAAGTATTACATGGTTGAACCTCATGACAGCTATTGTGGCGCTAGGATTTCGGGGAAGCGAGAGCTTGAAGGGCGGGAAAAAAGAGGCCGTAGATGGATTAGACGACCCTATTCATAGAGGCGCGTGTCGTTGGCTTTGTTTGCGTTGATTCAACAAAGTTACGGCGTTGTTGAATCAACGCAAACAAGTGCAACGACACGCGTATCTTTAAAAGGGCTTGACCTAAACTTCTACCATCCTCTTCTCCCCCTTACTATGTCACTGTGCGACACATTCTCGGTCTCCCAATTGCTGCTCTACAAACATTCTCCCCTCGTCACCGTCGTGTGCAACTCACCCTCCTCGTCACCATTACCATTGGTGCCAATAACATCTGATCTTCTAAAACCATCGCTGGCCGCCTTCAGCCATCCCCGCCATTGATTCCACTACCAACTTGACCTCGGAGTCCAACTGTTGTTTGGCGCCGCTTCACCGAGATCGCCGACATGCCCTACACGTGACTTTTGGTTCAACCTACACGCCCTTGATGCTGGCGGCGCGTAGCGCCGCCCTGGAATGCTTTATTCGATTTTTGAACTCCCCACAAGCAAGTTTGTGGCTTCAGGTACGTCCTTTCTCAGAACTCGAGGTGGTATACCTACTGACAACTGTTTTTTCCTGCAGCAAGTTCCTTGGCCAATTTTATTCGAGTTTCTGGGGCTCACATATCATCACGTGACCTTTGGTTCAACCTACACGCACTCGATGCTGGCGGCGCGTAGCACCGCCCTGGAATGTTTTATTCAATTTTTGAACTCCCCACGAGCAAGTTTGTGGCTTCAGGTACGTCCTTTCTCACAACTCGAGGTGGTATACCTACTGACAACCATCTTTTCCCGCAGCAGGTTCCTTTGGCCATTTTTATTCGAGTTTCTGGGGGTCACACATCAAGGTATGTTATACTCTCCACAGATACTTGGAGGAGCTATAACAGCTGCGTTTCAGCCTATACATTGCTCCGCGGCGCATAGCACCGCCCCAAAAATTTTATTCAATTTTTGGTGTTCCTGCCACCGAGGTATGCGTCCTTTCACGTGTACCAACGCGTCTCTGAACTGTTTTCCTTCAGATTTCGCGCCCAAACCTCGCGGCTGATGTTCGCAGGCATTTTTCAACCTCGCCCCAACATCCATTCAATGTGATGGCATGCAGCACCACCCTCAATTTATTTTTCAATTTTTGGAGTTCCCGCGAGCGGGGTATGCCTCCTTTTCCAACTATACCATGTGCCGACACGTCTGACCTCTTTGCTTTTATCTTTGACGCCCCAGGACGCCGCAGATGTTCTCGGTCATTTTCAACTCGGCACCAGCGCGTAGCGCTGCCCCAAAAATTTTATTCGATTTTGGCGTCCTCGCCACCGATGTACGTGTACTTCCACGTGCACTCTGTTTAACCGCGCATCTCTGAACGCTTTTCCTTCAGATTTCCCGTCCAAAAGGTCGCAGCTGACGTTCTCAAGCATTTTTCAACCTCGCCCCGGAATCCATTCAATGCTCACCGCCCCCGATTTTATTTTTCGATTTTTGGAGTTCCCGCGAACGGGGGTACGCGTCCTTTGGCAAATATACTACGTTCCAACGTGTCTGACCTCCTCACCTATAGCTTTGATGCCCCAGGATGCGGCAGATGTTCTCGGTCATTTCCAACCCGACGCCAGCATCCATAGGCCCTCCGCGGCGCATAGCGCCGGCCCCGAAATTTTATTACATTTTTGGCGTCCCCGCCATCGAGGTACGCGTCCTTCCACGTGTATTATGTGTAACGACATGTCTCTGAACTCTTTTCCTTCAGTTTTCGCTTCCAAACTTCCTGGCTGAAGTTTTCAGTCATTCCTCAACCTCGGACCAGCCTCCGTTCAACACATTGGCACGCAGTGCCCCTTGAAATTATTTTTCAATTTTTTGAAGTTCCCGCGAGTGGCCACCTTGCGCGCCGAGGTACGGTAACATGCTCACACCTATCCTTCATCGCTGATATAATGTATTTCTAGCATCTTACATCCATGCGCCGCTCCGCTTTTTTTTTCTTTCTTTCTTTCTTTTTGATATTTGGAGGTCCCGCGAGCGGGTCTATCGCACACAACACCACGCACTATCCGCTTATTCAACGCATCGCAGCCTGCGAGCCCCACAACATTCCAAAATTCCAATTTGATTTTTCGCCGTCCCGCGAGCACTCGGCGCTGTCAACAATCTTCCCAATACTATCCCGCGACCCTTATAATTTTCGATTCAATAGTTGGCGTTCCCTTGGTACGTTCAATTTCCATGTTGTATATATTTCACATAGTGACTTTCTCATCCTAGCCGACTGCGCCGCCGCCTAGATTGAGTTGTCCTCAACGGTCGAGGCCACTGCCCCGTCATCGACGTCGCGGTTGAATTTTTCGCGTTCCCGCGAGCGAGGTAAGTGAGTATCATTCACATGTTGAATAATTTTTATATACTCACCTTCCTAGTATGTGTCGCCGCTACCGGAAATATTGTCTTCGCCATTCCCGGACCACCTTGATGGATATCAGATATGTGTCGCCGCGTCGATTTGATTTCCCGTCCAATTGCGCAAGTCGCTGGTACGCTCTGTTCATCATGATCCACGTATTCAACAACTCACCATTTTTGTTCTAGCATCACGCCTTCCTGTTGAACTTTCCAGCTAGTGATCATCGGTATGTTCATTTGTTTTATTTTCTTCTATTCACGTCAACCCATTCGTTTCAGTGGCTTACCTCGCTCCGACCGGTGCCTTTCGACGTGCTTGACGTATGTATTAGTTCTGCGTTTGTTTCAGTTACTGACACGAACAATTTAGTGAATTGACCTGGTACGTTTCCCTTCTCACTCTCGTCACATTCGCACTTACTCACCTGAAACCTTTCTCTTTCAGTTTTTCGGCGGCTTTCACGACTTGCACTCACTCTCGGACATCTCGGCCGAGATCTTGTATGTCTTCGGTTTCTCTTTGCATCACTGACGCGCGACTTTGTTCCCCAGCTCCTCCCTTTTCTTTTGCTTTTCTTTTTCCCTGCCCGCACCATCGCCCGTTTCGTCTCGCCGCTAACTCCAGCGTCTGACCACGATCTCTCTCACTGCCTTCGGGAACGCCGAGGTTACGGTCGGACAACAAAAGCGTTTTCTATAGCTGGGCGCGATAAACTTCCTCACACCATTGCTTAGTCAGCACACAGAGAGCGCAGAAACCAATGTATTCACGGTAGAATAAATACATCGGGTGCACGACGAGGGAGGACGGGACACGCACCTTGTATTCGCGAGAGAACTTGTAGGTCGGTACGCTGCCCTGGAAACTATTGACATTGCCTTGGGTTTCAAAGAGGCCTTGAGGGATAGGAATCGGAGACCGGAAGAGGAGGTTGAGCGCCAGGAGGGGTCCAGAAAGATTGACGGAGAGAATGAGCAGAATGGAGGCTGCCGTTGGCGTGTGGGAGCTGTGTGGGGCAAGCACGAGATAAGGGAGTGAGAGAACCTAGTACAAATCTTAGTCCGCGGAAAATCACCAGGAAAAACGACGTACGAAGGGAAGCCAAATTGTAATGAACCAACCTATTGCGCGGTAGACTGAAATATCGACGGTGGCTCCCGGAGCCGCCGCCAGGCCCGCGAGACTTTTCTCGGCGTCGGTAGTCACTGGCGCGAAACCATACCCGCCGAGTACTTTGGCATTAGCCATCGCGGGCGTCACTGGCCGGGTCACTGCAGTGTGGGACGAGGGCAACAACTCGACGTTCAGGTTGTTGGTGCTGCCGTTGTGCGAACCTTCGTGCTCCTCCGGGCGGTGGGTGGTGGGATACGACCAAGCCGAGAGCGTTGTCTTCTGGGATCCGTTGGTGGAAGTGAGCCACGACGTCTGCGAGTCCAAGCGCTGGCGAACGTCCGGAGTCTCGCGATGGAACGGGTCAGGGTCGCCGAGGCTTTGAGCCGTAGGTGATAGTGGGCCGTAAGGAGTAGGAAGAGGTGGGACGGGAGGAGCATCCGGAGGCGTCGAGCCGTTGAACCAGAACGAAGACTTGGCTGGGACGGAAGGGTGCGAGCCCTGGGGCCGGCCGCCGTGATGAGTCGACGGCGCGTGGGTAGAGAAAGACCACGCGGAAATCGAGTTGTGGCGGGAGCTGGCGTTGGACGCATTGGAGGTGATCCACGAAGCACCGTCACGGATGGCATCGATTTCTTCGGTGGCGAACGAGGGTCTCGGCTTCTCCTCCATCTGCCTGACTGCGGGCCACGGCTCTGACTCGTCCTCGACGGCGGCGAGATTGCGCTTGATGGCGAGCAGAGTACCAACCAGGCAGCAGAAAGCAACGGAGCTCAATACGGCGATGGTAGTGGTATACGAGACAAGACCGATGAACAAACTAGGGACCTCGGCTCCGGCAAGAACCACTGCAATGCCCGTGGAAGAGGCAACGAGCACCAGGGTGGGTGCCCAGAGCATCCACTGCTTCGTACCGAAAGATACAGAGCGGCCCAAGCGTACATGGAGGAGGGTGAGAGCCAAGGAGAGGAGGAGACATGTTTGTCTGACAGTCAGTGCAATCCACAGTCGGAGGGTTGACGCCGGGTCGAGAGCGGACAAAGCATCACTACGGAAGGAATTCGAGCCAACACAGTAAATGAAGGTGCTGAAGACTCACGAGGGGCCCCCAGTGTATTCATTGATGCTCTCCCAAGTGAAGAAGGCATTGGCCAGAATGTCCAGACAGGCGAACCACAGGTGGCTGCATGCTCGTCAGCGATGTCTTTGGATAGGAATAAGCAATGCATACCTTTTATCTGCAAAGGAGAGCGTCCGGAAGTTCGGAAGGCCAAATTCAGACTGTCAAACTGGGTTAGGATTCGAGAAATTAGAAGAAACAAGCGCCGCACAGGAGAAACGCGACGGCTCAATCTAACGAAATAATAAGCTTCCAAGGAAATATTTGGATGGATCCAACTTACGGGTGAGGAGGTAGAATGGGAATGACGATGCGAAGAATAACGAAAGCCGAAGATATAAAGGACAGGAAAGCAAGAGCGAGAGTCGGGACGATTGGGATCATGGTAGCGTGAGTCTTGAGGGAGCGTCGAGTGCGTAGCGCGTAAAAGGTGTAAACCCTTCGAGTAGGACGTTAAGGACCGTAGAGGACGAGACGGAGAACGAAAACAAGCAAGTCGCGTTGAAAGCCAACTAGTCATGTGATCCGGTCGAATAAAATAAGGACCACAATTACGTGACTCTGATACCACCGCGTTGGAATGATCTGAGTTATAACTGCCAACTTGACTTTGACTTGCAGCATGCTGGCGCGTATTGGGTCAACACGGTGCTATCGACGCGCCTTGTCTTTCGCCGGGACACTGACGCGACGCTGTGATTCTGCTTTCGCCCGCGAGTCGCGTCCCTTGAATCTTCAAATCTTTACTTTGTCCTTCCCGCCCGATCTCCCTTCATCCGAACGTTTCCATCTCAAGACGCGCCGCCGGCGCCCCTTTATTCCAACTCGCCTTCAAGCCCCACGCCCTCGACACCCCTCAAATTTCTGTAATCCCAAGAGAGAACAAACAGAATGAGAGGAAACCCCATTGCTCGGTGCGCCTTCTTTTTTTCTTTCTCTAACGCAACCTCACCCTCAGTGCATCCAGTGCGTGCCCTACGATTCATTACTCGAGACGCTACACGATAAGAAGTTGCAGGTGGCCTCTCTCCGTTGCCGCCTCGCGCTACCCTACGCAAGGTCAGTGTACCGATGCGTGGTGCCCAGTCTGCGCCCACGCTGTCTAATCCCTCTTTCCCAGCTCACACGAGCACTATCCCATCCTCGAACCACGCCTGGCACGGCGCTGAGCCCAATTCGCCCCCTCCAACTCCAGCAAGAGCCTCCTCGCCGCACGTTTCGTTCTATGCCAACACACAGCAGGCAGGACTCGTCGCGCAAGATCTGAAAGCTAGCCAAGCCAGACAATGCAGAAAAACCGACTCATCCCCAACCCTTCCTCGGCGCCGCCACCGCCTCCAGCACCCTGACCGCGCTTGCGCGCCCAAGACGCTCTCGCCGCCCTCTTCAATCGCCTGCCTGTCGAGACCAGCCTCGAATCTACCAAGCGCGACCTCCACGCCCTGGTCCTGCACGCCCCCTTCAAAGGGCCTCGAGATCGGCTTAGTTTTCGTCACGGCCCGCCCTTCTTTTTTCGATCTCTACCGCGAGCTCACCACTTGTTCGCGTGTGCACCCGCCCGACTCTGCAAGAAAACTACTGCGTATGCGCACTACGCCCTCGTCAACGCAAGACTCGTCAGACGCCCTACGCACTACCCTGGCCTACTGCAAAACCACCTCCTCTGTCGCCATCCCTATACACCACACCGCGTGCACGCTGACTTGGCCGCGGGAGAGACTAGACGGAATGGGGAAAAACCCATTGCTCGGTGCGCCCTTGTTTTTTGGTTTCTCTCACGCAAACTCACGCGCATAAGATATTCTTCCCTCCGCGCCCACGGGACGCCTGCGCAGAACTAGCGCTGTAATGCAGGCGCCCGACAACGCAAGACGAGACGTGTCGACCGCCGTGGCCAGCTACGCCAGCGCACTAACTACTATGTGCTACACCCAAATCCTCCCGTCCCACCCCCAATCACGACTCCCCCCTCGCGCGCAAGACGCTCAATCAACTCGGTGCGCTCGACTCGATCCAGACGACGGATCAATCGCAAACGCCCCCTGACCCACTCGCGCCTCGCGTGCTCAGCGTGCGTGGTCCTGTAACCACGCCAAGCCTTCGTCGCCTTCGCCACCCGCTCTCCGCCGACGATTGCCTCGCCACGCTCGATTCCACGCGTACGCAAGACACCGCGCGTCTCGCCGCCCTCTTCGCGTCGCCCCCTGTCGAGACCGGTCTCGAATCCGCCAAGCGCGACGTCCACGCCTCGTCCTGTACGCCCCCTTCGGAAAACCCCAAGATTCGCATCACGCCCACGCAACACAACATGCTCCTGCGAACTCAAGTCAGCGGCGCGCTCCAGTTTTCCGGGATAGCCCACATGAAGGGAAATGGACACCGCCACCTCGGGGAGCGAGTTGCGCTCCGGCGCGGGGTGGAGATACGGAGATCGCTGGTGGGTGGTGAGAACGCGCGCCGCGGTGCTGAATTCGGCGAGTTTGTAATAATCTTTCAAGTCAATTCAATTTGTTTTCTCCTCCACCGAATGCCGGAGCTGCAAATATAGATTCTGACTGTCTGGTCGCGCGCGCGCAAGTCAGCAAGCCGGCAAATAAGCAACGGAAAGCGGGGACTTGCCTGGCTGGTTTGGCTACAAGTCCGTCGCCGCCGCTCGATGCAACATCTGGAAAGCCGCGCATCAGTGAAAACTCGAGCCCGAAATGACGCCGACTCACTCCTGTTTTGCGAACCAATGCGCTACAAGTCTGCAAGAGAAGACGAGTTGGAACGCGAAAGGAATACTTAGCTGCAGGTAAGCTTACCTTGAAGCGGCGCTCGGCGCGAGCGCAGCGGAAAGGTTCAACTGCTTCATATATTTAATTACTTGCAACTGTAAATTTATTAGCGCGCAGATTCCATTCCAAAGTCAAGACGTCTGTACCGTGCCGTAGGGGACCCGACCACTTGCGTCAATTGAAAGTTCCCTTGTTTTATGGAGGTGCACGACAATGAGCTGGCTGAGTATCTGGAAGGAAGACAAGCCTGACATTTCAATGGACAACAAGAGAAATATGAATTCAAAATGAGAGAACGAAGTCAGTGAGTGTATTGAAGTGGTACGAAACTTGCGAGGTACGTTGGAGATTAAAGTTTGAGACAGCGAAACATCCAGGGCGATTCGCAACGGAAAGGTGGGTTGAGCTGCAGAAGGAGATTTGAATAAAGCGTGAGTGAGAATATTAATGAGAACGTACCTCGATGGTTGCTTGGGTCAAGCAACTTGAAGAAGGCGCGCTAGAGACCAGAAAAAAATTAGACCAAGGCTCGAATCTTAGGTGAGTGAATGGAACGTACCCATTGATTTCTGAAGGAGATCGAGGGAATGACAAAGATCTGGTTTAGAAAATAAGTTAGTGAACGGGTGATAAGATAACTACAAGACCGAACTCACTCGTGAATTCAATCCGTTGCGTCGACTACATGTTAATCATACAAAGACGGGGTTAAGACAAGTTAAATAAGGCACAAAGAAATAAATTAATCGGGTATGCACAGCGTAGGTATGGTAGGTAGGCAATACAAATCAAACTCCCGCACGCGGCGGGTGAGTCCTAGTATTTGAAGATGTTCGCCTTTCAACTAATGTTTAAGGCTGGTCAATTCAGTGAGGCGAAGTGAAGGCACAATAGAAACTGACCTTGAGTTCAGACCAGAGTATAATGAAACTGAAATTAATCATCGGTCAGTCAGTAAGGAGCATTGACTGGAATAATAAGGTACGCTTACCTCGCGCGCGACGGCGCGCGTTAAATGGCACATGCATAATTTCGACCATAATTTCGGCCTGTGGATGAGGCTTCAAGTCAGTTCAAAGTCAGACGGCGTTAATGAACATGTGGACGTACCTGTTGAAAGCACTATAATGGTGTGCTGCACTGCGTGAATACGCCGCGTGAAATCATGTGCTGTCAAGGTTCCTATCTGACCGGGTTGTCAATTTGCGGCGCTGATGTGTAGTCCAACGAAAGATTGAAGGGCGTCTATTGTAAAAGAAAGCAAATGTTAGTCCAATTGAAATGAAGGACGATTAATGAGCTTTATTGACCTGCAGTCGAGGACGCGGCTTCATTCAACTCATTCAACTTCAAGTCACTACCGCAAGGCCCGGGAAATGAGAGTAAAGAATCTAGGATACAAAAATAAACGGTCGGTCAGTCCCGCTTGAAATTAAAGACAAAAAATTAATCAAGGACACATACCTGGGACCATATAGCTGAAGATGCGTCTTTATTCAAGTTGATGCTGCAAGGCAATGGAAGGTCCGAATCTAAGACAAAGAACAATAAGTCAGTCGGCTTGAAATACAAAATGAACCATACATCCGGAGTTTGGGGGTCAAAATACATCAAACTGATAGGTAGAGGGCCGCCCAAGAGCACCGAGTAGAACAAGCTGAGGAAACGAACCTGGTGGTGAGCCAGTGATACGGTGTATTGATAAAATCATCCTCGTTGAGAAAAGTCCAACGAGTTGGCGGGGCTTGAACCAAAAATTTCAACGCAGCGCAAGTTACAGAAATCGTAAACCTTTCACAAACGTCAGTCTATAGGTCAGCGAGGAAGTTGAAACGAGGCATACTGAGTTGATTTGAAGGACTCCGATTGAATGGTTAGATCTATGAAGCGGAAAAAGGTCAGTCAAGTTCAAAGTCAAGAAAACTCAACACGCACTCTTAGACCCATTCCCAACCATTCATTAGCTTCAACATAAGAGTCAGTAATAGTAAGTGAAACTTGGACTGAAACTGAAGACGCACCAAGTCACCATACATCGATTGCGGCGGGAATGATCTATGGAGCAAAAAAGGTCAGCTGAGTTGAAAAATCAAGACCAATTCAACACGCACTGTAGTTCAACCAGAAAAATCAACGAGACAGTCGGGAAGTCATTCGACTGATTGGACTGAAAAACGAGGTAAGTAAATGCTAAGCCGGAGACTAAGAGAGAGCGCACATGTGGTTGAACCGAAATTTCAACGCCATTAGATTCGGCCGTATTGGATCAAAACCAATGTTGCATGCGCGCAATGGAAGGGAGCCGCGGGGCATTCGGACAAGCACCGTTGTGCGCGAGAGATTGCGGGAGTATGGAGGTGGATCTGGAGGGGAATAATTCAGCGGTAAAACAAAGAATAAAAAGGAGGGAGCGCGCCATGAAAGTGCCACATGCACCGGGATATAGATCGTCTCTCTCACAGCCTGCTGGCTGTAGTTAAGGTGCACAGGGAGCTAACAAGCGATACAGCCGAGTTTGGTGGAAGTCGCGTGATGTGTTGAAAATTTCTGGAGCGGGTGCAGGCGCTGGTGGGAGCATGGACGGTGGACAAAAACAATTGAAGGGAGATTTAAGAGGACCAATTAGCAGGGAAGGGGAGGAAGAGCCACACGTACCAAGTTCCTACATCCTCATGGTGTAAAAATATTGAGGCGCATCGGCGGCGAGCTCGTTGTTAAGGTCAGGCCAAGGGTGAGGTGAGAATCTGGAGAGAAATGTGAGAAGAATGAGGGTAATGACAAGGGTAAGGAGTTACCTTGAGTAGGGCACTGTGCAGACCGAATAGCGGCGCCATCGTTGTCGGTGCGCACGACCAGCGATGGGTTGAGGAGGCCGCAGCGGGCAGGAGGAGGTATCAAAAGGTTGGAAAGGTGGCCTGGAAGGGTCAGAGAGGTGGAGAGGAAGTGGGGTGAAAGTGGGCGGTTCTGGGATTTGGCTGTTTCGTCGTCCGGTCTTTATAGTCCGGCTGCTGGATTCCAAGCTGTGCTGAGTTAATATCAAAAAGTTCAACATCGTCACGAGACGAACGTTCTGCGAAGGTATAAAGGGAGAGCGACATACCAATGTTCCCCCCCCACTTTGCCACTTTGCCTCTCTGCCGCTACCCTCAAGTTCAACATGGTCATGCTATCACGGTGACCTTCCCCTCCTCCACCCGTCCTCGCTGCGGTCTGGTCCTGCTGGGTCGCCACCACCGTTGGCTGTCGTCGTCGCCGCCGCCGTTGGTCGTACAAGTTCTTCAACAATGAGGTGAATTTCGCATTACCACTGCAGCCTATCCAGCACTCACTTTGTTCCATGGTCCACCCTGCTCTTGGTTGCCCTGCCCTACCACCGCCGTCGCTGCCGCTGCTGTCATCGCCTTCCTCCACCTCGCAATTCGACCGGCCACTGCCCTGTCTCCCAGCTCAACCATCGACGCCCTCCGCGTACTCACTCGCCACCAGCCCAGCCGTGGGAACCTCAAGTTCAACCACCCTTCATCGCTGCCGTCGCTGACCCACGATCGCTCTTCAACCTCATCCCAACAGCATTCGAGGGTTCGTTGGGATCACCATGGCCGTGTGGAGATGGTTGTGCAAGTCTCCAATGTCCGCTGGGAGATTTTGACTTTGGTTTAGAGTTGTGTGCAAGAATGCTGGATTTTGCGTACGCAGGCTAGAAAATATTGTTTGCACATAGATTTCCATGTTGTATCAGATTTTGCGTACGCAGTGACCAATGTGGACCTAGATGGGGCCTGAAATGTTCAAACTTAACAAGTGCGGTGCATCTTGAAAATTCCTGGGGCGAGGTCAAAAGAGAGAGAGACAGAGAAAGGAACACAGCATAATGGCGATCCACATCAACCAAAGTCAGAGCCTAAGCGAGAGATCTTCAGCAGGCCAAGTTCGCAGGCAGGTTTCGCTCTTGAAAAGCCCGTTCAAAAAAGTGTCCACAAAGTTGACTTAACATTGAATACCCAAGAAAATTTCACCAGAGTCCAGAGCGCAGGATGCATTAGTTTTGTCCCAGTTATACTTAGTCTGAGAAATCCGAGAGGAGAACGGGGATATCTTGCCGGGATACCTGGGGATACTCGTTAGCGAAGATGGTAGAGCGGAGTTAAACAAGCGAGGCAAATCAAAATCCAGTGATGGCTCGATCGTCAGCCTCTTTGCTCATCACGTCCACGCTTATCCCGTCTCTCTTCCTCTCCTGTCCATACAACCTCTCTGTTTGAACGACGGGAGCAAGCCTCCATCATTTTCTGTCAAGGCCTCCACAATCCACTCTCTCACTTACCTCCAGTGCGCCAGTTCAACTTCAAGTGTTGCATTTCAATTCCTCAATTCCTTTCTCCCTTCCCGTTGTCGAACGAGATATTCAGGTCATTGGATCTGCCGTATGCACTCTTTTTTTACTCCACCCGAACCTTTGCCTTCATTGTCCCTGATTTCATTCAATTAAGTCATGTTACACGGCATTTGCTGAAAACTTCATTATACTCTAGGATATAGCACTAAATCATTCTAGCTAGGCAGATATTGACTACAGCAAGTTCATTCAGACATGATTCGTGACACTGAGCTCATGAGACACAATACTAAGCACATTGAGAACTTCGGCTGTGAATGGAGTTTGAGTGTTGACTCGTTTAACTGATTGGCAACTGTTGCAAGGAACACGGGCAATAAGTGATATTTCTGGTGGAACAGGGTCGCAAGAATACGGCAATCAAGTGGATCTCATGGGCGGTGCTAAAGCGGCATTGGAGCGACCAGCATTGAGGGAGATGAGAGTGAAATTGAGGGTGGAAGTTGAGAACTTGAGAGAGTGAAGCAAGAATATTGTCCCAAGCACTTGAGGATATGAAGATTAAAAGGTCATCCCAAGCGTCCGTGCACGTATACTATATACGAGAGAAGACTCCAAATGAATGACGGCGACACACCACTGGAACCCAATTGCAAGGATGATAATTCTTTTTCATGAAACTCAAAGGCGGGAAGGGTCGAATATTGAGCAAGGGATTTCAGGATGAGAAATGTGCAGCGTACCATCACAAGCACCCTAATTCCATCCAGTTCGTCAAGGTGAGTATTTGAATCCATCCTAAAGCTCAAGTATTACATGGTTGAACCTCATGACAGCTATTGTGGCGCTAGGATTTCGGGGAAGCGAGAGCTTGAAGGGCGGGAAAAAAGAGGCCGTAGATGGATTAGACGACCCTATTCATAGAGGCGCGTGTCGTTGGCTTTGTTTGCGTTGATTCAACAAAGTTACGGCGTTGTTGAATCAACGCAAACAAGTGCAACGACACGCGTATCTTTAAAAGGGCTTGACCTAAACTTCTACCATCCTCTTCTCCCCTTACTATGTCACTGTGCGACACATTCTCGGTCTCCCAATTGCTGCTCTACAAACATTCTCCCCTCGTCACCGTCGTGTGCAACTCACCCTCCTCGTTATTACCATAATAACATCTGATCTTCTAAAACCATCGCTGGCCGCCTTCAGCCATCCCCGCCATTGATTCCACTACCAACTTGACCTCGGAGTCCAACTGTTGTTTGGCGCCGCTTCGCCGAGATCGCCGACACGCCCTACACGTGACTTTTGGTTCAACCTACACGCCCTTGATGCTGGCGGCGCGTAGCGCCGCCCTGGAATGCTTTATTCGATTTTTGAACTCCCCACAAGCAAGTTTGTGGCTTCAGGTACGTCCTTTCTCAGAACTCGAGGTGGTATACCTACTGACAACTGTTTTTTCCTGCAGCAAGTTCCTTGGCCAATTTTATTCGAGTTTCTGGGGCTCACATATCATCACGTGACCTTTGGTTCAACCTACACGCACTCGATGCTGGCGGCGCGTAGCACCGCCCTGGAATGTTTTATTCGATTTTTGAACTCCCCACGAGCAAGTTTGTGGCTTCAGGTACGTCCTTTCTCACAACTCGAGGTGGTATACCTACTGACAACCATCTTTTCCCGCAGCAGGTTCCTTTGGCCATTTTTATTCGAGTTTCTGGGGGTCACACATCAAGGTATGTTATACTCTCCACAGATACTTGGAGGAGCTATAACAGCTGCGTTTCAGCCTATACATTGCTCCGCGGCGCATAGCACCGCCCCAAAAATTTTTCAATTTTTGGTGTTCCTGCCACCGAGGTATGCGTCCTTTCACGTGTACCAACGCGTCTCTGAACTGTTTTCCTTCAGATTTCGCGCCCAAACCTCGCGGCTGATGTTCGCAGGCATTTTTCAACCTCGCCCCAACATCCATTCAATGTGATGGCATGCAGCACCACCCTCAATTTATTTTTCAATTTTTGGAGTTCCCGCGAGCGGGGTACGCCTCCTTTTCCAACTATACCATGTGCCGACACGTCTGACCTCTTTGCTTTTATCTTTGACGCCCCAGGACGCCGCAGATGTTCTCGGTCATTTTCAACTCGGCACCAGCGCGTAGCGCTGCCCCAAAAATTTTATTCGATTTTGGCGTCCTCGCCACCGATGTACGTGTACTTCCACGTGCACTCTGTTTAACCGCGCATCTCTGAACACTTTTCCTTCAGATTTCCCGTCCAAAAGGTCGCAGCTGACGTTCTCAAGCATTTTTCAACCTCGCCCCGGAATCCATTCAATGCTCACCGCCCCCGATTTTATTTTTCGATTTTTGGAGTTCCCGCGAGCGGGGGTACGCGTCCTTTGGCAAATATACTACGTTCCAACGTGTCTGACCTCCTCACCTATAGCTTTGATGCCCCAGGATGCGGCAGATGTTCTCGGTCATTTCCAACCCGACGCCAGCATCCATAGGCCCTCCGCGGCGCATAGCGCCGGCCCCGAAATTTTATTACATTTTTGGCGTCCCCGCCATCGAGGTACGCGTCCTTCCACGTGTATTATGTGTAACGACATCTCTGAACTCTTTTCCTTCAGTTTTCGCTTCCAAACTTCCTGGCTGAAGTTTTCAGCATTCCTCAACCTCGGACCAGCCTCCGTTCAACACATTGGCACGCAGTGCCCCTTGAAATTATTTTTCAATTTTTTGAAGTTCCCGCGAGTGGCCACCTTGCGCGCCGAGGTACGGTAACATGCTCACACCTATCCTTCATCGCTGATATAATGTATTTCTAGCATCTTACATCCATGCGCCGCTCCGCTTTTTTTTTCTTTCTTTCTTTCTTTTTGATATTTGGAGGTCCCGCGAGCGGGTCTATCGCACACAACACCACGCACTATCCGCTTATTCAACGCATCGCAGCCTGCGAGCCCCACAACATTCCAAAATTCCAATTTGATTTTTCGCCGTCCGCGAGCACTCGGCGCTGTCAACAATCTTCCCAATACTATCCCGCGACCCTTAAATTTTCGATTCAATAGTTGGCGTTCCCTTGGTACGTTCAATTTCCATGTTGTATATATTTCACATAGTGACTTTCTCATCCTAGCCGACTGCGCCGCCGCCTAGATTGAGTTGTCCTCAACGGTCGAGGCCACTGCCCCCGTCATCGACGTCGCGGTTGAATTTTTCGCGTTCCCGCGAGCGAGGTAAGTGAGTATCATTCACATGTTGAATAATTTTTATATACTCACCTTCCTAGTATGTGTCGCCGCTACCGGAAATATTGTCTTCGCCATTCCCGGACCACCTTGATGGATATCAGATATGTGTCGCCGCGTCGATTTGATTTCCCGTCCAATTGCGCAAGTCGCTGGTACGCTCTGTTCATCATGATCCACGTATTCAACAACTCACCATTTTTGTTCTAGCATCACGCCTTCCTGTTGAACTTTCCAGCTAGTGATCATCGGTATGTTCATTTGTTTTATTTTCTTCTATTCACGTCAACCCATTCGTTTCAGTGGCTTACCTCGCTCCGACCGGTGCCTTTCGACGTGCTTGACGTATGTATTAGTTCTGCGTTTGTTTCAGTTACTGACACGAACAATTTAGTGAATTGACCTGGTACGTTTCCCTTCTCACTCTCGTCACATTCGCACTTACTCACCTGAAACCTTTCTCTTTCAGTTTTTCGGCGGCTTTCACGACTTGCACTCACTCTCGGACATCTCGGCCGAGATCTTGTATGTCTTCGGTTTCTCTTTGCATCACTGACGCGCGACTTTGTTCCCCAGCTCCTCCCTTTTCTTTTGCTTTTCTTTTTCCCTGCCCGCACCATCGCCCGTTTCGTCTCGCCGCTAACTCCAGCGTCTGACCACGATCTCTCTCACTGCCTTCGGGAACGCCGAGGTTACGGTCGGACAACAAAAGCGTTTTCTATAGCTGGGCGCGATAAACTTCCTCACACCATTGCTTAGTCAGCACACAGAGAGCGCAGAAACCAATGTATTCACGGTAGAATAAATACATCGGGTGCACGACGAGGGAGGACGGGACACGCACCTTGTATTCGCGAGAGAACTTGTAGGTCGGTACGCTGCCCTGGAAACTATTGACATTGCCTTGGGTTTCAAAGAGGCCTTGAGGGATAGGAATCGGAGACCGGAAGAGGAGGTTGAGCGCCAGGAGGGGTCCAGAAAGATTGACGGAGAGAATGAGCAGAATGGAGGCTGCCGTTGGCGTGTGGGAGCTGTGTGGGGCAAGCACGAGATAAGGGAGTGAGAGAACCTAGTACAAATCTTAGTCCGCGGAAAATCACCAGGAAAAACGACGTACGAAGGGAAGCCAAATTGTAATGAACCAACCTATTGCGCGGTAGACTGAAATATCGACGGTGGCTCCCGGAGCCGCCGCCAGGCCCGCGAGACTTTTCTCGGCGTCGGTAGTCACTGGCGCGAAACCATACCCGCCGAGTACTTTGGCATTAGCCATCGCGGGCGTCACTGGCCGGGTCACTGCAGTGTGGGACGAGGGCAACAACTCGACGTTCAGGTTGTTGGTGCTGCCGTTGTGCGAACCTTCGTGCTCCTCCGGGCGGTGGGTGGTGGGATACGACCAAGCCGAGAGCGTTGTCTTCTGGGATCCGTTGGTGGAAGTGAGCCACGACGTCTGCGAGTCCAAGCGCTGGCGAACGTCCGGAGTCTCGCGATGGAACGGGTCAGGGTCGCCGAGGCTTTGAGCCGTAGGTGATAGTGGGCCGTAAGGAGTAGGAAGAGGTGGGACGGGAGGAGCATCCGGAGGCGTCGAGCCGTTGAACCAGAACGAAGACTTGGCTGGGACGGAAGGGTGCGAGCCCTGGGGCCGGCCGCCGTGATGAGTCGACGGCGCGTGGGTAGAGAAAGACCACGCGGAAATCGAGTTGTGGCGGGAGCTGGCGTTGGACGCATTGGAGGTGATCCACGAAGCACCGTCACGGATGGCATCGATTTCTTCGGTGGCGAACGAGGGTCTCGGCTTCTCCTCCATCTGCCTGACTGCGGGCCACGGCTCTGACTCGTCCTCGACGGCGGCGAGATTGCGCTTGATGGCGAGCAGAGTACCAACCAGGCAGCAGAAAGCAACGGAGCTCAATACGGCGATGGTAGTGGTATACGAGACAAGACCGATGAACAAACTAGGGACCTCGGCTCCGGCAAGAACCACTGCAATGCCCGTGGAAGAGGCAACGAGCACCAGGGTGGGTGCCCAGAGCATCCACTGCTTCGTACCGAAAGATACAGAGCGGCCCAAGCGTACATGGAGGAGGGTGAGAGCCAAGGAGAGGAGGAGACATGTTTGTCTGACAGTCAGTGCAATCCACAGTCGGAGGGTTGACGCCGGGTCGAGAGCGGACAAAGCATCACTACGGAAGGAATTCGAGCCAACACAGTAAATGAAGGTGCTGAAGACTCACGAGGGGCCCCCAGTGTATTCATTGATGCTCTCCCAAGTGAAGAAGGCATTGGCCAGAATGTCCAGACAGGCGAACCACAGGTGGCTGCATGCTCGTCAGCGATGTCTTTGGATAGGAATAAGCAATGCATACCTTTTATCTGCAAAGGAGAGCGTCCGGAAGTTCGGAAGGCCAAATTCAGACTGTCAAACTGGGTTAGGATTCGAGAAATTAGAAGAAACAAGCGCCGCACAGGAGAAACGCGACGGCTCAATCTAACGAAATAATAAGCTTCCAAGGAAATATTTGGATGGATCCAACTTACGGGTGAGGAGGTAGAATGGGAATGACGATGCGAAGAATAACGAAAGCCGAAGATATAAAGGACAGGAAAGCAAGAGCGAGAGTCGGGACGATTGGGATCATGGTAGCGTGAGTCTTGAGGGAGCGTCGAGTGCGTAGCGCGTAAAAGGTGTAAACCCTTCGAGTAGGACGTTAAGGACCGTAGAGGACGAGACGGAGAACGAAAACAAGCAAGTCGCGTTGAAAGCCAACTAGTCATGTGATCCGGTCGAATAAAATAAGGACCACAATTACGTGACTCTGATACCACCGCGTTGGAATGATCTGAGTTATAACTGCCAACTTGACTTTGACTTGCAGCATGCTGGCGCGTATTGGGTCAACACGGTGCTATCGACGCGCCTTGTCTTTCGCCGGGACACTGACGCGACGCTGTGATTCTGCTTTCGCCCGCGAGTCGCGTCCCTTGAATCTTCAAATCTTTACTTTGTCCTTCCCGCCCGATCTCCCTTCATCCGAACGTTTCCATCTCAAGACGCGCCGCCGGCGCCCCTTTATTCCAACTCGCCTTCAAGCCCCACGCCCTCGACACCCCTCAAATTTCTGTAATCCCAAGAGAGAACAAACAGAATGAGAGGAAACCCCATTGCTCGGTGCGCCTTCTTTTTTTCTTTCTCTAACGCAACCTCACCCTCAGTGCATCCAGTGCGTGCCCTACGATTCATTACTCGAGACGCTACACGATAAGAAGTTGCAGGTGGCCTCTCTCCGTTGCCGCCTCGCGCTACCCTACGCAAGGTCAGTGTACCGATGCGTGGTGCCCAGTCTGCGCCCACGCTGTCTAATCCCTCTTTCCCAGCTCACACGAGCACTATCCCATCCTCGAACCACGCCTGGCACGGCGCTGAGCCCAATTCGCCCCCTCCAACTCCAGCAAGAGCCTCCTCGCCGCACGTTTCGTTCTATGCCAACACACAGCAGGCAGGACTCGTCGCGCAAGATCTGAAAGCTAGCCAAGCCAGACAATGCAGAAAAACCGACTCATCCCCAACCCTTCCTCGGCGCCGCCACCGCCTCCAGCACCCTGACCGCGCTTGCGCGCCCAAGACGCTCTCGCCGCCCTCTTCAATCGCCTGCCTGTCGAGACCAGCCTCGAATCTACCAAGCGCGACCTCCACGCCCTGGTCCTGCACGCCCCCTTCAAAGGGCCTCGAGATCGGCTTAGTTTTCGTCACGGCCCGCCCTTCTTTTTTCGATCTCTACCGCGAGCTCACCACTTGTTCGCGTGTGCACCCGCCCGACTCTGCAAGAAAACTACTGCGTATGCGCACTACGCCCTCGTCAACGCAAGACTCGTCAGACGCCCTACGCACTACCCTGGCCTACTGCAAAACCACCTCCTCTGTCGCCATCCCTATACACCACACCGCGTGCACGCTGACTTGGCCGCGGGAGAGACTAGACGGAATGGGGAAAAACCCATTGCTCGGTGCGCCCTTGTTTTTTGGTTTCTCTCACGCAAACTCACGCGCATAAGATATTCTTCCCTCCGCGCCCACGGGACGCCTGCGCAGAACTAGCGCTGTAATGCAGGCGCCCGACAACGCAAGACGAGACGTGTCGACCGCCGTGGCCAGCTACGCCAGCGCACTAACTACTATGTGCTACACCCAAATCCTCCCGTCCCACCCCCAATCACGACTCCCCCCTCGCGCGCAAGACGCTCAATCAACTCGGTGCGCTCGACTCGATCCAGACGACGGATCAATCGCAAACGCCCCCTGACCCACTCGCGCCTCGCGTGCTCAGCGTGCGTGGTCCTGTAACCACGCCAAGCCTTCGTCGCCTTCGCCACCCGCTCTCCGCCGACGATTGCCTCGCCACGCTCGATTCCACGCGTACGCAAGACACCGCGCGTCTCGCCGCCCTCTTCGCGTCGCCCCCTGTCGAGACCGGTCTCGAATCCGCCAAGCGCGACGTCCACGCCTCGTCCTGTACGCCCCCTTCGGAAAACCCCAAGATTCGCATCACGCCCACGCAACACAACATGCTCCTGCGAACTCAAGTCAGCGGCGCGCTCCAGTTTTCCGGGATAGCCCACATGAAGGGAAATGGACACCGCCACCTCGGGGAGCGAGTTGCGCTCCGGCGCGGGGTGGAGATACGGAGATCGCTGGTGGGTGGTGAGAACGCGCGCCGCGGTGCTGAATTCGGCGAGTTTGTAATAATCTTTCAAGTCAATTCAATTTGTTTTCTCCTCCACCGAATGCCGGAGCTGCAAATATAGATTCTGACTGTCTGGTCGCGCGCGCGCAAGTCAGCAAGCCGGCAAATAAGCAACGGAAAGCGGGGACTTGCCTGGCTGGTTTGGCTACAAGTCCGTCGCCGCCGCTCGATGCAACATCTGGAAAGCCGCGCATCAGTGAAAACTCGAGCCCGAAATGACGCCGACTCACTCCTGTTTTGCGAACCAATGCGCTACAAGTCTGCAAGAGAAGACGAGTTGGAACGCGAAAGGAATACTTAGCTGCAGGTAAGCTTACCTTGAAGCGGCGCTCGGCGCGAGCGCAGCGGAAAGGTTCAACTGCTTCATATATTTAATTACTTGCAACTGTAAATTTATTAGCGCGCAGATTCCATTCCAAAGTCAAGACGTCTGTACCGTGCCGTAGGGGACCCGACCACTTGCGTCAATTGAAAGTTCCCTTGTTTTATGGAGGTGCACGACAATGAGCTGGCTGAGTATCTGGAAGGAAGACAAGCCTGACATTTCAATGGACAACAAGAGAAATATGAATTCAAAATGAGAGAACGAAGTCAGTGAGTGTATTGAAGTGGTACGAAACTTGCGAGGTACGTTGGAGATTAAAGTTTGAGACAGCGAAACATCCAGGGCGATTCGCAACGGAAAGGTGGGTTGAGCTGCAGAAGGAGATTTGAATAAAGCGTGAGTGAGAATATTAATGAGAACGTACCTCGATGGTTGCTTGGGTCAAGCAACTTGAAGAAGGCGCGCTAGAGACCAGAAAAAAATTAGACCAAGGCTCGAATCTTAGGTGAGTGAATGGAACGTACCCATTGATTTCTGAAGGAGATCGAGGGAATGACAAAGATCTGGTTTAGAAAATAAGTTAGTGAACGGGTGATAAGATAACTACAAGACCGAACTCACTCGTGAATTCAATCCGTTGCGTCGACTACATGTTAATCATACAAAGACGGGGTTAAGACAAGTTAAATAAGGCACAAAGAAATAAATTAATCGGGTATGCACAGCGTAGGTATGGTAGGTAGGCAATACAAATCAAACTCCCGCACGCGGCGGGTGAGTCCTAGTATTTGAAGATGTTCGCCTTTCAACTAATGTTTAAGGCTGGTCAATTCAGTGAGGCGAAGTGAAGGCACAATAGAAACTGACCTTGAGTTCAGACCAGAGTATAATGAAACTGAAATTAATCATCGGTCAGTCAGTAAGGAGCATTGACTGGAATAATAAGGTACGCTTACCTCGCGCGCGACGGCGCGCGTTAAATGGCACATGCATAATTTCGACCATAATTTCGGCCTGTGGATGAGGCTTCAAGTCAGTTCAAAGTCAGACGGCGTTAATGAACATGTGGACGTACCTGTTGAAAGCACTATAATGGTGTGCTGCACTGCGTGAATACGCCGCGTGAAATCATGTGCTGTCAAGGTTCCTATCTGACCGGGTTGTCAATTTGCGGCGCTGATGTGTAGTCCAACGAAAGATTGAAGGGCGTCTATTGTAAAAGAAAGCAAATGTTAGTCCAATTGAAATGAAGGACGATTAATGAGCTTTATTGACCTGCAGTCGAGGACGCGGCTTCATTCAACTCATTCAACTTCAAGTCACTACCGCAAGGCCCGGGAAATGAGAGTAAAGAATCTAGGATACAAAAATAAACGGTCGGTCAGTCCCGCTTGAAATTAAAGACAAAAAATTAATCAAGGACACATACCTGGGACCATATAGCTGAAGATGCGTCTTTATTCAAGTTGATGCTGCAAGGCAATGGAAGGTCCGAATCTAAGACAAAGAACAATAAGTCAGTCGGCTTGAAATACAAAATGAACCATACATCCGGAGTTTGGGGGTCAAAATACATCAAACTGATAGGTAGAGGGCCGCCCAAGAGCACCGAGTAGAACAAGCTGAGGAAACGAACCTGGTGGTGAGCCAGTGATACGGTGTATTGATAAAATCATCCTCGTTGAGAAAAGTCCAACGAGTTGGCGGGGCTTGAACCAAAAATTTCAACGCAGCGCAAGTTACAGAAATCGTAAACCTTTCACAAACGTCAGTCTATAGGTCAGCGAGGAAGTTGAAACGAGGCATACTGAGTTGATTTGAAGGACTCCGATTGAATGGTTAGATCTATGAAGCGGAAAAAGGTCAGTCAAGTTCAAAGTCAAGAAAACTCAACACGCACTCTTAGACCCATTCCCAACCATTCATTAGCTTCAACATAAGAGTCAGTAATAGTAAGTGAAACTTGGACTGAAACTGAAGACGCACCAAGTCACCATACATCGATTGCGGCGGGAATGATCTATGGAGCAAAAAAGGTCAGCTGAGTTGAAAAATCAAGACCAATTCAACACGCACTGTAGTTCAACCAGAAAAATCAACGAGACAGTCGGGAAGTCATTCGACTGATTGGACTGAAAAACGAGGTAAGTAAATGCTAAGCCGGAGACTAAGAGAGAGCGCACATGTGGTTGAACCGAAATTTCAACGCCATTAGATTCGGCCGTATTGGATCAAAACCAATGTTGCATGCGCGCAATGGAAGGGAGCCGCGGGGCATTCGGACAAGCACCGTTGTGCGCGAGAGATTGCGGGAGTATGGAGGTGGATCTGGAGGGGAATAATTCAGCGGTAAAACAAAGAATAAAAAGGAGGGAGCGCGCCATGAAAGTGCCACATGCACCGGGATATAGATCGTCTCTCTCACAGCCTGCTGGCTGTAGTTAAGGTGCACAGGGAGCTAACAAGCGATACAGCCGAGTTTGGTGGAAGTCGCGTGATGTGTTGAAAATTTCTGGAGCGGGTGCAGGCGCTGGTGGGAGCATGGACGGTGGACAAAAACAATTGAAGGGAGATTTAAGAGGACCAATTAGCAGGGAAGGGGAGGAAGAGCCACACGTACCAAGTTCCTACATCCTCATGGTGTAAAAATATTGAGCGCATCGGCGGCGAGCTCGTTGTTAAGGTCAGGCCAAGGGTGAGGTGAGAATCTGGAGAGAAATGTGAGAAGAATGAGGGTAATGACAAGGGTAAGGAGTTACCTTGAGTAGGGCACTGTGCAGACCGAATAGCGGCGCCATCGTTGTCGGTGCGCACAACCAGCGATGGGTTGAGGAGGCCGCAGCGGGCAGGAGGAGGTATCAAAAGGTTGGAAAGGTGGCCTGGAAGGGTCAGAGAGGTGGAGAGGAAGTGGGGTGAAAGTGGGCGGTTCTGGGATTTGGCTGTTTCGTCGTCCGGTCTTTATAGTCGTCGGCTGCTGGATTCCAAGCTGTGCTGAGTTAATATCAAAAAGTTCAACATCGTCACGAGACGAACGTTCTGCGAAGGTATAAAGGGAGAGCGACATACCAATGTTCCCCCTCCCACTTTGCTACTTTGCCTCTCTGCCGCTACCCTCAAGTTCAACATGGTCATGCTATCACGCTGACCTTCCCCTCCTCCACCCGTCCTCGCTGCGGTCTGGTCCTGCTGGGATCGCCACCACCGTTGCGGCTGTCGTCGTCGCCGCCGCCGTTGGTCGTACAAGTTCTTCAACAATGAGGTGAATTTCGCATTACCACTGGAGCCTATCCAGCACTCACTTTGTTCCATGGTCCACCCTGCTCTTGGTTGCCCTGCCCTACCACCGCCGTCGCTGCCGCTGCTGTCATCGCCTTCCTCCACCTCGCAATTCGACCGGCCACTGCCCTGTCTCCCAGCTCAACCATCGACGCCCTCCGCGTACTCACTCGCCACCAGCCCAGCCGTGGGAACCTCAAGTTCAACCACCCTTCATCGCTGCCGTCGCTGACCCACGATCGCTCTTCAACCTCATCCCAACAGCATTCGAGGGTTCGTTGGGATCACCATGGCCGTGTGGAGATGGTTGTGCAAGTCTCCAATGTCCGCTGGGAGATTTTGACTTTGGTTTAGAGTTGTGTGCACAAGAATGCTGGATTTTGCGTACGCAGGCTAGAAAATATTGTTTGCACATAGATTTCCATGTTGTATCAGATTTTGCGTACGCAGTGACCAATGTGGACCTAGATGGGGCCTGAAATGTTCAAACTTAACGAGTGCGGTGCATCTTGAAAATTCCTGGGGCGAGGTCAAAAGAGAGAGAGACAGAGAAAGGAACACGGCATAATGGCGATTCACATCAACCAAAGTCAGAGCCTAAGCGAGAGATCTTCAGCAGGCCAAGTTCGCAGGCAGGTTTCGCTCTTGAAAAGCCCGTTCAAAAAAGTGTCCACAAAGTTGACTTAACATTGAATACCCAAGAAAATTTCACCAGAGTCCAGAGCGCAGGATGCATTAGTTTTGTCCCAGTTATACTTAGTCTGAGAAATCCGAGAGGAGAACGGGGATATCTTGCCGGGATACCTGGGGATACTCGTTAGCGAAGATGGTAGAGCGGAGTTAAACAAGCGAGGCAAATCAAAATCCAGTGATGGCTCGATCGTCAGCCTCTTTGCTCATCACGTCCACGCTTATCCCGTCTCTCTTCCTCTCCTGTCCATACAACCTCTCTGTTTGAACGACGGGAGCAAGCCTCCATCATTTTCTGTCAAGGCCTCCACAATCCACTCTCTCACTTACCTCCAGTGCGCCAGTTCAACTTCAAGTGTTGCATTTCAATTCCTCAATTCCTTTCTCCCTTCCCGTTGTCGAACGAGATATTCAGGTCATTGGATCTGCCGTATGCACTCTTTTTTTACTCCACCCGAACCTTTGCCTTCATTGTCCCTGATTTCATTCAATTAAGTCATGTTACACGGCATTTGCTGAAAACTTCATTATACTCTAGGATATAGCACTAAATCATTCTAGCTAGGCAGATATTGACTACAGCAAGTTCATTCAGACATGATTCGGTGACACTGAGCTCATGAGACACAATACTAAGCACATTGAGAACTTCGGCTGTGAATGGAGTTTGAGTGTTGACTCGTTTAACTGATTGGCAACTGTTGCAAGGAACACGGGCAATAAGTGATATTTCTGGTGGAACAGGGTCGCAAGAATACGGCAATCAAGTGGATCTCATGGGCGGTGCTAAAGCGGCATTGGAGCGACCAGCATTGAGGGAGATGAGAGTGAAATTGAGGGTGGAAGTTGAGAACTTGAGAGAGTGAAGCAAGAATATTGTCCCAAGCACTTGAGGATATGAAGATTAAAAGGTGTCATCCCAAGCGTCTGTGCACGGTATACTATATACGAGAGAAGACTCCAAATGAATGACGGCGACACACCACTGGAACCCAATTGCAAGGATGATAATTCTTTTTCATGAAACTCAAAGGCAGGGAAGGGTCGAATATTGAGCAAGGGATTTCAGGATGAGAAATGTGCAGCGTACCATCGCAAGCACCCTAATTCCATCCAGTTCGTCAAGGCGAGTATTTGAATCCATCCTAAAGCTCAAGTATTACATGGTTGAACCTCGTGACAGCTATTGTGGCGCTAGGATTTCGGGGAAGCGAGAGCTTGAAGGGCGGGAAAAAAGAGGCCGTAGATGGATTAGACGACCCTATTCATAGAGGCGCGTGTCGTTGGCTTTGTTTGCGTTGATTCAACAAAGTTACGGCGTTGTTGAATCAACGCAAACAAGTGCAACGACACGCGTATCTTTAAAAGGGCTTGACCTAAACTTCTACCATCCTCTTCTCCCCCTTACTATGTCACTGTGCGACACATTCTCGGTCTCCCAATTGCTGCTCTACAAACATTCTCCCCTCGTCACCGTCGTGTGCAACTCACCCTCCTCGTCACCATTACCATTGGTGCCAATAACATCTGATCTTCTAAAACCATCGCTGGCCGCCTTCAGCCATCCCCGCCATTGATTCCACTACCAACTTGACCTCGGAGTCCAACTGTTGTTTGGCGCCGCTTCGCCGAGATCGCCGACACGCCCTACACGTGACTTTTGGTTCAACCTACACGCCCTTGATGCTGGCGGCGCGTAGCGCCGCCCTGGAATGCTTTATTCGATTTTTGAACTCCCCACAAGCAAGTTTGTGGCTTCAGGTACGTCCTTTCTCAGAACTCGAGGTGGTATACCTACTGACAACTGTTTTTTCCTGCAGCAAGTTCCTTGGCCAATTTTATTCGAGTTTCTGGGGCTCACATATCATCACGTGACCTTTGGTTCAACCTACACGCACTCGATGCTGGCGGCGCGTAGCACCGCCCTGGAATGTTTTATTCGATTTTTGAACTCCCCACGAGCAAGTTTGTGGCTTCAGGTACGTCCTTTCTCACAACTCGAGGTGGTATACCTACTGACAACCATCTTTTCCCGCAGCAGGTTCCTTTGGCCATTTTTATTCGAGTTTCTGGGGGTCACACATCAAGGTATGTTATACTCTCCACAGATACTTGGAGGAGCTATAACAGCTGCGTTTCAGCCTATACATTGCTCCGCGGCGCATAGCACCGCCCCAAAAATTTTTTTCAATTTTTGGTGTTCCTGCCACCGAGGTATGCGTCCTTTCACGTGTACCAACGCGTCTCTGAACTGTTTTCCTTCAGATTTCGCGCCCAAACCTCGCGGCTGATGTTCGCAGGCATTTTTCAACCTCGCCCCAACATCCATTCAATGTGATGGCATGCAGCACCACCCTCAATTTATTTTTCAATTTTTGGAGTTCCCGCGAGCGGGGTACGCCTCCTTTTCCAACTATACCATGTGCCGACACGTCTGACCTCTTTGCTTTTATCTTTGATGCCCCAGGACGCCGCAGATGTTCTCGGTCATTTTCAACTCGGCACCAGCGCGTAGCGCTGCCCCAAAAATTTTATTCGATTTTGGCGTCCTCGCCACCGATGTACGTGTACTTCCACGTGCACTCTGTTTAACCGCGCATCTCTGAACACTTTTCCTTCAGATTTCCCGTCCAAAAGGTCGCAGCTGACGTTCTCAAGCATTTTTCAACCTCGCCCCGGAATCCATTCAATGCTCACCGCCCCCGATTTTATTTTTCGATTTTTGGAGTTCCCGCGAGCGGGGGTACGCGTCCTTTGGCAAATATACTACGTTCCAACGTGTCTGACCTCCTCACCTATAGCTTTGATGCCCCAGGATGCGGCAGATGTTCTCGGTCATTTCCAACCCGACGCCAGCATCCATAGGCCCTCCGCGGCGCATAGCGCCGGCCCCGAAATTTTATTACATTTTTGGCGTCCCCGCCATCGAGGTACGCGTCCTTCCACGTGTATTATGTGTAACGACACGTCTCTGAACTCTTTTCCTTCAGTTTTCGCTTCCAAACTTCCTGGCTGAAGTTTTCAGCCATTCCTCAACCTCGGACCAGCCTCCGTTCAACACATTGGCACGCAGTGCCCCTTGAAATTATTTTTCAATTTTTTGAAGTTCCCGCGAGTGGCCACCTTGCGCGCCGAGGTACGGTAACATGCTCACACCTATCCTTCATCGCTGATATAATGTATTTCTAGCATCTTACATCCATGCGCCGCTCCGCTTTTTTTTTCTTTCTTTCTTTCTTTTTGATATTTGGAGGTCCCGCGAGCGGGTCTATCGCACACAACACCACGCACTATCCGCTTATTCAACGCATCGCAGCCTGCGAGCCCCACAACATTCCAAAATTCCAATTTGATTTTTCGCCGTCCCGCGAGCACTCGGCGCTGTCAACAATCTTCCCGATGCTATCCCGCGACCCTTACAATTTTCGATTCAATATTTGGCGTTCCCGCGAGCTTGGTACGTTCAATTTCCATGTTAAATGTATTTCACATAGTGACTTTCTCATCCTAGCCGACTGCGCCGCTGCCTAGATTGAGTTGTCCTCAACGTTCGAGGCCACTGCCCCGTCGTCGACGTCGCGGTTGAATTTTTCGCGTTCCCGCGAGCGAGGTAATTGAGTATCAGTCACATGTTGAATAATTTTTATATACTCATCCTTCATAGTACGTGTCACCGCTACCTGAAATATTGTCTTCGCCATTCCCGGACCACCTTGATGGATATCAGATATTGCCGCCGCATCGATTTGATTTTCCCGTCCAAGTCGCTGGTACGTTCTGTTCATCATGATCCACGTATTCAACAACTCACCATTTTTGTTCTAGCATCACGCCTTCCTGTTGAACTTTCCAGCTAGTGACTGCTGGTATGTTCATTTGCTTCATTTTCTTCTATTCACGTTAACCCAATTCTTTCAGTGGCTTACCTGGTGCCTTTCGACGTGCTTGACGTATGTGTTAGTTCTGCGCTTGTTTCAGTTACTGACCGGAAACAATTTAGTGACTTGACCTGGTACGTTTCCCTTCTCACTCGTCGCATTCGCATTTACTGACCTGAAACCTTTTTCTTTCAGTTTCTGCGGCGGCTTTCACGACTCCCGCTCAGTCTCGGACATCTCGGCCGAGATCTTGTACGTCTTGTCTGGATTTCTCTTGCATCACTGACGTGTGACTTTGTTCCTCCAGTTTGTTTTTTTCCCTCCCTGCACATCGCACCGTCCCCCGTCTCGTCTCCCCGCTAACTCCAGCGCTTGATCACGACCTCCCTCACTGCCTTCGGGAACGCCGAGGTTACGGTCGGACAACAAACGCGTTTTTTATAGCTGGGCGCGATGAATTTCCTCACACCATTGCTTAGTCAGCACACAGGGAGCGCAGAAACCAATGTATTCACGGTAGAATAAATACATCGGGTGCATGACGAGAGAGAACGGGGACGGGACACGCACCTTGTATTCGTGAGAGAACTTGTAGGTCGGTACGCTTCCGCGGAAAGTATTGACATTGCCTTGGGTTTCAAAGAGGCCTTGAGGGATAGGAATCGGAGACCGGAAGAGGAGGTTGAGCGCCAGGAGGGGTCCAGAAAGATTGACGGAGAGAATGAGCAGAATGGAGGCTGCCGTTGGCGTGTGGGAGCTGTGTGGGGCAAGCACGAGATAAGGGAGTGAGAGAACCTAGTACAAATCTTAGTCCGCGGAAAATCACCAGGAAAAACGACGTACGAAGGGAAGCCAAATTGTAATGAACCAACCTATTGCGCGGTAGACTGAAATATCGACGGTGGCTCCCGGAGCCGCCGCCAGGCCCGCGAGACTCTTCTCGGCGTCGGTAGTCACTGGCGCGAAACCATACCCGCCGAGCACTTTGGCATTAGCCATCGCGGGCGTCACTGGCCGGGTCACTGCAGTGTGGGACGAGGGCAACAACTCGGCGTTCAGGTTGTTGGTGCTGCCGTTGTGCGAACCTTCGTGCTCCTCCGGGCGGTGGGTGGTGGGATACGACCAAGCCGAGAGCGTTGTCTTCTGGGATCCGTTGGTGGAAGTGAGCCACGACGTCTGCGAGTCCAAACGCTGGCGAACGTCCGGAGTCTCGCGATGGAACGGGTCAGGGTCGCCGAGGCTTTGAGCCGTAGGTGATAGTGGGCCGTAAGGAGTAGGAAGAGGTGGGACGGGAGGAGCATCCGGAGGCGTCGAGCCGTTGAACCAGAACGAAGACTTGGCTGGGACGGAAGGGTGCGAGCCCTGGGGCCGGCCGCCGTGATGAGTCGACGGCGCGTGGGTAGAGAAAGACCACGCGGAAATCGAGTTGTGGCGGGAGCTGGCGTTGGACGCATTGGAGGTGATCCACGAAGCACCGTCACGGATGGCATCGATTTCTTCGGTGGCGAACGAGGGTCTCGGCTTCTCCTCCATCTGCCTGACTGCGGGCCACGGCTCTGACTCGTCCTCGACGGCGGCGAGATTGCGCTTGATGGCGAGCAGAGTACCAACCAGGCAGCAGAAAGCAACGGAGCTCAATACGGCGATGGTAGTGGTATACGAGACAAGACCGATGAACAAACTAGGGACCTCGGCTCCGGCAAGAACCACTGCAATGCCCGTGGAAGAGGCAACGAGCACCAGGGTGGGTGCCCAGAGCATCCACTGCTTCGTACCGAAAGATACAGAGCGGCCCAAGCGTACATGGAGGAGGGTGAGAGCCAAGGAGAGGAGGAGACATGTTTGTCTGACAGTCAGTGCAATCCACAGTCGGAGGGTTGACGCCGGGTCGAGAGCGGACAAAGCATCACTACGGAAGGAATTCGAGCCAACACAGTAAATGAAGGTGCTGAAGACTCACGAGGGGCCCCCAGTGTATTCATTGATGCTCTCCCAAGTGAAGAAGGCATTGGCCAGAATGTCCAGACAGGCGAACCACAGGTGGCTGCATGCTCGTCAGCGCTCTCTTTAGATAGGAAGAAAGCAAGGCATACCTCTTATCGGCAAAAGAGAGAGTCCGGAAGTTCGGAAGGCCAAATTCAGACTGTCAAACTGGGTTAGGATTCGAGAAATTAGAAGAAACAAGCGCCGCACAGGAGAAACGCGACGGCTCAATCTAACGAAAGAATAAGCTTCCAAGGAAATATTTGGATGGATCCAACTTACGGGTGAGGAGGTAGAATGGGAATGACGATGCGAAGAATAACGAAAGCCGAAGATATAAAGGACAGGAAAGCAAGAGCGAGAGTCGGAACGATTGGGATCATGGTAGCGATTCGTGGGGTGAGTCTTGAGGGAGCGTCGAGTGCGTAGCGCGTAAAAGGCGTAAAGCCTTTGAGTAGGACGTTAAGGACCGTAGAGGACGAGACGGAGAACGAAAACAAGCAAGTCGCGTTGAAAGTCAACAGTCATGTGATCGATCCGTCCAATATAAGGACCTACAATTACGGCATTCTGATACCACCGCGTTTCAAATGATCTGAGTCAACTCATGATCTGTGCCAACTTGACTATGATTTGCAGCTCCAATGCTGGCGCGTATTTGCTATGGCACTTTCGCGAGAAAAACCTACAGTCCACTTTTGACTGTTGGGATGGCTTACTTCAATTTGGCATGTGTAATTCAGCCTCTGGTGACACCCACGAACGTCCAGCCTGTCACCGTTCCACGAGGGAAATGATCACAAAACATCGCGCGCCACTTGACCAGGACCTCTCTGGATCATGCTTGGCAATTCTATCCAAAGTGCTGACGCCCGCAAAGATGGCATACCTCAAGGCAAAACTGAGGTACAGAAACTGCAGAACCTGGGGTTTTTTGGATGAGACATCTAACCGCATGCCAATGCCGACTCATCCAAGTACAGCAACAATAACAACTTGACCTCCTGATGCGTTCTTCTTCGGGTCTTCTAATGATCCATGTGGGAGAGTCGCCGAGAAAGATGCGTTCAACAGTCTCGTCCTTGATGCAACTGGGGACAACTACTGGATGGCTACACCTGCACCAGACAACCTCCCCGCGAATCTGGGGGATCTTTTTGCGATCATGAAAGCTTTTCTATTCATGCTGTCGCCAGATGCTGATGATCTTTCTTCTTTGAATAATGGTTATGACATTTCCAACGTGTGCTGCCTTGCTCGCCTTGTACTTGTTCTGCGTGCCGCACCGTCCTTGATCCGTTGAAGGATTCTGAAGTATAAGAACACGTATCTATCCACCGCAAATCCCTCAGACAGAGGATGCGTCTTGGACTCTCTCTTGTCGCAGTCTCGCTTTCCCTCGTCAGCGCACTCCCCGATGGCCGGCCTAATGCCAACTTCATGCGCAAACCAACCATCCCGATCATCCCTGTGGAACAGACTGGGCCAGTGACCAGTCGGAATGGCACTCTCTTGCCTCCATACAACACCACCTATACCTTCCAGCAGCTCATCGATCACAACAATGTGTGTTCATCTCTTTTCTAATCACAGCTATGACTTAGAAAATGTATAGCCCTATTTGGGCACTTTCACCCAGAGGTATTGGCACACGTATGAGTTTTACGAGGAAGGTACGAAAGCGGGAAATACAAAGGCAACCAGCACACACTGATCGCTTCCAAGGCGGACCTATCATCTTGATGACGCCGGGAGAGGCCAATGCCCAACGTGAGTGCATCATGCGATGAAATATCTTGAGTTGGTGAGCTTTGTTAAGCGTATTACGGGTATCTCACCAACGCTACAATAAACGGTCAAATTGCACAACAAGAAAATGGGGCGGCGATTGTTTTGGAGCACCGATTCTACGGATTGAGGTGTGTGATCGACGGTCCATTTCTCATCCCAGGGGTTAATAAATACCCAAGTAACCCTCTACCCGACCTCTCCGTCAACAGCCTGCGACTCCACACCATACAACAGGTGAGCACCCAAAGCCTCCCAAACCTGCCTTTCTCACGTTACCCGCTTTTTCCAGGCCATAGATGACCTGCAGTACTTCTCGGAGAATGTAGTGTTCCCCATGCCCCACGGGGGAAATCTCAAGCCCGCAACGACACCCTGGATCCTCGTCGGCGGCAGCTACTCAGGTGCCCTCACGAGCTGGACCATGGTGAACAAACCTGGGCTCTTCGCTGCCGGGTGGGCCTCCAGTGCCGTCGTGGAAGCTATCCTAGACTTCTGGCAATATTTCGAGCCCGAGCGCCTCTTCATGCCCGCAAATTGCTCCGCCGATATCGAGGCTGTCATCGCGCATATCGACCAGGTATCTTCCATTCTTTAATGACCAGTAATACCAAACCTGACCGACTCTGAGGTGTTCATGGGGAACGACCAGAAAGCCATGCAGGCGATCAAGAATTCCTTTGGCATAGGTGATGTGACGCACAACGACGACGCCGTTGGCGCGCTTCGCAACAATCTTTGGGACTGGCAGGGTTTGTCGCTGAGTGGCGGTCCCGGCGCTCAGTTCTTCAACTTTTGCGATGCGCTCGAGGTCAAAGACGGGGTGAACGCCCCCGCCACGGGATGGGGCCTTGACCACGCTCTCGCCGCGTGGTCTTCGTACGTAGCCACATTCTATCTCCCCCTCCGTGAGTCGATGGATTCTGTTCCCAATTGCACGACCACTGACGTTTCTTTAGTTTGCGGAGACGAAGATGCCGAGTTAGTTGTGCCATGAGAGCCGTATTTTATACTGATGTGTATCAGGGATTGCTTAGGCACTTACGACACCTCTCAAAGCTACTGGACTAACACGACCATCGACAACGCAGGAAGATCATGTAAGCCAATTATGAATGTCTGACGGAATTTATTCACCCTCGTTTAGGGTTCTGGATTGTGTCCGTTGTTTCATCGGGTTCTCTGAGGTTCCCCGCTGACTTTCTCATCCTGTAGATGCACTCAAGTCGGTTTCCTTCAGGTACCACATCCTCTCTTTTGATTTGTTCCTCCTCAAACCCTTCCCTTCCCAAGGAATCACCTCCGGCGGGTCTCCCGTCCTTGGTGTCCCGGTTAATTCAGCCGATATATGATTTGGTGCGTTCTCGCCTGACCACCCATCCTTTCTAAGGTCACGAACACCATTCTCCAGCGCCAATGCCAACAAATGTTTCCCGCCGCCTTCCCCGCAACTGCCGATGTTCATGTTACGACGGCACAGACCAACAGCCTTTACCATGGATGGAAAGTCACGGTCTCGAACCTGTTCTTCGGAAACGGACAACGTTAGTACACTACGCTCGCCCTTACATTCTTACTTACTTCTGATTGACATGCGCACGCAGGCGATCCCTGGCGATACTCGACTGTCTCCGCGCCCGGCGTCATCCTCAAGAGCACCGCGTCGCAGCCCATCGCAGAAGGAGAGGGCTATCACTGCGCTGATCTTTGTGCGCCATTCCTTCATCGTATCATCTCTGGATCGCTAACATTTCGACAGTGACCCGGGAAGGCACCGCAAACCCTACCGTTCTCGCTGTGCAGAAAGAAGGCCTGGCGTCCATCAAGCGTTGGATCGCGGCATGGAAGCCTGCGAAAACAGTTGGTGCGCGAGGGTTGGAGGGTCAGGAGCCAGGCCCGAGTACGAAATTGGCCAAACCCATCCAAGGGTGGTTCAGAACGCCTGTGTTTTAGCCCGAACAATGCAAAATAAATAGGTTTGAACTTGGGGAAATGTTGCCATGGTCGGTTTCGAGTGATTCAATGAATATTCTCGGGGTTGCGGGTCCCACAGCCCACCAGAGGCGACCCGATGAGGCAGATTCGATAACGCATAACCAGTTACCTATCTGGCAGTGGTACCGGAATAATCGTTCGGTAGATGAGGCAATCCCTCCTGTCTTTCACTAGCGCACTCAATCCCATAGATATATCATTTTTATGCGCGTAGTGCTTGATAGAAAATTATAATTCGTGAGCGAAATAAACGGCCTCTTCATGACACAAGATGCCAGATGTCAGTGTCAACCTGCTCGGCGTCAAAAAAAAAAAAAAACGATGCATGGGTCCCGCGCATACTCTTGATACCAACCTTTTACTCTTTCGCCCATTTACAGCAGTGGCCGGTATTGCACCCTGTAGTGAGCTTCAATAGCCCAGATATTTTATGTCTGACCGATATACCAGGCCGAATATCATGCTGCGCTGGCCACCCAGACGTCGTAACGCAACGGCTACAGGGCCTGTCGCCGGCAGCCGGCTTGAACCCCTGCCCACCAACTTAAAGCCCCTCGCCTCGCAGGTTTTCTCGGTGCTCGAGCTGCTTCCCGAGCAAAATCTCTTTAGAGGCAATGCGAAAACGACGCTTGAACACCGGCGGCCCGATTCAGGCATGGACTGCCTACCAACCGAACTCCTCTGCGAGATCTTCGCTTTGACTCTTCCACACACCAGGTGTGCGGGCAGGCGAATTATAGATCAAGCGCCGTGGAAATTAGGGCTCGTTTGTCGGCGCTGGCGCGCAGCCGCATTGAATAGCCCCGAGCTCTGGTCACGCATCACGCTTCACTTCGCGCGGTCCATACGCCCGGAAAGAGTCTACCCGTTGCCAATGCTCGAAACCCACGTTCTCCGCTCGGGAGACACGCTGCTGGAGGTGGTTATCGAGGTGCACGGCGTGAACGATTACGACAAGAGAATAATGGAATTGCTTCTCGGCCACTCGCGTCGGTGGGAAACCTTTCGCTTGCGCGTCTGGGGGACACCACCCGGTGCGCTGCTTAACTGCCTTCGGCCCGTGAAGGGAAACTTGCCGCTTTTGCGCTCTTTGGAGTTCACCTGCACCGACGACGTCGCTCATGGCCCCACCCTAGACATGTTCTCAATCGCACCGAATTTGAAGGAGGTTTCCTTCATCCGTAACAGCAACCCCTTATCAGTGCTCCCCCCGACGGTAGATATCCCGTGGTCCCAAATAGTCCGGTTCCACGGATATTACTCGTCCGAGAAGGCTGGATTGAATATTTTGAAGATCGCGGGGCCCGCTTTGGTTGAATGTGCTATGACGTTTACCAATGGACAGAAGATGATGTTGAACCAGCATTATCCAGCTATATTCCTTCCCAAGCTTCGTCGTCTGCGGTTAACCACCTCAGGAAACTTTTTGAACTTCATAATAGCACCCAGGCTCGAGGAACTTTGGATCTCCGACAGTGCATTGCGCCTGATCTTACCGTTCCTCAAGCGGTCGTCCTGCGATCTTCAAAAACTCGTCATCTATCACTGCACCTCTCCAGCTTCGCTCATTCCGATTCTGGAGGGTCTCCTCACCCTTACAACACTCTTTGTCCTGTTCGCTCCTGCGGTTATTCTGGCTGATGAGCTCTTCGAAGCTTTGACGATCACCGGCAGCCCAGCGAGTGTCTGTCCACTGCTCTCAACCGTTGGCGCAGGAGGGCAGTCGTGGATCGATCCCGAATCTTTCTTAAACATGGTTCGGTCGCGGTTGAACGATGACGTTGCGGCGGCGAGACTCAGCTTCGTGTCGCTCTCCATAAAACAAGAGCGATCACGATGCAGGACTGATATTTCAGGTAGCGTGAAGAGAATAAAGGAGAAGAGCGTGGATGCAAGGCTCGAATCTGACTTGGAAACTTGGTTGATACAGCATATGAGTTTCTAAATTTATTGACCATTATTACTAGCACGGTTGGGTTACATTATCACTCGCTATAGATTCCTCATAATAGACTCGCCCTCCTTTACACTCGTTGAGTATTTCAAATTTTGCTGTGAAAATATGGGTGAAAAATTATATGAGTTTTTCACTTCCATTTTCAGTCAAAAGGTGAGTGAAAAATTCATAACTTTTTCATTGGTTTTTCGTATGTTTCAAATTCAAAGGGCCCTCCGGGCATTCCTGGAACCAAGGATCTCAGCAGTAGTTCTTAGCTTGACTTTGAGGCACTGGTTTGGGAAGCGGATGCGCGCGCGGCGCTCCGCGCCAACCGCCCAGACTTGCACGTGGTGATCCTCTCAAAGGGGTTTCGCTCCCAATAAGGAAATGTTCGCGTTACCATATCGGGACACGGATTTTCAAAAGACTTCTTGGAGACCTGAATATGACGTTCCAAACGTCACATTATTCATTTTGAAAAAAAATTCCAGTTTTGAAAAAAAAAAAATTGGGGCAAACCTCAGAATACCTCCATACTGTATACCTACATACTAGGTGAGTGTATGAAGGCCATCCTCAGAGGAATAGGGCTATTTCCGAGTGGAACAGGCGTGTAACACAACTTCGGACCGAAGCATCGGCATGCCGACTAATCTGAAAACAGTATATTTGAACTCACTAAATGCATCCTTCTGTGCCTGAATATTTATGAGGACAAGGAGATCATTTCCGTTGCTAGAATGGTTCGGTTGAGTCGCCGGAGCCGCTCTGCGTCTGGCGGTTCGGGCGGCGAGCGGTGACGAGAGTTGATGGGCCAATTGACAGATTGATCGTGAATGAGCGTGTGATGATGACAGATGTCAAAAAGTTGAATTTTAATTTCTTGCACAGTTGGAACTTGACTTGATTTGTGTGTACGACTTTGATAAGAATCCAGCAATATAACCTTAGTCTTGGGAACTGGAACAGCCTGGATACCTCTGCCTTGACTTGATTTGGGTCAAAACCTTGAAGCTGATTCAGAAGGCACAAAATTCAAATAAAGAATGAAAATAACAGTCAGAATACTTGTGCTGGACCCCAGTTTATCAACAGTGGTACGGGTTTGCGGCGGGCAGAGCAAGAAAATCGTCTCAGCAGAATGAGTCATTGATCGCCAATCAATGATGCCGATGCTTTGGTCCGAAGTTGTATTACACACCTGTTCCACTCGGAAATAGCCCTATTCCTCTGAGGATGGCCTTCATACACTCACCTAGTATGTAGGTATACAGTATGGAGGCTTTCTGAGGTTTGCCCCAATTTTTTTTTTTCAAAACCCGAATTTTTTTCCAAAATGAATAATGTGACGTTTGGAACGTCATACCTGAAACCTAAAGGTTCCAGGAATTTTTTACCATATTTCTAGAAAACTGGTGAAAAACTCATGAATTTTTTACCCCATTTCTGCCTGAAAAACTGATGAAAAACTTTGTTAGTTTTTCATCAGTTTTTGAGGTCAAAAACTTGAATACTTCAACCAGTGTTATTACCTCTGCCCTTCACGGCGTGCATATTTGAGTTCTTTTCACGCTCAAGTTTAGAATAATCCCTGATTCTACTTATGAGTGGCCGAACCCTATTCGGACGCACATAATACATTTTGGCGAACTCGCCATTCAAGCAACTCTTCCGCCTTTCAGATGATTTTGGAACTTATACCAATCTTCTCTTCGTGACTCAATACTATTATTCTGGAGGAGGCGAGAGGAGAAAAAAATTACATGAAAAATTGAGTGATGTTTACTTTACACCTGTCGCCGGGAAGTGCACCATATAAAATAGCACTGGTGCTGGCTCCCTGTCTACGACTTTCTCCCAGCGAATTTGTCGGACCTCCCAACGCTGGCCCCGGTTGGCAATGGATTCAGTTTGCTCAGTCTGTTTATTCAGCCGCGGACCGTTGTTGGTGCAAGGCTTCTGAAAGATCGGCTCTGGCAATGCCCTCTCATTCTGGGCGTCAACATGGTCATATTTCTCCTTCTGACCTAGGGCTATGCGACAATATTCCCGGTCTTTGCTCGATCTGTTGGTGCTTTTCACTGCCCATGTTCATTCCATTTGCCTCAAAGATCGTCTGGATTTCTCAGCGTGCCTCTTGGCATGTTCTCGCCTACAATCCACGACGGCATATTCACGCTTCTACCGATTTCACCTCGTTTCATTTTGCCGCTTCACCCTTCGTTCACCTGCATTTTGTTTCCACTGCATCAATGGCAAGATACTGGGAATTGCGACGCAAAATTTCTCCAGTCCCACAGGAGCCCGGGTCATTTTACTACTTCTCGAGGGACGGATGGTGAGCGCTCGGCTTGGAAGATTTCCTTACCTTCCTCCAATTCCTCGTACTTCTAGTGATTGAATGTCGTCAACTTGAAGTTTGGAAATTTATTTTTGTCCCTTCCCTCACTTACGGCGGCCCATCTTGTGGTACTGAATTGTCTAATAAGATATCACGCAATAGAAACGGCAAGTCAGAAAAATGGAAGAAGGGTCAGTACAAAAGATGAAGGTAGGGAGGAGACACAGAGAGTCAAGGGGAGATGAATAAATGGGATTGGAAACAGAACAAGGAGCTGAAGTCATGAGATACAAAGCTGATGCAAGTCAGTGAATGGAGTCCACGAAGCAGAGGAAGTAAAGACAAGAGGAAAAGGTGAAGCCGTCGGCGAATCTCGTACCAACACGGCCCAGTCTCTACCAACCACTTGCGTTGTTGCCGACTTCACGCACCCAGAGTCCAATGTTCTCGTTCTGCAAGCAATTCCATCTTATCACACGCCAGCAGCGCAAGAGGGGATGGGGGTCGCCGAAGCTATCGTACTCAGTGCAGACGCGACGACAGCCGGAGACAATTCTCGTGACAGAAACAGGGGAAGTCAAAGTTCGGTTGAGAGGTCGATTCGCCAGTCGATTCTGATGTCGATTCTGGTGTCGATTCTTGACACCAGAATCAACGATTCTCATGAATCCACGAGAATCGGTGATTCGACTCTGGAGTCGAATCATGGATTCTGATCGATTCTTGATGAATCGTCGACAACTTGATTCTCCGGCGTTTCTTGGTGGAGAATCGACGACAATTTGGCGCTCGAATCGACGGTAGAATCGACTCATGAATCAGTGGCTGAATCGACCCACAAGCGAACTTTGACTTCCCTTTTGATTCCGTGTGCCAGGGGACCGCAAGCGCGCGCCAGTCGATCACGCGGAGATGAGGCTCATTGCTGGGATGCGGATGAGTGGCGCAGCGTCCACGACGTGCGCGGGTACGATCACAGGAACGAGGAAAGCTGAGAGGATACTGTATCGAGAAGGGAACCCATCTCCAATGACCTTGATGTAGAACTAAATAGCGGGCGGTCGTTTGATGAAGGATAGAGGGACACACAGCGGCGGCGGAAGGGCTGGAGTGGGGGTAGCGAAGGAAGGATGTGTGAGCAGCGCGCATCGGGGACTAGCAGCCGGCGAAGTTGTGGCGTAGGGGTCGGCGATGGAGCTGTAGACCACGTCGAGGCGGTTGCTGGCGGAGGGTTCGGGTAAACGGCACAGAAGCCGCCAGAAACAACAGATGAAGTTGGGTTGAAATAGTCAAGAGTCAACCTGCCTTTTTCGATCACTTTGGTACCATCGAATGATCTGCCATCAACGTCCACGACGCGCCTAGGCCTGGCTTGCTTTGGCTGACGCGGTTTTTGTTCGGACTTTCTACATATATCGGCCTTCACACAGAAAAACTTTGTTCTTTCAGGATTTGGCACAGGCGTTGACGCAAAATCGGCCCAAAAATGTCATGATTTACAACAATCGACACCCCTATTATCAGGGGTCCTACGCTACGCCGGTCTATACAGAGAGGGACTTTGGTGGCACCCAGGTCCGCAGATATTGCAAGTGCTTATCGTCCTATCCAAGTACAGCAACTATAAAACTCGACCACCTGATCGGTTCTTCTCGCGACCATGTGGGGAGTCGCCGAAAAAGATGCTTTTAGTTCCTTGCTACTCCCCTAGCAGATAATTTCGCTGTGAACCTGGAGACCTCACTGCTATTCACGGATTTTCCTGGGTATCGGACTGGTTGTGAATGAGCTTTTCGCTCCTTTTCTATTCATGTTGCTGCCAGAGAGCGCCAGAGGCTGATGATCTTGCTCGGTGAGCGGCGGTTATCGCAGCTCAAACCGCGTGCTGCCGGACTCTTCTTGAAGTTCTTCTGGATGCCGCGCCTTCCCTGATCCGCTGAAAGATTCTGGAGTATAAAGAACACGTATCTATGCGGCTCCGCGAAGCGCCTCAGCCAAAAGATGCTTCTTGGACTCTCTCTTGTTGCAGCCTCGCTTTCCCTCGTCAACGCGCTCCCGGATGGCCGGCCCAATGCCAACTTCATGCGCAAACCGACCATCCCAATCATCCCTGTGGAACAAACTGGGCCAGTGACCAGTCGGAACGGCACTCTCTTGCCTCCGTACAACACGACCTATACCTTCCAGCAGCTCATCGACCACAATAATGTGTGTTCATCTTTTTTTTCAAATCACAACTATGACTCAGAGAATACATAGCCTTCTTTAGGCACTTTCACCCAGAGGTTTTGGCACACGTATGAGTTTTACGAGGAAGGTATGAAAGCGGGCAACAAAAACGTAATCACTACACTGACCGCTTCCAAGGCGGACCGATCATCTTGTTCACACCGGGAGAAGCCAATGCCCAACGTGAGTATATCACCCTGTGAAATAGCTTGATTTACTGACCTTTGTTAAGCGTATGACGGGTACCTCACCAACGTTACCATAAATGGGCAAATCGCGCAACAAGAAAATGGGGCGGCGATTGTTTTGGAGCACAGGTTCTACGGATTAAGGTGTGTGGTCTGCCGTCGATTTCATTCAGCATCCACGCTTATACATTTAAAGTAACCCTCTACCCGACCTCTCCGTCAACAGCTTGCGGCTCCACACCTTGCAACAGGTGAGATAGCTAAAACACTCCAAAGTTTCTCCTTCTCACTTCTCACTTATTCCAGGCCATAGACGACCTGCAGTACTTCTCCGAGAATGTAGTGCTCCCCATGCCAAACGGGGGAAAACTCAAGCCCGCAACAACACCCTGGATCCTCGTCGGCGGCAGCTACTCAGGTGCCCTCACGAGCTGGACCATGGTGAACAAACCCGGGCTCTTCGCTGCCGGGTGGGCCTCCAGTGCCGTCGTGGAAGCTATCCTAGACTTCTGGCAATATTTCGAGCCCGAGCGCCTCTTCATGCCCGCGAACTGCTCTGCCGATATCGAGGCTGTCATCGCGCATATCGACCAGGTATCTTCCATTCTTTCACGACTAGTAATACCAAACCTGACCGACTGTGAGGTGTTCATGGGGAACGACCAGAAAGCCATGCAGGCGATCAAGGATTCCTTTGGCATAGGTGATGTGACACACAACGACGACGCCGTTGGCGCGCTTCGCAACAACCTTTGGGACTGGCAGGCTTTGTCGTTGAGTGGCGGTCCTGGCGCTCAGTTCTTCAACTTTTGCGATGCGCTCGAGGTCAAAGACGGCGTGAACGCCCCCGCGGCCGGATGGGGTCTTGACCACGCTCTTGCTGCATGGTCTTCGTACTGGACCACAACTTATCTCGATATCAGTGAGCGCCGAAGCCTATTTGCAATTACCGCTTGGTTACAGCCGCTCACGTTGCTTTAGTTTGCGGAGGCGACGACGCCCAGTTAGTTGTACCTTCATGAATGCCGTATTGCATGCTCAACCGTCCCAGGGATTGCTTGGGATCCTACAACACCTCTCAAAGCTACTGGACCGACATCTCAATCGACAATGCAGGGAGATCATGTACGCATACCATTCATGAGTAACTGCAAGTTCCTTACCCTCACCCAGGGTTCTGGATTGTGTTCGTTATTCTCCGGTTTCCCGAGTATCTCCGCTGACACTCCCGCTCAGATGCACTCAAGTCGGTTTCCTTCAGGTACCACATTTCTCTTTTGATTTGTTCCTGCTCAGACCGTTCCCTTCCCAAGGAATCACCTCCGGCAGGTCTCCCGTCCTTGGTGTCCCGGCTAATTCAGCCTGTATATGACTTGGTGCGTTCTCGCCGAACTACCCTTTCTGAGGTTACGAACACCACCATCTCCAGCGCCAATGCCAACAAATGTTCCCCGCCGCCTTCTCCACAGCTGCCAATGTTCATGTCACGACGGCACAGACCAATAGCCTCTATGCCGGATGGAACGTCACGATCTCGAACCTGTTCTTCGGAAACGGACAACGTTAGTACACTACGTTCGCCCTTACATTCTTACTTACTTCTGATTGACATGCGCACGCAGGCGATCCCTGGCGATACTCGACCGTCTCCGCGCCCGGCGTCATCCTCAAGAGCACCGCGTCGCAACCCATCGCGGAAGGAGCGGGCTATCACTGCGCCGATCTTTGTGCGCCATCCCTTCATCGTATCATCTCCGGATCATTAACATTTCGACAGTGACCCAGGAAGGCACCGCAAACCCTACTGTTCTCGCCGTGCAGAAGGAAGGCCTGGCATCGATCAAAGGTTGGATCGCGGCGTGGAAGCCTGCGAAAACCGTAGGTGCGCGAGGTTTGGAGGGTCAGGAGCCGGGCCCGAGTACGAAATTGGCCAAACCCATCCAAGGGTGGTTCAGAACCCCTGTGTTTTAGCGATACAGAATAAATAGGTTTGAATTTTTGGGAAATGTTACCATGGTCGGTTTCGAGTGATTCAACAAAGACTTTCGGGGTTGGGTCGCACGTCCCACAGCGACCAGAGGCGGGCCGGTGGGGCAGACTCGAAAACCCATAACCAGCAACCTATCCGTTACCCACACAATAATCGTTCTCACATGAGTTGCCCCCACTCGGTTGAAATGATCAGGCAATGCGCAGGCTAGAGCATCTTCCATTATTCATTGGCGCTCAATCTCACGTACTGTTTTGTGCCCAGTACGTACATTTGAAATGTATGTACTGCTACATAGAAAATAAAGACCTGGATTTTAATTCGTGATAGTGAGATAAACGGCCTCGCAGCTACTCAAATTGTAGTGTGGGTGGTTGGCGATGGGGCTGTAGACCACGTCGAGACGGTTACTGGCGGAGGAGTTCGGGCAAAGGGCCCAGAGGTCGTTCCGACCGCTGAGAGCGAGGACTGGGGGACCGATACCGCCGGGGTTGGCCATGGTGCAATACGGACCGACGGCAACGGGGGGGAATTGAGTAGTAACGAAGATGGGCGAGTCGCCGGGTTTGACGGCGAGCGAGGCCGTCCTGAAATTGGGCTGCGACGTCGACATGGGGAGCAGCCCGCCGTTGGTTAGGACATTGGAAGTGAATACACCGCTTGCGGTCTAATACCCATTTGTTAATCTGGTGTTCTCGGGGGGTCAGGGAACGTACGGTGAGTATGTCCCAGGAAACCAAAGTCACAGTCTCGATGAGATCGACGTGGAGAGCAACCGATGCAGCGCCCGTCGCAGGAGGCACGACAAACACTGCTGCGAGATTGAAATTGGCCGAGAGTGTCGAGTTTACGCAGATTTGTCCGGCCGCGTTTTCATACACCGTCAGTCTGCTCGGCCCACCGCAGAACTCTGTGGTGTTCGCTGCGCAGGCGGTTGAGCAGTCGCTATCGCTCAGCAAAGAAGAGGTCGGGGGCGAGTTGCTACACCAGCATTCTTGGCCGAATTCCAAACCCGCGACGCTAAACCCGTTTGCTTTGCACGCAGAGGTGCAACTCTCAACCGTGACACCGCCCGAAATTGTTTGTTGGTTGGGTAGCTGCCGAGCACTCACGCTATCGCTATCAGAGGATGAGGCTCAAGGGCAGGGATTGCGTTATAAGGACATACGGGAAACAGCCAAGATATTTCCAGGTTCCCACCTCTTGCGGATCAACCAGTGGGGGCGCACCATTCCAATAGACGTCTATAAAATTGCCAGCCCCGCATGATTCAGTTGAATTCCCGCTGCACGGCTCGTTGCAGCTCGCGGCGCTTGCAAGTGTCCCTGTAGGCTGCAGCGCGTAGTCGCAGTCTAAAATCACTGAATCAGCCAATATGTCGACGCGTAACGGAGATCACAAACAGCATTCGCTGCCGAACTCAACGCCAGCCAAGGCAAATCCACCAGCACCGCAGAATGCAATGCATGATTCAACGGTCATATTGGCGCTGGTAAAAGAGGCTTCTGCCAGGGTGCGCGACGCGCTCGTGTCCCTGGATAATGTGTACAGTGTGAAGCAGAGTGGCTAGCTCAAGGATACCAACGTGTAGCATCCTTGCAACGTCCAAGGTGCGGAAGCCCGTGCTTGGACATTAGACGCGCCAACCTAAATAGCACAACGTAAGCTTGCCATGGTCACATAGTCAGTCTTAACTTTGACCCACAAACGGAAGCGCGAAGACGATAGCTGCGCAGAGAGTTGAAAATGCCATAGCAAAGTGGGGGGTTTTGACTTGCGCGCGGTCTTTTAACGCTCTTGGCCGCGGTATACCAGACTCCACTAAATAGCTCTTCCATGTGCCCCTTCGAACAGTCACAGCGCCGTGGCATGATTCCCCTGGTTCCTCGTATTCAATCATCGGCGGAGGGACCTTATACGTTAGACGGCGTCAAAAGACGAACGCATTGAAGTTGTTCTGAGCCTTCCATTGGCCTTCCAGCTTTCAGCACAGTACCATCTTAGTCTAAGTAGGCTTGAGTTGGCCTTGAGGAAGAAAATCACAGAAGTTGCCTTGCTTGCCTTTGAAAGAGCTTGGCACCGAGTAACGGCCGTTGTGTTTAGGTAGGTAGGTAGGTAGGTAGGATTACACGGCACGGTCCCCCTTAGGAACGCCGGGGCCCAGGAAGTAACAGGATGTACAGGCACTAATGTACACCGCGGTCCCTGGACTCCTCCATATCCCCGTAGCCGAGCTCACGGTCGCAATCTTTCAACTCGCCGCGGTAGAACTAATTTAGAATCTAACAGCGGTCGATTCAAGGAACCATTTATTCTCGGCAAGGAATGGAATCAATGATGAATCGGGTAAAATCACCGTGAGAATATCCAGCGAGTCAGCCTCTCTTGCGAAATTGTCGTTCAGAACAAGAGACTCCGAGTCCGAGTCGCTGAATGTCTTGACAGAGGCCTGCCATGTTGTCCAGAACGGGCCGCATACATGGCCTTTCTCCCCAGCAGGGATTTCATTATCTCCACAAGATGTTTCCGGCCACCGAACTTGTCTACTTGTCTGGAACGTCCGAATCTCAAATAAGCGTTTGGCTTCATTCGTCGAGCCGGGGTTTCTTCGTTGTACCGTCAATTTTGTCTCCACCCCGGCCACTTGGCTCTCGATGACCTTCCTTTCACCAAAATTACTCACAATCTACCTAGGTGCAGTGGGGTCGTTCATGCTGAGACAGAGATCTAGAACCCAAAGTGCAGTCACTGCGAGAGACACAGAGGCCGGAACTTGGCCAGGTAGGAGGCAAGTACGCTTCGTCTGTAGAAAGGCGAAGGTGGATGGGCTGAGCCGGGCCCGGAGGAGACATCATACAAAATCTTGGCTCCACCAAACGCCAACAGACAGCCAATTCAACGACCATCGTGCGTCACCGGCGCCTTCCGCCGCCGTCCGTCGCCATCCTTCCAGTCATGGAATCAGGTGAGTCGTCCATGATGGTCAGCAAGGACGAAAGAGGATTCAATTCGCCAGAATGCCAATGGACTGGGCCCTTTACTTATATCAGGAAAGTGCCCGGAAGCGCACTTCGCAGATGGGAAAGCGCTTAAACGAAAATGATTTGACCCCATCGGTTGTACCGATTCGTACGGACCCGGCACCTCTTCGATTTGGCTACATACCTCTGGTCCCCTTGTCTTTTCTGAGGGCCTATTCACCGAAATTGCTCACTCGTGGAGATCAAGGACAACCGTGTTTTGCTTTTGGCTGCATCCTGACCACCTACTCCTTGAACTCGGGGTCGGGTAGGAAAAGTCGCTTGAGGCTCTGGGTTTTCATTCTATCATGTTCTATCCAGCGAGCGCCTTTTACCGATGTGGTTTATGTGGTTTGCAATTCAGTTGGCGCCGGTACATCAGGGACAACCGTGTCAAAGTCGCGCTCCTATGGATCGCCCCACGCGCGCGTGTCGAACTCTTCGCGCATGATGGTGATTTTGCCCCAGCTGTTCCATCCGGCGGGGACGAAAATTCGGTCAGGATCTGAATAATTCGGTTTGTGTACGAACGGGAACGGATTCCGCACGGGTGCGGGAGGCGCCGTTTAGTAATTACCTCGCTCGCACGCTCGAGTAATTTCTGGTGGGGGCTTCCCACCTTTAGTCTTACTATCTATTTCCGGGTACTCAGATGCTTTATCTTATACCTCTCGTGGCGGGCACTCTCGAGAGCCCGGAGATCCGCCATATCTCGCACGATGCCATGATCTCCATGTTCAGCACGCGCTGAGATGTTCGAGCCTCTGTCGAACATCCGAACCTTCAATTTCAGAGACATACAGTTCTTTAACCTCTTGCCTGGTCGGTTCCGCGTCGAACGAGAAAAGTCTGAGACCATTTATGATAAATAAGCACATGTACACACTCAATTTCAGAAACTTATCAGTGGAAACTGTGTACGAAGACGATTTTTTATTCTTCCTCTTGATCCATTGCTCATCATTTTGGTCTCCCGTAGTCGGACTTCCAAAAATGTCTATGATATACAAGTACGTGGTCATTAAATTTATATGGACGCTATTTTCTGTACCATTTAAATTGTCGCAATCCGCATGTTGCCTGAACACTCACTTTTTTGGAGTGCCCGCAGATCGTTGGCCTGAGAGCTTCATAGATTGCTCAGCATGGATGCCTTGTTGGGGTGGTCATCTGGAGTCAGCCGGACAGTTTCATCTGCCATATCACCCATGTCCTCGAACCGCTCGAAGGGAGGAAGCCGAAAAAAGAGCGGAAAGCGATTCTAGCAGCATTGCTGCTGTTGGCCGCCGTGAGGGCTGTTCAGTAGTCATGCGACGCAGGATCTCTCTATATTCCTTTGGGTCAGGGATATGGTCGTCACCATACGCCTGGACTTATTCAGTAATGGAACGAATGCAGGTGGCGAAGTGATACATTACCTCGAATGCTGCGTGAAGTTCTCCCTCCAGTGTTTTCCCAAGGTTATAGACGTCGGCAGCATAAAGGTCAATTACAGTCTCCGGTACTTCCATTGCGGCCTGTTGCTCCGGGGAGGAAGTTTCGTCCGGAGGGCTCGTACTTGGGCACCCAGCAGATGAAGTCCCGGGGGGGGAGAAGATGTGTGCAGAACCAAAGTCAATGTACGCGTATTCAATGTTGGATGATTGTCGAAAGTCATTAAGGCTGGATTCTGAGAAGTTGCGCGAATCGATATGGTTTATAACGATGTTGAAAGGCTGAATGTCCTGGATAATCGTTGAAAAATGAGAATAAAGCAATAAATCAGCACACAACTTACACCATGGGCAATACCGTATTCATGAAGTAATTGAAGACTCTCGGCGAGGTTCATTGCCAATTCGCCTCGCGTAGTCATGTTTCCACAAGGCGGAAGCTGCCAGCACATCCCCCACCTCGGCATTATGACTATAACAAAATCATGTTTCGTGTCCATGAAGTCCAGCACCGGTATAACGCGATTGCGCTTGTCTCCACGGAGAGGAGGGCTCGAAAACTGGCGGAGCACTGCTAGTTCTGCGGTATCATTCGGCACTGCCTTCATAACGACTTGACGTTGGAACCGATCGATACCGAAGCAGACGTCCACACCCTGCGATATGGTCAGTGATGGGCGACAATGGCAGCGGACTACCAACAGGTTGCCAAGAAGATGAGTTACGGGTAGAAAGTAGATCACGAGGGTGGAAATGGTGCACAAAGCTTTCTCTATCGGTGGGCTGAAAAGGATCCAAAGCGGCCGGAGGGACATTGTAGTCTCCTTTGCCCAGCGTTTTGTACGCATGACTGCCCATGAGATGGTAGCCACGATCCTGGAGGTCGGTCTCGTAAACGCGCCAGATCGCAAGTTTATCGGTCAAATGATCCCAATTGCTGGACTCGAGGGACATCTGGACAGGAGAAGACAGGGGGTTGCATCACGTGCCCAGTGGATGTCTGCGCGACTCTGCGCCACTGCATGCAGCGATTAAGGGTGATTATGTTTTGTGGATTTCGGGTAACATCCGCTATCGGAGTAGATTCAAATACTTACTCCGGTGCATGGGTTCAACTTCCTTCTGGATTTGCAACAATCAAAAGTTGCGCAATGCATTGGCAATGCAGCCTTTGTTTATTTTTTGGGAGGGAGGAGGGATATATTCCTACTATACTACCATTAGCCAACGACGAACATGGAGTCGTGTTGTCCTTCCTAATCGGGGTCCTAGCGGTTGTTTGTTTGTACCGTGTTTGCCACGCTCATTTCAAAGCCACTACGCGCTTTTTCCCACAATGTCCGCTCAGCTCCGCAGACGTCTCGCAGAGCTCGACGCGCAACTCGTCGAGCAGAGATGCGTGTTGCACAAGCTCCAACAAACTCGATCGGATGTAGAGCGCGAGCTTCACGCGACTGCAACATTTCCAGTCTTGACACTGCCTACGGAGATCACAGCAGAAATCTTTCTGTGCTGCTATTCCATTTTCGATCCATTGTGCATCCCCGAATGCAAAAGCTCCGCCCCGATCGTCCTCACTGCCGTTTGTCACGCATGGAGAGACATCGCCCTCACTACTCCCGAACTCTGGTCAAAACTGGAAGTCCGGTTCGATGACATTTCCGCCGCCGTAGCTTCCAAACCTGGGTTGGTTGAGGGTATCATCGACCGGTGGCTCGCCCGGGCAGGAAACTGCCCTCTATCGCTCAAATTCGATGATCGAAGCCGGAACCTTGAACTCGGTCGTTTGCGAGACATGATTCATCGCTGGTCGCATTGGATACAATACCTCTACCTCGATATGGGGTTCCGCGATCTTGGCATGTTGGCACTGGACTCGGCGGAGTTCCCATTGCTCCAGGGTACCACAATCGGGTGCGACCGTGCCGAGCCGGATCTCACTCCCGTCGCTGTCTTCAGTAACGCACCCAGCCTCCACCAGTTGTGTTTGCTCCACGATGAGTTGGCACTTGACATATTCGTCTTTCCATGGTTGCAGTTGACAAAGTTTGAGGGGACCATACGAGATTTGGCACTATTCACGCTCGCCCCCAACCTCATCGAGCTGATTTGCACATTTGATCCCAATGACACTCCCTCTATGAGGATAACTCATCGCAGTTTGCAATCCCTCACCGTGGGCCCATTGAACAGTTTCCCTATCATCCAATACCTAACTCTTCCGGCTTTGCAATTTCTGGATGTCTCCAAAATTCCTTGGCCCAGCTCCGAGCCGTTCAAGTCCTTTCTGGTGCGGTCTTCCCCGCCTTTGATCTCACTATCCATTGCCGGGCACAGCTCGTCACCTTTAGTCAACAACTGGGCCCCATGCATGCCTCTCGTGGCAGGCACCCTCGAGAGCCTGGAGATCCGCCGTATTTCGTACGACGGCATGATCTCCATGTTCAGTAGGCGCGCTGAGATGCTCGACCTTCTGCCAAACATCCGAACGCTCTGTTTCAGAGACATAGACGGTCCCTTACCCTCCTCCCTAGTTGATTCCGTGGTCAGCTACCTACGTGTCCGATCCAATCACAAATTCCATACACTCAGGATCGTCTGGGATCCCCGTTTCCACACCGACACAGATTACCTCTCCCCATTGGCACAGATGGGGCTGGATATACACGTCGGGACCGCCGAGAGGAACTACGTTAAACGTTTGGTGTCCGACGATCTCATTTCGTGATGCTAGATTATCTCAGTTTCCCTCAATGCAGGAATTAGGTAGTCCGAGCCAACGAATGTGCTTCAATTTGGCCATTTGAAAATGGTCAAGAGGGACCTAGATCCGTTTGTTTCCACGGTCGCTTTCGTATCAGACAATTTTCGTCACCCTCTACATATCATGCTGCGAGAAGAACTATGTACGTCCAAAGATGGTTTGCTCAAGGAATTCTGCGATCCAAAAATGTAGATCTGCGATGTTCTAGTACCATATCGCCGAGGGTTGCCTGTAATGTACACAAGATCGTTAGTTTACAAATGTAGATTTTGTTCCCCGCGTCCTCAATTCGTTATCCAAGCACTGCAACCTCCGTTCTCGTCCCGAGCCCGCGCCAGCCGGTACTCGCGCCGACCTCCTGGGACGCTTGACGCGGCATGCCAGTGAGCACCTTGGCGATGAAGTTCGGGTCCGTGAGCGGCGTGAGGTCGTCGCGGCGCGGTAATGCCTGTAATTAATCATTTCAGCCAGGAGCGAATACGATCGGACACAGGACGGACGCACGCCCTTGACGCGGTCATACGGCGCCTCCCAGCCGCTCGTCTCGCGCACAACGAGCGGCGGCTGGATCGCGAACGAGTGATACATCCGCGTGTCGTACGTGCGGAAGAGCACGTTATCGACGCGCAGCGTGAAGCGCGCGAGGATGAAGATACATGTCGGCATTACGCGCTGGTTCGCAATTAAATAAAATTGATTCCAAGAAAAAGAGGAAGAAGGGGACATACAACGCGCACGAGTACGTTCGACGACCCGTTGTCGTGCAGCTCGTCCTCGAACAGAGGCACCTCTGCGTAGAACAAAATGGGGTCCGGGCGCGTGAGTTCTGCGAGCGGGATGGTGTGCGCGGGGTGATTCGCGGCTGCGGGCGCCCATGCCCACGGGCGCGGCGGGGTGTCGTCTACCGGTGTTGGGGTCACTGGCCGCGAGCCTGCCTCGGACGCCGATTCCACATCCGACTCTGGGGGCGTCCACACGCCGGAGTGCCCCGCGTACGTCGTTGTATAGGTCCAATCGTACGGTTTCGTAGGGACAGTCTTGGGCATTGGGAGCGATGAACCAGCGGTCGTCCTGCGCAAGCACTATGAGCCGTCACAGATTATACAAGAAAAAAATATCACCGGCTCTTCAACCACGCATCTGCGTACCCGACCTTCACCCCGCCATCGCCTGCGCCCATCTCACCGTTCTTCACGCCCTGCAGCGCGTTCGGGGTGGCAAATTCGTACCTCCACTTGCTTGGGGCATGTTCGAGCGCGAGAAAATTCGCGCCAAAGGTCATTTCCGGCAACGGGAAGCCCAGGGAAGCGTGCAGAGCATCGAGTGCGCCTGCGTTAGAGATGGGATTCGTGCTAACAGTGACAGTCCAGTCTTTAATTTGTATTGCGCGCGTTGTGGGCGACTCGAGCAGTTTGTGGATTGGGACCGCAACAGCACGATCCATGGTGGCAGGAGTAGAGGACATTTGATGGCTTTTGGTAATTTCTCTCAAGTAGCTCAAGATATCGATATGCGAGTAATTTCTTTTTTGTGTCAAAGATATCGCTACAAAGGGAGCACTACTACTCTAGCAGCCCGAACAAACTTACAACCGCAACAGGCAGCGGGCCCCCTTCGCGCTTCGGCGTCTGGCCACAATACGCGATCGCGTATTTGGAGGGGTGCCAGGTAACCGTCGGTGCAGGTGCAAGCGCAGGAACGCGGTGGAGAGGGGCAGCAGTCTCATTTGCACACTGCGAGAATTTAATGAGGTTCTCAGAAGGAAAGAAAAGACATACAATGTCAATGTAAGACCCAGTATTGGAAATGGCGAGGTACTCGCCGTCGTGCGAGAAGCTGATAGCGGTGATGCTGTTTCTGTGGGCGCGTTAGGTGGTGACACGGGTTAGTGGGGATGAGACACGCACTCGCAAGACGTGATGGAGCGGACAGAGATCATCTCGGTCAGGTCGAAAATGTTCACGATTGAGTCGTGTCCGCCAGAGGCGAGGTATCTGAGGCGCTGTTAGGAACGAAGAGTGTGGAACGGACCCTTACCGTCCCCGTGGATCCAGAGCAATGGCAGTGCTGCCTCCGACGTGGGCAGCGAAGCTCTCGCGCATCACAAGGCTGGGGTAGTCAATGACGCGCAGGTTGTGCTCCGTGTCCCGGGCGAGCACGATACCGTCGCCGACGTGGTTGAACACGGCCGTTGACGCGGGAACAGGGTCTTTTTGCGAGGGACGCCATGTTTCCTTCACCTCGTCGCCTTCTTTGCCCAGAGTGAGGAAAAAGAGGCTGTGGTTGGTAGACGTATATAGTAACGCACGACCGTCAGGGGAGTAATTTGTCTGCGCGGGCGAAGCTTTTACGGAGCATTGCTGGGTGCACCGGCTTTCTAACTGTCGAATTAATTTCGCAAGATAAAACAAGAGGCCAACACCCACGTCTCGCATCCCAGAATACGATGCGGCGGTCCTTCTGGCTGGAAGTACAAAAGAGCTCTGGATGCGTCGGATTCCATGAGACATAGTCAACGTCGTCCGTGTGTGCGCCAGAGAACATGGCCGCGTGTTTTTGCTCCATCTACGCGCCATTATGCCTTTAAACACTACAGGGACGAGAACAACGCACACCCTTATCGGGGTTCCATACGCGGGCGGCCTTGTCGATTCCAACTGCGGCAAGACGCCTTCCATCGCAGCTCCAGGCGACATGGGTCATGGCTTGCTGGCTGTGGTAGCGGTAGTCGCGCGGTTTGAAGGCAGGAAAGGTTGGTGGCTGGCGGAACTGAGCATTAAATACCGCCTATCCAGCTGGCGAAAAAAATACATGGACTCCGCGCGTCGCAAATGTCGTGTAAAGCGGGGGAGACGGAGGTCGTTGAGGCTCGGGGATTTCATCCTGCGCGTCCTTTCCATTGTGAGCCATGTAAGATATAGCAAAAGTCCAGTCACAGCAGAGGGTGAAAGCAAGATGCAAGAGCAGAGCAGATGGAGGTTGAAAGCAAGAGGTAAATTGCCAAATACAGGTCTCGTCCTACCACCATGGACTCGCGTCCTTCTAGCCCCGAGGCTCCTCCGCAGGATCTCTGGGGTTCTATCCTTGACTCTGTTTCGTCTTCTCGCTCTATACCCTCCAAACAGATTCTTCTCCTTGGCCAGCCATCCACAGGCAAATCTACCTTGGCCGCAGGACTGCTCCAGAAGCCTCCCTCTGACGACAAAGAAGACCACAGAACAGACTTTGCTGTCGGATACGACTTTGCCAATGTGCGAGACGACGCCGACGAGGGTGCATTTATTTTGCTGCATACGAATATTTCTGTAGGAGCTCATATACATCTCGCGGTCCGTGCGCAGACACCCTTGCGCGCCTTTCGGTCTACACAGTCCCGTCTTCAGCGCCGGAATACACCTCGCTGTTGCCGCACTTTGTGCCCCCGCGCACTGCGCTACCGCATACCCTCGTCATGATCGCGCTCGACTGGACGCGTCCGTGGACATTCATCGACGATCTCGAAACGTGGTTGCGCTGGGTCGAGAAGTGGGCGCGCGGTGACGGGGCGCGAGAGCTCGAGATTGTGCGCGAAGAGAGCCGCGAGCGACGTGAGTGTCTCCTTTCTTTTATTCGCGTCCAACTAAGCCGCGTAGTGCAGGCGCATTTGCAGCACTACTCTGAGCCGTCAATCGACCCTCCAGCAGCCGTGTCCTCGGTATCAGGCAGCACGCTGCTGCCGCTGGGTCACGGAACTCTGACGCACAATTCGGCGGGCGTGCCGATAGTAGTCGTGTGCACCAAGGCGGATTTGATCGACGAGGGCGGGAGCGACCTCGGGACAGGCGCGTCAGGCATGGGCGGTATGGTACGCGGCAAGGGCGGTGAGTGGGAGGAACGCACGGACAGCATCATGCAGGTCCTGCGCACAATATGTCTCAAATGTTTGTCCTTTGCTTCCTCGATTTATTTCTACTAACGATTTACAGACGGCGCCGGCCTATTCTACGCGACCCCGCATCCCACAACACTACAGACTCTGCGGCAATACGCGCTACACATGCTCTTCCTCCCGCCCGCACCGTCGCCCGCTGTAGCCTCCGGCGCAGAGCCCCCCGCACCCGTGCGGAATCCGTTCCCGTTCGCACACAAGCCGAATTATTTGGACCGCGACCGAATCGTCGTACCCGCTGGATGGGACAGCTGGGGCAAAATCACCATCATGCGCGAAGAGTTCGACGCACGCGCGTGGGGCGATGCATGGGAGCGCGACCTTGACGCGGAGGGCGAGAAGCCGGCAGACGGCGCCAAGGCGCTCTTCAGCGCGCTTGTGCCCGATCAGGGTGTAAAGGTACTTTGTCGATTTATCCCATGATAATTACGACTGATGATTTTTCAGCCCTCGCCACTCCCGCCGGTCAACAACCCCACGCCGGAGCAGGCCTTCCTCGCGAAAAACTACGACGAGAACGCCAAGAAGCCCGACCGCGATCCGCGCGCACCCTTCCGCGACCCCGCAGACCCCATGCGCGCCACCGCTGGGCTCGTCGGGCCTCTCGGCGGCATGCCCTCCTTCGACCTCCCCACCGTCGACCGCGTCTTGTCCGAGATGGAGATTGGCATCAACGGGAACGTCGGTGGGCCCGTTCCGCTCCCATTCGATCAGTTGCGCGCGTCGACCGCGGCTCCCCCGAGGGCTGGCGCGGCAGCCAGGCGGCCTGCGGCGCTCGCCCCCAACACGTCGCCGAGGCAGCCCAGCGGGTCGGCCAGCGTGCCCAGCCCGACGTCGGCGGGCGGCGGCCAGACGCAGCATGAAGTGTTGCAAGATTTCTTCGACAGGTTGTTGAAGGGTGGCGGGAAGGATCGGGCGTCGACAGGCGCTGGCAGGGGCTCAGCGGAGAAGTCGAATGGAAACGGGGCGGAGGAGGGTACCTGAGATTGGCGCTTTTTACATATGTTGCCCTAATATTAATATCCTTGGGTCTTCAATGAAAGCAACAGAGCGACGAATCATCCTCTTCGTAAAAGTCCCAGCATGAATCATGCACCAGCAACTTACCTGGAGCGTCCTCATATTTAATCCCTGGCAAGCCAAGTGAAAATCCAGTTTCTCATTCGGTCTCGCGCCCGTAATTGCTATCCCACCCAATTTCATTCGCCCTCACTTGTATAGATTGTACCGGATAAGGCGCCATGTATGTGCCTCTTCGGCACTTGACTCCCAATACACTTGCAGGCCGCTGGGGCCTTTCCTGGCTAAACCTACAACGTGAGGAAGAGAGTTTGGTTACGAGACTGGGCTAATCGCGATGGCCACGACGATGGCAATAAGTAGACATATTTGTTCATTGGATTGCGGAACCGCTGCAGATACGTGAGACCTTGGCAACACTGCAATGTCTCACAACGTACCCAAATGCATAGTCCCCGGCACTTCCATATACGCCCTCTTTGGCAGTCCCCATGTATATCCGCCTGCCTTCCTTCGCCAAGCGTAAGAGGTGACCGTTGATCGTGTCCCGCAAGAGGGTGGTATCCGAAGGACCCGCGTGTGCCGGCGAGTCGAAAAATGAACCGGATCGCCACTCGAACCGAAATGTGCGCAGTTCATGGCATGAATATAAGAACTTGACCAAACCATCCATGTTCAAGGGATCATCAATATCTTTGAAACTGAGGGTCTGGATTTTCGGGAGAGGGACGCCGTTGAGCATTCTGAAAACAGAGCGCATGTCGTCTTTATAGAGATCCAGGAACTCCAGGTTCTCGAGTGTCCCGGCTACGAGAGGCGCGTACCGATGCCAGTAGTCAAAACATGACTCGCACGCTGCAACAGACAGGGAGACCAAGGGGGGCGACGACCGGGCGAGAAATGACTCGAGGCTGTCATAATTAGACACGCGAGACAAGTCAAGATGTTGTAGAGCCGGAAAAGTGAGGTACTGGTGTATGAATTCAATACCGCATTCGCTCATCACAGTGAAGGATCTCAAACAGCGATGAGTGATCGCTCCGGAAATATCACCATGATCGGCGGTGAGTGTGCAAGCCACTTCGACGAGGTTGGGGGCGAGGGTGAATAGTTCAAAGTCTGCTATGTTGCCCTCGAATTTAGTCAACTGCGACCATGGAAGGGTGAATGTGCGAGGTGTGATCTGATTGTAGAGGAAGTCTGACTCGATCAGACACAGTTGGTGGAGGCGGGGTGCGTTACGGAAGACGATGACCGGATCTGGTTCGGGGTCGCACCCAATTGTCGCGACCTCGAGCAGCGGAAATGCCGCCGAGTCCAGTCCCAGCGGGCGGGTAGTATCGATGTTTAGACGGAGGTATTGTAATCGATGGGACCAACGATAGATGATGTCTCGCAAACGACTGGGAGCAAAAGGTGTGTCTTCCCACATGGATTCCAAGTCGAGGGAGAGAGGGCAGTTCAATCCTGCGCGGGAGAACCACCGGTCAATGACACCCTCGATCAATCCAGGCTTCCGGATTACACCGTGGTCTATGCAATCGATCTGGACTTTGAGCTTTGACCAGAGGACAGGAGTGGCGAGAGCGATGTTTCTCCACAAGCGACAAACGCCGGCAAGAACAATTGAGGCCGAAGCGCCGTAAGCGGGAATATCGCCCCGCCATGAATCAGCAACTTGAAAGAAACGGAGAAAGATTTCTGTTGTGATTTCGGCGGGGAGGGTCAAGATGGGATAGATCGCAGTTGCCGTCGCCGAGTGTAGCTCGCGCTCTACATCAGACCGAGTTTGTTGGAGCTCGTCCAAGACACGTCGCTGTGCGACAATCCGTACGTCTAGCTGTATCAGACGTCTGCGGAGGTGCTCGAGGTGCGCGGACATTTTTTGCAGACGAGATCGCAAACGACAAGCCGATCAAACGCGCCGCGCGCGCGACGCAACCAAACAACCGCCAGGAACCCGATTAGGAAGGAGCAGCCTGCCTGGACCAATCAGAATAAATTGGTCTCATTGCGCATTTGCTGCAATTTTTTCGCGTCGGCTGCAAGGGATAAACTATATGCTCTGACATAAGATACCGCTTCCAACTTGCAGTTCATGAGGTCATCATGAATAAGATGATCCATTTCGGTTACTGCAGACTCCAGAGAAAATGAGATCGCTTCTTGGCACCAAAACGTCACCAACATACCCAATTGAAGTCTAGTTCTTCTTGGCAGTCCTAAGGTATATATATGTCCGATATGTCCATGCCCATCTGTGTCAATCGCGAAGGTGGCCGCGGATTGTGTCAAAATGATTGGAGCCTGCAGAACCAGCCCATATCTCGGCGTCCAGAGCCGGACAGGACTAAATGTGCGCAGCGTATCGGATCTCAAATATAGAAAGTGCACTCAATCAAATAGATTTTAAGGGGTCGTCTATAGTCCGGAACAGTCGAGAATTGAACCGTGGACCAAACTGAAGACGGGTAGCAAGTCCTGGTCGGCGACATCCAAGAGCTCCAGGTCCTTCCCCGTGGCGGCCACGAGAGACATGTATTGAGCCCACAGGCCCCTCACGCGAGAGAGAGGGGCCAGACCTATCCGATTCCCAGGTACATTGACGGAGTTCTGAGAAATGTGGCGATCTCCTCATTTTTTCGTACCTTTTCGTACCTGCCGCCCATAATGTACCTGGGAATCGGACAGGTCTGGCCCCTCTCCCTCACACTGAAATCACACACCAACATAAACCCATAAACCCCAAAAAATATTTGTTGCTACAGCCGTATAGTAGTATAATATAAAAAACTGTTATGAAAAAATCCGAATGGATGACGATTGATTTGAGAGAAATGTACAAGGAACGAATGACTGGACAAGCTGCAAGGAAGTGAAATAAATGAAATGCGAGTCCTGCATGTGAATCAGTTGGTTGAACAGATGGGTCCAGTAGTAGAACGACGAACCTCGTTATACTATTGATTCGCCTTCTGTTCCAATGTGAACATCCATCCCTGATGCCTTCAGCTGCTTGAACGGCAGAAGGTCCTCTTCTGAAAACGTGCACCCCGATTCCGAGACGACGCGGAACGACTGGAGTTTAGCGCCTTTCGCTATCGACGTTCCCATCTCCGCGACACATACCGGGGAAGACACCGTTTCCCTGTCTGTGTCCCGGCAACCAAGGAGGTAAAGGTTCTGCAGATGCGGCAGGAGGCTCGTGTGCTTACCCAGGAAGCCCAACAATAAATGGCCTTCCGGGTGCCAGACCTCGAGGTCCGTGAGAGGCAGTGTCGTGAACGAACGCGTGAGGCACAGGTCGGTGCCGCCCGTCTGCGACTCGTGGGGGTGGATGGTAAGCTTCCGAAGGGGCGGCGAGGAACGTGAAAGGAATGAATCTAGATCTGATTTATCGTAGTCCTTTACACCCCGGAATTCAAGAGTGTTGAGACCAGGGAGTGTCAGGAATGCGAGGACGCGAGCGCTGCTGGCGACGAGCGCGGAATCGGATGTCGACTGGAACAGCTCAAGATGTTGGAGGTTCGCATGCATCAATATTTTAGGATCGTCCTGTGCGACCATGTCATTCGAAAATGATCTCGCGGGCGAGGACGACAGGTCAAACGCTGCGAATGCACAGTGGGTGAGGTTCGGCATTAAACGCAAGGCCTCTAAGCATTCCGCGATGGTGTATATTTCCCCAGTGAATTTGGTGAGCTGATGCCAAGGAAGAGTGATAAACGACGGTGGGATCTCGCTGACGACTTCGTAAAGCATGGGAGCGTTGCTAAACAGCGCCAAGGGTCCGTAATCACTTGCGTCCCCACCCAGACCCTGCTGAACAACGTGGATTGAGAGCTTCTGAAGCGTACAAAAGTCAGGGCCGCGGAGAGGACCGTCAACGACATCGAAATCTTCCACAGCGATCTTCAAATTCAACGCCCGCATTTGACGCGAGCGGCCCCAAAGCGTCGTCATAAAGCGATCGATGTGGTCGATTTCCGACAGCAGCCCGAAGCTCGAGAGCTTTACGGAAATGGGGCGTTCGTGGGCACGTCTAAGCCACGTTTCGCCGATTTCCTGCAAATGAGGCTCCGGCCACCCAATCTGGAGGTCGAATGTGGCCCACAACTCGGGCGTCGAGATGGCAATATTCCGCCACAGGCCGCAAACCTGCGTCAAAAGCAGTGGAGCCTCTGTTGGGTTCACGACGTCTGACTGACGTTTGGCTGGGAGACAGTGAGCGAAAATTTCCGCGGCGATCTCGGGTGGGAGGGTGGCGAATGGGGACTCCATTGGGGCTTGCACTGCGCGTTCGAGCAGGCGCGTCGGCATGGAGTCGTCGAATGGGAGTTGTTGGCGAGTGAGAGTGGACAAGGGTAGAACGGAAATCTGGGGACCTGCAGCGTTAGACATGCGCAAAGACTAGGGTCAAGAGCAGGGTCATAGCGGTTAACGTCGGAACGGCTCATATATATTGTTACCCTAGTTCCGGTCTCGCATATTAGATGGGCAAGACGCGTGACGTCACAATAGACATACGCCGCTTCCTGCCGCTCCTCAAAAAGCGCAGCTTCAGCGGAGCAACCGGAGAAGCCGCCTATTTTTCAGCGTCGGTAGGTAGGCGAAAGTCGCACAAGCGTCAGCTCCACAAGAGCTGCTGGCCTCCGAATTTCGACATGTAGCGTTTCCCGAGTCGCCGCATTTTTGCTAGGAGCCGGATCGAGTCTGGCATTGGCTGGCATTTCAGGGCACGGTAGCTTTAGTTGAAAAAGAAATAATTGACCCTGATCGAGGATCGCCCCTTTGGACCGGGATCGAAGACAAAAAACCTCCATGGATTCACAGCTTGCACGGAAGGTACAGAAATCGCGCCATTCTGTCCTTAGCTACCTCCAATACCGCTCCTCAAAAAAAAAAATCGCGCCATATTGAGGGTGTGAGAGCCGCACTCTGCGAACTCACCCGAACTAACACCAATTATTGAGTAGACTCTTCAATTTGAAATGCCAGCTTCAACCGCACTGGGCAGCGATTGCAATATGCCCCAGAGAGAGATTGATTCGTAGACAGAAAATTGGCTTTGCATAATTGAATCTGCCGCGCGACGAAGCAAGCGAAATTGGGAGAAGAGAAGACCAGGTCATTAGTCATTTTCCAATGTTTGTTTGCCATAGTGATCGCAAAGCCTAACGAACTCACTTCTACAATTCTGGTCTACGCAAATCTGCATGCCCTGTGCGCATCCACCGAGAAACATGGTCCATAGATACGTGGGTACAAACCGAGGAAGCCGCACAAAAAATATATACTCATAGACCCCCAATTCTTACTGATACACTCTTCTGAAAGAACGCGATGCGCCGCGCCGCATTCACTCCCGCTATCGTGTGATTTTTGTCCGCTTAAACTGGATTTTCGTTTTCGTTTCCACTGTCATTCGCAGGCGACCCGGGTGTCGGATATGAGGCTGCTTCTCCAACCAACGTGGCGAATTCCGGTAATCCTTCGCTGACGGGTGACGCGACGGTGTCCAGCGGAGGGGACACGCGCCGTAAGAGCAAGGACTCGGGGGGCCGCACCCCGCCCCGTCTTAGCCGCGGCAGTGTCGTGCTCGTCGCGCGCTCTTCGCTCGTTTCCGTAGGGTGGCCGTCATGCAAAGACGACGCTGTGGGTGTGGGGAACGAATACAACAGCGGCGGCGGTGTCGCACTTGACGATGCCGGCTCGGGCTCTGGCTCCGTCAAGTACAGCGACTCGTCCGCCGAGCTGCCGCCTTCACCCGGTATGCGCAAATCGTGACGCCGCGTTTGGTAGCTGAAGGGGAAGAAGCGGCGCGTCGAGCGTGAGGTGCGTATCCACGGCTCGTCCCCGGGTTCGATAGTAGTGCGCAGATCCCGCGTACTCGAGCGGCGGTGGGCTGTGAACTCGTTGAAGTCCACGGTGCGCGAACGAGTCGGGCGCCGGATGGAGGGCTGGCGAGCGAGTGACAGCGAGCCTGGGGCGGCGGGAGGAAGCGACCAGACGTTGGTGGTGCGGGCGGTCGTGGGTGGTGAGAGCCCCGGCGGGGATTGCGAGTCGTCAGATAAAGCAGGAGTGGGCGGGCCCGCAACGGGGAGGGATCTGCGGGGCGCGCTTGCTGACGTCCAACTCGGAGGATAGTAGGCATCGAATAACTCTGAAGTTGAGCTTGCACGCGCGCCTTCTGGCATCGTGGCTCGGTCCAGCATCGTCTCAAACTCATCGTCGTCTTCCTCCATGCCCATCTCGTCCGGCGGGGCAGTCAAGTATTCCGCCATATTGACTGTCCTGCGTCCAGGGTTCCTGCGTTCGCGATATATCCGAATGGGAGTCGCCAGCAAACGCAGGCTCTTCGCGGTGCGATCTGCAATGAGCCTACGATCACCAGGGCTGCTGCGCAAGCGCCGTTCAGCCAATTCCTGCCGCCATTCAAAATCAGCATTGAAATAGAGACTAAAATTGATGCAGAGGTTCACCTGTACCAAAATTTCAATGACAGTCGTGGTAAATGAATCGCCGGCATCCAGATCTTCAACAAAGTGTTTATAGCTTCCAGTTGGGAGGTCGATATTAGCAGGGCGCGGTGGGATTGCGATAGAAGGCGACATGCCTAATGCTAGGCTCAGCCTTCTCCAATTTGGAACGCTTAATCGCGCCGGACCTAACCGCGGGCATGCATTAGGGTCGTCCCTTTATTTTCGGCGAACACACATACACGAGTCCTTTTAGTTTGGATAGAAAGACATCATCTTGGTATTCTGCCGTCCTTATTGTCGGGCTGCTGTAAGTCATCTGTACCCCTGTTTTCGGCCAGAATAGCGCACCATCTGCCCATAATTACTATGAAAATGAATAGGTTTTGGTAGGAGGATGACAGGGAGCAGAGAGGAGGAGACGGCGAAGAGGGATCAAGTCGAGGCCGAGATTTACTGGTATTGACCAAAGGCGGGGTGATTTCAGGCGATTTGTAATCTCCAAGTTCGTGCTCTCTTGCAACCACCCACTCGTCTCTCTCCGTGGGTCTTTTGTGGGTTCGTTCTGGTGGGCTTTGCGTTGTTCTCCTAGTTTCCACCTAGGTCTCTGTGCTGCCCTTGTCAAATTGCCTTATTTGGTCTAATTCACAATTGCGCGATATTCTCTGGCAAAAAAACTTGGAGAACCAGCGGAATTGGTTGAAGGTCTAGTACGCACCCTCATCGCCAGAGCGGTATGCTTTGGAGCTGGAAATGAACCAGAATTTTACGTGGCTCTTGGCGCATCTTTTGCGGCGTCTGACTTCATCGTTGGCGTGATGGTGAAATGGGCTTTCAGGCTAGAGAGCCATGCTCATGCCAGGCTTCATTTACTTGGAACCCACAATCAATTCAGACTCGAAGGGAGGAGGATGGAGGTGGCGGACGTGTGCAAGTATCAGGACACCCTCCAGTGGACGTTCAGTTAACACTGTCCCTGCCTTCGATAACGTAGACCGTTTTCGAGTCCCAAGTTATCCGAAGGGTTCAAAATCTACCCTTCCATAGTTGCACCTGGTGTCCAACTTGGAATGCAGGATTTGGAGGACTTTTCACTCAATCGTTGTGCACCTGGGCAGTACTTATTGTGCGGGGATTTGGTGCTGTGACGATCTAGTGGATTGAGCAGCCTGAGAGATCCATGTCGTCCGGAATCCGGGCAGGCACGACATAGCATGTAATTCCCCTGATTAAACTTAGAAGTTGCGTAGAAGTGGATTTCGCTGAAATGGAATCAAGAGAGACCGCGTGAATCAAAAAATATCCGGACATATTGAATCCAGACTGAGATTTTCATCCTTCCCACATTGGCGTTTCCAAATCCCGTCCTTCCTAATCGAGTTCCAGGCGGTTGTTTGTTTGCGAGCGCCTTCGGAATTTCGGATCACGCACTTCTTTTTCGACCACGCTCACCTCCGGAGACGTCTCGCAGAGCTCGACGCTCAAATCGTCGAACAGCAACGCGTGTTGCAAAAACTCCAGAAAACTCGGTCTGACGTAGAGCGCGAGCTCCACGCTATTGTGTGGGCCGTCTTGACACTGCCCACGCAAATCACAACAGAAAATTTTCTGCGTTGCCATTCCCTTTCGATCCCCTGTGCACACCAAAATGTACAGGATCAGCCCCCGTTATCCTTGCAGGTTTCTGTCGCGCGTGGAGAGACATCTCGTTCATAATTCCCATCCTTTGGGCAAAACTCGAAGTCCGGTTCGATGACATTCCCACCGCGGTGGCATTGGGGTTGGTTGAGGGCATCATCGACCGCTGGCTGGCCCGCGCGGGGAACTGCCCTCTGTCGTTCAACTTCTGTGGTGGCGATCGCTCCCCGGCGAGCCCTTTGCACTCAGGCGTTTACGCGACGTCATTCATCATCATGATTGGTCGCATCGAATGCAAAAAACCTGGACTTGCCGATAGGCAGGCGCGATATGCACCCACTGGAACTAGAGTCGGCCGCATTTCCGCTCCTCCAGCGTGCGACGCTTGGGTACGACAACGAGCCAGACTTCACTCCCGTCCTTGTCTTCGGTGACGCCCTCCGCTTGCGCGATCTGTGCCTCATATTCAGCGGAGCCTCTCCTGCCACACTTACGTTTCCATGGTCGCGGTTGACAAAGTTCGAGGGAGAAATTTCGAATTTGGAGCTGTTCACCTTGGCCTCCAACCTCATAGAATAATCTGTGATTTTAAGGACGAGGGTGGGGATCACAATGCGATAACTCTCCCAAATTTGCGGTCCCTCACTCTCAGCTGCGGAAGTGAAGATATTATACAGTCCCTCACTCTCCCGGCTCTACGGTGCCTAGACGCCCCAGGTATGAACAGCTTTCGCCCACTCGAGTCGTTTTTATCACGATCTTCACCACCCTTGGTGTTCCTATCTGTTGGGGGACTGGGGCGACTCAGTTTTCAGACATCACCAGGGCGTCCGCCTTTTTCATTTAATCACCGGCTCTTTTTGGACTCCCTCCCAAAAATACGAGAATCTCAGGCAGCACTCGCTTAAATACTTGTCTTTCATTCTCAAAAAAGCGAATCCGATGCCCCACTCGATATACCCGAGGATCCGCCCCCATAATCATACGATAGTCGGCACAGAGAGGACTGGATATAAACGGGGACTGGCAACATGAACTAGATTTCCATTGCAACTCCAGAAAGAGACTTTTGAATGTGCTCGAAGCTACAGACGTCCAGCTGATTATATTTTGCATCCTTCTCGTCGAGTTGCGTAGCACAACTCGGACGAATCCTGAATGGATCCAATAATTTTGAGCATGACTTTTTCTGCTCCCAGTCTCGTCCCTGGGCATCTCAATGTGCAAATGCAATGTGGGACAGCACTCCACGGCCCTATATGTACTTGTACGTGCCACTGGCATGCCGGCAGCCAGATGTTTATCCGAATCAATCGAATATCTTGATTTTCTTTTTTTTTTTTTTGCGATTCAGAATTCACTGACATACAAATGAGAATGCAAGTAGTGCGAAGGCCGAAGAGCTGGCGTAGAAACAGTAAATATAGGCCCAAGCAAAGGCCAGCAATATAGTTACCGAGCATCAAACGTAACCGGGGTTTGCCGCTACTGCGTCATGAGCGTTTTAATAACGGTGATCCTGCTGCCGTTTATATGCCTGTATAGGATCTTACAGCTGCTCCTCGACCCCAAGACGGCTATGGCAGACCATAAGCCGCTACCGGCCATTCCTGCAATCCCTGTGGTCTCAAATGCTCCAAATTCATCCACCCTTTCTATCGAGGCACGGGAACACCGAGCCCGCTTTATTCGTTATATTCTGTCCGAGGCTGAGGTAGAAGACTTGGAGGATTCCTGGGCTGCTGCACTCGAGGAGGCGCTGGACGGGCTGGGTGATGCTGTTTCACGCGGCCGGTGGCTTGCGGGGGTCAAAAGGAGGCGAAAGTCCCAACCAAGGCAATCTATGCTCCGGACGGCAACTATGTCGAGCAGCGCGACCTCAAGCACCGCGAGCATCCTCTCGGACGATACCGGAAGTATGGTTGCCTTTCCGCAGAGTCCCGCAGTAGAAGCGCTCCGCCAGATTCGCGCTCTTACAACCCAGCCGGCTCCTCCGAATTCCAAGCCAGAACCAAAACATCTCCTGCTCTGTCTGGCTCCCCTGGGCAGCCGCATCGCGATTCCGAACGAGGACAGTGGTTTTGATCTCATTCCTGCAAATATTGGCTGTGTATTCAAGCCGACACTCTTCTCGTTGCCTGAGGACGACTCGGAAGACGCGTTCTCGATTTTATACGGCCTCGCAGAGTGGGATGGTGTGTGCTTTTTCTTATCGCCACATCGCCTTGTGATTTACACGTGTACTAGTCGACACACCCGATGTGAAGCTCGTTGGCGGCACTTTTGCCTTCAAGGGCGTGACGTCCCCGCTGCAGCACCATGCTCTGTCAAAGGCATTGCGTATATCGATATACATGCATTTATCACTGTTACTCGAACAGCATTTTCTGGCAAACTCGGGCGTGCAGTTGCAGTTTCCCCGCCCAAAGCCGCGCATCTCTGCCATGTCGTACCAGCCCCCGCCATCCCAACCACAACCACAACCACAACCAGAGCTGACCCCCCGCGCGCGCCACAGCAAGACCTTCCTCCCTGGCATCCTGTCCTTTTTCTCAAAGAAGAACGTGCCCATGCACCGCACGAGCAGCGTCAGCACCCGCAGCGGCATGTCCCTTGATCTCGGCTCTTCGCGCGACAGCACTACCGCGTCCGCAACTCCGCGCCTCTCCGACGACGGCAGCCGCATCCGCCGCTTTTCTTTCTTGGGAGCTGCAGCGGACTCGTTCCTCAAGCCTGCCCCTGCCGCGTCCCCGCCACCCGTCGAAAGCACGTTCCCTGCCCTCCTCGCGCGCCTCGCCGCCGCCGCACCTCTCCTCTCCTCCTCCGCCACGGTGCGCTTCGCGCCCCCCGCGCTCATCGCGGACCTCGCCGCCAAGGAAGCCGCGCACCCCGGGCGGCGGCTGCTCGGCGACGAGAAGGCGGGGCTGGCGAGCATCCTCGGGTGGGGCGAGACGAAGGTGGGCGAGCGTGGGCGGGAGGGAAAGGCAATGGTGGGTGCGCGGGGGTTCGCGAGAATGCAGGAGCTGAGCGTGTTACTGTCGCGTCATGTGCCTGCGCCTGCGCCGACGCCTGCTCCTGCGCCGGGGCCTGAAGCGAGCACGTCGACGCTGGGCGCAGGGGAGGAGCATCGAGCGTATGCGCCATGCGACCGGCCGTGTTGGGCGACGTATCAGTACTATTCGCGCCAGGGCGGGGAGGGGGCGGACTGTAGTTTGGGTGAGATGGTGAGAAGGATGTGTGAGGGCGCGGGCAAGCCGTGTGCAAGGCCGGGGTGTGCGTTTGCGCAGGGGGAGCATGTGGTGAGGTTGGTGCATGAGGGCGTGAGGATTGCTGTTGCGGTGCGCGAGGCAGACGAGGAGGAGTCGAAAGAGAAGGACATGGAGGCCGAGGCGGAGAATGAGAAGAAAACTGGGGATGAGAAGGATGGAGGGAGCGGAAGGGGAAGCACCCTGTCGACGGCAACGACCACGCCGGAGGACGGCGAGCGGATACACATGTGGCTGAGCTGCGCTGTGTGCGGGAAGCGCACGGACAAGACGGAGATGACCGATGGGACGTAGTGCGTCCCTTCTCCCTCCTTCCTTGTCTTCCCTTATCTTTAAATTCCTATTTAGCCTCTTCTCGTACGCCAAGTTCCTCGAGGTGCTCATCTACTCGCGCGCCATATGCACGCTCTCGCCCGCCCTATGCACGCACACCTCCCCGCCCCTGGAGATCCGTGTTCCCGGCACAAACGACGCCCCACCACCACCTGCCGCGCGGTTCAACATCGTGCGCCACTTCTCCGTAGACGGGCGCGCGCTGTCGTTCACGCTATCGCCGATGGACGACGTGTTCGAGATTCGGGTGCCGCGGCTGCAGATCACGCGCAAGGGCGGGGATAAGAGCGCGAGGAGCTCAATTGCGAGTACGAGTGCTACGAGTATTAGCACGAACGGTGATGGGGCAAGTTTGGCCACGACGGCGGGGACACAGCCGGTGGATGAGGAGAAGCGCGCGTTGCGGAGGGAGATCAAGGCTTGGTGGGAGGGCGTCGCGGACCATATGGATAAGTTGGTGCGTCGTTCCATGCTCCTCGGTGAAAGAGAAACTCATCGTTGGATTGTGTAGGAAACGACTATTGTGGGAAGCACGCTTGTCGGTTTCCGGAAGGCGTTGCCGAGGCTGCCGTCTGTGGACGACGCGTACTTTGACGACGAGACGAGCGAGGGTGGGGAGGATGACGACGATGATACTGAGAGCGATTCGACGACACCGCGGGTGCACCGCCCGGGACACCTCATCGTGGGTCTGCCACCCAGTGCACCAACGACGCCGCAGATCCAGCGCACGGCGCAGGAGCTCTTCCCGTCGCCCCCCACCGCGTCCCCACCGTTCGCGCGCGCATCGTCGGATCCAACAACACCCACATCCCCCCCTGTGCTGCCGCCGACGGGCGACTCACTCGAGCTGCTCGCGAGCTTGCGGCTGTACTTCCAGGGCGCGGAGCAGGCGCTGTATGCGCAGCTCGCGCACACGCCGGTGTCGATGCTGAACGATGTGCGGCGCGCGTTCCTCGCTACGGCGAAGAGCGCGGAGCGGCGGCTTGCGGCGTGGCAGAAGAAGCATCTGGTGGTGCCTGGGCGGGGGAAGAACAAGCGAGGCCGCGAGGTGCAGCAGAAGATGGAGGTGCCCGAGCCGGAATGGTGGGCTAAGGGGTGTCATACTGCGCCTGGGTGCAATGTCATTGTCCGCGAGGATGACTGGGGGAGCATCATTGCGTTTACGTTGAGGTATGTGTTTTTGCTTCAATGGACAGTCGAGTCCTCAATTTTATTTTTATTTCTTTCCCAGTACGACGGAATACGCGCGCGAGCTGTCGAGCATGTCGCTTGTCCGTGCAGGAAACTCGTCTATGCCGTCGCAGCCTGCGTTGACGCCCAACAGCCTGAGCAGCGGCTCCGCGTCGTCGTTCTTCTCCGCTAAGGTCGCGCCGAGTAACTACAAGCAGCTCTTCGGCACAACCTCGACCCAGGTGCAGCCGGACCCGGATCAGGACGACACGGTGTGGTACGAGCCCGAGGCGTACTCGGCCGTCATCTCGCGCAAGGAGCACCCGCGCGACGCGACGTCGCTGCTGTCGCTTCGCGAGGTGTTGCGGCAGAAGAACCCGATCGACGGCGTGGGCAGCGTGCTCCCAGGCGGCTCGCGCTTCGGCAGCCTCGGGAGCGCGGCGACCAAGGCGTCGTCGCTATCGTCGAGTATGGGCATCGCCCCGCCGTCGGCGTGGAGCAAGCCGGATGTGCAGATCAGTCGACACGCGGCGGGCGGGGAGGTCAGCGGGAGCACGGAGTCGACGGCGGAGGAGGTGGGGAGGATATTGCACGGGATTGAGGCGAGTTCGGTGGAGGGCACGCCGGTATTGTCGCGCCCGTCGTCGGCGCTGTCGGGCAGTTTCCTCACGGGGTCAATGTTTACGGACATACACGTCAAGCGCGGGAAGGCGGCGTCGGTCATTTCTGTAGACAGCGACACGACGATTGGGGGCCGGAGTAAAGAGGGCGAGCCATTGGTGGCTGACGAGGCGGAGAATGCGAATGGGAATATGCGGCACGAATTGGACACACCGATGGTGTTGACACCAACGGAGATGCCCACTGCGCCGACCCCCACACCGTCGTCATTCACCAATACGCTTACCAGCGGGATCAGTAACGCCATGCGGCTGCTTCTGAGTAACGGCGAGACCCCACGCTCGTCGATGTTCTCAAAGAACCACCATGGACTGCTTGCGCCCGTAGACGCGTTTGCAATCGACGAGCGGCCACATATCAAGTACGACTGGACAGTCGGAAAGCGGCTCAAGTTCAGCTGCACCGTGTACTACGCCAAGCAATTCGATAACTTGCGCAAGAGGTGCGGAATCGATGACGTCTTTGTGAAGAGCCTGTCGCGGAGCGCCAACTGGGCGGCGGAGGGCGGAAAGAGCAAAAGCAACTTTTGGAAGACGGCGGACGACCGGTTTATCATCAAGACGCTGGTGAATGCGTGGAATGTGGCGGATTTGTGAGTCGCTCCTTTACGGGCGGAACCTTCATAAGCTAATTTCGCTGAATCTGCAGACAAGTCCTAATCGAGCTCGCACCGTCGTACTTCCGGTACATGGACGCGACGGCGAGCAGAGCGACCGTGCTGGCGAAGCTAATTGGGTTCTACACCATTGAGATCCGGAATCTTGAGACGGGGAATGTGCAGTCAAAGGCGGATCTCCTTGTGATGGAAAATCTCTTTTATGATCAGAAGATCGTCAAGACGTTCGACCTGAAGGGCATCCAGGGGCGCAAAGTCAAGTCTAGCGCGTCGGGGACGGCCAAAGACGTCAAAACGCTATTTGATGGGGAGTGGATTGAGGGTATGTGCTATAGTTTTGTGTTCTTTCGCTCACTCACCTTCCCTCGTAGGCCAACAACGTACACTTACGCTTGTGCGCCCGCATTCCAAGGCGGTGCTGCATGAGGCGATCAAGAGCGACGCGGAGTTCCTGGCTAAGAGCAATATCATGGATTACTCGTGAGTGCGCTCGCCGTTCTTGGCGGCAACCATGCTAACGGTCAACCGCGCAGCCTCCTCCTTGGAGTCGACCAGGAGCGCAAGCAGATCGCGTGTGGGTTGGTTGACACGATTGGGAGCTACACCTTTGCCAAGACGCTCGAGTACAAGGCGAAGCAGGGGCTCAACTCGGGCAAGGAGGTGACCGTTATCCCTCCGGCGGAGTATCAGGACCGGTTCGTCAGCGCGCTCGAGGGGTACTTTCTCGCATGTCCCGGTGCGCGCCTTTCCCCCTCGTTTTCTTTCATTTTTTTCACTCGCTTCCGACAGACAAATGGTCTCGCTCGACCGACGACCACACCAAGCCTATTAATGACCCGGGAATGCTCCCGAGTGTATTGTAATAAAAATATCATAGGACCCTCTAATTCTCCATCGCTATAGGTGACATCTATAATATCTGACGCTTAGACAGATACACGAGCATTGCAATGTACTTGGATACCACTCATTCTCATGTAACGACCACTCACGAACAAAATGTTGTATAACTGTATTTTCTGTCGTGGCGGGAAGGGGGGGTCCTTGAGAGCTGATGCACGCGATATAAATACAAATGGTAAAAGTACTATTCTCTAGGAGGTCAACAGTTACCAAAGTGTGACCCAGCCGCCATCCGAGTCAGCAAAGAAGAGGCCACCGAATTTTTATGCTAATAATTATTTTCAGGGATGAATAGTTTGTAAATTCGGATTGAACAGTACCTTTACCTCACCGCCCACCAGGAGTAGTGGCACCTCCGCCACGTATCACATCGCCCTTCCACGGCCCTCTCTGCTCTCGCCCCGGCCATTCTCTAGCCTCTTCAGCGTCTCGATCGGGACGACTGCGGGTTTCGGGGAGTGAAGGACGAAATTCAAAAGGGATATGCGCCGTCTTGACCTTGGCCGCGGCTCATGTTCTGTCAGGACGTGACATTTTGATACCACAAAACTCACTCTGCTGCAAGCACATATCACCGTCGCTTTTGTGCTGGACGGTGCTCGGGGCGGACTCTGAAGTTGTCGGGTCAGACGATGTGGAGGACGCAGAGGACGTAGAGATGTCCTTCTGATGCCCCGAAGAATGGACCGCGATCAGCTCTTCTGCAGCAACTTTCAACATCTTGACGACAGCCGCATGTTGTGCGGAGTCCGGCAATGTCGGCGGGTGCCATCCCCGCCGGATGGTGCCGTGACTACTGTCGAAGCCGAGCACGTTTTCGCCGGTGTTATTGAATGCCTCCATCCAGCGATGACAGAAGAAGTAGGGAACCTTCGAGCAGGAGATGTACGGGATGATGGGAACCCCATCCAACAAGCCTTTGTCGTGAAAGAGCGTGGCAGCCAGCTGGCATTCAGAATGGATCTTTCTGGTCACCTGGACCCGAGTGTCATCTCCATCTTCCTCCTTCCAAACGCTGCCCATCAATCGCGAGTAGAAAACGCTCATGGGTTCGTCGACCGGACGCAGGGTCTGGAAGGTCCTGAGAGGGACCAGCACTGTCGTTGTCTCTGGCAGCTGAATGCTCAGGACATGCAATTCGCGATTAACAACCCAATTTCGCGTATGAGAACGAGCGAGGTTCGCCAGTGTAATAACGGCTGCATGGACTTTAATGGCCTTCTTGATGCTTTTGTCCAGGTCAAAATGCACATCTGGGAATCGCTTGAGAACAAGGTGAGATAAACCTGTGATCCTTACGTCGAGGAATAAATTTTTGGAGGGCTTGGACGTCGGCTTCGTGGGAAGGTTTTTTGGAAGCACCATACAGGGAGGTGATGAGGTCAAGAAGACCATTCCAGTAGCTCTGTGTCTCGAGAACAACGCGAAGCTCCACTAATTTTGCGGTGGTCGTGATGGCAAGGTACAAGAACAAGAGTTGTTTTTGGGTCTCCGAAATCTCCTCGATATCTGCTGCTATGTCGTAGAAGGCGGAAAGTTGGTCGTGTTTCGATTTCAGCCGCTTTATCATTTTTTTGGCGACAAACGCATGTGCCTGCTGATTCAAATCTCGAACAAAGTTTTTATCGGGATCCTCAGATTTGCGAAGGGGAGTGGCTTTTTCGTGCTCGCCGAGGAACGAAGCACGGATGCTGCCCTATAATTCCCATATTTTCTCCAGATGAGCTTTTAGCAACTCAAATGGTTCACCAGAGTTTTGGCACACAAAAAGTTTTACCGTCGGAAAGTCCGATGCGCAGGCCAACATGACCGCCACGTTATCCGGGCCCGGGTGCGCGGTGCAGACAGTAATCAGGGCTTGGAGTACGACAACGTATTTTTCCTGTGCTGGTTTGGACGGGAATGTAGGAGCGAGGGCCTGTGCACGATGATTGTCTCCTTTGCGGTCGCTGGTCGGTAGAATAGGTGCCTTATCTTGTAGAACGGCTAGCATGTGTAGCGCGATCGTTAAATCGAGGTCTGCAATAGGAGCAAGCAAGGGGCACTCGGGATTCTAATAACGGATAGGGGGTCGAAAAGATTTTTAAGGCCCTCCGTCAGACCCCCCCCTCCCCCCCTATATAGGGAAGGTGTTTCCCACGGGTAGCGCCGGACCGCCGCCCCGGGTCATGTGCAGGTGCACCCCCACCTGATGGCCGCTTCCCGCCGGAATAGGCCAGTATGAAGTACATTCTGCATATGAGTCTCTGGGTGCATATGGCCACAGGACATGCTATTTGGACCATGAACTAACTCAAACATGTCATTTGGACAGTGTTTGATGCCCTGCTGAGGGCCTCCAAATTACAAAAATATTTCTGTGCGGGCTAAAAATGTTAGTAGGTGTTCCTAGACACCTTTGGGGACCAAATACATATATTGCAGAGCCTTCCATGGGCTCAGATGTGTTTTAAACACAGTTCTGGCCTAGTTTGAAATATACTATCAAAAGATTTTTAAGGCCTCGCTCGGGACCCCCCCCCCCCTACCACCTGTCCGACATTCGAATCCCGAGTGCCCCTTGGGAGCAAGTCCCTAAGAATGTGGTGAGGTGAGAGAACATGGGTTCTTGGAGACTGACTGGAGCGGCGGACTGAGGCTACAAATAAAGTGAGACGAAATCAAATGCGCACACTCGAGGCAACTAACGACGGAGGAAGAAGGAGTCTGTCGACTGGGTGGGGCGGATGCCGCAGGGACCCGAGGCTGTCGGTGCGGTTGCGGGCTGGGCATGAAGGAAAGAAATGGGATGGTCGGCCCGAGTGCTGAACGATGGTTACGATTGTTACGATTGTGAACCAAGCCTATAGAGTTGCAAAAATTTCGTGCCACCCCTATACCTTTTTGGGAAGTCCTTCCCAATTGGGTTGGACCAGCCGAAAACCGGCAGTGAAATACAGCCGAGAAGCCGCCTCCATTTGAAATTACCCCAAGGCACACAAAACGAAGTGAGTAGTAGCGCGGGTAGGGAGAGTAATTTGTAGGCGCACTGAAATTATTTGGTAGGCTCGTCCCCATCCAGTAAATCAACAATCAGACAACACAGCAATCAGACAATCAGAGCAACAAGACAAGTTGATTTACCGGCTGGGCCGCCTCGTCGCATGTTTTGGTGAGCCTGCCAAATGAAAGGTGCGGACTTAGAAACAGAACACCAAAAAGTGCCAAATTTCATCCCCAAGTGTCCTAATTGAAGATGGATATTTTTGAATTCTCTATCAATTGAGTCCAACTTGTTTTCCGGCCAAATAAATGCATATTTTGTACTTTTAGGACTTCTAGAGGGCATAAAGGAAGTCTAAAAGTAATATCCAATCCTTAAACAAGTCATTCTTCACCGTTATCGAGCAGGACTGAGAGGTTTTGACGAAGGCGTCCCAATTTGGGTCACAATGTGGCTGTGGAGCCCCTATCGCTCAGGCTTCGACAACCTCCGTTTTGCAATATTCACACTGCATACAGGCTCACTGATGTTTAAAAATGTCTATAATTATTTTCAAGAGCATTATCCAATATTTTTGAAGCACAAAATGGTCACCGAGGGGACCAGAGCACATTGAGAGTTATAGATAAGGTGTATTTTCGACGCAATGGATGTGTTTGGAAAAGGGTGGTGTCAAAATTGAGATGGAGATCACCTCGAAGCATTTCCACAGCAATCTAGACAAATTCTAAGAGCTAGACAAGGACAATGGCAAAAGGTAGCGTGAATAACATTGCGTGCCGAGGTTTTGATGCGATTGCACAGCCACATTTCTCGAGCCCAATTGGGACGCATTGAGCAAAAGTCTTGAATTCCGCACGACTACGACTCGGAATAACCTGGTTCAACATCAGATATTACTTGTATACCTTCACTACCCATCATAGTACATAGATTGTCCCAGTAAGCTCCTGATTTTGGTGGAAAAACAAGTTTGAGTCAATTGATAGAGAATCCAAAATAACCCATGTTCAATTGAGGGACTTTGGTATGATTTTGGGAACTTTTTCGAGGTTTTTTCCTAAGTCCACACCTTTCATTTGGCGGAGCCACCAAAACATGCGACGAGTCGGCCCAGTCGGTACCCAAGCATGCCCCGTAATTGTTCCCATCTCTGATCTGCGTGATTTTGTGTCAGCGTCATTGCATAATGTTGTTGCATAAGCTTGGGTACCGACAGGCTTGCGAGTCTAATTATTTGGTACTGTCTGTCAGTGGTAGGTAGTGTTGCCGTGGCTCGGCTATGGCTAGCTCGGCTCGGCTTTTGATGGCTCCCGAGGCATCACCGCCTAAAGCCGAGCCGAGCCATTTATAGATGGCTGGCTTGGGCGGCTTGCGGCTTAGCTGAGGCTCAGCCACGGCTCAGGGAGCATTTGTGGCAGCACGGGTTCTAACCACTCTAACGACCTTCTGGCACCTTTTCCACCCCACAACGATCTCGGTACTTGGCGAAATCGACTGGTCGACGCAAGGGGTAGCAAAAAACAAAGTTCCGGACATCGACTACCAAAAACCTCCCATCAGGACCCCGTAACCAGAGACCACTGCCACCACCTATTGGGACTGATCCGGTCCCAAAGCGGAAGCCATCAAATCCTCACTTGCGACAGGCATGCTGTCGAATCCAACCACAGTTTATTACAGATTGTTACGCGAATCATTTGGATGGGTGGTAATTCATGATTAATCAAAAGCTCTGTCCCATATTTTTGCACTATTTATTACTACAGTGGCGGCGGGATCAAATGAATTGCCTTTTTGGGATATTGCCATCAGCTGATGTCGCTACCTCAATGCTTCACCACTACAATGCCTCGCGCACCACGACAAACCCCGCTGAACCCTCCTACTGCCTCTAGCGACACGAAATGCACCCCTACTAAGAGAGCAAAGGCGATTGTCCTCCATGAAGACAAGGAAATGCTGTTCACACAGATCTGCAAACACTCACCATTCAAAAAAATCAGCCCACTCACTCTGTCGCGCAATTACAACCTTGTGAAGGCCCACAGAGGCGATTGCTACTACGATGGACGATGAGAAAGGTCTGGACGGAAGCCAGCCTTCACAGAAGAGCAGATGAGAGAGGCTGAAGAGAGGCTCGAGTCTGGGGAGTTGATCGATGGCGAAGACGTGAGACGGGTGATGTTTCCTGACGTCCCTGCCTGAACGGTGCGTTGCAGTTGCTCTCCATGATCTCCTCTAATGTTTCTATGGCAGGTTCGTGACAACCTCTCGCGAGTTGGGCTCAAGGACTTTGCCCAATGCCAAAAGCCCAATCTCCTCCCCTGGCACGTTGAACAACACTGGCGCATGTACGAGCACTACCAGGAGTGGACTGATGATGATACATTTCTTCATTTCTTTGTGGTGTGTTCATCAACTCGGACGAGTCCAAATTCGTGCTCGGTGTGTCTGATGGGCAGCGGTATGTATGGCGACGCTGTGGCCATTTTTTTATTTTTATTTTATTTTTTGAATCCAGTATTATTTGCCCCTCGCTGCGTGTGGCACGTTGGGCATTCTTCTACATGATCTGTATCTATGTGGATTATAAACAGATATGTATCGGGACTGCGAAATCATGCCCTGGACGACCAGTTGCAATCACCAGATTGTCCCGAACGGTAGTGCTTTTGCGCTGAAAGTTGGGGAGGTCTAGACCTCCTGTGAGGGCAGGTACTGGTGAGTACGGTAAAATAGTGAGCAATATAAAATACGTGAGAGGCTAAATAGAGGGCTCCGGTTCGACGAATGCAGTGTGTTTATCAACTCGGACAAGTCCAAATTTGTGCTCGGTGTGTCCGATGGGCGGCGGTATGTACGGCGACGCCGTGGCCATGACGCTCTTGTGCCCTGCAGTGTCCAGGTAACGGAGGCCCATGGTTGCAAGGGCATCAAGGTCAATGTCTGGGGTGCAATACATCCCATGGGCGTCTCGAAGCTCATCCGCATCGATAGCATGCTCAATGCAGAGTTTTATGTTAAGATTCTTAAGCACGCCATGCTCGCGATCTACGACCACCTGGAGAACCGGCACCACACATTCCTCGTCTTCCAGCAGGACAATGACCCGAAACACACGTCGCTCTGTGCCAAGAAGTGGTTCCGAGACCACAACATCTCACTCTTCGAGTGGCCAGTGAAGTCACCCGATCTCTCACCCATTGAGAACGTGTGGGCGGAACTCAAGCGTTGCATGAAGCACGATGCACGTTACCCGACAATTGTGACTGCCAATGAGTTCTTTGAGGTGCTGTCAGAAATTTGGGAGTCGGTGTCATTTCAGGAATATGTGAGACATGTATATCAGTCATTTCCAAGCCGCCTCCGTGCCTTGAAGCCTGAAGGAGAACAACTTCCTCTGGATTGACTACTAGGTGTATATTGTGTATAATTACATGTCCCATCATTGTAATACATTTTTTTCTTGAGTTTAGAGCTCAGAGGAACAAGGAGAAGGAAAATTGATTGCAATGTCCCAAAAAGGCAATTCATTTGATCCCGCCGCCACTGTAGTTCCCCCCAACATTTATACCCTTGCCTTGCCTGGAAGGCTGCTGTATTGTGGAGGCAGTCAACACTAGAACGGTCAGCCAGACAAAACTAAGAGTAGCCCAGAATGACAGAACAATAGTGTGGTCATTCAAGAGGGGCCACTATAGAAGAGTACATGGTGGTCAAGACCAAGAAGAGAAGATCCGCAACTACAGGCACGATCAATTTGCTATCAGATATGTAACAGGAACAGAATGTAACATAAGATATAAATCAGAATATAAGATAAGGACTTAACAACAGCAATGTAAAAGGTAGGATGTTGAAGAGTGGGATAGTAGCAATACAATAAGGGTGGCTGGATGGCAGTGGTGCAGTGTGAATAGCACAGAACAGTGACAGTACAATTTGGATAGCAAAGGCTGAACCAATCCAGGAAGGAAAAGGTTGGACAGTGCTGAGGAAAGTAGTAAGGTTGGTGGAGCAGCCTTATATTGCCCTTGCCCCCAAATATAGAATTTTTACACAGCAAAGCAACGTTAAAGTCAGTTCTTGGCGGGAAAAGTTCAAAGAATTGTGTAACATGTAATATCAACAATTGTGATTGAACTAGAGGTCAGGTACAAATTCAATGTGATTATTACTCAGAAGCAGCATAGGTGGTGCGCGTGTTGTGCTCCTCGCGTTGCAGCATTGTCCGGAGCATTTCATCCTCTTGGCTGGGCTCAGGCTCATAAAGCTTGCCATCCGATCCATGTTCTGATGAGTGCTGGAGGAACTCCTATTGTAGTTTGCTTTGAGTCGATCCCAATCAGTCATGACGGCGTAGAATCAAAAGTCCTTACGTGCGGAATGCATGCTACTCAAAAAGGCAATGAAGACCCCGGAGTCTCATTATGTGCATTGGGGGTCCATGTCCAGAAATCCAGTTTTAGCCACCCCTTGGGTCGACATCAAATTATTACCGGATGTGCTGTAACGTTATCCAGTGATCTGCCAGATCTCGTCTCTCATCCCCTGCATGCGCCAGAAAGGACCCAAGGCTGATTCAAGTCCTCTCTGGATGTTTATCTACACCATCCTTCACCCCATCCTTCATTCCCTTCCACTGTGGGACACATTGTTCTTTTGGTTTTTGACATCGGGCACAAGGTCCTATAGGATGACGACAACCCTAAAACACTAAAACACGGTGCAGCGCAATGCTGTGTGGCTCCTGTTGGATCTTCTCGATGTCTCAACCTGCCAGCCTTATGACTTTTTTCGGAATTCCCAGAAGAACGGTGGTTGTGATACTGTGGAAATTGTAGATTTATCGGGTGCATCTCTGAAAATGTTCCTCTTTTCTTCCTCTATGCTCACAACAACCTGCAGACCCTCCATTGCACATTTCCTGTGCATGAAAAAGACCTGGATACTTCGCATCTTTCCCAAGCCTTCCATGCTCCCAAGCCTTCAGTGCACCTGACCATGCTCGGGGCACGGTATCGCTCAGTTTTCTCCCAATGTTTTTTCATACCCTATTAGTATACATCTGCAGCTTCAATTTGAGCCATCCGAAGGTAATCAAGCAAGAATTGAGTCCAAATGAGCCAATTTATCATTTGCGGTCCGTTTATCACCTAAAGTCCACTTACGGTATTAAATTTCTCGTGACACGCGGGTTGCCATGGGAAACACCCAAGAGTTGTTCTCTGCAGCAGGAAAGCATCACACAACATGTAGAGTGCTCAAAAAACCGCGACGGGCAGCAGCCTGTTGGCGTATTTGAAAAATAGCCTGAAGCCACAGCTGAGCTGGACTTAAGCCAGCTTAAGCCGAAGCCAAGCCACTTATAGCCACTGTGGGAATGGCTGGCTTGGCTCCGCTCAATCGGCTAGCCGAGCCAAGCCAAGCCGCAGCAACACTAGTGGTAGGGAAATGGCAAAGGACTAGGCTCGAACCAGCCTGTCTATGAAGCAAGCTGTCAATAGACAATTCATAGACAGACAGTCACCAGTCTAGCAAAGGATGGACATTTATGATTTTTAAGTACTACCTGACCAAGTGTTCAGTCACTGGTCACAAGGACCATCAAACCGAACACTTGGTGGAAGTTGTCACAGGTCACTGTGGTTTTGGATTGATGTTTTTGAACTTTTCTGTCCCAAAGAGGCAATTTTTCGCTCCAGCTTTGCCAGGCAACTTCCTTAAAAGGCAGTCTGAACTGTTGGCAAACAGTTGTGGTCACAGGTCACAACAGGTGAACACTTGGTCAAAACACTACAGTATATCATGGGTTGGGGTGTGAAGCGGAACCCAGAACAAGTCAAATAGGGTATGATATGCACTCAGATATAATACCCAGGGTGTGGATGCAACCTGCAATAGAATGGAGAGGAAGCGGGACAGGGTGGAGACAATCCCTAAGTCAAGCCAAAGCAGAAGCCTGAGATTATGAGGTAAAATCTACTGTACAAGGAGATTCTACCAAGTTTATATATGTTCTGTATAAATTAATACGATTGCAATCAGTTCCTGTATTGCAACATTGGAGCATTAATGCTGATGCTCCTGGTCCCCTATGTGTTATCACCATAGTGTCTGGGGGTTAGGGGACCGATTGTGTGGGATCCTTAACCCTTAACGTCTTCCCATATCCAAGTCTTTAAAACCTGTGATCGGGTTTCAACCGTGATAAAGTCCCATGGTGGCCTCATGTGAGTCCTGTGACGTTAGACACGTCCATATACATACGGACACATCATGTGAAAAAGTAGAACCCAGGTGATTCATGACAGGCAGGAAGAGTGTACTGATAGCATTTCTGGGTGAATTGCTTGTGGATGGCTCTTTCATTCCATTCCACTCCATCCCCATGTTCGAGGGACCTCTATGCTTGCCTTCTAAACATGTTCTAACACAATTATAGCCTAGTCTCTTAAACACATGCTATAACCAGTTTAATGAGCTTGTACCGTGCCACCTAGTTATGACCTCGAGAAAGCCAATCTCTGTTACACTGTGGTACAAGCTTCAGAAGATCAATATGACAGTCAGACTGCTGATTCATTATTCTCACACAACTTTTGCAAATATATATATGTTATGGGTATATATATATTACTGGGACATATAAGGGAACACAGACTCAGGAATGGTTCACAGTGTCATTGTGGTGTCACTTGGGTGTTGCGCCTTGCAGCAGCACTGTCTCGGATGTCGATTGGGGTTCTCAGTTTCAGACAGGGTCAGCTCGGAATCCGGATCAGTGTGTTGTATGATGGCATAATTGCCAATCAAAATGGTTTGTTGACAAACTCTAGCTCTCTGTCTTGCAGCTGCAGGTACCATAGGAATCAAATATGCAATTGTAAGCTGCCCTGAGTCCAGCCCACTGCTTTATTTTTTTTATTTTATTTTATTTTTGGTGGTACATTGGCCAGTAGCAACTAACAATTGGTTAGCCCTACTGGGTTGTAAAGGTTGGAGCATTAGTTCCATTGGGAGTGGTTTCCACCACCCAGAGAAATGTGTTTCGCACACCCTAGGGCAGTGTGGGACTACCACGCTACCCAATTCCATGGCAGTTCGGTCGCCGGGACACGGTTTGTGGGAACACACGGCTACCCACTAAAACTCTGGGCTCCCGTAACCAATTGGCCGGTAAGCTTCGTTCATTGTCCAGGGTGTCAGACCAGGTTGCAAGGACTAGATGTTGTGCAAGCGCGGGGCGCTTCCCCCTGATTGGCCGATTTGCCAGTGCCTTGTCCACCTGCAGCCTTTGATTCACTGCATATTTCCACTTGTTTATAATCTCCTCCTCTGTCGCTGGCACGCCGCCCCGGGAGATAACACATTTGTTACGTACTTTCCAGATTAGGTACGCGGACTCGGACATCAAGATCCAGTATAACCGCTGCGTACCACGTTTTTGCTTCCCTCCATCATCGCGGAACTCTGCAAGACCACAGCCTAGGATCGTGCCCAGGGACACTTCTGGCCAGTGGGGTTCTTTTTCCAGCCACAGGGACTTTGCTGCTCCCCAAATGATCTCTTGACCGGGGCACTTGCATTCTACCAGAATATGCTCAAGGTCTTCCATTTCTTCACAGTCCTTGCACTTGGCGCGGTCCTCGCACTCGGGGATGTGCGTCCAGTATTTTCCGATTTGGTGAGCGTTGTGAAGTCCCTTCCAGAGAAACTGGGCTGTACGCGGGAGGATATCCTTCACGGATATAGCTCTCCATATGTCAGTGTCCGATACATATATGCCGAACACATTTTTCATCGCCTTCCGCACTGCCTCCAGTTTATTCACTGTTGATGGCCTCAGGTCTAATTTCCGGGCCTTTTCCTCTCTTATGCTTCAATAGAAAACCTTCTGACGATTTCCTTGTAGGCTTAAACCGCAGCCCACTGCTTTAAGAATGCTGGCAAATTATGTTGCCCTTGGGTGTCAGAGGAGGTGTGTCTGAAGCCTTTGCCCGAAGGTCAAACCACAACTGTGGAAAGAGAAATTAAAATGGACCAAGAATGTGTCAGCACCAAAGAGAATTGAGGACATCTCCTCTGCCACACCTGGACGTAGTCGTGAGCATGCCAACCAAGATATTTTGATCAGTGATCATAGCCGGGTTCTTGATCCGACCTTGTCCAAAGCCTGAGAACCCTGACCATTGATGCTGCTGCTGGGCGGGACACCAGTGAAGCAGCAAGCACACATCCCTGTGGGCCAGTCCTGGGACAGCTTTCGCCTATATGTGTCAATAATATATATATACCCGTAACATATATATATTTCTACAAAAGTTGCGTGAGAATAATAGATCAGTAGTCTGACTGTCATAGATCAAAGCTTCAATTTCAAAAACATTTGGGGCGAGAACCGATTTGATGCCATCCAACTTCTGTTTATTCTTCTATGGTGTGAATTGTTGGTGCCATCCTGTCAAGAACAGTATAAAAGGCTTTCAATACTCTTCAGGCTTCATCCTATATGCCACATCATCAGGAAAAACTCCTGGAGAATTAGTTCTGTGCTTAAGTATCTTGCAGTAAATAGCAAACTATAGCTCCCCGCATCAGCTATGCAGCCCTCAAAGCTGCCATAGCTGCAATAGCTCTGCACCAAGCACATGTAGTGCATCATCGCACTCAGTGATCCACGGATAGCACTAGATTGCCGTGACTGATGAATCTATCAGACCGTATAGCTGTGGCCTTCCATATCACATGCTATCAAGGACTTGCCATTTTGGGACAACTCCATCACAGCTCAGTTGGCGAGCTTAAGGGCCACTGGGTAGAGGGATGCTTCCCCACCACAAGAGGGACCATACAGTCCACATATCTGTATACAAACATGTTCTATTATAGCCAGAACAACAGCAGAGTTGACTTTGTCTCAAAGAACAAAAAACATACATGAAAGCTATGCCATCACACTGGTACAAGAAATTCAAGATATTCAATCTCTGGAGAAACTATCTATGTTTATGCAAGGATTAAAATAGAAGTAAGTAGCTTTATCTAATACATTGTCTGTAGTCCATGTCCAATCAATCTTATGACCAGATTTTCCTGTCAAATGACAATCATGTATGAAATGCTCTACCAAGACAACAGCTGAATTGCACCACTGAGAAGGAGAAGAGAGTTGGATGGTATAGAGCCCACTGATGTTGTCAGGCTGATTGAACAGAGTGAACCATTCAATGTAGGCAAGTGGGTGTGGGTAAGTTCCGTATTGAGGGGGTAATTGAAAGAAGGCTCAAATCTGGGCAATGCGGAGACCTGTTGATGGGGAAAGAAAATTAAATCAGTGAACGTAACATGAGGAGGAGCCTGCTCCACACCTTGAATACCAGAGGATAATTGATAACTCTGAGGATCTTCTATAATCAGGGTGGTATCAAAGTGTGCCAGTGTACCCGCAGCATGACCTTTGGGAAGGATTGGTGGGGTCACACAGATGCAACTCTTGCGAGGAGCAGCTGAGAGGTAGCGGTTTCAGGGGAGGTGGATTGATACCTGTTTAAATAAAGCAAAGCAATCGTGGCAATTGGGAATAATCCCAGAACAGGGCAAATATTTTTGGAGGAAGCGGGTGAAAGCAGGAATAAAATCCGAGGCACCATAGATGGTCTCAAGTTGTGTGATAGTAACATCAGGGAAAGATCGGGATTTGGCGATAGAATATGCAGGGATAGTGATGGCCAACAGAGTTGGTGGAAGTACAATGGCCTCCACATCGAGTGCTCACACCTGCCGCAACAGCATAGTGCTGTCGTTCTCATCATCCGAGTCTGACTCCAGAGGTGCACATGCCTCCCTCACCAGTGTGTCGTCGAGCCAGTCAAGGTAGTTCCCGAAGTGCAAAGGCCTCTTGATGCTGGAGCCAGAGCGTCATTTGGGCAGTATAGTTGCATCAATTGGAGGCCTGGTAAGCCCTCTTGGCCTGTGAAGGTGTTCCGGCGCCTCAGTATTGTAGCTGTTGGCACTACCAATCGACCAGATCCCATCAACATAATGCTGAAGAGCATGAAGTTTCGGGATATTGAAGTGCTCGCAGATTCCGAGCTCAATGAAGATGTGTCCTTGTGGAAGTGGAAGGTATCCAGAGACCCTTGGAGGGCCTTTAGCATTGTTGGGGTATGGGACTGAAGTTGGGTGAAGTGAATGAAGTTGATGAGTGCCTTGATGATGGTGAGAACCTGCATAGTTACGGCACCTGCCAGCACGCCAAGGAAGATGCGCTCCATCTCTTTATGCTCTGTCCCCGTCCATTGCGAGACAGTCAAAATCCCTTTCTTGAAGTGCTGCAGCCCAGGATGCACAGTCATAGCCTTGAAGCATGTGTTGAATTCTTCTTCGTCTATGATCTCGATGCACCACTTAACAAGATGATCCTTGAAGACGCTAGACCGGTAACCAATCTGTCTATGGGAAAACTGTTAGTAGACAGATCGATTGATCTGGGTTTTAATTTAGAGGATACACATTATAGCGTTGATAAGCCGTGAAAGCAGCCACACGTGAAACGCAGCTATTTTGCGATTTTCAGTATAAACAATCACGCAGACATCCCGAGAAGCTTCCGCGACGCCTCGCGCGGAGAGCTACCAGTCATATAGCTAGAGTCGCGCTCACACGGAGACGATCTCGAATAAACAGACAGTACCTAGGAACCCACCTAGAAGCGCTGACGCTGACTTGGACTACAGAGGAGTTAGAAGGAATCTATATTTGGCAATCGCGGACGGAACTCAGTGGTCGCGACCACCTCCAGAGACACTTTGTTTGTCGCGGCATTCCTGGAATTAGTGGACGTGTGTGTCACATGCAAGCGGAGGGCTCTGAGAACGGAAAAGCGGCGAATACCCCGAACGGCTATAACTCCGAGGTCCGTGCAGATCCGGAGTATGACCAAGATGAATTAGGTGACCGATGCCAAAGCGCGCTCCAGGTGGAGCTGTCCGATCAAAGATGGCAACAGCCGAAACGGGATCAATATAGTTGAACCGCGAGAGTTTGACAGTGCCCACGAACCGTACAAGTCGCTCGCGAAGAGACCCCGACCTCAGTAGGAGAATCTGAATAGGGCTAGAACGAAGAAGAGACGCGTCTAGACAAGAGCGTCGCCCGAGCTGCGAGTCGCGGACCCAGCATATCACCAAGATACCATAATATTTCAACTTTGATTGATTGAGTCTGAACCGGTGTTCGATCTACTGGTATAGGGAGCCAATAGCGTTAATTGAGCAGGGATTTCGAGTCAGATTTCACGGATAAATGGACCAGTGTATATAATATTTATTTAGTCATCACGATAAAAGAGTAGTATAAAAGAGCAGGCAGTTTAACAGTACAGTAGCAGACCCCGCCTCTAGACACAGCAGTGTTGTAGATAGGTTTGGCTCGAGAGCTCAGTAGTCCAGCGCGACTGTTCTTTCACCTGTGTCAGGGGAACCACCCGTCCGTCTGTCCGTCTGTCCGTCTGTCCGTCTGTCCGTCTGGCTCCGGCCCATCGCACCGCCCCACTTCCTCGTCTGATCCTTCGTCCAGCCTTGTCCGTCCGTCCGACCTCGCCCGACCATCCGGCCTTTGGTCCTATGCCCCAGCCTACGCCTCCATCTGGAACGTCGTCCTCCGTCCCTCCGGACTCCGTCCTCCTCCGACCCCCCGCGTCCGGTCGCTCTCACTGGCACGTGCTATGCGATCAAGCTCGAGACCACTGCCGATCGATCCGGACACGTGCTACTGGCTAGTACCTACAAAAACCTCGCCTAGCGTGGGAATCCTTATCCTTTCTTCTCTTCGGATTCTCCCGCTAGGTGCGTATTCTAGAAACCTGTATTTAGTACTGTCAATTGAGTTACTTCGGATTCTCCCGCTAGTCTCCCGCGCTCCCACGCCGAGCTGAGGTTGCCCTTACAGCAGAAGAAAGGATCTAAGGGATCAACCGGTCAAGATTGCGAAGTTCGGTGTAGACTCGGACTCGGACCGCTACGCTAGCGCTCCGGCCTCCCCCACTTCCAATCTCGACCCCTCCTCCTTGATGGACGCCCCGACGCCCGGAAACGGGTCCGCGCCACCCGAGCTCCCGGATGTTTACATCCCGGACCCGGCTGCCGACCCCGAATCCCGGCTGACAGCGGTAGAAAGCTCTCTCGCGAACATCGAAACCCTACTCCTCCGCGTTTTACACAACAACCAAAATCCACCCGCGACTGCCCCCGTCCCTGCTGCTCCGGCTCCGGCAGCGGGTCCAGACTTCACCACCCTCACCCCTGCAGCAAAATCGGTTCTCCGACCGAACCCCCCAGCCGTTTTCGACGGCGACCGGACTCAAGGACGGATGTTCCTCCACTCCGTCCTCACATACCTCCGACTAGTTCCGGAAGCCTTCATGGTCCACGGACAGGTTGTTGAGGAAAAACTCGTGCGGTACACCATGTCCTTTATGGCGCGAGACACGGCCGGACAATGGGCCGAATGACAGTCCGCAATCGTTCCGTTCCCATTCCCGTCCTGGGCGGAATTCGAGTCCGAGTTCCGGCTCCGGTTTGTAGAGGAAAACGAGCAAGACCAAGCTCTCCTCCGGTTGGAGACCCATGGCTACTACCAGGGCTCCCGGGACGTTTACCGGTACACGGACGACTTCGAGGAACTCGCTGCCACGGCCAGGTACACGGACCCGCTCGTCCGCGTCACCAAGTATCGCGCAGGGCTCGACCCGCGGATTAACGCGGCGATCACCACGTCCGGGACCGCTCCGGCGCTGCTAGACTACGCCGGATGGCGTCTCCGCGCCTTCCGCCAGTATGATGCCCTCGCCCGTGTCCGAGCAGGAGCACCTCCGACTCGCGCCCCGGCTCCGGCTGCACGCCCTCGCACTGGGACGTTCCTCCCAGTCCCCTCCTTCACGCCTGCTCCCAAAGCCGCGCCGGCGCCCGCCCTTCCACCTGGCATTCCAATGGATGTCGACCGGACCCGCGCACGCTTCACGCCGCGCACTTGCTTCCGTTGCGGCGCGGCCGGACACCTCGCCCTATGACAGTATTTATCACTGAAAATTATAAGGTTAAGAAATGAGGTTCAGAACAGTGTTTTGCAAGGTTCAGTTCTGAGGTTTTGTGAAAATATCTGGTTGAGCATGAAGGTTTAAGCATTTTGAGAGGTTGTATGAGAAGGTCTGAGATTGCACATTTGAGGTTGAGAACAAGATTTGCCAGGTTAAGGACGAGACCTGCCAGGTTTGGTGCTGAGGTGGAGAACAAGACATCCAGAATTCTTTGGCAGGTCACCACCATCATATGATGGATCAGATGGGATCAAAACCCCAATGTTTCAGCCAATCAGCACAGTTTCTTTCATTTTGCCATCATCCAACTGCATTCCATTTCAATTGTTGTCTCAGCCATGTCCATCAAATATGATCTCCCATCATCTGTCATGATTTAAAATCATTGTGTGAGTCGAGGCAAGTGTGGCTTCATTATCAGCCACAGCCAGCTACAAATATTCTCTTCATCATCACTACTGGCATGGGGAATCAATTTTGGTTGGGTTTCGGGTGCCCACATGTTTAGTTGGATTTCTGACTTGTGTTTTTTACTTCCAGAAAATCAGTTTTGATGTCAAAGTGGCATTAGTATTCTTGGCCTGATGGCCTAGCTGTAATGTTTGTTGCTCTCTAACACTGGACAAGGTTAGGGTGCAGGATTTAGAAAGCTACTATAGAGTATACCACTTCAACCCCCCTGCGGTACCACTTTTTTCCATATTGTTCCTTCCTTTTTGGTTGCAATTTCATACTATTCTGTGTCATTTGTAGTTTGAATCTGTTTCGACAATACTTCATAGTTTCTCAGTGTTCTGTCACATTATTTCAAAAAACATTGAAGTGTTCTTAAAGGGAATGTTCCTCTTCAAGCTTGGTTGACCAGAGTGACAGCAGACCCACTCATTCATGCTTGCCATAAACCATTCCCTCAGGTGTCATGACACTTCAATTTATGTCCCAACATGATTGGGATTACCAGCAGAGAGAACAGAGATCAGGTTTGTATGGCATAAAATAATGTCCTATCCAAATCCAAGGCCCATAGCAATAATATGGCAAGCAATATGACATACAAACTAGTACTGCAACTCATATAATGGAGAGGTGCTCTAAAATTGATCTCATACACTTTGATGGGTTTGTCCAGTACCTGTCAATCACCTGCTGTGCATCTGGCCAAAATACTTGTAATCTCTGCAAGCACACAGTTAGCTGCTTGGCTTACTTTGATAAAACAAGTTGATGGCATGTGTAATTTACTTTTTTCTGGACAGACACTGGGGGCAAGGACCAATGCACTTGGGACCCAAGTGCATTACATGCACTTGACACCCACTTCATTGGTTGATGTAACAAAGGTCCAAACACCTTTGTTGCATCTTTGTTTTCAGGGTCAAGTCAAAGCCAAAAACAAAGATGCAACAAAGGTCCTTTGAACCTTTGTTGCATCAACCAACGAAACACAGGCCAAGTGCGTGTAATGCACTCAGGACCTGAGTGCATCGGTCTTTGCTCCCAGTGAGAGTTCAGTCTCATTGCAGTGGATGGAGTGAAAACAGAGTGGCTTTTCAGAAGAGTAGAAGACTTCACTGCTGCACTGATCTTCCCAATGACTGGGCCCCAGCATAAATCAAGGCAGGCAGACTCATCTGTGACTCTCACTTGTCAGTCACATCCTGTATCTGGTTCCCAATTTATTACCAGTGAATTGATTTTCCCGGAAAAGTCAGCTGGTCTGCCAAATTTCAAGTCGTTACATTATAGTGAATATTTTTCATATATGACATCAGGCGAGTTTCCCAAATGTGGACCAATAACCCCAAAGAGGGCTTTAAAGGCTTTGGACAAGCACAATTTTATTATAAGGAGAATGGGACTAGACAGTTACTTAATGCTATGTGACTTCTGACCCAATAGTGAATTTGACTCCAGGCATCAGGTCAAGTTGGCTCCTGAAGTTGACTTCCAGCTCACCTCAAAATTACTCAGGTCCACTTGGTGTACTAAGTAGTTTGTATCACAAAAAGCAGAATTTGTGTAATTCTTTCAAGTTATGCTTGGATTGTCTCCTCTGGATATTTTGTAAGAGAGGGTTCTTTTGGTGAGTAGGCTCATTGGGATCTTTCATATTCAGGCATTCTAGTATCAAATCTGTGCAACTGCATTTCCCTGGCAGGAAGTTCACTAACTGGTATGATAAACAGCATCAATGAATTTGCAATAAATAACATCTTTTACAACCTTCATCATATATGTATAATATCCCAATGTTTCTTGAGCTGTACACCAAGAATAACTGAAATTATGGGGTATGATGGCAGACCATCAATACTGATTCCAAATGAGAATTGATGATGGCAGATCAAGGATGACTATGGTTGATAATGGCAGAACAAAGGAAAATGTGATGATTGGCTGCAACATCTTGTGTTTTGATCCCATCAGACCATCATATGACCATGGTAGAATGTGGAAAAACTAGGGTCATCTGATCTCTCGTCCTGCATAGTCAACTGTACAAGTGTCGTCCTGAACCTGACAAGTGTCGTCCTGAACCTGACAAGTGTCATCCTGAACCTGACAAGTGTTGTTCTGAACCTGACAAATCTCGTCCTGAACCTCACAATTCTCATTCTCAACCTGAAGCTGTAACCTTATAGTTTGGATTCATTCTCTCAACCTCACAACAGCCACCTCAACCTTATAATTTTCAGCAAAAAAAGCTTTATATCGCCCGAGACTGCCCGACTTCCTCGGATGTCCGGCACGCGGACATCCTGGATGAGGTCGTCCGTCAACTCGGTGACGACCTCCTCGGAGAACTCTTCGCGCGCCTCTCTACCACCGCTGGGCTTCCGGCCGAGCCGGACGCCGGAGACGTGGAGCCAGAGGGTTTTCCGGACCTGGCCGAGTGAGCAGTGCGCCCTCGGTCGCGTCCCCCAATCGTTACTCCTGCTTGTACAAAGATATACCCAATAAATTATAAAAGCTTTTTTCGATGCAAAATATAAGGTTGAGGTGCAAGCGTTGAGGTTGAGCACAGATAGCAGGTGGAGCACTGAGGTTACATGATTTTGACAGGTTGAGCACTGAGGTTACATGATTTCAGCAGGTTGAGCTTGTAGATCTGAGGTTATAATTAGTGATTGGGAGGTTGAGCATGCAGTACGAGATTATGGACATAAAGCCCTGAGGTTGCAGTTTGAGGTTGAGAACGAGAATTGTGAGGTTTGGGACGAGATCTGCTAGGTTTAGTACGAGACTTGAGTAGTTGAGCATGCAGAACGACAATTCAGAGAATTATCATTTTTTGGCATTCTATCATGGTCAAACCATGGTCCAACCATGGTTCAATCATGGTCAAATGCAATCAAAATCATGTTATTCCAGCCAATGGCAGCATTTTCCTTCATTTGACCACCATTAACTGCAGTCATCCTTCATTTGACCACCATTAACTGCAGTCATCCTTGATTTGCCATCAACAACTACGATCATTCTTGATCTGCCACCTGTCATCCATAGTTTACCATTATTAACTGCAGTTTAGTATCGTTCCACATGATTTCTGTTGATTTCCAATCAAAATTCAAAATACATCAGGGTATAATACACAAACATGAGCAAGTGCTTGGCTCCAAAGTAATATAATATCACCATCTTCAGCACTTCCAATGAGATGTGAAAATGAGTTATACAAATCAGTCGCCTCCTCTTCTGTGAGAGTTCCCACAGGAGGCTGTACAATGACCTGGCTGAGATCAGGAGGGGGTCCAGTGTGGCCTACCCAAGAGCTTGAGCCTTCTGTGGTAGAATTGTTCTGGGCCTGTGAGTGGAGGATATTATTGTCGTGAAGGCCCTGCCAGTTGATTCCATACACCTCCAATTTGTCTTTGCTGAGATCCTCTTCTTCCTGAGGAAGCTGATCTCCGCGAACACCATTGACATACATATCACAAACAAACATGTCAGTGGGGGACCGATTAGCCCCATTCCGAATCTGAATGTGGTGCTGGTTCCACAACTCGGCAAAGAAAGTAAGTTGGGTATTGATTGTGCCGAGGAGATGTAAAAGCCAGATATGAGCGACATTGTTGATGTCAAGCCCATACCAAACTTCTAGCCAGATAAAATGATCGCCCCATGTTGCACTGACCTGGGCCATGACATCGACCCAGAGTCGCTCAATGCAAGCATTATGAACACTTCTAAAGAGTAGAAATCGGTCCAGAAACAAAAAGCAGTTGTGGATTGAGCTATCGTCCCCATATATAAGAGCCTCTGTGAGTCCCACAGTGGTTTTCCATCCAGGCAGCAACATATGGATTTTCTGCACCATAGTCCCCGCGCATCCGGGATGGGACACCATACACATTTGCAGCATTCAGAAATAGCTCCAAAACTGTATCAGCTGCATTGTTGTTGCTCCCCCGCAGGCCTGTGATAAGGTGTGAATACCCATCAATGAAGCCATGGATAACAATGCCCCAGTGAATCAGACCTAGCCCCAGAAACATGAAAAAATCAGTATGCTAAAGGAAAGGAAAAACTCAGCATGCTGGCCATCATGGTGCCAGAGGGAATTCGGACCAAGGACACGATAGTCACGTCGATGGATACAGATGTGCTCAAATATCTGCCGCACTGGATCAATGTGAAGCAGGGACTGGCGAATCCGCTCAATGGCAACGCGATGGCCGAGTCAACAAAGCATATGCTGATGGCCGGGCTGCCATTAATAATCCCAATAAGGCACATACTTTCAACCAGTTGACCAAAGAGAGGGGAGATGGTTTCGCCTTTCACTTCCACTGTGATGCAATAGGTTTGGCATTGACCAGCCAGTTGAAAAGCGGCCTCCTCCAGAAGGCACAGTATGGAATACACCAATTTCCCTAAGCTGCACATTATGGTGTTCCCCCGCTCAAAGTCCTCTTGTTGGGGATCCCACCACATAATGGAGATTTCCTGCCAAGCACCCCTTTTCACAACGGCCTCCAAGTGGTGAAATTTAAAGGTATATTGTTGTGGCCACAAAGTTGGGTCATCTTCACCATAGCGCATGTCTGAACACAGTCAGCATTGGTCATGAAATATGTTTCGGCCTCAATGTGAATGGTGGCACCTACAGTGGCGGCGAAAAGAAATGAGCGCAGTTGTTTGGGCCCATTTCCAGGTCGAATCTCAAACAAAATTGTAGCATTAGTGTTGAGCAATGTAAAGCTCGTATGAACAGTTTAAACCATAATACCGGTCTCGATGTCCCACAATAAAATAAATTGGCATATTCTGGAAATTTGACTTTGCGGAATCACATGCCATCGAAAAATTGCCATCGTAGCATGAATGTACTTGAAAAATGAAGGGTACTCACATTTTATTTCATGGGAATCCATTGAGATTTGGGCTTGCAATGCTTGCCGCAAGCCGGCCATTTTGGGTGAAAATAAGTGAAAAGTGGCCAAAAATGGTCAAAATGGCCAACTTGCAGTGGGCATTGCAAGACCAAATCCGAAGGGATTCCAATAAAATAAAATGTAAGTATCCTTCATTTTTCAAGTACTTTCATGCTACGATGACAATTTTTCGATGGCATGTGATTCCGCAAAGTTGAATTTTCAGAATATGCCAATTCATTTTATTGTGAGACATCGAGACCGGTATAGTATGGTTTAAACTGTTCATACGAGCTTTACATCGCTCAACACTGATGCAACAATTTTGTTTGAGGAGATTCAACCCGGAAATGGGCCCAAACAACCGCGCTCATTTCGCCGCCACTGTACCATTGTGCCTGCCATTTGGATTGCGGTTCCTCAGCAAGTTAACAGACATGTTGAGAAAACAAAAAGAGCTAGACTTGAAAGTCCAGCACACTCCAGACTTGGAGTCTGGTTGCTGAGTGCAGTGGGTTTGTAGGCAGAGTGATGCTAAGTAGAGTAGAAGTGAGAGTTGAGTTAGAGTTGTTGACCAAAGAGATCACATGGGTATGCTGACTAAGTCAAAAAAATTATTTGAGAATAGGTGTGCGCTAAGCCTAATTGATACAGCATATAATTGAACTTGTATTTAACTGTGTAACTGTGAAGGTGATGAGTCAATTGTGGTCAATGAAGACAAAGTCATTGTAGAGGGAAGGTTAGAAAAAATGAAAAAAGCAGTCTGGTCCAAAATGGCCAAAGCAATAGAATAAAGTGCTACAAGTGGGGATTGAACATGCAACCTTCCAAACGTGAAGTCTAACCTTGCTCAGTGTTAAACAACAGCTGAATTTCCAGCTGCACCATCAGGGCAATAAGTATGTCACACTGAGATCATCTATTTATTGGATAGGGCTCAAATGTGCAAATCGTCTCAAGTAGGAAGCAACTCAAGTTTATCTTCAGAAACCAAAACTTAGCTTAAACTGAACTGTTAGCACAGCCAAAAGTAAGTAGTGACTTGGAATTCAGCAAATTGTATGACAAGATATTTGCTATGACAGAAAAAGTGGCTAGACATTAGTAATGTAGTTGTCAAGTCGTAGTGATTAAAGTTTGAGCAACCTCCAGGTGAGTATCAGTAATGTGATATCAGAGTTGTAGTGATCAAGGTCAAACCGAACCAAAGCACAGCCAAAAATAATTAACAGCTTGGAGATTATGTGGCAAAACAATTGCAAAATATAATTCAGCCGTGTATTAGTAATTTAATTATGGATTCATAGTAATTAAAGGTGAATTAAAAGCATAGTCAAAATAATTGCAACTGGAGGAAAATATAATTCAACTGGGTATCGATGATGTAGTGATGGAGTTGTAATGATCATCAAGATAACTTCAGTAGTTACATAAATTCAGGCAAGTAGCAGACAACAGAAAGATAGATGCATAGTTGCAAAGAGTGGGATTTGGCCTGAGTTGGACGATAATCTGGGGGTGCAAAGACATCAGTAGACTTGGCCTGCTTACCAGCTATATACTCTGTGTCGTTGATGTTGTGACTGGCAGCACAAACCATGGTTAACTATGGTTGAGTGATGGTAAACTATGGTATGTTGATGGGAAACTGTGGTATGCTGATGGGAAACCACAGTATGCTGATGGGAAACCATGGTATGTCAATGGTGAGCCAAATGGGGAAATCAAAGTGCGACTTGAAACCTGAACCTCAACAAAAAAGGTTTGCCACCATCAGTGGCAACCTCGAAGCTCAATCTCATTGTACAACCTCGATATGTCAGATGTGCAACCTCATACCTCAAACTCAATAATTTACCAAAACCTCAGTTGCTAACCTCAACCTCAAGTCACATGTTGCACCAACCTCGTACCTTCTACCTGTAAAATATGGTTCTGAACCTCATTTGTGAAGCTCATAATTCACAGCGATAAAAGATGTCATAATAAATCAGCAGTTGATACGAAAGGCGCACCCCCTATTCCCGCCCCGGAGGCAAAGACAGAACTTCCCCCTTCCCTTCCCCGCGTCCGCCGTCCGAGGTGGGAACGCAAACTACCCCGGCGGTACGTTATTGATTCCGTAGAGGGCCGGAACTCCCTGCACATTCCGTTGGAGATGCAATCGGTAGAGACCGCGGCTACGATGTCCGTGAAGGGTCTGGTTGACTGCGGAGCGACCGGAGACTTCATTGACTCGGAGTACGTGATCTCCCGCAACCTTCCCGTCCGGAAGCTCTCCCAGCCAATTCCGGTCCTCAACTTCAACGGCACGCCCAATGCGTCCGGAGGCATTTCCGGCGTAGTTGATATGGTCGTCAACTACAAGGGACACTCCGAACGCATCCAACTCGCGGTAACGCGGCTCGGAAAGCAGCACGTCATCCTCGGTTACTCCTGGCTTCAGAAGCACAACCCGGAGATCGACTGGGAGACCAAGGAAGTCCGGATGACCCGCTGTCCGACCAGCTGCAGCACTTGCCGGGAGGAGCTCCGCACCGTCCATCGCAACGCGAAGATCTCCGCCGCAATCCTCTGGCAGCTCCGCAAAGGTCCCGTCCCGTCTATCTGTGCCATTGACTCGGAGGAGTGGTGCGGAGATGACGGGTACGATCTGGGCGACGACGGAGACGACTTCCCGGACCTCACCCCGGACCCGGACGACGACGACGGTGACGAAGACGACGAGCTCGAGGACGGCGACCGGATCCTCTACACTGCGTTCGCTCCGGCTGAAGAAATCCGCGTGGGCAGCACCGTCTCTCAGAGGCTCGCGGAGGCCTACGCCCGGAACTCGGCCCCGCCCAGGACCTCGGTTCCGGCCTGGGTAGAGGATTTCTCCGACGTTTTTGATAAGGAGTCGTTCGACGCGTTGCCGGAACGTCGGACGTGGGACCACGCCATCGAACTCGTCCCGGATGCGAAACTGGCCAACTGCAAGGTCTACCCGATCTCCCCCCTCGAGCAGAAGGAACTTGACGCGTTCATTGAGGATGGGTTGAGCACCGGCCGGATCCGTCCGTCCAAATCCCCGATGGCGTCTCCGGTCTTCTTCATCAAAAAGAAGGACGGAAGCCTCCGGTTCGTCCAGGACTATCGGGCGCTCAACGCGATGACCGTAAAGAACCGGTATCCGCTCCCGCTGATTAACGATCTCATCAACCGCCTTAAGGGAGCCCGGTTCTTGACAAAACTCGACGTCCGGTGGGGCTTCAACAACGTCCGGATCCGGGGAGGCGACGAGTGGAAGGCCGCGTTCCGTACCAACCGAGGGCTCTTCGAGCCCCTGGTGATGTACTTCGGCCTCACCAACTCCCCAGCCACGTTCCAGATGATGATGAACGACATCTTCCAAGACCTCATCCTGTCCGGAGATGTCATGGTATACCTCGACGACATCCTCATCGCTCACTCCGATCTCGCGCGCCACCGAGAGATCGTCCGAGAAGTCCTCCGGCGGCTCCGGGCGCACAAGCTTTACCTCTGGCCAGAGAAGTGCGAGTTCGAGAAGTCGTCGATCGAGTACCTCGGTGTCATCATCTCGCACAACCACGTCGAGATGGATCTGGTCAAGGTCGCCAGAGTCGCCGCCTGGCCCGCTCCGGAGAACAAGAAGGACGTGCAGCAGTTCCTCGGCTTCACGAACTTCTACCGGAGGTTCATCCGGGCGTTCTCAGACATCGCACGGCCCCTCTTCGACCTCACAAAGAAGAGCGTCGCGTGGACCTGGACCGCTGCCGCGGCCGCCGCTTTCCAAGCCCTCAAGGACGCGGTGACCGCGGAGCCCGTCTTAGTCCTACCCGACGAGTCGCGCCCATACCGAGTCGAGGCGGACAGCTCCGACTACGCTACTGGGGCCGTCCTGTCCCAGCCAGACGCGAACGGAAAGTGGCACCCGGTCGCGTTCTACTCCAAAAGTCTGAGTGACGTCCAGCGCAACTACGAGATCCACGACAAAGAGATGCTCGCGATCATCCGAGCCCTAGAGGAGTGGCGGCACTTCCTCGAAGGTACGCAGCATCCGGTCGAGATCTGGACGGATCACAAAAACCTGGAGTACTTCCGGAAGGCACAGAACTTGAACCGGAGGCAGGCACGGTGGTCCCTGTACCTGTCCTGGTTTGACTTCGCGCTCCACCACCAGCCCAGACGCCTCATGGGCCGTCTGGACGCGCTGTCCCGTCGCCCAGACCACGGGGTAGGCTCGGACAACACGGACGTTACCCTTCTTCGCCCGGACTTGTTCCACGTCCGCGCGCTAGAAGGCGTCGTGGTAGCCGGACCCGAAGTCCCCCTCCTTCGTGACGTCCGGGAGGCCTTCGCGGCTGAACCGGACCTTGAGGACCCCATCGCGCTTGTCGCGCAAGAGCTCCTCAAGAATCGGAATGTCCGCCCCCCCCGGTCGTCCGAGTGGCGTGTCGCAGAAGGGCTTCTTTACTACTGTGGTAAGATCGTCGTACCGCGGAATAAGGACCTCCGACACCGGATCATCACCCTGCACCACGACACCCGGGTCGCCGGACACACCGGACGCTTCAAAACCCTCGAGCTCATCTCCCGGAATTACTGGTGGCCCCAGCTGTCCCGTCACGTCGGCCAATACGTCCGAACCTGCGACCCGTGCAACCGGACGAAGGCACTCTGGAAGCTACCCCACGGAGAGCTCCACCCGACCGAGATTCCGGAAGAACGCTGGGACACTGTCTCGGTGGACTTCATCGTCGAGCTCCCGGACGCGCACGGCTTCGACGCCGTTATGGTCGTGGTCGACGTCCTGGGTAAGCGGGCCCATTTCAACGAGTGCCACACTGGCCTTGGCGCGGTCGGAGCCGCTCGGCTCTATTACCGGAACGTCTGGAGGCACCACGGAACCCCCTGGAAATATATCTCCGACCGCGGGCCGCAGTTCGTCGCGGAGTTCACCACAGAACTGTGGCGCCTCATCGGGGTAGAACCAGCAACCTCCACCGCCTACCACCTGCAGACCGATGGCCAGACCGAGCGCATCAATCAGGAACTCGAGCAGTTCGTCCGGATCTTCACGAACTACAAACAAGACGACTGGGACGAGCTTCTCCCGGCCGCGGAGTTCGCGTACAACAACCACGTCCACTCCTCGACGCAGCAAGTCCCGTTTATGACGGACACTGGAAGGCTCCCCCGGATGGGGTTCGAGCCCAACGGACTACGCTCGAACGTGGAGTCCGCGAACGAGTTCCAGGACCGGATCGCGTCCGGAGTTTCGGAAGCCAAAGCCGCGCTCGTTAAAGCCAAGGACGAGTTCAAGCTGTACTATGATCGAAGGCGCATGCCCGCCCCAGAGATCAAGGTAGGCGACCGAGTCTGGCTGGACGCCTCCGATATCCGTACGACCCGTCCGTCCGTCAAATTTGCGGACAAACGCCTCGGCCCCTTCCAAGTCGCGAAGGTCGTCGGAAAGGGGGCGTACAAACTCGAGCTTCCCCCCCGGTACTCCCAGCTCCACCCGGTCTTCCCGGTGGTGAAACTCCAGCTCGCGGAACCGGATCCGTTCCCCGGACGCCCCCGGAACGACGAACCCCCGCCCGTCCTTCAGACGGACCACGACGTTCAATGGGAAGTCGAAGAGATCCTAGAAGCGAAGGTCCGTTATGGCAGCCTCTGGTACATGGTGCAGTGGAAAGGCTACGGCCCGGAACACAATAAATGGGTAAAGCACTCCGACGTCTTCGCCCAAGACACCATTGATGCCTATTATCGCCGCTACCCTAACGCCCCGCGCCGGATCGCCTCGGCCGCTTTCGACTCGCTCTCGTTCCGGAGGCACGACGCCCATGTCCGATTCATGCGTCGGGACGCCGCATTCCAAGGGGGGGGTGATGTCAGGGGAACCACCCGTCCGTCCAGCTCTGGCCCATCGCACCGCCCCACTTCCTCGTCCGATCCTTCGTCCAGCCTTGTCCGTCTGTCTGACCTCGCCCGACCATCCCGCCTTCGGTCCTATGCCCCAGCCTACGCCTCCGTCTGGAACATCGTCCTCCGTCCCTCCGGACTCCGTCCTCCTCCGACCCCCCGCGTCCGGTCGCTCTCACTGGCACGTGCTATGTGATCAAGCTCGAGACCACTGCCGATTGATCCGGACACGTGCTACTGGCTAGTACCTACAAAAACCTCGCCTAGCGTGGGAATCCTTATCCTTTCTTCTCTTCGGATTCTCCCGCTAGGTGTGTATTCTAGAAACCTGTATTTAGTACTGTCAATTGAGTTACTTCGGATTCTCCCGCTAGTCTCCCACGCTCCCGCGCCGAGCTGAGGTTGCCCTTACAACCTGATATAAAGTGACTTGTGGTTTGGATTAATATCTGTGTGGACTTGTGAACCCGAACTGTGGAATTGTGTCCGTGAACGTGTCTGTGTCCTGTGTCTTGTGTTTGTCTTGTCATTGTGTCCGTGAACGTGTTCTTGTGTGTCCTGTGTCCTGTGTTCTGTGTCCCCGTGTCTGCGAACCATCGTTGCGAGCTTGTTAAGCCAATGTGTTAGCACAAACCCGTTCCTCGGAACAAATCACGCCAGACCTTTGAGTCTGTTTCTTATACTAAGCAACCTACGTTCATCTGTGAACAAAGGAAAGCGCTCCTCGAACCAACAAAACGCACCACGCTCAACTACGAGACTATCTCAAACGGTTGAAATCTGCACGCACTTGGCTATTTGACCTAATACTTGGTCTACATCCCCGAACTTAAACTATCATTCCCATAAAGGAAGGTGTCGTTGAGTGGTTTTTGGTTAGGGTTTGGTTTTCATAGAAGTTAGCTTCGTGAACCTTTCTCGAACGTGATCCATCCGCACTAGGAGTGACTGTCTTTCAGCGTCATTTTACACATGAAAGTCACGTTCTATCCAAATTGGGAAGTAAGGCCGAGAATCCCGAAGTCCGACCACCTCCGATTCTTGCAAATAGAATACCAAGCCTCTCAACTTGTGATGAGACTCATTTCCTGAGTTGCTGGTATTTTTTCCTGTAAATACAATGTACTCAGAAGGAAGCTATGCTTGCTCTTTTGGGCTGATTGGGGTGATAGGGCATCAAACATGACTTTCACGTGGGGTATGACATAGACAATGTGTATCCTCTAAATTAAAACCCAGATTGACTGGTCTGTCTACTGACAGTATTCCCATAGACAGAAGCCCACCCTCGTCCTCATTCTCACTGCTGTACATATCCAATGCTTATCATTACTGAGACTGACCTTCTGCTGTTTAGGTCAAATGCGGTATCAATGAGTGGGCCACAGGAATCAAAACAGATGCACCTTTCACGGCTGCCAACTACCACTCAATCTACACCAACCACATCAATTCGCTGACAGCCTTCGAGAAGTGTTCTGCCCCCCATGACATTTTGGGCAACATCTTGACTTGTTTGCACAACATTGGGCGATGAGTACAAATTCTATTTGCAATCTATAATTCTCATTTCTTCAATCAATAGCTTCCACTCTGGATCACAGCCCCTGGTGGCGGCCCACACAATGTCTCTTTCAATGTCTGCCATTGACACAGCTATTAGGGAGTATGATGAGAACTCCGAGACTGTGACTGAGGGCAAGTTCAGCAATGAGGACGAGGACACATAGTTATTTACGGAGCTGTATTTTCATCTGCCAATATTTATTCATTATTGTCTGTGTTCACTACAATGTTTGATTAGCCTTAGTGTTGAATATGTTATGCCATAAAATACTAGCTAGCTGCATAATGCCTTAGATGCAGAGCGCTATCAACTGCTATGGAGTGCTAATTTAGCAATGGCACGCGGCTATCAATTACTAAAATAGATATCTGTAGCACCTGCGCTAAGCTATTGATACTACAAAATGGGGACATAACTAATTTGCTATCCGAGCTACCACAGCTATATTGTGCGCAATAGACTGCACATTTTTTGCTGATGATGACCTATGCCTCCCCTATCCAGGCCACCCTATTCTTTCTACCTGAGACTCCCACACATACCACCCATGCAGAGCACTCCCGCAGACTGGATACTATGAATGGACAGCCAAACAGTCATGTCGACAACACCCATTACTTATTTATTATTGTGTAGTTACCTGGCATCTTAGCTACTTTGTTATATCCGTGTCGGGAAAGGGGAAGGAAAGAGAGGAGGAGAGGATGTAGGTTCCAGATGATGGATGTCTGGGCTGGAGGGACGGAAGGCCGGAGGACGGAGCTGGACGGAGGTTAATGGAAGTACGGAAGTTAACAGAGGTCAGTGATGTGGGATCCGGAACTACAGATATTGAAACCACTACACCACAGGGAGTTAAGGGTGAGTGGGGACTGTACTGCTGGCAACTTGAATAGGGAAGGATGACAATGAAGGTGATTGAAGGACTTCACTCGTCGGCTGGACGAGTAAGGTGAGGGCTGGACGAGTTGGATGAAGGCCGAATGGGTTTCCGGATGGCTGGATGGGTTGGGTGAAGACCGGACGGATATCCAGAAGGCCAGAGTCAAGGCAAGGATCGGAGCCAAGACTGCAAGAAGTCAGAATAAATCCGGACGTCAGATGAAGGACAGAGGTCACGTCCGGACGTCGGACGAAGGTAGGTTGTCAAGACGAAGAAGCTGGAAGAGGCGGAAATAAGGAAAGACTACCGGACGAGTTATCCGAAGACAGAGGTAACGTTACAACGTTAAGTCAGGAGTAACGGAAGTTCCGGAGTTCGACCGGAAGTGGGTTTGGTGCGGAGTAAACATTTATAATCAAACTGAGGTACATCCAAGACTGTACTACGTATTTATAATATTTATGGGGCAAGTCCAGATGTGGAGGGAAGTAACTAAAAGACAATAAGATAAGTCGTATAACAATAAAGACAATAAAGGAAAGCATATGGAGCATAGTGCATAAGGACATAGGATGTGATGGTGAGTCGGATGACTTGATGAAAACCATTGGATACGACACCGCGTGGACTTGGTGTCGTGTGGGGAGTCCGAGGAAGTTCCGTGATACTTCTGAGGCCGGAGCCGGAAGACGGAAGACGGAGATCGGAGGACCAGAGGTTCGGATGAAGATCTGGAAGTGCCGTAGAATGCCAGAGGTGTGGCCGGAGGCGGCTGGATGTGGTCAGGAGTGGTCCTGGAGTTGCATGGGCGTAACATACTTAGTCAAGGGGTACTCAGGATTCAAATTTCAGACAGGGGATAGGGGGGGGGTCCCAAGCAAGGCCTTAAAAATATTTTTCAAACTAGGCCAGAACGGTGTTTAAAACACATCTGAACCCATGGAAGGCTCTGTGATATATGTATTTGGTCCCCAAAGGTGTCTAGGAACACCCACTAACCATTGTAGCCTGTGCAGAAATATTTTTGTAATTTGGAGGCCCTCAATGGGGCATCAGACACTGTTGAAATGACATGTTTGAGTTAGTTCATGATCCAAATAGCATGTCCTGCAGCCAATATGCACCCAGAGACTTGTATGCAGAATGTACTTCATGCTGGCCTATTCGGGCGAGAAGAGGCCATCAGGTGGTGATGCACCTGCACATGACCCGGGGCAGCAGTCCAGCGCTACCCATGGGAAATTCCTTCCCTATATAGGGGGGGAGGGGGGACGGGGTCTGACGGAGGGCCTTAAAAATCTTTTCAACCCCCTATCCATTATTTGAATCCCCAGTCGACTAGGGGCCAATCTGGACATGTCTCTGAACGCGTACGCCACGCGTGGCGGAGGATGGTTGGTTTTGTGTTTGATCGGGACCAAACAATAAATATTTGGTCTCCTCCTCCTGCACGTCCAAGTCGCGCGCTATACCATATCTCTGCTAATCACAGTCTGAAGCCGTGATTGTACAATGCTATATAATGAGCGAGAAAAGGACATTGCAGCTTCTGCTGCTGTGACATGGCTTCTCCATTTCAGCCGTATTCACCACATTCGCCACATTCGCAGATGCACAATTGGGCTCAAGGACCAGCCAGTTGTGAATTAATTCAACAGGTATGTATTGCTTTCTGATATTGTTTCGCTCCTCTTCCTAATTATTTTTCTTCGGGTGTGGCAGAAATGCGAAGTCAGCAAGTACAATCTTGGTGCCAGGTGCCTTACCTCCAAGAAAACAAAAGCCACGTACCGGAAATACTTGCACGAAAATCCTGATTTCCAGAAGGAAATTGAAGACAATATTGGGAATGTCCTCAAAATTGACAACGAACTCGTGCAGGCAGCCGAACAAATTGAAGCGGAGGCCGTCACAGCAACTGATTCCAACAATGATCTCTACATTGCCCCGTCAGACAATACCGCCGTCCTGTTACAGCACGTTATTCGGGAATCGCTCAGTCCTGATATTCCTGCTGCTTCCCTGCCTGGAAACAAAACCTTCTGTGTTGCAGCAGATACAGTAGTGGTGGGTGATACAGGGAGCCTTCAAGGTGGTGGTGATACAGAGAATATTTGGGCTTACAGCGACAATGGTTTGCTGTTCCGCGAGGGATTGCTTCCATCGGACATGTAGATAGCTACGTTGATTTTTTGCGATTTTTCAGTCTGTTTTTACACCAGAAAAATGATTATTTAATTCCTCTTTAAAGTTAGCAACAGGCCGCTCGTTACACGTTACTCTCCGGAAATTAGGCAACATTTTGGAGGCCCGTTACGTGTTACTGTTGCTACTATACACGCCGGTACAGTATGCTACAAATAAATTAATATGATCGCAATCAGTAGGGCCTCCACCCGCTACCATGACGGCAACGGCCGTCGAATCAACAGCTGTTTTTCTTGTTTTCAACCATCTGACGGGACGGGACGGGCAATGGGACAGCCATGACGGCCGTAAAAACAGTAACGGGTTGCATCCAAATGTTTCTTGCTATTCAGTCTACATTTCACTCACCCAGGGAAGCATTTTAGCTTGAATATCATTGATTCCATTTTCTCTCACCATCCCTGCACTCACTGACCCTTCCGTAGGACAAACCGCACAAACATTATGGGCTGAACTTTGGCAATCATCTGTGGACTTTGCTGCCGAATATCACGATAGAATGAATTTGACCTCGCTTTTTCAGCCCCAAAAAGTAGCAGTGCATCGAAATTGGTAGATCCGTCAAGCTGGATGAGTCCCTCCACAGAAATAATCACTCAGATTGTTGTTTTGAAAGCTCAGCCAAATGACCCGTTTAAACAGCCGTCACAGCCATTGTTTGACGGGCTGTTGGAAGAGGGAAAAAATTCTCAACGGGACGGGCACGGCACCCATCTGATGGGTGCTGTCAATCTGTCGCGACAGTTACGGGCGGAGGCCCTAGCGATCAGTTCCTGTACCGCAATGTTAAGGAGCATTAATGCTGATGCTCCTAGGCTCCTGTGTGTTATCACCATAGTGTCTGAGGGTTAGGAGGACCGACTGTGTGGGTTTCCTAACCCTTAACATCTTCCCATATCTAAGTCCTTGAAACCTGCAATCAGGTTTCAACCATGAGAAGGTCCCGTGGTCGCGTCATGAGAGTCCCGTGATGCAGACGCGGAAAAGTTGGAACCCGGGCGATTCATGACACTATCACTAAATTGCAAAAATATTTCTGTGCTGTGTACCAGGGCTAGTGTGGGTATCTAGACACTTCTGGGGACTAAATATATGTCCTACAGGGCCTTTCATAAGCCCAAATGTGCTTTAAACATCACTCTGGCTTAGTTTGAAATATACTATGAAAAGATTTTTAAGACCTTGCTGGGGACCCCCCACCCCCTGTCCAATATTTGAATCCCAAGTGGTCCTTGACCTAAACTGCCTAAAAACGAGGTACCCAATCACAATGTGGACTGTTATCACCAGGCCAAATATTCTGATCGGACCTCTTGCAGCATAAGCCGCTTATATGACATGCCAAACATTGCATGAGAATTTTTTTTTTGGGAGGTGAAATTTTTTTTGGCCAAGTCTCAGATCACCTTTATACTACATACCTACATACTAGAGGAGTACAGTATGCTCAATCTCACAGGAATTGAGTGTCAAGTGCGTGGATCGGGCTCAGAAAGCAACTCCGGCTGACCTTACACAGCCACTCGGCCCTGTCCCGAGAGATTAACGTTACGGTTTGGCTGACGGTCCAAAATCATTGGTCCTTCTTTACAGTGCTATATAATGAGTGGGGAAAGGGCACTGTAGCTTCTGCTGCTTTGACATGGCTTCTCCATTTCAGCCATATTCGCCGCATTTGCAGATGCAGCGACCGTCGAGCGATTCTTGGGGCGACGCACCACAGATGCACGTGTTGCCGAGCTCGGAAGTCACGTGTGGACCCGGGTACCCAGACGCTCATTTCTTTCCTTCCTCCGTTAGCGCACCCACTTTCCCCCCGACATATCCTCAATGGACACCAACGGACGACTCCATGTACCATTCTCCCCACACCGCCGTCGTCTCCCCTCCCCACGCGGCCGGTTTCGGATCGCCATCGATCCCGCCACCCATGCAATCTCACGACCCCCATCACCCTACTTACTCTCCACTAGCTTACGCTCTGCCAGAGTGGTTTAGTTCCTCGAGGCACAACACGGTTCCGGGAATCTCAGTGTCTTCGCCAGTCCCGCAAACCGACAGCAGTGGCTTCATTTACCCTCCTCCCGGCGAATACCTCGCACTGTCAAACGGTGATCGCGGCAGTATCGTCTCCCCCAACTCCCGTCGGAAGCGCCGGAACCGGCGCCGCAACAAGGACCACGTTGCATCAGAGGGGCCACCGAGAGGAAAGGACAACTTTAAGCGCACCCAGCCCAATGTCAAAACCGCTAAGGTGGATATTTTCCTTGAAATGATTGTGCATGCGACTAAACGTGCCTGCAGCCGGTCAAGCGTGCCATAGATGCCAAGCGTGGCTTGCATCTTGGCGGAACGGGCACCCCCGGCCGCACCGGAGGCTGGAACGTTGGGACTAGCACGGCAGGCACCACTCGCACTGGTGAACCCCCAGTCAACGTGGAAATCAGGGATGTGTCGGGTAAGTAAGCACCTGCAGTTCGAGTACATCTTCCCTCACATCGCGTATACGTAGGCCTACCAGGTCCTGGTTCTGCCAACGGTCCATTTTATAATTTCCGTGCAGACGGGCCCCGCTTGGACGGCAACGTGAAATGCGGAAATGTTTATGGTAATGAAGCATCTGGATTTCGAGTCGATTCTTTGCTCACAACGCGTAACTTAGGCGGAACGGGCGGCTACGCTACAGCAGGCGGGAAGGGTGGGCCAAGCACGGGTCCATTTTTAAACTTTGACGGTGGCAGTCCAACATTCAACGTGAACATTCAGTACTGAAATTTTTTAATCCGGTAAAGCGCTTGCCATTTCTAGTCGAATCTTTGCTTACGTCGTAGAAGGGCAGTACCAGGGGCAACTCCCATTTTTTCGTCTTTGCGCTTGCGCCCCTTTTTTGAGTTTGTGCTTATTCGCGTTGTACGGGCGACACACGCATCATTTTAACCCGGAGGGCATGGCACAAAGGAAAAACCGCGGTACTATCATATCACGTATGTGTACACACTGCGATTGTGTAATCGCCAATGGATTCTTCTTTCGTTGATGGCGAGAACTTGGAAGCGGGGTCTCTGAGAGTCGTATTCCTGGGCTACAGGAAGTTCTGATCAAGCTGAGGTCGAGGTATTTGACCGTCGCGAGTACGAGAGACCAGAACAAGGAAATGTTCTCGGTATACATTCCCGTTGCTTCCGCAAAAAGCGACATGCCATTTCCCCAGCAAACACGCTTCCACCACGATGCCAACTTGATCTTTCTATATAAATGGATTACTGGCATCCTCCCACCTCATGACTTCGCTTATACCCATTTACGCCCCAACAAGCGAGTGCTTCGCGGAACGCGGCAGCACCAATCCTCGTAATCGACGCCGTGAACGGCGTCGCCGCAAAAACGACTCTCCTTCCCACATTGCATACCTGAACCCACCAAACGGCAAGGATAAGCTCAAGCGCACCCAAACCAATAGCGATGATAGGGTCGGTGTTTCGCTTGAGAGTATCGCACACATCCAATTAACACGCACGCAGCTAGCTAAGCGCGCAAAGGCGGGGCCATCGTTTCTGGATGACCGCCCTGCAGTCCGGCGATCAGCGCAAAAAAAGGTGCTGGTGACACGTCGTCTGGTAATCAAAAAATCTATAACTATCCGTTCCGTTCCTGACTCCTCGTAGGTGGAAGGGGTGCCGTCCCGGGGACTAGAGGTGCGGTAGGCAGCAAAAATGGGACCGACGCGGGTCCAATGCCAGGCGATGGTCAATCCCAATCTGACGCGAACACCAACCTGGGGAATATTTTTGGTAAATAAGCATCCGAATTTCAAGTGCGATTTGACACCCGCAGGCGGAACTGGTGGTGCCGGTGGGATTGGGGGCATAACTGGCGGGAACGGTGGACCTGGCACGGGTCCACTTTTTCATTTTCACTGTGCTGAAAATCTTGGGCCCCAGTGCGGAATGGACGCCCGCGTGGAAATCAGGCATGTTTCCGGTAAACAAGCATATGGAATTTGGACTCGATTATTTGTTCACATGTTGTAGGCGGAACGGGCGGTCCAGCCAGAGCAGGCGGAAAGGGAGGGCCTGCCACGGGTCCATTTTTGAATTTCCACCACGGCAGTCCAACGTTCAATGTGAACATTCAGTACTAGCCGCAAATGGTGGAAATTTTAAAGTGTTTCCAGTAAATTATGTGCGATTTCTAGTCGAATTGCTTACATCTCTTAAGGCGACTGCTCCGCTTTTGCTCGCCCTTATTGACGTGTTACACACTGCATGCGGATTCGTTTTATATGTCTGGGCAGTTTCATCTTACGACGACGAGGAGAGTCAACTCATATGAAGTAAGTATGTGGGAACATATCCGGCGATTCTTAACCGACCTCTCGGACCGCGACCAGGGGGCTCGCTTTCTTGCCATTTGGAGACTATAGATCATGCCAAAAGCGGCCAACTCAACGCTCGCTGCCAAAAGGAGATGCCATATCTCAAACTGATTCCTTATTCGATATCTGCTGACGCCAGCAAACAACGACACACTCGTTGCTTTTTGCTTCACGGCTCTCAACCGAGACACGTCGTCTTGTCGTAGGGCCGTCCAGCACTATTCTTCTTCGTGAAAACAGCCCTAGCTAGGTCATAAGAAAGCTACGACCGTTACCAACTCAACGAGTTGTTCCTTTCTTCAAAAAATTCTCAGAAATGGAAGGCCCAGCAGAATGAAAAGAGCATGCTAGCACATCTCGCCTATCACGGATTGAGACCAATCCTTGCCTCACCCGGGTCCCGAGGAACGTCGTCGTGTGTACAGCGCCAGTCGGTCGTGTTGCGCGAGGAACGAGACCGTCACTAACACACTAGTCGGAGTTTGAATTCACCTCGAGCAGCTTCCATCCATTGGCAACAGCCCGAAGGCGCAAGAACTTTGAAGAGAAGCATTTCCCCGGCGAATTACTCATGAATGGCTCTTTCATTCCACTCCACTCCATCCCCACGTTCGAGGAACCTCTGCGCTTGCCTTCTAGACACGTTCTAACACATTCGAGAATATAGCTTATTCGATGGCAACCACTGATATCTTGAACAGACGCTATAACAAATTTAATGAGCTCGTACCTTGCAAAGGCATTTGACAAAAGGCACCTCGTTTTTTTTATGACCTCGAGAAAGCCCTTCTCCGGTAAAAGTTATTTAGTGGATCAAAGCTTCGATTCGAAAGCATTCGGGATGAGAACCGATTCTCAGTTGATGCCGTTCAACCTCCGTTCGTCATCCAACTTCCGTTTATTCTTCTATGGCGTGAAATCTTGGACCTATCCTGTCGAGAAAGGTATAAAAGGCCTTCGATCCTAGGGCACACTCCTCAGCAGCCCACCAAGTTCGCTACAGGCTCTAAACCACACTTGATCGATGTCCGCTGTCAGCTCTTTCAGCACCGTGCAAGTTCGTTCTTGGGACCAACCCACGCTAAGACGTCAGGTCTGGTCCATTTGCCAGGGACCTACCTAAACTCTCAGTCGGCTTCAAGGGCCTCGACATCGCAGCTGGCGCCAGTGTTCGCGCCGTATGCTACACCACCGACATCGACAACCGCAGGTACACTGCACGTGTCGATACCTGGGATGATACTCCGCTGGCATCGATACTCTCGTCTTGAAACCCGCCGATCTCGACATTCTGTGCAGCGAGTTTAGCACTCTGGATGACCACTCCTGGGAGAACCCCCGGCTCCAGACTAAGCGTCGCATCGACTTCGAACGTCCCTTCGTCACTCCTCCCAAGGTAGTCGTTTACCTCAAGGGGATTGATGCCGGCAACGGTTCCAGCGTCAGTGTCTGCACCTATGTGACCAACATCGACGTCGAGGGCTTCACCATGCACATTGACACATGGGTGACACTAAGCTCTACTCAGGCATTGCTGGCTGGGTTGCTTACCCCGAGGACAAGCATTATATCGCTAGCGGCACCGCTACCACGTGCGACGTCCGCTCCTGGGACCAGCCCCAGCCTCTAAAATAGCAGCAGTGCCAACTTCAATTTGAGGCACTGGCTTCTGGAAGGATCCTCAGGTTTTCGTCGCTCTTAACTCTATCGATAAAGGTACTCACTAACCCTTAGGTTTTCGTCGCTCTCAACTCTGTCAATATTTCCTTTTCCACCAACTTCAAGATCAACGCTTTTGAAAGCAACGTTTCCACCACAGGGTTCACCCGGCACCTCGACAGCTGGGCTGATATGATTTTGTACTCTGCGGGCATTTCCTACATTGCCTTGAACTAGGGTTACCGTTTCTGCAATGGTTGACCAAATAAGCGCAACGCAACAACTGCCGATAACCCAATTGGGAAGGACTCAAGGACTTGGACACCAGACTGCGAAAAGGAAATTGAACTAGACCGGAAAAATTTGAAGTTGTCTCACCTGCGGCAGCACTTGCATTGCCTTGTTCAGAAAGTAAACAATAAAAATTCCAGCGATCTGTTCGTTATTCCTACTACACGCTTTGAGTATGTGCATGGCCCTGGAATATGGGAGACTCGGACCTTCGAGATCGACGTTCCAGTCGAATTTTAATTCTCAGGGTTCGATGTAGCGTGCCAAAGTCACCAGACGTCCAATATCGGTGTTCGCACAACAGACTCATGCGCCTCACCGCGCAGTCTTCCTTTTGCTGGAGCGGATATGTCGATGCTGGACTACCAAACGTATCGTTGGTCGGAGGAAGGGTTGATGTGCCGACCTCAGCAAGTGTGCAAACGCGCTGCGCAAGTCGCAAGTAAAATTCTCGCCGGAACTGGAGCCTGGCGAGGAGAACGCTCTCAGAGCTCACAGCATACCACGGTGAGGCAGACGGAGTGGCAGCTAGCTAGATTAGATCCATCTGCAAGTAACCCCCCTTCGGGGATGAAGTTGATGATACAGATAAAATATATTGGCGCATATAAATTGAATTTACATCTCCCCACATTCTAAGCAAATCACGCATGAGTTCACTTCTCAACGAGAGGAAGAGCGCGCGCACGCACCAGTTATCTTCACAACGAGCTTGGGGCGGTTGTTCGGGCCCGTCTGGACGGCCTCGATCTTGCGCAGGGTGAGCATGCCGTCGATGACCTTGCCGAAGACGACATGCTTCCCGTCGAGGAACTCGCATTTAGCGGTCGTTATGAAGAACTGGCGCGAGTGTCAATTAATCACTAGCGCTGTGCAAAACAAAGGGCGCACCTGGCACCCGTTGGTGTTTGGGCCCGAGTTTGCCTGCGTGTCAGAGTCAGATGTAAGCGTGTGAGTGCGCATCGTAAACGCGCACCATAGACAGTAGCCCGGGACCGGTGTGCTTTTCTTGAAAGTTCTCGTCCTGCGAGTCACAGTCAACGTCGGATGAAACTCCGTAGACCAAAGTACGCACAGGGAACTTGTCCCCGTATATCGAAAAGCTGCCCGTGCCATCTGCCTTGAGGAAATCACCACCTGGATGTACATGAGTCGCGCGCAACCAACTTGAGTCGAGACGAGACGCGCCTTGGCACATGAAATTTGGAACTCTGGGGTTTGTTCAGCATTGAAGGAAGCAGGACGACTCGGAGGAGGCGTGGCACTGACACTCTAGATTGCATAGACCTCAGCAGAGCAATCCCCATGGCACGCGCCCAACGTTGGCGCACCTATGAAACGTTGCGTTCTTGTAGCCCTGCGGTCGTGAATTGACGCTGAAAATCGTCAGAACCGTCTCCACGTCCGCTGTGGTGCACGGCGCACCGATATTCGCCGGTACAGAGCTGACGGAAGTTTTCCGCCGTTCTGTGGATTTGGACGAAAAAGTCAGCGGTAAAAAGAGGAATTCCAGCACACGGACTTGGGGACAATGTCGCTGAAAAGCTCCATCTTGAGGCGCCCAGCTGGGGTCTCTCCAATGTTGATATCCATAAAGACAATGGGTCGCGTCGAGGACATGGTGGTTCGAAGCAAGGAGTCGCGTACACAAGCACAAACGGCCTTTGCTTTCTACACCCATCTGCGTCTGGCTCTATAACCTGTTACAAAAATCTACCCTGAACCTTTGCCTGGCTTCTCATGCCTTGAACAATATTCTGGCACCACTTGGGGCCGGGTACTTGGAGCAAATCTATTCACTCAAGGGTCCTACGATTCGTCGCACTATGCCAAACATGGATGGCATGATGAACAGAAACGAGATGGGCCACCAACGCCACCAAATGGAAGTGGGATTGCACAAAACCTGAACGAGAGCAACCGGCGCAAAAATCCCTGTCGGTGATTTGGCGTTCCCCGACTTCGGGCATCCAGTCGCGCCCGATCACCGTGACCCTAGTCGGCCATAGTCAGCTGAAGTCAGCCGTACCAGGTTAGAGTGCTCTCACGTTATGCCATGTGAAAAATAATTGAAGGACGGTCTACTTAAGGCGACCCATGTGAATGGACATTCCGCACTCTCTTTCCTTCCTTTTACCACCCCAAACTCTGGAAATCATGGCCTTTGGAAAATCCCTCATGGATTATCCTCAAAACTCCTCGATATCGTGAGGATACATCCCGCATACATATAATAATACGCTTCCTGATGACCCGGCGCGATAGCTTTCCCATTATCGTCCTGGCCTGTTACCTCTCTGCCATCCCGCTCCTGCGGTTCCTCTCGTCGCCCACCGGCTTTGGAGGACGAATTCTCACCCCGCTTCTTTCGAGCGCGCTGAAGAAAGTGTCCAACGGCGCGTCGAGCGTCGAAAGCAGCCCGCAAAAGGCTGTGGCGCTCCTCACTCTGTTCTACGTCTTCGTTATCTTCATTTTGAGCGCAATCATGTCCGCAGAAGCGCAACTGCTGGGAAACAAGACCGGGTACAAGAACAAAGGTGCGTCGGTTCCCAAGTTTCTTGTGCTTGATGTGTAGCTGACAGTATTCAGAACCGCGCCTCAACAAGCGCAACGTAACGACCGGACTCCCGCACCGGATGATTTCGACGCATGAGGCGTTATACGACATTTTCCCTGGTATGTATCCCTTCGCTTTGGTATTTCCTTGTTTTGAATCTCTGCTAGCCTACGCCGTCGCCGTCGCTCTCTTTGTCTCCACCTCCACTGGGCCATTAACCTTCTCGACATCCGCATCAACCGCACTGAACGCGCTCGTCTTGCACGTCGTCCTCAAGCTCTTTGTTTTTACGCCCTCATATCTACTCGACGTTGACCCTGTGAGGACGTACAGTCACATGTGCTCCGTGGCTGCGATTCTGGTGGCAATCTGGGGCGTCGTGGTGGGGTAATTGTGGGGCCTATATGGAAATATTTAATCAATAACTAATTAAATTGCGTTTGAGCAACATAGAGGAGCAATTATACACACATAATGCGCACCAATCTCTAAAAGAGCCGCTTTGTTCACCTCTTGCTTAATAGTCAGTTGGGTGGTGAAGCATGCCCTACAACATCTGTTCAACCGCCAACTCGGACGCCCGGTCCTCAGCTTCGCCAGAACGTCGATCGTTTGGATAAGTAAATTATGGGTTTTTTCGACACCGAGGGGCTTCGACTCCATCGCATTTCCTTTTCCGGGTCCCTGGCGGTTACTTGTTTACGCATGTATATATTCTGATCATCTCCATCAACGAGCCACTTGGTTTTACCATCCATGTCTGCGCAGCTCCGGAGACGTCTCGTAGCCCTCGACGCGGAGATTCTCCAGCAAAGACGCCTTTTGCGCGATCTACAGAAAGCTCGGTCATATGTGGAGCGCGAACTTCACGCGACTGCCACATTTCCAGTCTGGAAACTACCTACCGAAATCATAGCCGAAATTTTTCGGTCTTGCCATTTCCTTTTCGACCCACCATGCATCCCACATTGTAAAACCTCCGCACCTATCATCTTTGCCAGCGTTTGTCGCGCGTGGAGAGATATCGCCCTTGCCACTCCCATCCTGTGGTCAACATTGCATGTTCGGTTCAATGAATTTGCCCCAGAGACTGTGTCGCAACCGGGATTAATCGAGGGCCTCATCGACCGGTGGTTGACTCGTGCAGGGAACCGTCCTTTGTCGCTCGACCTACGTTCATGGTCCCGATGGAGAATGATAATCGCCGAGAGAAGTTTTCGCTCACTCGTTTGCGGGATCTCATTCATCGTTGGTCCCGTCGAATACAATATATTCGCCTGGACGCGCGCGACATCCGTCCGCTGGAACTGGACGTGGCGGAATTTCCACAGCTTCGGAGCGCCAGCTTTGGATACGACGACGACACCCGGGCCATCACCCTATTCGCTAATGCGCCCTGCTTCCACGCCCTAGATCTACAATTTGAGGGCTTCAGGCGCAGCAGACTCGCACTTCCCTGGTTGCAACTGACGAAATTCGAGGGAGCCCTATGGTTGGAATTATTCACCCTGGCCCCAAACCTCAGCGAAGTGACATGCACATACGATCCTAATCCTGGCGATGTCGTCGCGATAACTCATCGCAATTTAAGATCCCTCACCATCCGGTCCAGTGCTGATATTCTCCGACACCTCATTCTTCCCGCTCTGGGACATCTGGCTGTCGCGGAGGTCAGAGAAGAGGTTGAGTTACTGAAGTCATTTCTCACACGGTCTTCGCCGCCCTTGGTGTCCCTGGCTGTCACACAGCCAGTTTTATATCCAGGATTTGCGTCGATGCATGGCTCTTCTTCCCGGCACTCTTGAGCGCTTGGAGTTCGTCGATGTCGGCATTTCCCAAAATCAATTCCATGATCATGGGAGTATATCCTCCATTTTTCCGTTCCTCGGACAGGACTCTTTCTCCAACCTTCATACTCTCAGTTTCAAAGAACTGTTCCAGTCTTTCAACCTATATGACTTGGTCCACTTCTTGAATTCGCGATCCGATGGTACCCTACATACATTCAGGGCATCTGGACGTTTTTTTGCAAACGTCATCCAGTCGGCTGCCGCTCCTCCGCCGGCGAGTAGCCAATGGGGCTTGTACTCAGACACAATCAGCGCCCACCTTTTGCGTTTGGCACGGGCGGGAATGGACATATACTCGGGCACCGAAGACAAGAACTACGCTTTGATTGCCAGGTATGTTTTGCGACGTTCAATTCAGGCCGCAATCTTATTTTTCTTCAGTGATACTGCCCTCCTCGAATATTGAGCCGGCAGAAGCGTTGCCCGTAATGCACCCCAGACCGTTGGCAATGCCTGCGCCGTCGAATAGTTCCAGCTTCTTTGTACAGTAGGCACTGCAGGCCGAGTTTTGAGCTTGTTGGGATGTAAGAATGGGAATTAAGCTGCCCGCAAAGGTCCCAAAATTTTTCTTTTGACACCGCCTATAGTCGATGTTAGAGTCTATTCCCAAAAGTTGCCGATAGCGATTGGAATTGTTCGGACCTCAAAGCCGAAATACCTCATGTCACTAGTGCCCACCAGCGACGAAAGCCAGGGAGAGCACGTCCAAGCAGAAGACACCCCTTTGCTGGCTCAAAATGAAGGCCAACTCGACAGTATCGGCGTGAGATATCTCTTAATCCAGCACTTTTCAAGGTCTCTTCTTCACCTCGGGATACTATTCTGTCGTCTGATATTCTTTTCTCCCACTTTCCTTGCCCTTCCTCTTCTCGCCATTGCCATCTACTCCTTCGCCTCGCTGCAGCGCCTGGGGCGATAGAACTGCGGAATTCGCATTATACTTGTATCTGATAGGGTATTTCAAACAAACTCTGCTGCCTTCGTCGATCTTTGGGTTTGCCATGACATGTTAGAGCATTCAACCACGAAAACTGGAGAACTCCCACTGATTCCCCAACATTCAGTAACAGGCATCCTGTTCTCGCACTGGGCTGGATCAGTCGTCGACAAAATGCCTAAACTTTCCGTCGTGCGGTGGTCCATCCTTTGGCAAAAACTTTCGGCCCTGAGTGCGTATATCTGTGTCGCCGGACTCCAGTCAATCACCTCCCGCTTTTCTTTCCCATCCTTGTGTTTGTTCTCTCTCCTTGTCTTTGCTGGTTGCGCACTTCAGCTTTCCAACACATGCATCTCAATTGCCGTGGAAAGAGACTGGACCGCCTGCATCTCCAGCGGGTCCTCTCTCAGATTAGGAAAGCTCAACACATATCTACGCCAGATTAACCTCCTCTGCAAACTGCTGGCACCGTTATTTGTTTCGTTCCTCACGGTCGCATGCGACGGCGACCACCCATCCGTCTCCATTGCTGTTTTGGTGGGGATCTCGGCACTCACGATGGCGTTCGAGCTATACTGGATCCAGATCGTATATAACCGATTTCCGAGCCTCATGGCTGAGCAACGGCGAAAGGATGACCAAAGACGTGCGCCTCTGCTCTCGCCCATCACCCACGCCGAACCTGCTTCGGGCAGTTCAAATATTCTTCAGCGCGCCGTGAATCTCAAGGACTGGGAAGAGTTTGTGCGCCTCCCAGTTTTCCTGTCATCCTTCTCTATTTCCCTCTTGTACCTCACCGTACTCTCGTCAGTATTTCGAAACTACCATACTCTTTCTTTCTGACCCATCGTAGATTTGAGGGCACGATGCTTGGGTACCTCAAGACGCTTGACTTTCGCGACGATTTCTTGGCGGAGATGCGTGGGCTTTGCGTCATCACGGGCCTCATCGGCACCCTCGTCACTGTCCCGCTTGAGAACAAGCTTGGCTCCGCACGGGCGGGAAGCTGGAGTATTTGGTATGTCTTGTCCTTGGGCTATCTTTCTGTGTAGCTCATCGCGCAGGTCCATTGTCGTCTGTCTTCTCCCCGTCATGGCCTCTTTCTATGTCTTCGGCCCACGAAACACCATCGGCACTGTCCTTCTTTTTGGCGGTGCGCATTGCATTCTTTTTTCGTAAGCTTTGTATTCTTATCTTCAGTCACAGGCATGGCGCTCTCGCGAATCGGGCTCTGGTCGTTCGACCTAATCCAGACAAAACAGCTGCAAGACGCGCTCTCCACCCACGCGCGTCGCAACACACTCACCGCGCTGCAGTTCACAATGCAGAACGTCGCGGATCTCCTCAAGTGCGTGCACCTTTCAGATTACTGGTCGTACTTAAGTCCGTGGCATCGCGACAGATACGTGCTGACGATGATCCTGTCGCGGCCTGCGCAGTTCCGTTGGGCAGGACTCGTTTCATTCTTGAGTGTTTCCTCGGGAGCGATGGTATACATGGTGTATCTGAAGAAGGAGCGCGGACACATATTCCATTCACCGCTTGACTTGATTCGGAAGATACTATAAACCACCTCATCTACTATCGCCTTTCATCTGGCAAAATACAGACGTACGGCCCGATTAATAGTTATGCAAGATCCGTCTCTCGAATCCAATTATCAAGAAAAAACATGAGATCACCCCTTGACACTATGCCGTAGCATACCGGGCTGAAACGTAGTTCTCTTCGGCAGTCCCAAGGTGTGTATGTCCATGCCCGAATGTACTAATCGGGAGAGGTGATTGCTAATCGTATCGAGAGTTTTGCGGGCACCCGGAGGACCGACCCATGTAATGCCGTCGAGAAAAGGATTGGACTGCCAGACGACTCTGACTGTGCCCAGTTGATCGGGCCGTCCATACAAGGAGCAAACCAAGAACTGGAGATCCAAGAGACCTCGTACTTGCGTGAAACTGAGGGTTCGAATGATAGGGAGAGAAAACTCGGGAAAGGCACCGGAATATCTGAGAAATCCAAAAACCTGGTACATGGCGTCGTCGGAGACATGCTGCATCTCCAGGCTCTCGAGGGTGCGCGCCACCAGAGGCATGTAAAACCGCCAGTAGTCGAAGCAGGAGTCCCCCCCCCGCCGAGACAGTGAAGCTAAGGGTGGTGAAGACCTCGCAAAAAATGACTCGAGTAAGTCATGGTTATCCATCATGGAGATGTCGAGTGATTGCAGAGCTGGAAGAGTGAGATATCGTAGGATATCACCATTTGCGTGGTTGAGAGTGAAGGATTTCAAACTGCTATCCCATCTCCCGGCTCAAGTGAGCAAGTTATTTCGGTGAGGTTTGGTGCCAGGGTGAATAGTTCCAAGTCTCCAAGGTTTCCCTCGAATTTCGTCAGCTGCAACCACGCAAACGAGAATCTGCTCGGTATGAACTCGTCAAAGCGGAGATAGAGATGGTGGAGGCGGGCCGCATTGCCGAAGACGACGATGGGGGTGAGATCTGGCTGGGCGTCACATTTAAGTGCGGCGCATGGGAGTAGTGGAAATGGCGCTGAGTCCAGTCTCAACGGGCGGATATCGGCTGCTCCTATATCTAGCCACAGATATTGTACCCTGTGGGCCCAACGATGAAGGATCTCTCGCAAACGACCAAGCGGAAAGGGTTCGCCTCCGAGTCCGCTTAGATCAAAATCCAGCGAAAGAGGGCAGTTCCCTGCACGGGTCAACCATCGGTTAATGGTGCCCTCAAGGAAACCCGATTCAGCATCGAAGCTGGTGCCAATTTCGTCAAACCTAAGCTCCAGTTTAGACCAGAGTAAGGGAGTGGTGAGGGCGATGTCTCTCCACTCGCGACAAACCGCGCTAAGAACCATCGGTGCTGATTTTTTGCAATTAAGGATGGATAAATGGATCAGAAAGCGGAAGGCAGCCCAGAAAGATTTCTGCGGTGATCTCGGTAGGCAGCGTCAAGACCGGATACGTCGCGGTCGCGTTAAGTATTCGTTCTACATCTGAGCGACTCTGTTGGAGCTCGCGTAACACCCGTCTCTGTTTGGCGATTTGTGCGTCAATCTCCGCGAGACGTCTCCGGAGGCGTGCCGCAGTCATCTTGAATAAAGGCAAACGTTGTGTGGTTGTTGGAAGAAATTAGCGGGTGATCGATACACGTGTAGACAAACAACCGCCAGTAACCAGATTAGGAAGGCCACAATCCAACTTTTCGGACACACCAAATACATCGTCGTAGTTTTTGGTGGCTCACGTCGTCTTAGCGTGAATGAATAAAGAATCAAACTAGTGACCTCCCTTGAACCGGAATTCTTGAGCTCATTTGACCGCAGTGATTTGTTGTTCCGATAAGCACCAGTGAATTGCAAATTGTATTGCACGTGTGACGCATCGAAACAGAAACAAAACAGACACATAAACCGTGCAAACCCGAGGGAAACCGACTACATTCCCCGAACGGGGAATTGGGTGCGGAAAAGCAACATGAGTATGGCGCATGGGAGCTTCCGTTCCAGAAAGCACTATGAGCGCTGGCTAAATCGTGCCAGGCTCCGGGAACCATCCGTACTCTGCGAAATTCACCTTCCGCTCGCCAGCTGTAGTCACAGTGACCTCCACACCCTCTGCCTCAAGGGCTTCGCCTTGGTGCTGGGCACCGTCGGTTCCTGGGCCCCTGGACGAGATCGCGCCTGATGAGGAGACAACGCGGTACCATGGAACTGGTGGAGTTGTATCAGGCGACAAGAATTTAAGTGCTCGAATGTGTAGGTTAGGACGCGTAGAGTACGTGCAGTCTGAGGCTTACCCTGTCCGACGTGTCGCGAATGGTTCGGCATCCCGATTAGCTTCGCGATATGACCTTAATTAACGCGACGCGATGAATGCGAGTGGCGTACACATCCAGTAGTCGTACCGTAGCTAGTGACTTTTTGGTTGGGGATCAGGCGAACGGTATCATACACCTTCAATGGTAGTCCGTGAAAAATCGGCACCACAGGAAGGCTGGAGAAACCTACGGCTGCGTGGAATTCCGCACTGTCCATTTTCGAAAAGCGCCGGAAAACAGGTATCTGTACGAAGGGTAACCTCAGTACTCGAGATGAGGCTCAGGAATACAAGGTCCAAAGTTCTTGCGAGGGAACGGGTTGAGAGTCAGAAGCCTGAGCCGAACCGGCAAAACCCGATGCGGATCATTTGCTTCGGAATAATACTAATTGCTTTTGTCCTCAGCTTTCTTTAAATTTTCGTTCGGAGGCTCTTGCTAACCTCATCTTCACTTGTGTGTTCCCATTTGAACGCCAGTACACCAGGGGCGAATCTGCTGGCTGTTGCTATTGAAAAACATCACAAACACGCTCTGTAGCACTGCTCAATTGAGAATTATCCCTCGGAAGACTGTGCTTTCTACGGTCGTTCAAGAGCTGCTGCACTTCGTCTAGCTTTTCCTCACAAAGGGGACGGAAGTCTGTCCGAACTGGAGGCAGACAAGATAAAAAATGACGTCTCACAAAGCCAAAGCGCCTTTGCTGGGGCGGTCGCTGGCGTAGTATCACGGTAAATCGACTATCTCTCTCGACATATCCACCTAACGGCGTCGTAGTTTTATTGTCGCACCTCTTGATGTGATAAAAATCCGACTCCAGCTCCAATCCCGCGCTCACACACCGACAATGCACGGCACCCTGCGCACCTTTACCACTCTGGTCCAGCGGGAGGGCATTCGTGCCCTCTGGAAGGGCAATATACCTGCCTCTGTACTCTACCCACTCTACGGCAGCGTCCAGTTTGCGACCTATCGTCGCCTTACGCGCTTTCTGCAAGACCTGCCTAAACCGCCGGGAGAACGCGCTATCAATTTTGTCGCGGGCGGCGTGGCAGGAGCAGCTGCAACCACCACCACCTACCCACTCGACCTCCTCCGCACGCGACTTGCCGCTGCATATCACCAGGCCCCTACGGGTGGCTCGCACCGCCCGCCCCGTGCGCTATCCGCCGCCCTCCGCGCTCTCTACGCCGAGCACCGCCAGCAGCCGTTCCGGCCGTACTTCCGCGGTCTCCCTGCAGCGCTTGCTGGCATCGTACCGTACATGGGGCTCTTCTTCCTCCTGTACGAGGGCCTCCGAGCACGACTAGCTACACTGCTCTCACCACAATACGCGGGATGGGCCAGCACACTCGGTGCCCCGGACGCGCTCGCCGGCACCATAGCGGGCGTCGCCTCCAAGACCGCAGTATTTCCGCTCGATACGGTCCGCAAGCGCATGCAGGTCCAGGGCCAGGGCGCGACTGCCGCCGGCGCGTTCCCACTGCATACGGGCGGCGTTCTGAAGACGTTGCGTGAGGTCGTCGCGCGGGATGGCGTGCGGGGGCTTTACAGAGGGTTGGGCGTCGGCCTGATTAAGGCTGCTCCAGCGGGTGCGACTACTGTGTGGGCGTATGAAAGGTGCCTATACATTTTGCGGAGGATTGAGGAGGTTTCCGGGGACCGATAGAGCACGTACACACTTGCTGACTCTGGTTCCGGTCATTTTCTTCAACTGCCACCACGTATCGAGATGGGTCCATTCTCTCTTGTCTTGACAAACAAGCCAAGGGCACTCGGCGCAATCCGAATACGCCATGCGCCATCCTACGACTAGATTTTGGTTGCTTCCGACACAGAATCCCGTTACCACTCGCCCTTTCGTCAATATAACTATAATAGCTGTAGGGACACCCTGATTCCAGAAACACGAGACATTTCAGCTGCTTCTTTCTGCCTAGTTTTCTCTCATCAAAAGCCGGATTGCCGCTCACCGCTTGACATCGCTGGCCCTCGAAGTTTAACACATGTGCTCGAGGCTGGAAGAAACTGATTGGCCAAAACGGCTCCGGACATATGATAAAATAGGAAGGATAAAGCGTTATGAACGAAGGATTATGTTTCTCTCCCGACTCAGCGTCATGTGGGCGAACCTTCCGCTCTTGGTGCTTGTTTTCACGCTTGTCTTGAAAAACCTATTATCGTCTACCGCCGCGGCGAATTACCCTGCCCTTCTCCTGGGCGAAGCACACATAGTTCAGTCTTTGGGTTTTTACAAGACGTGCGCGAGGAGATCGGACAGCTGGAGGAGGACATGGCCGGCTTGTGCATGACGAATGGACGGGTCAAATTCTTTTGGGAGAGGATTCGTGCCGTCCTCGAAAAAAAGCTGCTAGCACTGCTCGGTGGTACTTCCCCTCCATGCACTTCAGTAGTCCAACCTTGAAAGTTTGAGATGTCCGATTTACCTGTTTGCAGGCACGGTTCGCTTTTCCTCAAGAAACCGATATCAGACAATGAATTATTACCCATCCCTAGATGCTCTGATACACCAGAAAGAAAGATTTTACACAAGTTGAATAGTCCACGAGTAAGTGGTACAAGGAGTGAGGTTATTTGATTGTCCATGCATGCGTTAAACTAAACATCAATCGTGTGCAGTGGAGGCTCCCAGTCATCCCTAAAGCTGCGTTTCAGCAAGTCTTTCATGGAACAAACCCGTGTCACGCGGCAGTCCGACTCTTGCCGTGCGCTGCTTCCCCAAATCTTGCGCATCGCCTGACGCTCGGAGTTGAAGAGATCCATGATGCCCAACAAGTAATCCTCATCTTCGCCATAAGAAATTGATATGCGGAGAGTGTTCAGAGATGGGATTTGAAAACGGTGGCCGGTGGGAACGATCCAGGTTATATCGAGGTACAAATGGACCAACGAGATACACTGCTCCGTGACCGCGGAGAGAATAGGAGTAGCATCTTCATCTGCGGAGTCGCGGCCGTGCCAAAACTCCAGGTGTGTCAGAAGGACCGCCCACGGAGGCACCGGTAAATGGGGTTTAAAGCCATCCATTTTGAGAACAGTCAGCTTCGGGGCCCCGGCCAAGAATGTCTAGATGGACTAACACGAAGGACGGTACAAGTCATCCTTGACAATCTCGAGATGTCGCAATTTGGGAGCTGCTATATCACGAAACGCGGCCAGCAGTCCCATTGAATCAGTATCGAGTACGATGCTTAATCGCGATGTTCGACTGATATGCGGGACAATCTGGGTGAGCCGCTCGTCAAAGCGCGTGTCGGTGAGCGTTGAATGCCACATAGCCACAGATGTGCTCAGCGGCAGGGAGCGCTCCAAGTAGAGTTTAAGGATTTCCACGTAGCCGAAGTCTGTCGCGACCTGTGTCCATAGCGCGCGCGCGCCAATAATGATGTCACGGAAGTGACGCAAAACTTGGGAAAACGTCCATTCCGCTTTGAACGAGCGACTGTAGTCATGTCCTTCCTGTCCCGCAGCCGCAATGGCTTCAAGGAGTTCGTTTGCAAGAGAAGATATCTGACAGAGCGGCACAGCCACTCAAACTCCTTTCTTCACAATCTCCCAAATCTCTTTTGGCATTTCATTGTTATGGTAGGTAGGTAGGTAGGATTACACGGCACGGTCCCCCTTAGGAACGCCGGGGCCCAGGAAGTAACAGGATGTACAGGCACTAATGTACACCGCGGTCCCTGGACTCCTCCATATCCCCGTAGCCGAGCTCACGGTCGCAATCTTTCAACTCGCCGCGGTAGAACTAAAGGAAACACAGAGAAGTGAGTTGGAAAATGATGACCTCATACCAAGCTTAAGGACGAACAACCGGGACAGCATAGAAGAGCTCTAGGACATGATACGCAAATTTAGCCACCAGTGCAATGATGGAGTACATACTTACAGTATTAGTATGATAGTTATAAATTTGATCCAGCTGATTAGCTAGTTTGATGAATTTATAACTAGTTTGATCGGCGTGATGCGCCCTCCCCGCCCTCCAGGAGATCAGAGATGGCCGGACAACCACACGCCATCACGTCACTACAATATAATTATTTGTGAGATACCAGCCACAAGGCAGAATGACCCAAAACACATTGGGACTTACGATTCAATTTTGGGACACCGGGTGAACCGAGCACAAAGGTATTCAGTGGGCACTTTCTTTGCGCTAAAACCTGCTCCGGTCACGCCCGAAATTTCAAATTTTCAAGGTATATAGCCTTGCTTTGATTTTCTCTGTGCTTTGTCCTCATACTTTTCATGTTGTGGACCTCGCGAGTATAATCAAACCCCCCCCCCCCCACCATGTTTGACGCAGACTTCAAAAGGTCGAAACTCAGTGTGATGCCGTGGCCGAAAGTGTGACATAATTGCACCGGAGAAGGCGGGATGTGAGCCGAGACTGGCGGGAGGCGGGGGGGCATCGGGGCGTACGAAAATAAGGGAACTAGTCATTTTTGGGGTAAACTAGTTAATAAATATATAACTATCTTACTAAAACTGTCGTGCCTCATTGTTATGCAACCGCGGAGCTCTCTCTCTCTCTCTGCTGTTTTTCCTAGGCTTCTCTGCGTGGATTTTCCACGATTCCACGCTTGTGTGTGAAATGAATGCTCTTGCCCGCAACCCCGATTTTGCCTCCGAGTCTGCTTCAAGATTGAAGCAACCAAAGCGTGCTCGAGATGGTGAATGGTTAGACGTCTTTGTGTTGTTCTGCTGATGAGCGTCAACTGGTGTGTACATAAACCGGCGTCTATACTCTGCCCGTTAAAACGGCGTCTACATCACGTCTTGATCGATTGAACTTCTTTCTGCCCCCACAGTCTGCCCGCTATGCAGGTGAAGACGTTGTACTTCCCGCTTCTCGCACTTGCTTTCGCACTCTGCTTTACAAGCCTACCCGTCACCGCCGTCGATTTCCCCGGCCAAGCACTCCCGGGTTCAGTCCTCGCGTTTTTCCAGGAGAACGTGCCATTGAAGAGGAGGGATGAGGGCGAAACGGATTTGGGGTTCTTTGGGCCGCTGGGCGAGGTGGCGCGGCACTACGGTGGAACGCTGATGGAAGGGGCGGCGGCGCTGTCGAAAGACACGCGCGAGGAGATTGGGGAGCTGGGGGCGAGCATGAACATCGTTGAGGGGGAAACGGATTTGGGGCTGCTCGGCGATGCAGCGCGGCGCTACGGCGAAACACTGATAGAAGGGGCGGCGGCGATGTCTAAAGACGCGCGCGAGAAGATTGGGGCGCTGAGAGAGAGAATGAACACGGTTGTGCAGGCCGCGAGGGCGTTGCACGACGACATTCAGGCTACGATGCTCGAGAAACGCCAAATTGATTCGGATACCAACGACGCGACCGAGTCTGCGGGCGATTTTTCGGGAGATCTGGAGCGCGCATTCGGAACGGTCCTCGATGAGATGCAAGTCATTTTCCCGGCTCCTGAAGAAGCGCTGGTGCATGGGGAGCGGCAGAAGGTCGTTGCGGCGACTCTGGATAAGGTCGGCACGGCCCTCGTAACCGTATGCGTCAAGTACAAGATGGATGAAGAGCGAGTGCGTTCTCTCTGGGAGGTCATTCGGGAAGCGATTGAAAAACTGATTGTGTTACTCGGTGGGTGCTTTGCTGGATGAACTTCAATAACCTGACCGGTTATAGGCGACGTTGCTGAGCAGCATCCTCTCCTGATTGAGGTCTTGCTCTTCGCATTTATGCTGCTCGTATCCGATCAGATTTGGTTCCTCCGCCGTCTGCTCCGCATCTTGGGATTTGGGCAAGCAGGGCCCATGAAAGGTACGATACTTTGGGGGACCTGTAAAATTAGATGCTGACCTATTGTAGGAACGGCTGCATCCTGGGCGCAGCGCGTGTTCTACGGCCCAGCTGTGAGCAAGGGAAGCTGGTTCTCGTTTCTGCAAAAGACGGCGATGGGTGGTTGAAGGAGTGAGTTGTTCTCTGCGAGACTCAGCGGTTCTACGGGGTCTAGTTTTCTTGTAGCCTCTGTATAGTTTCTTGAAATAGAACCTGTAATTTCGTACTTTTCTTTTCTTTTGCAGAGTTTTCTTCGGGACTATTTATCGGGACTCCGGGCCGGCGGCCAAGCAAGCGCCGCTTAAACAACGATCGATCAACCGAGTTTGCCTTTTACTGGACCGACAGCTTTCTCTCTTCCTCTGCGTTCCCCATAGCAAGAGAACCCAGTACTTCAAACGCTACTTTGTAGTTCGCCGGGGACACCCCTAGCTAGGCTCTCGGTCTTCTAGTACGATTCTTTGCGGCTCAGGCGCTCCAACTCCTTTAAACGAGTTTTTAGATTGGCCTAGAGGCATTTCTGCTCTGTTCTTTGAGGCTATAACCTGGAAAGGACACTCCTGTAGCGCTCAGTGAGCCTCACTGGCGCCGACTCTCACGTTAATTTCTTCGCTGTGCAAATTCCGTCATAGCCGACATTAACACCTCAGCGCATTCACCGTGCTGCTGAGCAACTTTCACGTTCCTGGATAACAGCAACATAACCCTTGAATCCCTTGAGGCTGCCTGGAAACCTAATATTATCGCTACCGACACGCGAACACTTCGCCACGATTTTTTAGGTTCATAATGAGCTCACTACTATCCATGGATGAAGATGCGGTCCTACCCAGCTCACCCATTTCAATTGGCAGCGGGTCACCTGTCCGTCGCAGAGCCAGCCTTAGCCGCAGCGAAACCGACGTCTCTCGTCCACGACACTCGCCCACCCTTGCGCGCTCGATTGATCCCAACGACCCCCAGATCAGAGAGCGCCAGCGCACAATGGACGTCGACATGGCCATGCAGCTCTCCCGCGCCCGCCGAGAGACGGCCGGTGCAGTTGTCGAACACGAGCAGCCCGACAGCGCCTTCCCAGTGCTTTCAACTAACGAGCAGCATGAAATCGACATTGCCCGCGGAGAACTAGAGGAACAGACAGAAAACCTCGTTCCAATCCCGCCATTCGTGGAAATGAACCATATCTCCGCTCATGACCCGGCCATGCTGGTCCACGAATCGCAATTCCACGATGCACCGGCATCGACCTTTGGCCGCCTCCCGACTTACCAGCCCAATGCTTCCCACTCAGAGTTTGATTTCACCCCTATGGATGAATTTGCCACGGCCGAAAAAACCTTGCTTGATCTGGCCTCTCCGAAATTCTCCCTCAGCGCCTTGCGCGCACGGACGGTCGCCCCCAATAGCGACGACGTCGCAGAAGGCCCATCGGACCCCGAGCGCCACTCCCCCCGGCGCAAACTTAGCCACAGTAGTCCCCGCCCGCGGCACCACCGAAAGAACGGCGGCGGAAAGATGGCGATGTTCGAGGGAAACACCGGTGATCCTCCGCCTTCATTTACCATTGATGCCGCCCAAACGACGACCGGTATTCCCGGAATACTAAACAAAGGGCACGACCGGCCCTACCGCTTCTCCTTCTACTCCAATGCACTCTCGGCTACGATACATGCGCGCAGTCTGAGCGAGCTTCCCGCTGAGGGCCAGTCATTCGCTGACCTCTTTACCGGCGTGCCCCCCGCGCGTGATCCGAGCGCCGCTCGGGACAGGCCAACACGCCCTGGGCCGTCGCCTGTGGTAGGGGATAAAGGTCCACGGCACTCCAACCACAAACCGCTGGGGGAGCACCCACGACACAGCTCGAACGACGCGGAAAGCAACACCTGGTGGCTCGACGTGCAGAGCCCCACGGACGACGAAATGAAGATGCTGAGCAAGGCAAGCCGCGCTCGTTATTCTCCCATCCTGGCTAACGTGCTGCCGCCCGCCAGGTGTTCTCGATCCACCCTCTCACGACGGAGGACATCCAGATGGAGGAGACGCGCGAGAAGATCGAGCTTTTCCGCAACTACTACCTCGTGTGCTTCCGCTCGTTCGACCAGGACCCGTACAGCCCGACGCACCTCGAGCCGCTCAACATGTACATCATCGTCTTCCGCGAGGGCACGCTCTCGTTCCACTTCCGCCCGACGCCGCACCCGCAGAACGTCCGCCGGCGCATCACGCACCTCAAGGACTACATCAGCGTCACGTCCGACTGGATCTCGTACGCGCTCATCGACGACATCACCGACGCGTTCGGCCCACTGATCCAGGGAATTGAGTACGAGGTCGACAGCATCGACGAGCTTGTGCTCATACTCAAGGAGGCGGAGCAGAGCGACATGCTCCGCCGCATAGGGACGTGCCGCAAGAAGGTTATGGGGCTTCTGCGGCTCATGGGGAACAAGGCGGACGTCGTCAAGGGGCTCGCGAAGCGGTGCAACGAGCACTGGCGCGTCGCACCGACTTCAGATATTGTGAGTGTTATGTGTTCAAGTTCTAGCCTGGGTCTTGACGCTCGAGATCGCAGGGCCTGTATCTTTCTGATATCCAGGACCATCTCATCACGATGACACAGAATCTGAACCACTACGAGAAAATTCTTTCGCGCTCGCACTCGAATTACCTGGCGCAAATTTCGATTGAGATGACCGACGCGAACAACCAGATAAACGACGTGCTTTCCAAACTCACCGCGCTCGGGACGGTCCTTATCCCGATGAATCTTGTAACTGGTGAGCACCCCTGCTACTTCGCGTTTTACCCGAGGCTGAGCCTACGAAGGTCTGTGGGGCATGAATGTACATGTACCTGGGCAGGACGTCCCTGTAAGATAGGCTCCTATTCATCTCTCGCTACCTTCCACTCACAAAATCTATAGGGTTACGCGTGGTTCATCTCCATCATCGCAGGTCTCGTCGCATTCGCCGTCGTTGGCGGATACTCTACTTATAGATTCATGGTTAATCGAAGATAGAGTCAGATAGACTTCGGACAATATTATTCCGGATAGCATAATGGAATGGCTCTAAGTAGTCTTACAAGCTTTTAACGGGGCCCTGAAAACAGAAAACAGTATAAGTGAGAATTACAGAGCGACACATAAACTGGAGAACAGAAAACACAGCGCGTCAAGAAAGCTCATCCGCCACGCGGCGCCATAAGAACGTGGTTTTGGAATGAATGAGCGCGGGGAGATGTCTGCGGGCCACCGATCACGATCTTCGCAAGGGAGGGCGACAGCCTCTGCGGGGAATCCTGCGTCGATGAATTCTGGCGTCTAGGCTCGGGAGGGGGAGTGTAGTTGCCATTGCTGTGACTAATACCTCTGTCCGGGGAGGTGGGCTCGGGCAGCGTCCGCCTCTTCGGGTAGATGGGTACCGGATCCTGGAATGCGCCCAACTCGTCCAGCTTGCGCTTTTTCGAGGTTGAACTAGATGGGGAATCCTCCTGCCGGAAACTCCCTTGCCGAGAAATCTCCTGCCGGGAGCCTTCCTGCCGAGGACCTTCCTGTCGAGGACCTTCCTGCCGTGAACCTTCCTGCCGTGAACCTTCCTGCCGCGAACCTTCCTGCCGCGAACCCTCCCCACCCCACCAGCGGGACCAAGGCGGCGGCGGCGGCGTAGTAATCACAGAAGCTGAATGTGGTGCAGGAGGGATACTCGGAGGGTTTGCCGATGGCACAGGGGCCATTTGTACATCGACAGACGTTGAGCGAGCGTGGGGATGACGATATGGTTGGGGGCGGAAAATCGCACGAGCCGGACGATCGGGCGTTTGGGCTGCGCGACTACTGGAGGAAGATGAAGTACTCGGCGAAGATACGACCTTGACAATTTCGAAGAACATAGTCTTGGTAAAAGGCGGGTTCAAAGTCTTGTAGATAAGGTCTGTAGTGCACTTGTTCATCATCTGGTACACGTCGACATATTGGTCGGACGGTTTCCTGAGATCCGCTACAGAAAAAATCAGAACATGGAGAACAACCGTGAAGCGAACACGGACCTGGAGGCCTAACCCGAATATCAGCATACGGATACGTGATGTTTTTCCTGATATGGCATATGGGGCATAAGAAAGTGGGGTTTTGATTCTTCCCCCCAGAATCATCGGGGAAGAATACGCAGCCGACGTGGTATTTGTGGGAACAAACTTCGCATGTGACCATCGGGTAGTTGTTGAGGTATGGCGTGCGACCTCTGCAGACGCACCGCGTACCATCCTTCCAGTCTGGGTCGATATCTTGACCAAAAGTGAAGCGAATCTTTCGTTTCTTCCTTGCATCTAGCTCCTTCTCTCGTCGCCGCGCCGCGCGCGCCGCCAGCTTTTGAGCATGCTTCTCGTTGACAGGACCTTTGCGAAGCGCAAGAATGCGATGCAAACCAGCGAGATCTAGTCCAAAGGATACGTCGGGGGTGGGTGCGACGGCGAACTGGATCTTATACAGCTTGCGCATGTAATGGCGCACCTGCTGAAGGTATTCCGGTCGCTGGTTCTCCGGCGCTGAGGTGTAGGTCAAGAATTGTCCAACTACGGCAGAAAGCCGGTCGACGCGATGAACAATAGTCTCCAGCTGTTTCCACTCCTCCGAGTAATTCCTGGAGAGCTCGGGTGCGCCAAGAAGAATTCCCGGAAGGTAGCAGAAATGCCAACTCCGTTCCTTATGGATAGACCCATTCCAGTGGTGATGATCGCAGAAGGGACAGGAACCCCCATTGTTTGCGCAGTCGCCGTGAAAGCGAGCGTAGCAATGGTCGCATTGGACGGCGTCGGACTGGACACCAGGAGGGGGAGGACGGACGGCGACGTTGCAGATGCAAGTGAAGAACTCGTCGTTGGGCGGAAGATCGTCCTCTGGACGAGTATTGTCCATCACGTCCTCGAGAATGGCCTTGCCCTCAGCCACCTCATGTTCGGGACAGTACCAGGGCAATCCCTTCACCCATTGGGAGTGAAGGTAGAGCTGGGCATCAAGCTTTTCGAAGGAGGGAAGCGTGAAGATACGGAGGTGTGTCTGGGCGTAGTTCTTCCACTGGCTAATCGTCTCGAACATGTCTTCGTCTCCGTGGAATCGGTTCTTCAACACCTGATCGCAACGAGTTTCAAGATCCTGGGCAATGAGGGCAGTTTTGTGAATATCTTGAATGGCGGGGATCCTGTAGTCTTTCTCGGCGCGAACAACAAGTCGTATCACCTCATGAACCTTCGGTCTAGGCGCTTCAGGCTCCGGGCGCATCCAAGCGATTGCTTGTCTCTCGAAATCTTTGGCCTTCGCCAGCGCAACCATGAGCCGATCATAAACGGTCGCGTCAATCAGGATGTCCGGATCCATCGAGGCAAACTCGTCCAGCTCCTCGATCGTTTTCACAGGCTGATTCAAAATCCCGCGCGCACGATCTTCCCAGGTCGTTCCAGCGCGCTGCCGCGCCTCCAGCTGCTGGATCTGCGGGTTATCCGAGGGCAGGTTGCAGGTGCGTGCACGCGTCAAGAGGTCGCGCACTTCATCGAGCTGGATTGGGACGTCGTTCTCGTCCACCCTGCTCTCCAACTCCCGCATCAGCTGTTCCCTGTCGACGATCTTTTCAACCTCCAAGAGCTCTTCGAGCAGAACGTTGATTGAGGAGCCATCGACAAGAACACGCTTGCACTCCTCGATGAATTCATTGCGATCTGAGGCATTATGGGTCGAATTGAGAAGAGCAATGCAGCGCCTCTTCATCTCCTCCGCAGTTTGGGCCAGGGCTTTGAGAGAAGCGGTCTCAGGACAGTCAAACCCAAGGGTCTCGACTTCGCGAAGCAGCGCGTACAGCTCATCCAGCCCCTTGTCGGGCCGGTCACCTGGATCATCTGAGGGAGGCTGCGGCGCCTCATTCAACGGCGGCCGCCCGCGGGAGCGGCGGGACCGCTTGCGGCTCTGTTTCCGGATGAGAAAGGAGTTTGCGGAATCAACCCACTCGTTCGCGCGATTAACGCATTTACGTAGGGATGCGAGCTCGGGGAGGGGGTAGTTGATGCGCTCGCCTTCGGAATAAATGGCGCGGAGAGACCGCAGTGGCGGGCGGGCGCTCTCCATCAAAACCTTGGTCAGCTTCGTGCGCCAGCCTGAAGGGATCGCGGCGCGCATAGAAACCTGATTCAGCGTGTCGATGAGCTCCTCATCCGGGAAGCGTTTGCGCAGCGTGAGGTGGTCGTTCGGGCGCTCGCATAGGAGGTGCGCATGCTCGACGCAAGCGACTGCGGTCCTACAGCCGCAGGTGACCTGAGAGAGATAGCAGAAGGCTTTGCAGATCGTGCACTGGTATTGGTCCTCTGGGCGGTCTTCTTCCTCGAGGATCTCCGGCATCCCCATGTCCCGTGCAATCTGACGATCACGCAGCTCGCGGTCCGTCATTTCCTGAAGACTGTTGATTAACCTGAGAGCCAGATGAGCTTTGCAAACGTAGAAGATAAGCAGTGGATATACCAGATCGCGGTTTTGATCGACGTGGATTGTTGAGTGATGGTGATGAGCAACTCGTCATGCGAAAAAACGGGAAGTTTCCTGTGCTCGCGGTACCGCTGCACACACTCCCGTCCGTACCCAAGCCAGTCAGGGAGTGCAAAGTTGACCGCTTCGTTGAAGTTGAACTGAGAAAAGCATCAGTATGAGATGCACATCCTCAAAATAACGTTACTGACTCCGTGATTGAAACCCGCATGATACGACTTCGGGCAGGTTATGACGAACTCGCCTGCGCGCTGGTTGCACGCATACACTCGGACTCCGGCATCGGTCACCCGCTTCGGGTTCATGAGAGTAACGAGCTGGAACAACAAGTCCGGCTGCGCTTGAAAAAGATCGGGAGCTTCGCATTTAATGGCAGCTTCAAACTTCTCCGCGTCGGACCCCGGGATCCCGTACCACGTCTTGGTTTCGCCCCAGTGCACTTATGCGAGTTGTGAATCTCTGTGACGGAAAGAAGAAAAAAAGCCGCTTACTGAAGTTGATGCTATAGGTGTAGTGATCCTAAATCAAGGTCAGGTCATGCATTACGATCTACTCGAGGAGTAAAATGCGTACCTCATTGTGCCAGCAGAATGTCGAAAAGGTCATTCCGACATACGTCCATGGTACAGTCATCCCCGAAATGTCGGACTTGATGAACCGGAGCAGAGAGTCCGAGACAATCGGGATGTTGTTCAGATTCCAGGGATCCTTGGAGTAAGGATTTAGCGGGTGAGTCTCCATTGTCGGCATCGCACTGTTAACAAAATTCAGTACCGTCTTCGAGCTAGAGACAAGGGAAAATCGCACCTGCCGTGAGTCGTGGAGTGCACGTCGGCACCGTATTCCACTTCCACGGTTTCGTCCTGCGTATTGACCAGACGCCAGAACTCGTTCTCGAGGTCGTATTCAGACACGGTAACATTGCCGATTTGGCTGGTCGTCGGGTCGTCGATCTCGAGCGCATCGGGATCCCTGGTCGGTGGATGCGATTCAAACCACACGCGACGGAACTCGGCGTCGCGAGCTTGGAAACTCGAGAGGCTGTGTTCGTCGCCCTCGTCGAACCCGTAGTCGCCTCCCGTGCCCGCGAGACATGTATAGCAGAACCACTGCTCCTTAGGGATCGTATCTAAAGGAGGGTCGAGGCAGAACATGTGGAAGCCTACGAGAAGAATACATCAGCGGAGAGTCGAGTAAGGGAAAGGAGGAGAACCGACCGCAGTCACATCCGTCACAGAGCAACATCTCTTCCCCGCGGTTTTTCTTGTGACAGATCTCACAACTTTGCTAGAATGGTGTTGGAGCCATGAAAATATTCGATGGTCCATTCGACATACCTCGGTAATCGGTTTCACCTCAGGAACTTTGGTGTCATGGAAGACCGGAGGAGGGATCGGAGACGGAACAAGGGTGCTTGGGCCTGCCATTTTGGAACCTGCTGAATGTGAGCGGCCGGTAAAAGAACTTTGCGGATGAAAACAGACTTTGATCGTGCGAACCCATTCTCGTACTTCTGCGCGGCCTGGCTTTCGTACCGTTCGCACCGTCCTCGGGCGGCTCGGACAGCGGGCTCGACGTAGACGTGAGAGGACTATCCGGAGGACTAATGTCCATCGTTATCGCAGACGCGGAACGAGCGCGTTTCTCCTCGCCGTTGGTGCCGTTGGTGCCGTTCGCGCTGGTGCTGGCGCCGTTCACGCTGGGACTCACACCGTTCGCGTTGGTGCTCACACCGTTCGCGTTGGTGCTCACACCGGTTGCGCTGGTGCTGGCACCGTTCGCGCTGGCGTTGACATTGTTCGCGGGTTTCTTTGGCGGGGACTGCTTCTCCTTGGCCGCATTTTTCGCCTCGTATTCTTCGAAGGGGAGAATGACGCGGGTATAAGAGTTCTTGAGCTGTGTCGAAAGTCCAGGGATTCCATAATAACCAAGAATTCTTCCTAGATCAGACCAAAGCTTCTTCTTGGTCACCTACGTCCTAGTGAGGGAGATTCTAGATATACCACAAAAAAACATACCACGTAAAAACCACCCAGCTTGCGAACCTCCTTTCTCAGCTGATACAGATCCAGTGGTTTATTGTTGATAGTAGGAACAGAAACACGAGGATTTCCCTGCTGTTGGTGCCACACATAAAGCTGCTCGAGAAAATTAATTTTCGCTCGAGAGGAGGCTTCGACTGAATTGAGACGCTGCAGTCGGGTCTTGAAGCGGAAATTCTGCACAGGAAGTGAGCCACATGCCAAAAACAGTACGAGAAAATACGAACGGCGGTATCTGTTACAAAAGGCATCTTCCACCCAGCCGGGGGAACGACCTTGCAAATCCCATGTGCGTTGGCATGTTCGGAAATAGTGCGAATGTAGGCCATAGGATCCTTGAATTCTTCCGCCGTGGGGTAAAATGTGGGGCAGTCGGGCAGCCCGAATGGACGTGGCTCCTTGCGCGGCAGCGAGTCGGGCCGGGGGCTCGCAGTCTTGACTGTCGAGAGGTCCAAAATCGAAGGCGGCACTATAGCGGGGGTATTGCGGTACTTTTCCGCGAGGATATCTTCAGGGCTGTCGTCTTCGCCCACAGATTGAGACCGAGAACGAGTCTTCAGAGCCATCAGGGCCTCGGTCTTGGATTTGCGCGGCGCCCGGGCGGAATCGGCAGTGGCCGTCTGCTGCTCCTGTTGAGGCTCAGTGTCGCTGGGGGGATTTATCGGAACGGCCCCCTCGACAGGGATGCTAATGCACGAGTAGAATGCGGAGGTGGGTTTATTAGACTGCAGCGCCTGGGAAGCGACTTTCGTCGGGCTGGGGGTAGTAAGGCCAGGAGATTTTCCTCGACGAGATGGAGTGGGGGTGGCGGTAGAAGGGCTATCATGAGGGACGAGCGGTGAAGCCGAGTGTGGCTTGGAATCGAATTGTGATGGACCTGGTGTGGCCAAGCGGGGAGAGGGCTTGCCACGCCTAGAGGGGGTCCCGCGACCCCGAGTGGGAGTACCTCTGGGAGAAACACCGTTCATTGAGACGATGTGGTTTATTTTTTACCTGAAGGATTGCGGAGACCCGCACAGGCAAACGGCTGTGGAAGATTTGGCCAAGATTCAATCCAAGTCGTTTCAAACTCCGCTGAGTCCTGACCACGTGGGAACCGTCACGAAAGCCTTCCTTTCTCAGAATTGCTCTGAAACCAGCCCAAATCACCAAGTTACATTTCATTCAAGCGGCGATCCACTTGCAGGAAGATAATCCTTCCTGGTTTCCTCTTTGTCGTATTTTTCAAGGATGTCTGAGGTGACCTTGAGTGACCGTGACAAATCCGCAGAGATACTACCCTAATGGGGAACGAAGAGCCCAGAACTTCCGTGCGATGATCTCAACAGTCAGATAGTTTTGTGCTGAGATCCCAGTCAGACTGGCTGCTATAAGAACTACAGGTTCTATGGAATTCCTTTGTGAGTCTCAATCGTCCCTGCAACTATCGGAGCAGGTTTACATAAATGTTGGTGATTTAAAGCCGCGGCGATGGAGACCGTCACCTCCCTGAAGTCCTAAACGAATATACCTGAGTACTATACTAGATACTGAGCGCAATGATTCGGTCGGAGAATTAGAAGTTTCCTGGCTGAAGATGATATTTTATATGTCTGTCATTCGGGCGCCTTCTATGCCGAGAAGGGTCTCTATTTTTTGGACACGAACTCCGGGAAAGCGGTTATCTGTCGAGTTATCCGTCGAGTCATCCGTCGAGTCATCCGTCCACACTTCTGGCTGGTTCAGAAGGGCGCCCACAGCGCTTGATTGTTAGAGTCATTCGCACTTCTGCCAGTGAATTAACGCCGTTGGGGCGCTTAGGATTGGCGCCTAGTGTTAGCGCGCATTATTAAATAAATATCGCTATCGATGTACAAGTTCTGTTTCCTCGCAGACTGTGGCCACTCAAAAATCTCCTTTACTTGACCCGCCACGGGATCCAAGCTGACTATTTTTTCCTTCGTTGACTTGCCCAAGTTGACCGGACCAAGTCAACGGATCGATTTTTCACAAACACGGGTGGGCACTAGGCGCCTCTCTCTAGACAGACACTATAGAATCAGTACCAGCTCGGACCTTGCTTGGTTTATATGGGCGCCTCTTCTCGATATAGCAAACCCTAGACCTCCGTGCGAGCGAGGCGATACATCGCATCACAAGGACCTGTTGTGCTCAACCCTTATCAAAAATAGACGATGGATACTTATCAAGGTCAGACGACAGCTTGAAGGTGTCCAGAAATATTAAAATTTATTCCATGACCAGGACTTACAAGTTCGAAGATCTTTGAATACTTGGCCCGATCCTGAGGGGAAAGAAGACAAGAAACAAGGGGATGCATGATTGATTGAAAAGCGAATCCAGCATGGCCCAGAGAGAAAATTCGAGGCCTGCTGAGTCCAAGGATTATGATCCTATAGCATCTTGATAATCGCGAATAATTTCATACAGGAGTATACAGTGCATACCTCATACCCCACGCACGATCTGGTTCGTGGTTTGGGAGAGTGATCATCAGATAATAGGATGAAATGAAAACCTAAAACTTTCCGCATACTTTTAGGATATGAATGAGAATACTTGAAGTTAAGATGAAGGGTGGGTGGGTGTTTCGATCACGGATAGATCTGGGAGTTCAACAATTGGCGAGAAGTTCGTTATGGATGGGCCGACGGCGAAATAAGTAAGTACGCATCGTTGACGCGACGCAAAAACTCGGACGCCTACATGTTTGACCTAAATTCAGGCCTGATTATATATATTCCCGTGTATGTGGCCACATACACGGTGTAGGAATATTAGCTGCCAATGGCGCAGCCACAGGAGATTTGCTGAGACGGAGGTACATAGCACGAGTGATAGTTTCGAGTCTAATGTGATCCGAGGAAGCCAGGTTGTCTGTTTTCCTGTGCAGTGTATGTGATGATCATCAGGGCGAACACTGAAGGTGGTCACTGAACAGTGTTGATTTGTGCTAAAGATGGAACTCCGAGGCTGAGTTCTCTTGGATTCAGCGTGACTAAATATATGTACAATCTGCGAGCGGATGTATGGAATGCAAGCAGTTTACCGGTCAAAGCTTGAATGTTGAATTTTGATCGGGATGGAATGGAGGGGTCGAACAGGAACGGCGTGTCCGAGGATGTTCATCGTTCATCTTGTTCATCAGTGCCGACACTGCAAGCATTTCGAGCACCACGGTGACTTGAGTGGAGTCGTGAATACTCGGATCCCGGTCTTTACCCTTTGCACAACCCCAGCCCCGGGCAGTTGCCGCAGTTTGGTTGAAACGGCAGATGCCGTCCCGTGTAGTAGTATGGGGATGTCAAGGGATGCATGATTTGCATCCGTTCGAATAAGGTTTGAAATTTGAACTCGTGCCCAGGGTTAGTTCAAGGTCGTGTGCCAAGTCAAGTGGTGCTGATCCCTACCGTCCTCAAATGCTGTTTCGCGCACTTACTCGAAATAATTGGACTGTGAAACTGCGTAAGGATCCGCCTTCATGCTCATTTACCACGAGGCGAACCATAGAAGTTCTCGAAGGGAGAGAACGTCCCCTTTTTACGTTCGGTCCCGTTTAGATTCTCCCCGAGTCGACCCGAATCGATAGGCACAGAAAGATAGCCGTAAAGATGAGACCCTGCGATAGGATTGCCGGCAAGACAGCCAAGCTCGGTAACCAACCGGCATCGCAACATTGGGCGCTCAATTCAACAGGATCACTGTGGGGGAGCGTCTGAGTGACGAGTTGAACATGGCAATAGATGAACACGATCGAAGAACGAGCTGGGCAGAGGGTTAAGCAGAAATAATGCGCTGAAACTCAGAGTTTGCGGTGGTTGCCATTGCCAATCAATTGATATTTCTAGAATGTCAGGGTTATGGGCAAAGAGATTAGATCATTTCACGTGATGAGTTGTGGCGGCCGCCGTTTATCCTCAGAAAGACCTTTAGACTTTCCGGGAGGGCATGAGAGATGTTATTGAGACCTGCTACGGCTCTGGGCCTGAGTTGATAGCAAAGAATGAAAGGATGAATTGTATCGGATACGTGGTCGTCATGCACGTGACCTGGGCTAGGGTTTTGGCCTTGTTTTGCAGCGCCATCTTGGTGATCCATCTTATAATCTTTCCTTTAAACCACTACAATCAACTTGCCCTCCACATCCCCTCCACCTCCACGTGAGTATTCGTCCTCGTCGCCGTACCCAGCGAGCTCACCATCTCCCCCGTCTAGCTTACACCCTCCCACCTCCACCATCTACCGTATGTTTTCTACCCTCCTTTACGCGTCGTACGCGCTTTGACACGTCTCCACAGATGCCTGAATCCCGCGAAGACTCTGTCTACCTCGCCAAGCTCGCTGAGCAGGCTGAGCGTTACGAAGGTGCTTTGTTTCGTCCCGTTGGAATCACATTTTCTTATCGCGCGTCACAGAGATGGTCGAGAACATGAAGCGCGTCGCCTCGTCCGACCAGGAGCTCACAGTCGAGGAGCGCAATCTCCTCTCCGTCGCATACAAGAACGTCATCGGTGCCCGTCGTGCGTCATGGAGAATAGTCTCCTCCATCGAGCAGAAGGAGGAGTCCAAGGGCAACGAGGCCCAGGTCTCCATGATCAAGGGGTACAGAGAGAAGATCGAGCAGGAGCTCGCCAAAATCTGCGAGGATATCCTCGAGGTTCTCGACAAGCACCTCATTCCTTCGGCCGCATCAGGCGAGTCCAAGGTCTTCTACCACAAGATGTGAGTTGTCAGCCACGCAAGCGTTTCGTTGCTAACAATTTCGGTCTTGTCAGGATGGGCGACTACCACCGTTACCTTGCCGAATTCGCAACCGGCGATAAACGGAAGGACAGCGCCGACAAATCGCTGGAGGCCTACAAGGCCGCTTCCGATGTTGCCGTCACCGAGCTGCCCCCGACACACCCCATCCGCCTCGGTCTTGCCCTCAACTTCTCTGTCTTCTACTACGAAATCCTCAACTCGCCCGACCGCGCATGCCACCTCGCAAAGCAAGCATTCGACGACGCCATTGCCGAGCTCGACACGCTATCAGAAGAGAGCTACAAAGACTCCACCCTCATCATGCAGCTGCTCCGGGACAACCTCACGCTCTGGACGTCGGATATGCAAGATTCTGGTTAGTTTTTCCTGTCAAAACGTTCACGTTCACCTCCTAACCCGCTCCACAGCTGACAAGCCCGCCGATGCCAAGGAGGAGGCCTCGGAGGCACCGGCAGAGGATTAGATGTTACGCCGCGCGCTTGTTTCTTGTCGTCTCATATCATGCTACCACTGCCCCCCGTACACATTTCACTCGTACACACTCCCCCATCCAATCCAATGTTTTTTAAATTCCTTATTCACGCTACGCTCAACCCTATTTGACTTGTGGATACGTTTGCGCTGAAAATAATGAATCACTCTTGTGCTCTACATCTATCCATTTTGCGTGAGAGAAGAAGCGTCCGGCATTAAACCCCTTCGAACCCACACGACGAGCAACGAGCTTGATGCAGCAGTAAACTTTGCTTTCCACGTCGACGCGCTATGCGGTTTATAACTGGGATTGGGACGCTGGGGGTGCTCTCTGTGCTGGTGGTCGCGTATCTGTACTCGGCGACGGTGGACACGGCGAGCAGCCTCTCGCCGCAGGGATGTCGGATGTCGTATATGTGGCCCTCCTACGTGCTGCAGGCGGAGTTTGACGTGGCATGGACCCCGTTGGCAAAGCGGTATTCGCTATGGCTGTATCGCGAGGTCGATGCGCATGGAAGGGGATGGGAGGCGACGCATGTAGGTCGACCTCCTAGTCCTCTTAAATGTGGTGGGTATACTACTGACAACTGAGGATGGAAAGGTCTCCAACGGCGTGCCGGTGCTGTTCATACCAGGGAACGCAGGCTCGTCGAGGCAGGTGCGCTCTATCGCGTCGAGTGCGGTGAGGCAGTACTACGACGCGCCCTATTCCGTCGCGGCTGAGTTCAAGTCGCGTCCGAATCTGAAGCCGCTGGATTTCTTTGCGGGCGCGTACCTTTTCCTTTCTACAAGCAAACTCATTATATTTACAACACTACAGTGGAATTCAACGAAGACCTCTCTGCGTTCCACGGCCCGACGCTCGACGCGCAAACGGAGTACACCGCGCGCGCGATCGCGTATATTCTCTCTTTATACCCGCGCGGCACACAGATTATCGTCATGGGCCACTCGATGGGCGGCATCGTCGCGACGGCGTTGCTCCCCTCGCCCAATATCAGTGCGATTCTGACGATGAGCACCCCGCACGAGCTCCCCCCGGCACGCTTCGACGCCCGCATCGACGCTTTATACCAACACAACAAACGTATACTCACGCGCGATGTGACCCCCATATTGAGCGTCTGCGGCGGCGCGACGGACATGATGATCCCGTCCGAGTCGTGTGTCCTCCCCGTCGACGCGGACTCGGACTCGCCCTTCCGGCGGACAGTTTTCTCGAGCGCGCTCGAAGGCGCGTGGACGGGCGTGGGGCACCGCGAGATGGTGTGGTGCCACCAGGTACGCTGGCGCATCGCGCGCGCGGCGCTCGAGCTCGCTGAGGCGGATTCCCCCGTGGGGCGCGGCGTCATTCTGGATCGCTGGCTGCGCGATGGGCACGCGCTGCCGCGTCCCCTTGTACTACCGGAGGCGGACGCGGCGCTGACAGCGCTTCCCGAGGTGCTGCCTGCGGAGATGCACCTTGTACTAAAGCAGCCGCGCGGGGCGCGCACGTATCTCCTGCCCCTCCCCGCGAACACGAAAAACGCGAAGTTCGTACTCATGGTGTCGCGCGGCTCCATCGGGCCCGTGGGTCCGCATACCGCGCCCGCGCTGAAAGCCGACGTCTTTACATGCGGCGGGATAGGCGCAGACGAGGTGCACTGTAGCAGCGCACTCGCGCCTGAGGTACTGAAACTCATGCCTAGCCCGATCCTTGGGCGGCCGTTCCCCGTCCCGAAGGAGGGCTCGGACGAGTCAGAGGGGATCGTGCTATTTGAGGCGGATGTCGGGCCGTTGGGGGGGACGACGGCGAAGTGGGTTGCGGTAAGGATGGAGGGCGGGGAGGGGGAGGGATGGATTACGGGTGGGTTTGTGGCTGATGAGGCGTTGAAGAACAGTGCGAATACCCTGCGTAAGTCTGTCCTTCCTTTAATCTTTCCTGCGGCAGTTCAATAATAGAATTTGTTCTTGGCAGAATTGCTCCTGGGACAGGTCTCGGTGGTGCTGCCGGACATCGGCGCATTGCGGGCGTCTTTTGAGTTCCCAAATCTCCTCTCAAATACTCTCGTCGTCTACCGCATCACTCCCCACCACAGAATATCCGAGCAACCTTGCGCTGGTAGGCCAAATCGCCACAAATACCGTTCTACAGCTTAAAATCATCACAGACCCCCTCCTCGCACCACTGCTCGTGCACACCTCGCACCCGTCCGAAACGCACTACTTCCCGCTCACCGTGGTCCCCTCGCACCGTATCCTCCTCCACACGCACGCCGCCGCGCCGCACATTCGCCCTGAGCGCAACTTACTTCCCGGGGTGCGCTTCAGCGTGTATTCGTCTGGATCCCTGGGCTGTAAGTCGGATTTGGTGGCGTTCGACCTAGGCATCGACTGGCCTGCTACGCTTGGCCGGTGGGCTTCGCGGTATTTCACGGCCCTGCCGACGTGGGCGATCGGTGTCGTGGCGGTTATTCTGTTCCAGGCGTGGGGGGCGAGTGAAGTCAATCGTACGTTCGAGTTCACTGTACGAGGAGCCCACTAAACGATGTACAGCGGGAGCCCCCTCGTCGCCAGTTCCGAGTGTCGAGCAGTCGCTGGTTTTATTCACGAGGAAACCGCTGCGGAGGTTACTTCTCTGCTCTGTGGTGTTGTCGGTGGTGCCGCTTCCAGAGACTTTTTATTTGGGGAACAGAGGGGAGCCACTGTTTTCTGCCATCGCACCGCTGCTGCTGCTCATCTCAACGGGCTTTGTATGTGTGAGCTGGTGGGTGCTGCAGGTACTCATATGGCCTCTCGGGAAGCTGGGGAGAATCGGATCCAGACGGTAAATTTCATTCCTTCTTGCGATACCTCGCACTGAGATTCCCTTCTACCAGCCGCCGCGAAGAAACGAGCGTTCATCGCAGCACGGTTATCTCAATGTGCCTCATCTTCCTTCTCATTTTCCTCTTTGTGCCGTGGCAAGTCGCGTTCCTCGGCTGCTGGACGATACATCTGTACAACTGCGCCGCGTCCAAAGTGCACGTCGCGCACGTCGCGTCTATCCCCGAAACCGTCGCCATCCCTCTCCTACGACGGGAGGGCGAGCCGAGCGTGGAAGAACCCCGGACCAGGCCTGCACGGCCGCCAGCGCATATTGAGAACAACCACAACCATAGCATGCATTTGTTGCTGCTCATGACGTGGCTGCTGCCGCTCGCTGCGCCTGTGCTGGTCGTCTGGGTGCGCACGCTCGCTGTGGCGGGTCTGACGACGCCCTTCGACGGCGACCACTTCTTCCTCAGCGCCGCGCCGTTCCTCGTCCTTGTCGACTTTGCGTCGTGGACGAATGGCCCGCTGTTTGAGAGGCAGAGGTGCGTATTTCAGTCTGGATTGTGATTTTCCCCGAGACTGACTGATTCTCGATTTGCGTTCGTGCAGCTTCGAGCGCGTCTTGCCCGTTCGGCGGGCTTTTGCGTGTCTCGCGGCTGCGGCGTTCCTCCTCGGATCACGCAAGGCCTACTTTGTTTTCGACGTCGCAAAAGTCGCCATTGGGCTCGCTGTTTTCATTCGAATCGGCCCCCGATATTGGGGGCGCCGGTCTTGGTCTCCCGCTGCTGTCGATTAAGCCGTAAAATATTACATCTGTACACTACTGTATCATAATAATGGATTGCAATCGGTGGCGGAGGCTATGGTGACTTGAGCCACCATCGTAGTAGCTCAAGAAGCATTTATCAACGCCGATATCGCTCCAATCAGCCAAAGGTTGGGGCCGCCACCGTGACCGTGTTCCTCCAGCTGCGAGCCACAGTTCATCAGGAAGACTGCCGTCAAGCACATTTCTAGTAATCCGGCGGTGTCGCAGGCCTCTCTCGAGACCTCGACATGAATGACGTGCTCCTCGTTGTGCCAGTACGCGAGGCAGTGGTTGGGAGCCGAGGGGTGGTATAGCTTTTCGGAAACATTTGAGCGGCACACGACGGAGAGCGCGGAATCACTTACGCCAACCGACATTCCATCCGCCGCGCCTTTCCAACCGTAGGTCTGGCCTTCGAGCGTCATGCCTCTAATCCTGAATCACGGATATCCTCAGGCAGTGGATCGCGAAATATTGGACGGAACGGAACATACATTGACTTGCGCTCGAGAGGTAAAAAGTCCTTAGATTTTACTTCTGTTCCGCGATACCGCACCCGCGGAAGTGAGTGATTCCACTCGATCAAGGCGAAGACATGGCCTTGCATATTGTACAGTGTGGTCTCCTTTTTCGTGCTCGAAATCGTTAGCACCGTCTGGCCCCATGAGTCTGTGACTTTTGAGTCCCGGATGGTGGGCTTGGTGCCCGAGAATTTGAAGGTAATGAAGTTGGGTGGCGGGGGTGGTGCAGACATGAGGGATCTTGAACTTGAAGAGGAGTGGGGCCCACGAGTCGCGGCGCCGAACTGCTATTTAACAACGGCATCTGACCCGTTTGGGACGAGTGATGGTTGAGATAGAAACATCTGGGAGCATCTAGGGCCACTTTGAATTGTGATAACGACCGATGTAAGTCGTAACCTTGGTCGGGATGACACCGAAACTCCTGATAATTACAACCGCTGACAGGACCGCCAAATGAGGAAGGATCAACGCCTCCGACCCCGATAAGGAAGGTGGTGTGCCTCAGAATTCTGTTGTGGCCAGACTCAGGGGAAGTCGCACCTGCTAGAAAATGACGTGCAGGACTGACTCGAGAAAATGAGAAGGAACACTTGATGTGTGTGGCATCGATGTCCAAGTTTGGGTTTGGATTTTGACTGCGACGTGAATTGGGTGAAACTAGAGAGTCAACATGTCTAGACCAACTCCATTGAAATGGGATACACATATCCCCAAAAGCATACGAGCGAGGAATACACTTGTGCTTATCGCAAAATCCTCAATACACGTACAATCTACAATATACAATCTGAACAGGCCGCGGGCATCAAGAGTTACTTGTCACTTCCGCATCCGTTTCTTGAAGCGTTCCATGACCTGGAAACGACATTGTGGGTCAGTCCGCCGACTTGGGGATTAAGAGCTACTCACAAGCTCATCCGTGGCCATCTGCACGCCGCCTTCATTCGTTCGGCGCGGCTGGTCGTCTTGCACCGACATTCCCATCGCCTCCAGTTTTGCGTCCCTGAGGATGTCCGCGTCGGACTTGGTTTTCACGTTCGGGCGGTAGACTATAGGTGGTGGCAACGGTCAGGAGGCATGTGAGCATGGAGTGGATGGAGGACGCACAGCGCGATGCAACGAGATGTTCCTCGTCATTATTGACCTTCTTGCGCTGTTCCTGCCGGCCTTCGGCCACAACACGCTTCGCTTTTTCCGTGTCCTCGATGTTCTTTAACCGAGTGCTAATTGGAAGGGTCAGCAAATGCACTAACACCCATATAAACAGGACAGACTCCATGCCGAGATCGACCTCGGGGATGGCGGTAAGCATGGTCAAGCTGTTTGTGACGCTGCCGTCGTCCGGGGTCGGCTTCTGCTTCTCGATCTTCCACCTGTCGGCGATCTGGTACAGCGCCTCTTGGGGGTCCGCCGGGCCTTTCTTCTCGTCCTCTTCGCGCGGTCTCCCGCGAACCTTCAGGTTCTCCTCGATGTATGCCATCCTGCAGAAGCATAATTCAGCGTTGCTCGACAGTACATTTGAGCAAGAGCGCGAACATGTGCTTGTCGACGTCGAGCGCATTTGTCTGTTGCGTAAAGTTGTTATTACGGACAACGCGTCGAGCCCTGGCGTCTCGCTCCTCGTCATCCCTATAGTTTGAACGAATTATTTCTGAATTCATCTCAAGTAAACCAAGAACTTACTCCTCTTCCTCTGGAATCGCTGCAGCCTTCCTTAACCCACCCTGTTCGGCCTCTTCTTCCTCCCTCGGCCGCTTCTTCTTTTTCCGAGCATCGCCTTTGTTCAGTTTCGCCGCGTCGATACCCTGCCGCGCCTTACGGAGCCTGCGCAACTCAATTAAATCACTCAAATCCAGGCTGGAAAGTCAGCAGGTCAGTAGTGAATCTAAATCTGTGTTTGAAGCGCACTCTGTCTTGTCTTCGTCCCCTTCATCCTGCTCCACTTGTACCTCATCTTCTGGGGATTTTTCGCGGACGCGAGGTTGTGGTCGAGTGCGTTTCTTGATCATTGGTCACAGTGTGACATATTGCTTGTTGTTTCTCCGACTTTCTGTCATGGACACAATTCCAAATGAAATCCTTGAAGCCATTGCGGCTGCGACACAGGAGAGAGTGCGCCCTGCTATCCGCCTTTCCGTCCACGGTCACCCTGCCTTGAAATCGGAGTGGACTTTGTCTCAAGTCTCGCATCGTTTCCGCGATATTGTAATTGGCACATCCGCACTATGGACACTTGTCGAAACGGACTTTCGCTCAGAGGGATCTGTCGAAATTCTTAAACTCTACCTAGAGCGCTCCCAACCAAGGGGCATATCTGTATCCTTGCGAATGCACGACTACAGGCGCAATCGCATTGTCGACCAGTTCAGCCTTCGCGCCAGCATTGTCGACCGGCTCAGCTACATTGTTCCCCATATCGGTCGCATATGGCGACTGAGTATCACAGTCCCTGATCGTTCAACGGAACTATTGGCCCCGCTCCGCCATTTAGCAGCTCCCAGACTGCAGCATCTCGAGATTGTCAAGGATCGCATTTCTTTGGCGTGGGACTCCACCGAGTTGTTTTCAGCCGGAGCCCCGAAACTGACTGTCCTCAAAATGGACGGCTTTAAACCCCGAGCGCCGTTACCCCCGTGGTCGTCCTCTCTGACACACCTGGAGTTGTGGAATGGTACTGGGGACCTAGATGCTGTTCTGATGCTCGCAGCAATCACAGAGCAGTGTACCTCCCTGGTCCATCTGTACCTTTGGTTATACTGGAGGGATCCCAGCGGAGACCGCTTTCATATCCCGTCTCTGAAAACCCTCCACTTGTCCATTCCTCATAGCGAAAACTCCGATTACTTGCTGCGCATACTGGATCTCTTCGACACCCCCGCATTGACCAAACTTATAGCCCACAATGCTCACTGCGAGCTGGTTTATGGCCTCTTCCGCACAGGCAGCCTCCCTCGCACCTTTTTTCCTGCGTTGACATCTTTGTCCTTTGTCAACGAAGGCGTATGTCCCTGTGGAGAGGATATTCCTATCTCCGAAACCTGTTTCCCTCCGCGCAAAATTTTCCCGGCACTCTCCTCTATCACACTGATCAACCAGTGCCTTACACCAGCTCTCGTTGGCTACATGTTATACGCAGGCTCGGCATGGCCCTTGAGGACCCTGACACTGTGCCCGCAGAGCGACTTTTCGGACGTGTTGTTCGCCCTCCGAGACGGAATTCAGACAAGACGCGAGAGCGCATACACAATTCCTAAATTCAGGCTTTCGCCTGCGCTCTTCTATCTCATTCAAGATGACTTTGAAGCCAATGGGGTGGAAGCAGAGATCTTTGACCCTACCGAGATCGTCAGCTCTCTTCAATATCGGACGAAGATGGTCTGGGCGTCGCGCACCCAAGACATTTATTGAGAAGCGAAAAGATGGGGTCTATACGGGGCAGATCTTGGGCCACAGTTTGTGTTTGTATTACCCACGTCCGTTTGCGCGCGCTTGAGAACAAAAATACATGATCTACTTAATTCACGAGCTCATCCCCTTGTATATACAGTATTAAAGCAATCATCATCAAAAAGAAATCGTCGGACTGCGTGGCAACACCTCTATAATCCTTGCCTTGCATTTACAGCGAATGTCTATTTACTTTCGTCTGACCGTACTGAGAAAATTCAAAATTGGAAGGACTTCGAGTGGCTGTGCTGGCCGCGCTGGCAGGCTTCAAGCTTGACTCAACTCTGATGGTCTCGATATCTTCTCTGCCAATCGAACTGCTTGAAGCCATTGCGGCTGCGGGACAGGAAGGTCATGATTACGGTCACTCGTTCAAAGCGGAATGGACGTTGTCCCAAGTTTCGCGTCGCTTCCGCGACATTATTATTGGCGCGCGCGCGCTATGGACAGAGGTCGCGACAGACTTTGGCTACGAGGGACGGGTGGAAATTCTTAAGCTCTACCTAGAGCGCTCTCAGCCGCTGAGCATATCTGTAGCTATGCGGCATTCAACGCTCACCGACATGCGCTTTGACGAGCGGCTCCGCCAGATTGTCCCGCATATCAATCGCATATGGCGATTGAGCATCGCACTCGATACTTATTCAATGGGACTACTGGCTCCGTTTCGTGATTTAGCAGCTCCCAAATTGCGGCATCTCGAGATTGTCAAGGACGACTTGTTGCACCGTCCTTCAAGTTTGTGGCCTTCCATTCAGATATTTTCGGCTGGGGCGCCCAAGCTGACTGTTTTGAAAATGGATGGTTTTAAACCCCATTTACCGGTGCCCCTGTGGACAGCCTCTCTGACACGCCTGGAGTTTTGGAGCGGTCAGGACTTGGTAGATGAAGATGCCACTCCCATTCTCTCTGCGATCACGGAGCAGTGTACCTCGCTGGTCCATTTGTACCTTGATATAAACTGGATGGATCCCACGGGACAGCCCTTTCATATCCCATCTCTGAAGACTCTCCACATATCGACTTCTGATAGCGAAGCCGAGGATTACTTATTGGGGATTGCGGATCTTTTCAACACTCCTGCGTTGACTACGTTCATAATCGACAACGCTTATTGTGCCCAGATACTTCTGCTCTTGAACGCAAAGAGCCTCCCTCACGCATCCTTCCCAGCGTTGACATCATTCTCCTTGGTCAACGAAAGCATATGTCCCTGCGAAGAAAATGTTCCTTTCTCCGAATCGATCTCCTTGCCCATCACACTCTTCCCCGCACTTTCCTCCGTCACCCTGGTCAATCAGTGCCTCGCAGTGACTTTTGTCAGAGACATTATTGTCTCAGCTTCACAACCATGGCCCTTGAAGACCATCACCCTGTGTCCGCAAAGCAATTTTTTGGACGGTGTATCGGCCGCCCTTGGAGATGGGATACATTCGGCACACCAAAGCGGACGCACACTCCCTAAATTCAGGGTTTCGCCTGCGCTCTTTTCTCTCATCCAAGATGACGGGAAAGCGGATGTAGTGGAGATCTTTGAACCAACCCAGATCATCAATTCCCTCGACTGGAGGACTAGGGCGATAGCTTGGTCATCACGCACCGAGGTCATATATTGAGAATGGTACGTGCTCTACCCGCTGGACTTGACCTATTAATGATGATGTTTTCCGGCAAAGGGCGGATGAGCTACGATACATGAATATCACGCTCCGGGCGAGCAAGATACCCCATAAGACCAACCAGTTTGTTTGAAGACAGCAGGCGACATGTATCTGTAAATGCAGACTGCTCACAGCAACCTCCCTTGCGCCTCCCCTACTTTACTCACTTGTTTCATTCATTTAAAGAAAAAGAGGACTATTTCGATCATTTACAAGCAAGAAAACAGTAGGACGGGTGGCCCGCCAGATTAGTCCCTCGGCGAATGGGCATTCACCTTGATATCGTTTCCTTTTCAACAACATTTCCCTTCTCGTTGAGGGTATATATTGATTGGCTCACATTTCGTCAAGCTTGTATTTCAAGCCCTGAGCTCGAAGATCCGCCAATGTGTTCTTTATCTACTCCTCCCGAGCCCAAACTGCAGCACGCGATCACATCTTTCCAATTGACGGACCAGGCGAGTAGGAATTACATTCTGCCACCAACGAGACTGACTCAGAGCTTCAAAGGCGCCGTGCGAAGTTGAATCCAGAATCCAACGCAAATTCAAATTGACTAGACACGGAGCCAAAACCTCAGGGCCATCTCGATGGACTTGAGATGTGTGGATTAAGGCATCGCCAATAGGGTATTTATTGAGAGTGATTTCGGCGACAGTCGGTAAGTGTCGAAGGAGTGCGATGAGATGAGATGTTCTGCTTCAACATCCTGTCCATCCGTTATGGCCACGGGTCGGGCGAACGGCGTTGGAATTTGGAAAATAACTCTATCCCATATCACCGCACGACTCACGAGACTGTACAACGCTAGCTTGAGAAGAATTTCACCGCAGGCCGGGCCAGGCCAGTGAAAAACCAGTCAATCACGGCTGGAACGCCCCCCTCCAAGTGAAATTCAAGACGGGAGCACGACTGTCAGCCGAGGACTCAGGTGCGAACGGTCCCGCGGCGGCGAACGGGTCTTTATCGACCGGATACTGGTGCATTGCAACATGATATTGTGACAGTCCTCAGGATCGAGATTGTTTTCGAGGGTGAGAGATGTCGACTGTTTCCAGGGGAGGTGGAAGACTTCAAACGTATCTGATTGGCGACCATTGAGTTGGCTGATGCATATTCAAAGAGACGAGGGACAGACAGGAAGGAACACATCGATAATTTTTGGAGGCGGACATTGACATTTTGGAAGGTGGAACATTTTCTAGCCTTCGAAAGGGCCAGGGGGGAGAACACAAGAGGGAAAAGGGACAGTATGCGCCAAATGATGTTCTGCCATCAGCGGGTGATGGAGAGGAGAGTGCGAAAGAGTTCTGTTGCCCAGACGTCAACGTGAGGTCCGGATACCGACTCTCCTTGAAGTACATTGTGACGAGGAGGGGGTGAGATCTCGCGAGCCAAGCGGTCGTCTGTTCCAAGTCAAGACTCCCAGGTGGCGCGTTAAAAACTTGAATCCATCGATCCACAACCAGGGCGTAGTATGCGCGATCTGTCTGCAATGGGGACAGACCTGGGAGACTCGGTGTGCTTCAGCCACGTATTGTTCGACTTCTCCCAGAGCGTTGGAAAAACTCAATTCCGGTGGCACGAAGAGCCGGAAGATTTCGGGGAGCAATTTTTTACCAACGGCGGAGACCATGAACTGCAAGACAGCGAGACGGGATTTGGATATCGCGGCTCTTTTCGCGGCCATGAGATTTTGTTTTTCCGTTTTTATACGCTGCCATTCGAAAGTTTGGGACACAAGGTGAAAGTGTGGAGTTAGGTTTGATGGCATCAACTTGAGACGGTTTCTTTCTTTTGGACTTAGGTTCACGGTCCAGAACGAAACACCCGGCAAGGAATACGCACTACAGATTCGAATCGACCAAGAACAGATTGACCGTAAGGATACAAGAAACTAGCACTTTACAACAGTTGAATTGCTTCATTTGCGCCCTCCGCAGGTCGCGAAGAACCCACCGAGTCCACCCAAACCAATTCCGATGGCTCCTCCCAGCCAGCCCCACCAGCCACGCGCCTTTTCCGCCATTGCCGCCTCTTGCAAAAATGCGAACCAACTTCCCTTGGGTACAGCCGCTCCATAGAACACGCGTTGAGCCCACGACGCAGCCGTTCCTTTATACGGAAATGAGGGACACTCTAAAACTTTTGCTGCTGCTGTCCCACCTTTACCAGGCCCCATCGGCCCAAACCCGAAGAGGCTCAGGACAGGGCGGAGGACCCAATATTCCGGTATGAGCATCACCGCTCCGGTGAAGAGTACGGCGCTAAGCAAGTCGGGGTGTTGCTCAACGAGGTCGCCTTCATGATAAACGGTTAGAATACTCGAGTCCATCCAACGAAAGCACCCACCGAGCATCACGACCAGTTTTTCGATCGCTCCCCGGATTGTCTCCCAGTGGACGGCTACAACCTCTTCATCCATCCCGTGCTTCGCGCACACAGCTTTAAGCTCAGCACCCGCCTTGTCCAGCGCTTTAGCGACCATTTCCCGCCGCTTCTCGTGCCCGAGCGCTTCCTCAGGCGCTGGGAAAGCGATCTGCAGCTGCTCGAGCACATTCTCTAACGCCCGTTCTAAATCTCCTGCTAGACCCTCAGCGACAAGACCCTTGATGCTGTCGCTCGATCGCTTGTTGATCGTCGATGTCCGTAGATCGTGCAGTCCCGTAGCCCCATGAACAATCGCGTCCATGAGATCTTTCAGCTCCCCGATCTTGTCGCGCACCTCCTGCGAGCGCGCCGCCGCATCGTCCATCAGCTTTCCGCCGTACCACCGTGCGGCGTCGCCTAGCTCGCGTGCGCGTTGCCAAAAGTGTTCTGGGTCCAGATCGACCTCCTCGGTGTGAAATATGGCGTTCTGCGATGGCACATATTGCTGTAAAAACGCAACGATGGACCCAGGGAGGGCTACACCCAGATGGGCTGGGAGATAGATCGCAGTGACTGGAGGTAGGTTCGTCAACGAGAGGGTGAAAATCAAGGCCAGCAGCGGGAGGCACAGGGTCTTGAGATGCATGGTGGCGGCGGTTAAAGACAACAAGGCCCTTCGAGGTCTAAAACGACCAGAACACGTTCTTGATGAAAGGCTGTGAACGGCGTAATGAAGTTGGCACTGTAGGGGCCAGTTTGCACGGTTTACGTATCCTGGTGCTTGTACGTCCGACGTTGATGAGGATAGGCACTCAGCGAGAACACTAGTCGTGTAAGTTGCAACTAACGGTTCCTAACCAGCAGGGAATCTACGCCGTTCGGCCACCATCGCAGGAAATAATCCGGGTTCAAACGTTCAATTTTGGTTCCATGTTTGGACGTAGTAAAGTTAATGGGCGCTTACACTCGGACCGATCTCCCCCTATCGATATATCACTTTGTTGTCCTTGACGGTGCTGCCACCAACGGCGGGTGTATCACATCTCGATGAGCTACTCTATCACGGCTGAATGGAAACAAGATGAATTCTACAAGCATCTTGATTTTCTACGGTCGAGCTTCTTCATCGACAATGCCACTCCGGTCCACATCTCTATTGCATCCTTCCTCCAAATCACCGACCAAGGCCTCCCGTCTTTGAGGCGAGTCCTACGGAGGCTCTCTCGTAAATTTGTTGCACGCGATCTCGTGTTTGGTGGAATGCCCGATGAACCATTCAGTGATAAATGTGTCGCAGTGCCTATCACTCTATGCGGTGAACTGTACATAATTCAGGACGAACTGGAGGCATTGTAAGCTTCTGTTTTCCTTCTGAGCATTCATCTAACCACTTGTTGGCACCACTAGCTGCATTGATTGGAATGTAAAGCTTCCTCGCGGCCGAAATTACAAGCCCCATGCAACTATTTCCATTGGCACCGGAAATGCCAGGGGAATACACCATGATGTGCGAGCGTCCTTGCACGGCTGGGGGACCCAGCATGGAAAAAACTTGATGAAGGCAAGGATTGTGGGATTTGATTTATGGAAACACAGGGCTCGTGGAAGACGGGAATTGGTGGAGAATTTTTCTCTCCAAACATTTTGTCTGTGTATGATTTGTGACCGGGCTAGAAGGTTGGAAATCCATGGCTGCAGCTGCACAATTTGTGTGCGCTCTATGGTTGCACAACTTCGAACACTGGCCCAATAATCAAACAGATGTTGACTTGATCCTCATTTTCAGGTGATTAATTTGGCAAATAAGAAGGTAGTAAATCAAAGGTCGATCTGGCGCCGGCCTGACAATAACTTTACAAACACACGGCGAATGATATTTCTGGATATCCAAAACCCTATGTGTCTGATGGTCCAAAATCAGTCCCAAAATGCATTTCTGGTACCCAGATATGGCATGTTCCAGGTTCTGTTTCTGACCCACAGAAATGAGTCCCAAAACATATCATCCAATAAATTGCAAAGCTATGTATTGGTGAGTTTATTGTCTAATGAATATTTCACTGGCATTCGTAACCAGACACACTGGAGATTACCAAGTTTCAGCTTGCTCAAAGTGTAATTCTAAATATAAAGTTTTGAGTTATGTTTCGAGCAAGCCAAAACCTAAGCTGATTAGGATAGTTTAAGTCAAGCCAGAATTGAATCTTAATGGTGTTTAAAGGAATATTTACTCGAGTCTAATCGGCCCGTGCGCCGACGTCTCACAGGCAATCAGCCTGGTGATCGACTGGGAATTTCCCGAGTCTTTGATCGCCGGGTGTGTCTTTGTCTTTCGCCAAACCCAGCGGTTTACCCGCTGAGCTTGGTCCTCGAGGGGCCAGTTCTGGCGCGTCGCAGCCGGAGACCCAAGCGAGCACAATAGGGAGCCGAGCCTCCTTTGTGTCTCTCTTCGCGCTTGGGCCGTCTCCCCTGCTCGTACTTAGGACGGGAGCAAAGAATGAGCACGCACCTCATCTCCTCGCCCGCTCGTCCTAGGTAAGTTCTCCGGGAGAACCGTTTCGTGTGGCTTTCGGGAATCTGACTCAAGACATTTTCTGGCTCAGATTTCTATGCGGAAACCCACGAACCCACTCGGATTTTACTGCAGTCACGTCGATCGTTAGCTGCAGAGAAATCCAAGTACGTATGCCCGCGGCCTCGTACTCCACGCAACCACGCTGAGACGTATCTAGCTGGTTGTAGAATCCCCTAGTGCACCGCTGAAGTTTCGAGCCGCTGCTCTCACCGTCTCTTCACGCGTCACTAGGTACGAGATTCTCGGCGCGTCAGTTTATTATCCGCAGAAACTAATTTCTTCACGCGTCACTAGTTTCGTGCTTTTAATTTATCTCACTGCTTGCTCGCGCAAACACCTCCCATCGCTTCGCTCAATGACGAATGGTCTCCCCGACACCCCCGCGCGCTGCCTGGCCCTCGTCGCTGCCTTCGAGGCCGGCTCCATTTCTCGAGTCGCCGTCACCCTCGCGATCCACGACGTTTTCGCAGAACCGGCCGTCACACCCGCAGGCGACGCCGGTCCCATCCCCTCTGACGAGGAAGTCGAGAAGTTTATGGAACCATATATGGACAGATGTGACCAGTGGGTTCGAGACCAAGAAAAGGCCAAGGCCAAGGGGAAGAAACGAGCTCTCCCCCGAGCCGACGGCGAAGAGGAGGGCGACGACGACGGCGACATTGACGACGGCGAGCCCCCCGCCAAGCGCAGCAGGCTCGCCTTCGACGAGGACAATTTCCCTTGGATCAAACACGACGCCCTCGTCAGCACCGAGCCCTTACGAGCCGACCTCGCAGAGACCGTCCGACTTCTCGGTCTTTATGGAGTCGATTCTAGGCGGTCACTCCGTTCCCTCCTCCCTCGCGCTCGCGTCGAGTTCCCTGAGTCACAATGGCTCCGCCTCCTCACGAACAAAGCCGTTGACCTCGACGCAGTTCTCACCGGAATCTACAGCATCTCCCCGAGCACTGCGCACACCGAGTCCACTGGGAACGTCGACCTCACCTTCAACGGCTCGAGCTCTAGCAAGCCCACTCGGACAGTCGTCACTCAGTCCGATTGGACCCTCGCTTGGATGCAGACCGTCCAAGCTGGGCTTACGGTCTTCCCTCACCTCAGCACTCAGTACCGTGAATGGGGACTGTACATCCTCGGCAAGTTTGCTGCCGTCCACGACACCCAACACCACCGAGTCATCGCTTTTGAGAAGGCGGGACGCCTCCTGGCCAGCCGCCGAGCGGACGTCGGCCTCGACCAGTTTCACCACTTTGCCGCCCTCGAAACCATGCACCTCAACTCTATGGGCAGATTGGCAGTCGAGTCCAGTTCCGAGGGAAACGGGCGTCCAAAGACTCAGTCGCCCAACGGCGCTGGAGGTGGAAGAGGGAACGCAAAGAAACCCCTACCTCCCAAGGGCAAGTCCAACGAACCTTGTCGGCTGTGGAACGCAGGGAGGTGCAAACGGGACGACTGCCGCCACCTCCACGTCTGCACGGGTTGCAGGAAAAACCACCCCGAGTCCGAGTGCCCCAAGTGAGGCACTCGCCGCCGCAGCGCCGCCAAGGCCGCGCTACCTCCGGCAGTTCGTGTGGTCAGACGGCAAGCGCCGCACGAGCCAGACGGCGCTCGGTACGGAAGTGGACCCTCCATTCCCGAGTGCCCCACTCGAAGCTTTCGCGAACAGAGCGCTGGTGAGCACGGTCGTCCACCACCCCAGCCTGTTCACCATCTCGACGCCCATCAACGTGGCGCTGTTTGAGCGGCTCCTCACTTCTCACCCGAACCGCCCGCTCGTAGACTCTTTCTGCAAGGGGTTGCGCGAGGGTTTCTGGCCGTGGTCGCGGCCAAACCCCACGCACCCCGTCACTCTTGACGGCTCCAAGAAGGTCCGCTCTGACGCGGAGCAGGCTTTTTTGGAGAAGACACGCGACGAGGAGATTGATGCGGGTCGTTTCTTGGAAGCCTTCCCCTCTCTCCTCCCCGGCATGCACGCCATACCCATTCACGCCGTTCCCAAACCCCACTCTGAGAAACTCAGACTCGTTACGGACTTCAGCGGCGGCGAGTTCTCCAGGAACTCAACCATTTCGCGCCTTGAGACAAACCCGACGCGGATGGACGGGATTCGCGAACTCGCGGATCACCTTCGGGAACTCTGCCGCACCTTGGGGCCGGACGAAGAAATTCACATCTTCAAATCCAACGTCAAGGGTGCCTTCAAAGTCCTCCCTATGCATCTCCTCTGGCAGCCCTGGCAAGTCTATTGTATTGCGGGAAAGTTTCACGTCGATCGAGCAGCCACTTTCGGTAGCACTGCTTCGCCACCGATCTGGACAACTCTAGCGGGGTTTATACTTTGGATCGCCATGGTGGTTTACCTGATTCCTTCCCTTTTCGCCTACATGGACGACTTTCACTCGGCCCAGCGCGCGCGGGACATGCAATATTACGAGCCATACAAGCGCCGGTTTCCACGGAACCAGGCCCGCCTACTGACCCTCTGGGACACACTCGGAATACCTCACTCTGAGGACAAGCAGGTTTTTGGCGTCGAACTTGTCGTTATTGGGTTCCTAGTGGACTCTCGCAGGATGCGTGTCACCATCCCTGACGAGGCCCGTGTGGCGTTCGTAGCCGAGTTGCGGCGTTGGACCCAGAAGTCGAAGCACGGGGTTAGGCGCACCCTCCGTGAATGGCAAGCATTGGCAGGCTACTCCAACTGGGTTTTCAATGTCTTCCCACTGCTTAAACCAGCTCTCTGCAATGTCTACGCCAAGATGGAAGGCAAAGACAGGGCGGATGCCTTGATTTTCGTCAACGAAGCAGTTCGTAACGACTTAACGTGGCTCGCGGACCACGTTGAGAACGCCGACGGCATCCTCCTCATCAAGTCGGTTGACTTCCACCCCGACGACGCGAACCTCCTCATCTTCTGCGACGCATCGACTCACGGCGACGGTAGAGGTGGAATGGGTTTCTACCTCCCGGCATTGGGTTTGGGGTTCCAAGCCGCCCTCCCCGCGGGTATTGACCCTTCGTTGAAGATATTTTTCTACGAGGCCCTCTGTGTCTGCGCGGCGCTGCACCACGCTGCCACACTCCTCCCGAAAGGAGCGCGCCTCACTATCTACACGGATAGCTCCAACACGGTCAGCATCTTCAATTCCTTGAAGGCCCTCCCGGCGTACAATGGGATTTTGAAGTCTGCGGTCGACGTTCTCCTTGCGCGCGACATCGACCTGCGTGTTCTCCACGTTGCTGGCAAACTTAACTCCGTGGCGGACGCGATCTCCCGATGGAGAAACGACATTGCACTTGCACTTGTCCCTGGCCTAGCCATCCACCCCTTTACACCCCCTCGAGATGCGCTGGGGGCAGCCCAGCTATGATTTTCGAGTTGTCACCCGGATCGCGCCAGCCCAAGAGGCCGACGTGGTCCACATCGAAGCTCGTTCATGAACGAGCAATCGCTCTCGGCTACGCCATTGACAAGTCTACAAACCTCACGTACACCTCCGCCCTAAACTCCTACATCAACTTCTGTACCCAACACGCCTTCCCCATTGAGCCCACCGAAGACACGATGTCTTTCTTCGTCACCTACATGTGCCACTTTATAAAACCCGATTCCGTCGACTCGTACCTCTCCGGCATCTGCAACCAGCTTGAAGACGCGTTCCCGAACGTCCGCAAGGTTCGTGCATCAGCACTTGTCAGGAGAACTCTCAAAGGCAGCAAGCGCCTCTTCGGGAAGGGTGTGAGGCGCAAGCGCCCCCTCTCCACCTCTGACCTCCGCACAGTCGTCCGCGCCATCGAGGCCCAGCCCGGACAGTCTCACGATGACTTGCTCTTCCTAGCGATGCTGTTTGTGGGTTTCGACGGTCTCATGCGCCTCGGAGAACTCGCTTGGCCTGATGTCGTTGCTCTACTATTTTTTGTCGGGTAGCTGGCCGCCTAAGCATTTATGCATAATTATCTTCCTTTACAGTGAGGATGTCAAGCAGGATCTATATCATATTGAAGACCTGCTTCCTACGAAGGGTTCAAGCCAACTCCGGCCAAAATATATGCCGATTTGATGCTGCAATGAATTTATTTCGGACGGGGGTACAACATTACCAAATAACACCCTAGCTGGCCACCTCCCGGAATAATGAATTGAGGACTTCCAGTGTGGCCACATGCCTCACGAATCATAGAGGGTAATTGTAGGGACCGTTCCACATTGTAAGATTGGAGGTACAAGTTCTGTGAGCGGTGGAAAAATCTGCTTCAATGGGAAGGAAATCACCCAAAATCCTGATTCCCGACTGAACGAGTGTCCCACACGAGAAACATCTTGCAGAGGCCCAAATTAAGATACCACGGGCTTTATAAGAAACATTGGAACATAACTGGATACCTAAGTCCAGGACAAAGAGCTTGCAGCTGCTCAAAAAAATCCAACCATCTGGGACACCAAAATTGGGTAGTTTGGGGTAATAAGGAGTGGCGTGAGGGAACCAGAGCGTAAAAAATTTGCAGACATATCCCAAGGCAATTCATTCCATATCGTAATACCCTGTACCAGGTTCCAAAGTGGCAGCGCTGTAGTGTCATATAATACGGGGCTGGACAGCCTGAGCATCTTGAAAAGGTGACGCCACCTTTTTTAGGGCATGGCGCATACGAATCTGGCCCTAATTCATATATGGCCCTGTTGTATGAATGATAAGCATAAGACGGACAGAATGAGCCCAAAAAGTCCTGAAACAACGAAGATTTGGTGGAGAACGGCGCAAGACAAGTCCGGCATGCGGCGAAAACGTAACAAATTGATGGTACCACCCCGCGGATCAAAATCAGATATGCCATAACTTTCGATCAACCCATCATTTTGGCGCCAAATTTGGTCCAAACCTTCATCTTGCATCATACTTCAATCCCTCATTCACCGGCAGTTAAAATCCTCAAGCATGGTGGTTGTAGATGCCAAATGGCCAGCTAGCTATGGTGGCCAGCTAGGGGGTCCCAAATAGTACGCAACTGGAGGAAGGTCATCTTGCGCAACACCGTTAAATTCACACAGACCTCCGTCGGCTTCTTCCTCCCTGGTCACAAGGCTGATATTTTCTTCGAGGGGAATCAGATTGTCATCGTGGCTCGAGCAGATCCGGAGCTGAACACAGTTACCAAAGTCGAGCAGTACATTGCATCACGGGACGTTCTTTTCCCTCACCACCCCGCCCTCTTCGTCCGCGAGGACGGCTCTATTCCCACCCGCTCCTGGTTCCTCGGCCGCCTTCACAAATACTTCGACAAGGATGTGGCGGGTCACTCCTTGCGAGCTGGTGGCGCAACATCCCTCGCGGAAGCAGGCGTCGCCCCGGAGAAAATACAGGCCATCGGCCGCTGGGCGTCGGACGCCTTCCAAATCTACATGCGGAAGAACCCGACGCTTCTTCAGTCGATGCTTTTTGCGGGCCGCTCGGCGCACGACGGTCCCAGGCACATTGGTGCTCTCGCTTTTCCCTCAGCTCCCCCTTAGTACGCCCGCTTTTTCTCTCACATCCCATCTCCTCTATCTCCTTTTCCCTCTTATATCTCGAAAAAAAAAAAAAAAAAAAAAATCATCATTATCCATCTCCATCCTCCGTTACGATGACTAGGTATACCCGGTTTCTGGCTCCTCCCTCACCTCGCTCCGTTCCACTCCACTCCTCGGTTCCACAATACCGCCCTCCTTTACTCTACGATACCTATCACGTACCTTGAATCAATTCACTCGGGCTCCCCTCGGGAGTCGCGTTTCTGCTAAACCCACTCGGACTGAGTCCCCGCCGGACGTGAGTTCCGTCGCTGGTGCCTTGGCGCACTCGGCCGTCAAGCACCAGCTCATCGAAGCCGAGCTTCATTGGCCACTCGGGCGATTAGACTATGTTGTAAGGGCAATCTCAAGGCTCAGCAGAAGTGCAGAGTCTAGCGGGGGAATCTGAAGAGCTTAATAGACAGTACTGATACAAAGTGGAAGCAATATGCACCTAGCAGGGAAATTCAAAGAGAAGAAAGGATAAGGATTCTCACCCTAGGTGAGGCTTATAAACTAATAGGTACTAGCTAGTAGCACGTGTCCAGAGCGACCTACAGTGATCCCAGGCCTGGTCGCATAACACATGCCAGTGCGTGTGATCTGAGGGAGCAGGAACCATTGGAACGGAAGCTGGAAGGATGGAGGATGAAGTTCTGGGCAGAGCAGAGGACAGAGGGACATAAGAGGATGGAACAGAAGCTGGAGGGACAGAGGGTGAAGTTCTGGGCACAGATGAGATGGAGGATGGAGCCAGGGCCAGAACAGAATGGAAGATGGACCAGAGGTGGGGTTCCCCTGACATATGTTGGAAAAATCTCATTTGGCTTTGAACATCTCTGGGCATGTTCCAATATGCTGCAAGGCCATATGGTTTTAAGTGGATTGCAACACAGAGGTCGGAATTCTGTAATCACTTGCAAACCATGGCATCAGTCCCAGTAGTGTTGGAGGGTCACTGACCCGAAACAACTAGCTGATTTTTACAGTCGGCGACTAGTCAGTGACTAGCCACCAGGTCAGGCCAACAGCTTGACTTTGCACAACCTTCGCACTGTGTGGCCAAGGTAGCTGAGCAACTGTTCCCATGTCATCGGCATATTGGGAAAATTTAGTCTGAAGTTCTCCGAATGTGCGATAGCGCAACAAATAAAATAGCAAAAATAGGAGCAATTCTAGAAATATTTGGGTACATTGAAAGTCTTCAAATATGATGTGTACCGCAGTCACTATGATAATATTCCTCTCATCTGTGACTCCAATTCAAGGCTCCTTCCTCATTTGGAATCCCGAGGTCAGGGTCAGGCCACAGCAGTGACCCGAGTGACCCGACTATTGTGACGCTCTGACTAGTCGCTGACTAGTCACTGATGTGCACAACACTGAGTTCCAGACCTTCTCAAGGTTCCCAGTGCCAGCTGACCTCCCAGGGACACTCAAGGTACCACAAGTTCTTGGCAATGGTCAAGGCCACTACACATTTATTCTTGGTATATTTATTCACATGCACCATGCACACCCAAAAAATATTGAAGATAATGTATTCCCAGTGTGAAATAATGAAAGCTAGGTACTGTTATTGCTGTGGCCATGTACTCAATCTGCCTTGAGTCTGCAGCGGTTCAGATTAGACTGAGATATGAACATTGTAAGGGCAACCTCAAGGCTCTGCAGAAGCTCTGAGAGTAACGAGGGAGAAACGTGAGGGAGAATCCAAAGCTTATAGCTATTTGCAGAACATAGGGCATGGCCTGTTTTTTTTGTGAGTTTTCACAAGGTCAGCTCCTGTAAGCTCAATTCTCAACCATTTCCCTTGAAAGTTAGCTCATTCGATTTGGACGGAGAATACAGAGTTCCTGACATTGCCTGATTTTTACTAACCACCTCAAAAACATTTCGTGGGTCACATTGGGCTGTTTTTGGACCTCTGGGCACAGAATGAGTGCCAGAAGACCATTTGTGATTCAATCACCCTAGATTCTTAATATGATGTACTTTAGTATTGTGGAGGGCTTCACATACCAGTATTTTCAATGTGAGCTGTACTTCAAATCCACAGCTCACATTATTAGTCATGGGAAATTGGTCCAGCTGCAACTCACCATATATTTCAAGTACAGGTGACATTAGAAATCATGGTACTTGTAGCCCTCTGGAATAGTTTCATGTACGCCATAACAAAAATCTAGTTCAATCGGAGCACTACTAGCACTTTGGCACACATTTTGCTCTCACATGTGCAAAAACACCCCAATCTGACCCACCAAATCATTTTGAGCCTATTAGCAAAAATCGGGCAATGTCAAGAACTTCGTATTCTGTCCAAATATAATGAGCTAACTCTCAAGGGAAACAGTGTAGAATTGAGTTCCATCAGGAAAATCGGGAATCACTCACTACATAGACCTATAAAGACAAAAATAGACTTCATTGACTTCATAGCTGAAGGCTGTCTATATAGAAAGGTGGGAGGGGCGGGGTTTGGTGCCATAGACACATATAGACACTCAGAGTACCACCCACTTCTATCAGGTTTGTCGTAGCCATAGCGCTCAGAGTGCACATAATGTATAAAGTTCGCATAGTCGCTAATGTTTGGCGGTCACTTTGACCTTGGCACATACACTTAATATTTACACAATTGGTAGAAGGACACAATCAAAGTAATTGTTATTGAGACTACATATACATAACTACTGCTAGAGTGTACTCAGAATGACACAGGTGTGAGGTGGTGAAATAAACAAACATGGAATTACTGCGAATGCAGTGATACGGGATATTATAAACCTGCCAAGTCCCAGAGTAAGTAGCGGCATCAATTGAGATGGATCAACACACATTATGCACCTATGGAATTACTTGCAGTGATACGGGATAAGTATTATAAACCTGCCAAGTCCCAGAGTAAATAGCACCATCAATTCGGATGGATCAACGCACATTACACACCTGCAATGATTTGATGGAGATAGGAGCACAGGAAGCCAGTATAGCACTAGCTTGAGAAAGGAAAAACATGACTTGAAGCTTGAATCATTGAGTAATTGATAGAGGTACAAAATGAAGTTCACACAAGAATTCGACCAGAAATCCAGTGTGTTGTAAGAATGGCGCACAACAGCAGGCCACAAACTTGAGAGACTTGAAGTTAAATCAGACAATGAACTTGAAAGGCTTGAAGTTAGATAAGAGAGTGCTTGTGAGTCGTTTTCCGAGGGTGTTTTCAGGGAAGAATTTCCAGAGATAGGGTTTGCGGGAAATAATTTTGACAGGTCAAAGGTACAGGAGGGGACAGAGCGTGGTATAAGAAACATCTTGTCCAAGAATATGAGATAGGACTCTGATCTTTGAAGGCATGACAGAGTTCAGGGGGAGAGAGATGGAGGGAGAGGATGAGGGGAAAAAGGAAGAGACACGATGTGACAAGATCCACATTTGCTTCTGTTGTCAGTGAGCTGCCAGTGAGCTGTTATGCTGTGCTTCGCCAACAGCCAGCAGATCAAAAATATTTTTATAGATTCCATGATGTCAATGGTGAACACGCCAACAGCGCTTCCTGGGCCTCGGCAAACAACTTGGACTTTTTTTTTCCCTCCACCGTCACCGGTTCACCTACCGCCACCTCTTTCAACGGTGACGGCTGATAACAGACTACTACGCTTCAACTCGAGTTAAGCATTTATTTGAATTGACAATATAATTTTGTATGATATGCCCTCCATTCGACTGTAATAATTAATGTGCAAGTCTACATGTACAAATCCATCTGGTAATTATTCTGTCATCCCACACTATATAGTTCTATCTAGACCAGCATAGAGTTTAACAAAACTCATAGACCACCAGAGTTCCTCATAGCAGTTCATGAAACACATAGACCGTGAAAGCTGAGTATAGCCATGGATAGCCAGGGCAAAACTTGATAGACCATCAAAGACCGCCTGAGACTGCCATAACTGCTGCTTACCCTTTATAGCATTCCCGATTTTCCTGATGTCACAGCAGCTGATCTCGTGAAAACTCACAAAAAGACACAGGCCGTGCCCTATGTTCTGCAAATAGCTGTAATTGACAGCACTAAACTAAATACAGGAGGGGAAATAATATGCACCTCGCAAGAGAGAATCCGAAGAGAGGAAAGGATAAGGATTCCCATGCTAGATGAAGCTTTATATAGTAATGTACAGCTAGCCAGTAGCACATGTCCAGAGTGATTGATAGTACTCATGAGCCTGGTCACATAACACATGCCAATGTGACCAGAGTTCAGCATAGGCTCACTCAGGGAAATCCGTTGAATCAGGGCGCCCGGAAATGTTTCCGAAACTAAAAGTTTCGGAAACTGTTTCCTGTGGCCCGAAACTTTTAGTTTTTGAATTAGTTTCTGTTCCGCCAGAACTAATAGTTTCGTGAACAGGACCGGTGTGCCGAAAATTGTTCCCGAAACTATTAGTTTCAGAAACAGTTTCTGCTGCCCCGAAACTTTTAGTTCCGGGGTTGCCAAAACTGTTCCTGGTTCTCTTGGTTTCAGGATCAGTTTCGGTTGCACCAGAACTAAAAGTTTCGGGAACAGTTTCGGGAAAGCCGGAACTGTTCCGGAAATTATGGGTTTCGGGTATCCCGGAACTTAACTGCCGTGAGTTTCAGTGCAGCCGAAACTTAAAATTTCAGGAACAGTTTCGGCTCCACCGAAACTGTTCCCGAAACCTCTAGTTCCGGTGCAGCTAAAACGGATCCCGAAACCAAAAGAATCAGGAACAGATTCAGCAGCCCCGGAACTAAAAGTTTCGGGGCAGCAGAAACTCTTTCTGAGACTAATAGCTCCGGGAACAATTTTCGGCACACCGGAACTGTTCATGAAACTCTAAGTTCCAGGAGGGTAGAACTTAATTCGGAAACTAATAGTTTCAGGGCAGAGGAAATGGTTTCCGAAACTTTTAGTTTCGGAAACCATTTCCACATTCCGGAACTCATTCCAGAAACTTTTAGTTTCTGAAATGTTTCTGGGCACCCTGATTCATTGGATTTCCCCGAGTGGTTATGCTGGTGGCAGAGGGTAAGCTGTCAGCACAGAGCAGATTCGGGGTTCTGAGATGATGAGGGCAACTGAAGCACAATGAGGTCAAACAAATGAGTCTGGAATTTAGATTAGAATAGTGTAAAGTACAGGATCATAAGTACAAGTTTATATACTGCAGGCCCTAGGGGCCATAACTAAGGTACAATGTCAGATCACAACAGATAGGGTAAATGAAATATAGATGAAGGGGTATATGAGCATAAAGGGGATGATTGGGAACCTGGTAGGATGGGGAACCGATTGAAGTCCCAAAAGGGAACTCCTGGTTCAATTGATCAGATAGTTGATCTGATCCATGATCAGGTTGCTCGGATTGTTTGGGTTCCAAAAGCAGAATGAAAAGTTGGTTCATGACATTACCCACCCTCTAGGTGAAACCCGTCTTGGATTTCATGTTCGTTGTCGTTTCTTCGCCCACAAGTCTATGCCAGTGATGACCCATTTCTGGCCCTTGGCCATCTCTTTCAGGGTGGTCGGGTATTTCTTGTAGAACTCCTTGAGACACTCTGTGGACTCCCCCAAATGTTCCAGTGGTTCTCAAGTGTTGTTGTATCCTTCCCAATGAATGAGATACTGTAAATGTTTGCGCTGTTGGTTGACCCAGATCTTCAATACTTCTGAAACTTCATACAGATTCACCCCGTCTACCACGTTGTGGGGTTGTTGTGCTGTTGGTGTTCCAGTATGGGAGGAACCCATGGACACAGGAGAACAGTGTTGAAGACAGGATGGACTTTCCAGAACGCTGGGAGTTTTTAGCTCATAGGATATTGCTCCCACTTTTCAAACCACTGGGAAAGGCCCATACCACCGATCTTTGAATTTTTTTTGTAGGGTGGTGAGTGATGAGATTAGCTCCAGAGAGATAGACCTTCTCTCCGGGTTTATAATTGGGATCTACCTGTCGTTTGGCACCTCTTCATCATTTCCTGTGCTGCTTGCATAGTGGCACAGGCTTCCTCCTGAACCTTGGACATCTGGGTTGTGAACATTGAGCCTTTTTTGGTTAGCACCTCCAGCCAGGGTTCTGTTCCTTTCTGCAGGTGGAATCCTATGGTCATGAAGAAGGGACTGAAACCCATGGTCTTGCTCACTTGGTCGTTGTGGCTGAACTCTGCCAGAGTTAATCAATCTGCCCAATCATCTTGCAAGGAGTTGGTGAAGACCCAGAGGTATTGCTCGATATTTTGTTTAACCCGCTCAGTTTGCCCATCTGTCTGGGGGTGATACACAGTAGACATGTTCAACTTTATCCCTAAAATTTTCAGCAAGTCTTGCATGAAGTGTTGCACAAATTGCATCCCTCTGTCGCTGATGACTCCATATGGGGTCCCGATAAATCTCCACCATGCCTTCTCCTCCTAGGTGTTTGGTGCAAGGAACGACCTGTATTCCTTCCCCAAGTCAGTTGACAATTACTGCAATAGAGTCGTAACCCTTACTGACCAGCAATTTGGTGATCAGGTCCACCAATACATTCTGCCACACCCTCCTGGGAACTGGGTTAGGATGTAGCAGTCCTTGAAGTTTAGAAGGGAAAGGCTTTGTGCGTTGGCAGACCAGGCAAGCAGATATGTATCTCTTGGTATCCAATAGCAGGGAAGGCCAATAGTAGTTCCGGGTTACTAGCTCTGCAGCCTGGAAGTGTCCTGGGTGTCCAGAAATGTAGTCATCGTGATGTGCTCGTAGAACCCAGTGTCACAAGTTTCCCAAGGGAGGGACATACACCATTCCATCACCAAAAGTGGGAGAAATATACAAGGTCTTATAGCCCTCGCAAACGTCTGAAAACCGATAAAATTGTCGCAAAGGCCTGTCTGCTTTTTGGCCGGTCAAAGGCCCTTATCTCGGAACTATTTTATTGCAAAGAGATCAAAAAGCTTCACAAAGCTGTGTATACCTTTTCGTTTTTTATCTCACATCTCAAAGTTGGCCAGCAATTTACTTGTCTACAAAGCTATTTGAGGCACTACAAATGCAGGTGCAAGATCTGATGTTTTCACATCCATTCCCATACGGTCCACTAGGTACAGCAAATGATAGCAGAAAACCAAATAATTCATATAAAAATTGAGGTACAAACAGTGTATTCAAAGGCCAACTGCATACCGTACACGTGGGCATCATGTGAGAATTCCGTCTTGAAAACCAAAGTCCGAGTTGCGAGATGGGGACCATAGAGATCTTGATGGCGAGCGAGGACAGAGCTGAGCAAGCTGTGAGCAAGAACACTGCCTAAGAGTCGACACAGTGAGAAGCAGGACAGAGAGCTTGATCTTGACTCTTGATCCCTTTTGAGGTGTCCGCGATGGTCCGTGATGGCACAGAGGCTTGAGAATTTTGCACAAATGCTTGAAGGCTTGATCAGGGTGCTTGGGTGGAGAGCAGAAACAGCTTTGGAATGCTTGGAAGCTTCAGATATTCTTCAAAGTTGCATGCAGTGAGCTTGGGGTGCGAACAGAATCAGCTTGACACCAAGAGCGACACAGTGGCCAGGACAAGAGGGACAAGGGTACACAGTGGGCAACACAAGAGGACTTGAGGGGGTAGGGAAGGGCAGATGCAGACAGGGCACTCTTGAGCAATGGTGGGGGAAAGGAAGAAAAAGCAAAAATGATGAGTTTGAATCATTGTTGCTATGATATCCGTGTCATCACATTGTTGCTATGATATCCGTATCATCACATCAAACGGCATGATCATCGATCGTGATTGATCAACCAATAATCTTTTCATTGATGAGGCGAAGATTGAAATGGACTTGAGCAAATTCTACACACTTGCTACCTGGCTGCCACCCCGAACTCCTACCATAGCGTGCACTACCAACAATACCCAGAGAAAATTTGCCCTACTCTGGGAAAGTTTCAGGGCCATTTGCAGAATATACTTGCTCTGTAGTCTCTGTTTCTTTACTAAGCAGAGTGCTAGCCTTGCTGTTGACCAATTGGTAGAGTGAATGCACTGTAGAAAAAATAATGCTTGCTGTAGAATACAGGATGCAACTGTGTAGAGGCTACAAATTCTATTCAGCACCTCTGTAAGACGTCCGAAATATTGTGTACTCTACAACTTCATATAGAGCTAATGAAAAGAAGGCATGACCTATACAATAGAGTTTCCAGCAATGTGTAAGAATGTATTGTGGTAAAACCCTTTTGAGATTGTGCAAACTTCTTGAATGCTCATTGACCGTAATAGATGCCATTTTGAACCTTTGTGATGCCTTGCCGACTGCCATCAAGAATGCGGAGCTCACATGGGCTTACAAAGTTTTCCCACTTTTGCTGATGTCAATACCGGGTTACAAACCCATTTGCATCTTCCCATCCCTCTGCCTTGTCTTCCAAAGCCTTCTTCACTATGTCTTCCCAGTCCGCTTTTCCAGGCTTGATATCCTCTATGAACTGATCACCAGGCATGTCGCCCAAGACCGCCAGCATAGTGTTCAAAAATTCTTCTCCATCCATCTTCCGGAAATACTGTTCAGATAGAAGCATGAGATTTGAGTTATCCTGTGTCCATTGAGAACCAATTTACAATGTGTTTTGAATAGTTGCTGGTTCAATATTTGAAAGATGTTTAAAATAACTTCTCCATGACTTGGATATCTTCTGCACAACATTGGGTATGTAGAACATAATTTGAATACATTTTACCTGCTGTTCTGTCCAAAAAAATAGAGCACATTGTATATTGGTTCTTCATGTTTTTCGCATGTTTGGCCAGTACAAAATTGGTTATCCTTGTTGTGCTAGTGTATCTGCAAAGATACTGAGTGGTAAGTGGTCCAAAGAAGGCTTAAAAACTTGAGTACATGCGTAAGAATTTGCAAAAAGTTAATATTTGCAGGCTGCTACAAAGGGGAGAAAAACTCACCACCCAACTGAGAACAGGCTCCCTATATACCCAAAAACTTGAGTCATCCAAGAGTGACTCATTGATCAGAGTCAACATGACTCTTGCCAACTGGGCTCGACTCAGTTATGGCTCTGGCCTGGGAGTCACATGTCTCATGACCAATTTGTAAGATGTTTTGACAAAACTAGTTCTTCCCATCAGGTTCTGCTGTTTTCCAAAAACTTAGTGCTCTTGCACTTTAAGGCAAACTTTTTCCATATATGATACCAGTTGATCTATGCAGTCACACTAGCATGTGCTGTCTAACCAAGCCTAGGACCATCACTGATCACTCCGGGCACATGCTACTGGCTAGCTGTATAAGAGCCTGTTCGGTAACCGGATTCTGTTTCTGTTTCCTGTTTCCAATTGCCTAATATGGTAGTCGTGAGAATATACCATTATTACCTGAGAAATCAATCAAAGTGACCGCTGTGACTTGACGTGTCTTTTTTCCATTCATTTCTTTCCACGTCGCGTCAACGTGTGTCTGTCTCCTGAATGTCATCAGAAGCTACTCAGGAAGAACCAACGGAAGAACCCACGGACGCTGTCATCCCCCAAGAATGTTTGGTGTTGGGATGGATATGTTGCCGGATTTGGAAAAATGATGGAATGATGGGAAAACAGTTGAGAGATCAAATCAGACAAACATGATTTGATCTCACCATAAACTAAGGAAAGATAGTTAGAGTCCATAAGTGACAGGCACTGCCCCCTGTCAAAGACTGACAGGCTGTGCACCTATCAATAGTAAAAAGCATGTAGGTATCCACAGCAACGGGCAGTGCACCTGTCTAAATGACAGGCAGTGCAAACCAGCGCAGCACGATTCTTATCAAGTAATATAATCCACACCTGTAGTATGTAGATCAATATCGAACCCAGTATCCCCCACAACGTACCCCTAAGCCAACGAAAAACCCCAAGCCAGCCTTATGTATAGGCAACCTACGAACGACCCTACGAAACCAAGCCAGTACCTACGAACGAACGCCTTACGAATAGGCCACCTACGATCGACCCAAGCCAACGACCTACAACCTACGACCTACGACCTACGAACAAGTGCCTTACGAATAGGCATCCTCTACAACAACCTACGAACTCGAGCCTTACGTACAGGCAACCCTACGAACGAACTCTTACGACTTACGAACTCGCATCTTATTAAAACCTCTATTCCACTGTACGTAAACAGTACAGCCACCTCTTCTCAAACTAATGAGAAAACCCACTAACTAAACATCACTCTATATTCCCGAACTTTCGAGAATCTCCCGAACAAAGCTACTTCCGGAGCACCTCGAGTATAACACTTTATACACCTGACAACACTTAGGAGACCCCCGGCCCTCCTGGTCTGCCTGCCTCTGGTGCTGCTTCATGGCGCCAGCCTGAGGACGAGAAGAAGCTCATTGAATACCTTCTTGAGCACCGGGTGGAGGCTGGCGATGGTACCAACTTCAAGGCCACTACGTTTCGGGGTGCCGCAACCCATGTGAACTTGACTCGCATCAAGGGTGGGCCAAGACGGGCAAATCTTGCGAGCAGAAGTATCATACAGTGCGTCACTTTTGGATCACTTTTTTGACATGTTCTCAAGCATAATACAGCTTTGGCGGGACTGGGGGTTCGTTCACCACATCAAAGGCATCTCAGGCTTCTCCTGGAGCGACGAACATGGCGCCAATATCAGTGCAGCATCGCAGGGCACCTGGGATGCATTTGTCACCGTGAACCCGAAGGCTGCCCGTTTTCGCAATAAGGGCTGGCCGTTTTATGATCTCCTCGCTCCCTTAATGCCTAGCAAAGCAAAGGGAGGGAATGTATTTCGTGCTGGGGCTCCTGTGGCTGCAGCTGAGCACTCGCCGAGCCCGGACTGGGATCTTGGGGCACTGGAGCAAGAATCGGGAGAGAAGGATGATGGTGCAGGTGACAGCACTAGCGGCGATGACGCTGACGGTCCTGATGTTGGGGGTACAGCTGATGAGGAACTGGGTGCTCATATAGACAAGGACGACAACGAAACTGGTGTATGTCCCATAGTAATCTTTTATTAATTTATTCTAACTTTCAAAAATCCAGTCTTCCTCCCCCGCGCCTTCTGTGCAAGGGCAGAAGTGTCCGGCCATTCAGTCAAGCACATATCACAAAAACCACATGTCAGTGCCGGTGCACAAGGCCTTGTCAATCTCATCAGGACAGCAGCAGAATTCAACGAGATCATGGGCAGTATTCGCGATATATTTGCGTCTGGCTCAAATTTGCCCGCAGCTTCAACTGCCTCAAATGCTGCGCCTTCAAATCTTGTCCCTTTGACCCCGCTGTTCCAACCCAGTCCTCAGTGTCACAGCGCCACCATTGGGCATGTTCGGGGTGGGACATGGCTGGGGACTTCGGAACGGACTGCACTTGTTCATATTCTACGTGACATTCACAAAGTCGATGAATACAATGGGGTCTATGATGAAGAAGAGATGCGAATTATATGGATCCTCGAGGAGTTGCATGCGGTTGGAGTTTATGCTTACCACCCGAAGTATTTGTCTTTATCTCTTGATGGTTTTGACATTTAATATCCTTACTCTACTGTAATAATTAGTTCAACACATTCTTATACTGGCAGCATAATTAATTCAACATTAATTACTTTACATTTTTTGCAGATAGGCCTGGTAACTCTGCCACATAGTATCAGCAATTGCATCTCGCTTTGCCTCTGATCGGGCTTTTTCCTGGGCTGATGTTGCCCCTCCTGCAAGAACACCAAAATCGTGACGTGCCCTGGGAGCAGGATCATGTCAAGATTCTCGTCCCATTCTTTTGAGTCATGCTTGAGGATGAAGTTGTGGAGGGCAGCTAGGGCTGGCAGCACACGGGCCTGTATGTCCATGTCGTATTCTGGCGGTTGAGTAAGAATGGCCCATCAATTCTTGACCACACCAAAGATTCGCTCCACAACATTCTGAAGCTGGGCATGGCGCAAATTGAATAGCTCTCGAGGGTTTGCAGGCCTATCAATAATTAATGCTGTGGGGTTGTGGGTGAAGGATACTTACCTAACACCTGCTCGGCCAGTCTCAGCCAAGTGGTATTGTTCGCCTCTATAAGGAACAAGTGCCACGTTACAACTTCCGAATCCAGCATCTGCAAGGTAGTATTTCCCATCGGGTACCGTCAGATCATGCACTCGGGCATCGAGGAATAGTGTAGCATCAGCAGCCGACCCCTCCCACCCACTGAGGATGTACGAAAACAACATGTCTTGTGTGCAAAAGGCCAGACAGTTCATAGATACACCGCCTTTACGATTGCGCAATGCCTGCCTGTCAGCAGCCGATGGTGCACAATTGATATGTGTGCTGTCCATAGAGCCAATCACATCTCGGAAGAATGGAAAGAACTTTGGATTGGACAGAATGGAGTCAGGAATGGGGTCATTCACAGATGGGAGGTGAACGTGTTGGGAGTAGAATGGAGTTGATGAGATAGCAATGAGGACACGGTGGAAGTATCTGTATTTCATGAATATCATTCAGTGAAATAGATGGAGATACTTACTTTGAAATGGTCTCATTAGAACATTGAAAATGTTCCCCGACATGACGAACAGACAGGCCAGTGACACATGTATAAAGGAAGATTGCGACCTGTTCTTCTAGAGTAACATATCTTGAATCAGTTAATCCAGATATTCCTCGAAGCTGGGCTAGTAGTGCAATGAAGACATGTAGTCTCATTCCCAGTTCGCATTTGATACGATCGGGATGCCCAACAATTCTTAGACCCAGGCGTGTCCGTTTAAAGCTGATGTGTGGTAGGGCTGTTTCCAGTATAGAGGTGATGCATAGAGAACCACAGCAATATGGATCATATACCAGAAGTATCCCGCAGCAAGAACCAGCTGCAGCTGAAGGGAGCACAGTGTTGGAGGAGGCATTTGGAGACACGTCGTGTCAGCCAAAATTTGCTGTCATGCTTCAGATTGGTAATAATGGGATATTCTCACGACTACCATATTAGGCAATTGGAAACAGGAAATGGAAACGGAATCCGGTTACCGAACAGGCTCTAAAGCTTCACCTAGCGTGGGAACTCTCAACCTTTCTTCCCTTTGGATTTTCCCTGGCTAGGTGCATATAATTACCACACTTGTATTAGTGTCTGTCAATTAAGATTCAGATTCTCCCTCACTAGACTTAGAACTTCTGCCAAGCCTGTTGCCATGCTGTCAAAAACAAAAATTACATTGTTATGTGGTTTTTTGTGTTGGTGCAATTTCTCACAAAAATCCATTCCAACTATAATGATGTAGGATATTTTTTGCGAGAAATCCAGGGGTTTGTGGCCTATTATCACTCCATATAGTCCTAGAAGTTTCTTGATAGGGCTTCTATTCAGGCAAAATACCATATATCCTTATACATCAGAATCAAATACATCAGAATCAATTTTTGTGACATTGTCAAATGACATGAGAAAATGTGTTCATTCTCAATGGAAATAAATCCAAATTGCTTGATTCCTTGTCAGATTAGGTAGCTGAGGCATCACAGCAGATACCTAAAGCAAAACAGAAGACACTAGCCAAGTATTGTGCTCAGAGTCAATCAAATACATGGCCCACTCATTCTTTCAGTTACATCTATAACTCCAAAAACAGCTTCAGATAGTCACTTGAACATATACCTGGACATCAAGCTTCATATGACCACACTGTCGCAAAAGTCGATTTTGGCAGATAACCCCTTACAGAAGGTTATAGCCTTATAGGCCATTGATACGCATCTTATAGTTGTCTTACAAGTACCTTATAGGCACCTTATCAACCATTATCCTGTCTGCCTTAGCTTAGACCTCCTTATTGATACTTACATGTACTTACTAATTTATTTTCCAAGACACATCGGAATTTGAACAATCAGTGAATGAATTTCCCGCACATAAGAACCAGTCAACATCTACAAGGTCATTGAGGTAAAGTGTGCTGCTTGACTTGCTCCGCACATGTATGTTCGAGACCCTTTGAAATGGCGCAGAAAAAGGCAAAGAAGTTCGAAAAGAGAAGCTGTCCTCTAGAAGTCTGCGCTGCATGGCCCGGAATTCTGGCTCTGACTCAGAGACATGACTAGTTTCTGATTCCAAGCGATGTATTGCCGATGAAACGTGTGCTGGCGATCTATGGGTGAAATCCACTAAAATGCAAATCCAACGGGCTGAATGCAATGGAGAAGTGCACTCTAGTTTGGGATTCACAAATCCTGAAACCAATACAAATCCCTAAAACAACCAACCAAACTCCACTAGTGATTCCGGATGCAATCCCAGAGAGTGCGACCGAGTACGGGTCTTTGTGTACCGATAGAAGATACATGGGAACAGTTGTTTAATATTTGCGGATTGCAGCAAGCAAATCCAGGATCGTCCACAGACAATGGTTCAATTTATAGTTTTGCGACTCTGGGTCACCCACTCTATCCTCGTAAGACAGGAGCAGTGAGCCAATTTGACATGCAACACACAACAAATCCGGAACACACGTAGGGCACACACAACACGCAGGACATGTCGAAGTAGAGGCTCAGCTGGCCATATAGCTGGGGCGCTACCGCGCCCATTGACACCGTTATTCCCCCACATACTATATTTCATCTTGTTTCACTATGATCCTTACTACCGATCACCCCTAAATACCTATATAAGACTTGTATCCACGGACTCGCACCTCAGTTGTTCACCTTGAAGTGCCCAGCTGAGGTGCGTCTCTTACTTTATTTATTCATCTCTTACTTACGACCGTACTAGCATTACTTCATCTATTAGGTATTTCTAATACAGTCGTTCACCTTGAAGTGCCCGGCTGAGCATTAATTCATCTATTAGGTTATGGGCCCCGACTGCGCCTAGAACGACTCACAATTTATTTCCATCTGCGCAACCTACTGCAATTCAGACGTCAGCATATACTGTGCTACCCGATATGGCTACCAGCTTACCAAATGTGCCTATGCTTGCCGATGCGGACAAGTTCGATGGCACGAAGTGGCCGAGCTTCAAACCGAAGTATACTGCTTCATCGACACTCCGTGGGTTGTTCGGATACCATGACGGATCCATACCCAAGCCCCACGATCCCAATGCGCCGGCCGCGCCGACTGGGACCGTGACTATCGCAACTGCGCCAGTGATGACACCGGCGAGCCTCCCTTTACCCCCTGATCCTACTCCCATCTACTCCAAGTCGCCCTCGTATGACGAATGGTGCCATCGCGACGGGCTCGCGAAGAGTCTACTGACCCTTAATGTCAAAGATCCCGTCGGAGTCGGTCTGAAGACTGACAGCACCGCGCGCGAGGCGTGGCTTTCGCTCGAAGACGTCTATGGCCGAATCAGCGATCTAGCGCTCAGTCGTGCAGTTCGCGAGCTTAATACTACGTACCTGGTCGCCGGCACGCTGATGAATGATCATATGGCTACCATGCGTACTCTCAAGCTCGCGGCGAACGACATGGGGGCCAAGGTGGATGACTCTATGTTCCGCACCATCATTATGAACTCCTTGAACGAGAATTGGAGTTATGTCATACCAGTTCTTCGTACACTGACCACATCCGCCGAGGTCATCAACTTCATCCTGGAACAGGAGGAGATGATGAATCGTCTCAATCCCCCCATCCCAACGACCGCGCTCGCTACCAATACAACGTCGGACTACGCTGCTGCTCGTCGCAAGGAGCGTAAGAACCTCCTATGCACAAATCCCACCTGCGGCGCAGCTGGAAAGCGCGGCCACATGGTCGAGAATTGTTATTGGCCAGGCGGTGGGAAGGCAGGCCAGTGGCCGGCGTGGTGGAAGGGGAAGCGCGGACCAGTCACAGCGAATATCGCGAATGCCGCCCACACGTACGCGTTTGCGTCCTGGACGGTTCCCGCGGCCGACATTTCCGTGTACGACGAGGACGGTGCGCAGCAAGTCTGCTACGATGGCGAGGAGATTGTTGTGTCGCCTGAAGCATTGATGCAGTGGGATGAAGTGAACAACGCCGTAGCCGAGATTGATATACCCGCGCACCTGGATCCACAACTCGGCATTTCCTCTTTGGGAAGATCTTCGTTGGATCGGACACGACGGCGACCTCATTGTATGGCATGCCCTCGGAACCCTTATCTGACTCTGATTCTGATGGCAACGACGATCTTGGTGCAGGGGGCGCGGCCTACGTCACCAACACTACAGACTCCCGGGTCAGCGTCTTCCAGACCGGAACGGCAGGGCGTACCTTGGTCTATTTCGACTCGGGAGCCACGGACCACTGTTTCTCAAGCCGCAATGATTTCGTGGACTATCGCGTCCTAGATGGCCGCGAGGGTACCGGCGTGGACAGATCCAAATTTCGCATTGGGGGGGCAGGAACTGTATGCAAGTCAGTCATTTTCGAAGGGATTAAGCGTGTCATCTCCTTCGAGGCACTGCATACGCCCGGAACTTCGAACTTACTATCAATTGGAAAGCTGGCTACAAAGGGCTTTGGCGTGACATTTGCCGGCGACAAGGCCACTGTCAGGGGCACTGGCGGAGACGCGATAATGGAGGCGAAGTTGAGCGGGGGGATGTACGCCCTCGAGTTGGACGACGCAGGGGTCAGCGCGTGGGCTGCGCGATCCCGGAGTGAACCAGTCAGTCGTAATACCTGGCACCGTTGTTTGGGCCATGTAGGTATGACCGGACTCGACGCTTTGGTGGCGGGGGAACGAGTGGAGGGTTTGATTATCGCAGGCGACGATGAGGCCGGTTTTTGTGAAGACTGCCTGGCTGGGAAACAGACACATCGTCCGTTCGATGGAGTTCACGAGGTGGAGAGCGGGGCTATATGGACTTGTGGGGTCCGGCGCAGATGACGGGCGTGGGGAACAAACGTTGGCTGTTCCATTTATTGGACGGTCATATTGCCGGTCCTCATGTCGATTTCTTGCTGACCAAGTCCGCCAACGAGACGTTCGAGGTGTTTGACGCTTACAAATCCGAGTTCGAGACGCAGACTGGGAAGAGAATCAAGTGCATGAGGGTTGACAACGGAGGGGAATGGATCAATGATAAGTGGCGTGCTTACCTTAAAGCCGCTGGCGTTGTTCTCGAGACCACTACCCCCCATTCGTCCTCACAGAACGGCCCTGGTGAACGCGGGATCTGTACTACCGTCGAGCTTGGTCAATGCTTGCTTGCCGATTCTAAACTGCCCAAGTCGTTCTGGCCGCTCGCGTTCAAGACTGCCGCTTACACTGGGGGCAAGCTGTGAACTACAGGCCCTGTAAACTCAATGTAAATGTGAGGGAAACTTTGAGTTTTCTCAATAAATACCCATCATTTACAGTGCCTGTAAATTGGGAGTAAATTTAGAATTTCATCTGGAATTGCACCCAATTTACATGCCCTGTAAATGATTGATAATCCTAAGAATTAATCTAAAAATGCCCATCATTTACACCATGTGTAAATGTGTGATTTACATGCAGTGTAAACGGTGAGCAAATCCAGATGCCAAACAACATATTTATAGCTACACCTTCCATAATAAGAAGTTCAAAATTTCCAGAAGGGGTCATTCTATTGTCATGTGAGTCTAGGATTCCTAGGATGCTGGCTTTAAGAGGATGATTATGCCAGAGCACTTCCAAAGCTTACAAGGGGTGGCAGCTATATCTCTTCTGATTGAGTTTCAGTCCGCTCTCTTTCTCTGTATCTGAATTTTGGCTTCATACATTCTTATTGCATGTCCACCACTCAGAACAATGAGATTATTTCTATTTGGTGACTATTTTCACCTGGAGTTTGTCAGAATATTGCAAGGTTGAAAAACTGTTGCCCCACTTGAGCTCTTGATGAAGACTTTCTATTTCTGTTTTGCTCTCTGTCCGCTTCTTGTTGGTCTCAAAATGAGCCAGAATGTGGGATTTCTGATTGGAACATGAGTTAAATGTTGCAACTTCCACTTCTTTGACTCACTGCTATTCATGTATGTAGCATTCCTGTGCAGCATGTCATTCTCATGTTGCTCCCCTTTCATTTTTTTTTGAGAGAAAGGTGACCAGATTGCCTCCAAAGTCCACAATAGATGACCCACCTTGTTATCTTGACATCCATTATTCATCTGCATCTTGCTAAACAATTAAAGCAGTCAATAAAGACACCATATAACTTTGTTAGAGTCTCTGCCAGGTTGGGATTGTATATCATTTCCCTGATTGAGAAGGCCACCAACTGGATCCAATAGTAAGGATGACATCTTGATGCTCTGTTACTCATCTCATCTTTCTGCACAATCCAATGGGTGTCAACCCACGGACTCTCAAAAAGATGAGGGAATAGCTAAAGAGGGCCAAGCTTGACAATGTTTCAGATTTAATGTTGTTGATGGGTGGCTGTATTTTTTGTACACATCACAAAAGTGTACTATTTCGGACCCCGTAGTTGGCCACCCCACCTAGTTGGCCACTTGGCAGCTAGAGACAGACCACGGAAGTTTTGTCCTTGAAGTTTGTTCGTAGATTGTAGAGGATGTTCAGGAGCCCCTGTACGCGAAATTGGATGACGTTGGAGTCGCGCTGGCGGCGCGTCTCCAGCGTTATCACCTGTCATGTCGTATCTATCACATCTTACCTCTTACCATATGCTATAGCTTTGCTCTGTGCGCTTTCTGCCCCACGAGTGCCTGGACCACTCCATTTGGTGATCAGAGCGGGCTTCGCTCTTCTCCTCTGGCCTCGGACCGACCGTCAAGATTCTTTGGCGAGACACCGTCTTCATTGACGAGAAACCGTGTTACGGCACGAGAAAAATTTTCACCGTGACTTCCGTCTGCGAGACTGTCGCCCACGGCGATGTATTACGACTATAATGACTGCAGTCCGGACTACTACGAGCCCGCGGATCAGTACTACGACACCGAGCCTGTCTACGAGAACCAGACGTGCTACGACGACCAAGGTTTCGACGACACGCCGGGGGCTGAGGGTTACGAGGATTTCAGCAATGGGTTCGCTGCCAACGTACCCTTGTATGACGAGGAGATCGTGGAGGAGTTTTGCGACGAGGCAGCAGTAGAGGCGGAGTTCAAGGAACAAGACCAGTGGGACGGCACCAGGTACGAGCTCCAAGATTCTCTGGAGTGCGGCGCCAACAGGGAGCGTGCCTACGCACCAGAATGCGTCGAGACGCTGCTTGGTTTCGACCTTGAGCACGCCACCGAGGTGGAGGTGGACAAAATCGCGTGGAGGGCCGTTTTCGCACAGGGCCCTCCAGCAGGCTCGTCCCCTGATACGTGGTACGACGAGATGGACGTGTGGCGGCTGCGTATCGTCGCCGACGCCGAGGCGGCTGCATCTGCGCAGGACGTCGTCGCTATGCCGGAGTTGCTGGAGCCGCCTGTGCAAGCCTCCTGGATTGCTGCAAAGCTGGACGAGCTGCAGGATGCTCTCCAGCGTGGGGAGATCGACTACGAACACTATGGCCACGAGTACAACGAGTGGCTGGAGGATGAGGCTGAGGACCAGCGTCTGCAAGCCGAGGGCTGGGCCTATGACGAGGAACAGGGTGATTATCGGCACCCGGTGCATGGCTGGGGCGAAGACTACGACCCCGAGGAGCCGGCCAATACACTCTCGCCACTGTTGCACTCCACAGTGAATTCAGACGAACCGCCACCCTTCGCCGACATGCTCTCGCCACCTCCCGACTTTCCAGCGGCCCCTGACGTCGCTGCGGACATCGAGCAGTTTCCCCCACTCCCCTACATCGCCCCCGAACTCTACAAACTAACCAGCCTCGAGCCGGACGCTTACGATCCCTCCCACCTTGCGCGCGCAACACTGGCGCGCGTCGAGGCACATCCATTCGCGTTTACTACCCCGCCGCGCTCTTTACATCACAAACCCGCCCCAATTCGCTATACAATGCCCCACACAGTGCATACGCCTCGCGATCGGCCGCCGCCTGCGAAACACCCTACCCACCACCAGCGCGGTTACAGGAGCTTGTCAGCCAAGCCGGCATCGAAAAATTGATGCTCCACCAGACGCCGCACACGCTCATGCCCTGATTTCCGGCGAGACCCTCCCCCACACCTCGAGACGTCCCGACCATCAGCTGCACGGGACCCGGGCGAGCCTCCTGATACCCCCATGACGAAGGCGATACAGGCCGCGGTAGCACACAGTGCAATCGCCAACGCGCCACCTCCTGTCGACCCTGTTCTACCCGACATTCCCTTGTCGAGCCCGCTCGGTACCCCATCGTCTCTCAGATCTGGCACCAAGCTCGCACGTTCCTCACGAGCACCACCCGTCTCAACTGTGCATGCTACAGCGCTTCCTGTCCCTCCTGACATACCTCGCACTCGCCCTTCTGCCACCCTCTCTTCTGAACGTCGCTGCAACGCACTTCGTCGACTTTCCAAAAAAGGGAAGGGCTGAGATACACGCGAGGTCGCGTGACATTGTTTGGAGGGGGGCGGGGTGGCCCTCTGGGGCTTCTGCAGAATATTCTATGAGTCTCATTCTTTCTCTCACTTCCTACCAGATCATGCTTCGGCTCATAGCTTATATTTCGATCTTACTCTACATTTCCTCCTGCTCTCTCCCTTCCTGACACCTGCATCTCGAGATCCTCCCCACTTCTATACTCATCTTTACTTTTGCTATAGACACATGCCTCTCTCTCCCTATGTTATCCCATCCTCCTTTCTTTTTTTCCGATCCCCTTTGCTATTTCTTTCCCTACATTTTTTCTCCTCCTTCTCTCTACATACCTAGCTACATTTTAGTTATTGAGAGACGTCCGGGGTCGGCCGTCTCTTGGAGGGGGGTGACTGGAGTCGCGCTGGCGGCGCGTCTCCGGCGTTATCACCTGTCATGTCGTATCTATCACATCTTACCTCTTACCATATGCTATAGCTTTGCTCTGTGCGCTTTCTGCCCCACGAGTGCCTGGACCACTCCAACGTTTGGTTTGATTGATGTGAGGCTGTGGTGGCTTTCGGACCGGGGGGGTGTTGGACACGTGGATTTCTTAATTTTAGCGATCCAGTAGTCACACAGCCTCGTTCTGATCTCTGTTGATTCTTGCTCAATCCACGAGGTTTTGGACGTATTCTCTTCAGTGTGAGTCAGGCTACAATCTCAGCCCTCGCCATTCTCACATTACACCTAGAAGGGCTCCCTATTGCACTAAAGATTCGCACTTGGCCACCAAAATTCCTCTCACATGCTGCGAGATTACCATTGATCCATCGCAAGACCCTGAGGCACTACACTCCCAAAATTTGGCGTAGGCATTGGACAAGGCAAATGGCCTCCCTTACAAGTCTCTATATGATATTCTCGATTTTATTACTTCCAGCATCACGTTCATTACATCAAACGTGGTTTCGGGGTGGTCTGTGATTTGGGATTTTTTGTGGCAACTGGGAGGCGTTTCTGGTGTAACCTCGAGTCCGAGTACGTTCACATAACTCCTTTGAAGCATATCCTTGCTCATTTTGGCTACCGACTTGCTTTGCCGTCGTCGCACTGCTGATTATCGGAGACCATCTTACACATTTTGTTGGATCCACAACGTCGATTTCATATCAGCCCGCCCATTGTTTCCTGTATATTTCTTCTTCAATGCGATGACGTTTGTCCACCTGGCATGTTCGGGACGTCCTGCACCTTCGAATGACCATTTATATGGTCGCTTTTGACCCACTTTAAATTGTGCTTCAGCCTGAATTTTCTCATCTGACCTGCACTATCCTCGCTCTACATCAAGCCCCGCAATGTCTCATACCGATCCACTCGGCGCCGCCGAGAACCGCCCGACTGACGACTTCGCGGATATGCCCACGCTGGAAGATAACGACAACGACTTGACGGATCTGCCTGCGCTTGTCGACGTTGAGAGTGATGATGACGACGAGCTTTGTGATGATGAGCTCGAACATCTTACTTACGAGGAACGTGTCCAACTTGCCCTCACCGCTATACGCACAGCTACTATGTCCGAACGCAAGGCCTGCTTGTATTATCGAGTCACGCGCGGTAGCTATCGTCTCTCTCTTACCACACTCCTCCAACTTCAATCTGATCTTCATTTTGTGTCGACTGCCAGGTACTGTTCAGAATCGTGCCAAGGGAGTTCCTACCCGCACGGAGGGCCACGCTCATGAACACAAAGTCTCCGAGGCAAAGGAAAGTATCTTGAAGGAATGGATCAAGGTGAGTAAATTATGCCAGCCTACTGACCTCGCTAATCCGACAAAGGTCTTGGGAGCACGCGGGATGCCTCTCAGCCTCCAGACTATTGCCGACTATGCCGCGGAACTTGCGGGAGCAGACATCGGAGTCAACTGGGTCAAGGGTTTCAAGGAGCGCCACCCTGACCTGAAGGTCAAGTGGACCACTGGCCTGGAAGAATGTCGTGCTCGATCCTTGACCCGACCCATCGTTCACGAGTACTTCGAGCTCCTGCACGAAACTATCGAACGCTATGATGTCAAGCCTAAGAATATATATAATATGGACGAAAAAGTGGGTTCTCTACACCTCTCTTTTCTGTCTCTAATTCTTGAAACTACAGGGCATCCAGCTTGGCGTCGGCGACAAGATCAAGGTCCTCGTCGACCGCGATCAGAAGGCTGTTTCCAAGATTGATCATGGAAATCGGGACCTCGTCACGATAATTGAGTGCATCTGTGCTGATGGCACCGCCCTTCATCCCTCTGTCATCTTTGAGGGCAAGCGGCGAGATCTCCGCTGGGGAGAGAACAATCCTTGTGATGCGAGGTGAGTATTTGACGATTGACTTGGCCCATTTGACCTATCTATCCTCTTCCTCCTATCGTATTCTTATGCATGATTGGCAGTGTATCAATCTCTCCAAACGGATGGACGGATCAACAGTTGGGCAGGCTTTGGCTTGAGAAGGACTTTGCTCCCGAAACCGCTGCGCGCTTGGACGATCCTGCTGACTATCGTCTTCTGGTTTTGGACGGCCACAACTCCCATGGCACGTGGGCTTTCATGGATTTCGCTCAGAAGCATTGCATTCTTATCTTGTGCTTGCCTTCTCACACGACTCATGCTTTGCAGCCGTGTGATGTCGGCGTCTTCGGCCCTCTTTCAAAGAAATGGAAGGCCCAGGTTTCGGAGGTGAGGAGTCGAACAATGTTTTTGCAGCATATGTCTGAACTCACAAATAGTTTTTGCGTTCTAAATTGTAGCAACATCATAACGGCGTTATCGTAGACAAATATAACCTGCTTTTTCACTATTCTATCTCCCGCCGTGAGGCATTCAAACCATCCACTATTGTTGCTGCCTTCAAGTGTTGCGGAATAAACCCACTCGACGAGAGCGCTATCCCTGACCATCTTTTCAAGCCTGCCGAAAACTATACAATTCAGGCCGCTCAACCGCTCCCTCCGCGGCTACCATCCCTGCTCATCCCCGTTGCACCGGCGCAGTCTCCCTCCGACTCATTCATTGCGTCATTCAGTGTACCATCTTCTGCGGGAAACACAAGTGTTGGCATTCAATCTGCGAGCACTACATTGGATCAGTCTACATCCCAGTCATCCCGTTTCTCATCGCAGGGATCCTCTCGCGCCAGTTCCTCATCCCGTCCATCCTCTCATGCTAGTTCCTCCACCATCATCACTCGACCATCTACACCTCCTCTGCATCTCGATCACACTGCACAGGACGTCCTGTGAGCATGCTACACCATCGCGCTTCCATCGCCTCTTCGTGGAACGGCATCGCGGCAAGCGATGAAAGCCGAGAATGAGGACCTTCGCAGAATTGCGAGGGCTGCAGATGTCGAGCTGGAAAAGAACTACACTCAGATGATACTGATGAACAAGGAGAATGCGCACCTTCGTCAGCAACTGTACGCGAAGAAGAATAAACCGAAGCGTATGTACACAACAGGTCACACTCGGCTGATGACCAGCGCAGAGATGACACAGAAACTGTTGGAGGAGCTTCAGAAGAAGCTGATGGGCGAGCTGCACAAGGATCTCAGGCAGACGATCTTCCCTGACATTCGCACGAAACACGTACAACAGTCAAAGAACGCCCAAGCCTTGGAGAAAGCGGCGGCAAAGGCAGTGAAAGAGGCAGAGAAAGTGGCGGCGAAGGTGGCGAAGGAGGCGGTGAAAGCAGCGAAGAAGGTGGAGAAAGTGGCGGCAAAGGCAGCAAAGGCGGCGGAGAGGGAGATTGCAAAGGCGGCAAAGGCAGCGGTGCGAGGGAGAGGACGTGGCCGTGGACGTGGCCGTGGCCGTGGCCGCGTCCAAGGCGCGACTAGAGGGAAGGGAAGCCGACGTGCAGGTGGCGAAGATGACAGTGATGGAGACGAGGGTTCCGCATCCGAGGTGTCCAGCGACGGGAGCCCGAGCCCCAAACGTACCTCGATCCCGAGCCCGAGCCCAAACTCAAGCACATACTCCAGTCGCAGCAACAGCCCCACAGGAAGCAGCTTCACAGACGAAGATTCAGACAGTGAAGATGACGGAGGTGAGACTGGTATTGAGTTGATTAACGGTCATCGCTGGGCTGCTCGACGGAATCTGGAGTTCCAGGTCGTGTGGACAGATGGTGATGTGACCTGGGAGCCACTGTCGAACGTCAACGACTGTGCAGCGATGGATGATTACCTGGTGCGCTACGATGTAGACGACCCATTGCGCTTATCCAAGCGTAAATCCCTCATCGATATGACACTGGAAGCCCAAAATGAGTAGATATATGTCTTGGATGTTGTTGTTGTATCCCTTATACACCTTGAATGTGTTTCTTGCAGTTGGCCATGCGTGACGAAGCATGAGCAAGACGACAAAGTGCCAGATGCGGGTTTTGATGGGAATTTCCCACGCCTGGCCAACTAGCCGGTTCAGGCCAATTTTGGACTTGTCACCGGAAAATATTTGCCGAACCATCACAACATCACCCAATGTCGATCAGTGATCACAATCCATTGATAACATGCTAGTCAACATCCTTGGACGCTAAAACACCCAGGAGGAAACTCCCTAGGTTCTATAAGTATGCAAAACTACTTAGGTGGCCAGGTACGGGGTCAAAAATAGTATGTAATCATCTTGGGCTGCTCTGGGTTCAATCCTCACAGTATGCATCTTTTTTTAAATGCCTCAACCATACAATAACCAATGAAATTTTGGTCAGGAGAAGAATTTGCTTTGTTAACTTCCCATGAGCAGAAAATTCCTACTGAGTGTTCAATTGTGTGTTGAAACAGGAGTTGAACACAACAAGGCCCAATCAATTCAAGCTTGACAGCAATCCTGATCATTAGGAATCCTAGACTCACATGACAATATAATGTCCCCTTCTGGCACCTCTGAATTTCTTATTATGGCAAGTGTAGCTATAAATAGGTTGTTTGGTATCTAGATTTGCTCACCATTTACACTGCATGTAAATCACACATTTACACATGGTGTAAATGATGGGCATTTTTAGATTAATTCCCAGGATTATCAATCATTTACAGGGCATGTAAATTGGGTGCAATTCCAGATGAAATCCAAAATTTACTCCCAATTTAAAGACACTGTAAATGATGGGTATTTGTTGAGAAAACTTAAAGTTTCCTTCACATTTACATTGAGTTTACCGGGCCTGTAGTTCACAGCTTGCCCCCAGTGTTACCTTCAGTGGTTCCATCCAAAGAAGCGCGCTGGCGGGAAGACTCCGTACGAGATGTACTACGGGAAGAAACCAAGTATTGCGCACTTACGGGTTTTCGGTTCTGTCGCTTATGCGAAATTGATCCCTGTGCCGCCTAAATTGGATCCGCGGACCGTTAAAGCGGTGATGGTCGGGTATAATAAAACCACCGGCTATCATTTGTGGGACCCACAAGATCGCCGTTTTTTCTACGCCCGCGACGTCGTATTCGAGGAGGGAGCTGGGCACTGGTCGCGTGCCTCAGCAGGGGGAGTTTTGGAGGTGGCTGAGGAGGAGGATCCCGAGGACCCACCGCACGCTCCCATTCCTGCCCCTGATTCCGGCCTAACTGATGTTCTGTCTGACGCAGGCGAACCTGACACTGGCAAATCGACGCTTGACCCTGAGGCTCCTGTGGCGGTCGAGCCGCGTCGTTCCGGACGCACACATGTCCCATCCCAGGCGCTCCAGGACTCGCGTGCATTGCAGGCGCATGAAAACGCTGTGAATGCTGCACGCGAGAAATGGGCTATTGGTCTCCCGCCGAAACCCAAGAAGAAGTCGCGGGCAAATGTCGCCTTTCTCACTACGACTGTATCTGTTCCCCATAATTACCGGGAGGCTATGGAGCACCCGGAAGTTTGGATGGGACCGATGCAGAAGGAGTATGCGATGCTTCTGGGGCGGGAGACCTGGGTTCTTGTTGACCAACCCGCCGGTGCTAACATCGTGGACTCTAAATGGGTTTACGCTGTGAAGTACGACACGGAGGGGGAGGTTATCAAGTGGAAAGCCCGACTCGTCGCCAGAGGTTTCCAACAGATTGCCGGCGTAGATTTCTTTGATACTTATGCCGGAGTCGTTCGGTATGAGTCACTTAGGATGCTATGGGCGATTTGTGTGGAGGAACCAGGCTGGGTGATGTGGGCCATGGACATCGTGAGCGCGTACCTGAATAGTGAGATGAAGGAGACAGTGTACATGCGTCAGCCAGAAGGGTTTGCCGTACCGGGACAAGAGAACAAGGTGTGCCTCATGAAAAAGTCCCTTTACGGATTCATGCAATCAGGTCGCAACTGGGCCGAGCACCTGAACGCGTCACTTGGTGCATTGGAGTGGGTACGCTCTCGCGCAGATCCTGCAATTCGCATCCGCACGACCACTGCGGGGACCTCGATTATCGGTGTCTACACGGATGACATCGACGGGATCTCGACTTCGACTGCCGCTGCCACTGAGGCTCAGACTGGGATTAAATCTGCCTACGACGTAACCGACGTCCCTCGCACCACTACCTCACTTGGCATGACCATCGAGTACGACGAAGAGTCTGGTACGCTTTCGATATCATCGAAGCCTTACCTCCAACGCGTCCTCAAGCGGTATGGGATGTCGGAATGCAACCCCAAGTCGACTCCACTCCCTGTTGGTGTCCCGGTCGTTCCGTCGAAGGAGCCGCTGTCCGCCGCTGAGCGCGATTTTATGGCAGACAAGCCATACCGAGAAGCCGTGGGCTCACTCCAGCATGCCGCCAACACCACGCACCCCGATCTAGCGTACAGCGCGAGCTGTGTCGCTTCTTATGTCCAGAATCCCCAACCGCAGCACTGGAAATTTGTCCAGCATATGCTCGCGTATGTGAAGGGGACTCTGGACTATAAGATCACATACCGGCGTGGCGGTGGCTTGGGGATTAAACCTGTGGGTTGGATAGACACAGATTTCGCGTCGGACCTCACAACACGTCGCTCGACATCCGGAGAAGTCTTCATGATGTCGGGCGGCCCCGTCTCATGGTCGGCGAAGAAGCAGGCAACCGTGGCGCTCTCGACTGTCGAGGCCGAGTATGTTGTGCTCACCCGCGGCGCGAAACAGTCCATGTGGATGTATAGCTTCCTTGACGAGTTGCGCATGCCGCAGGAGCGCCCAGCAATCCTCTACTGTGATAACACAGGCGCGACGGCACTGGCGAAGGACGCGAAGGGGCACGCGCGGGTCAAACATATTGACATCCGCGAGCACTACATCCGCAAACGCGTCGAGGCGAACGACATCGAGGTCCTTCGCGTCGAATCAGCCAATAACCTCGCCGACCTATTCACAAATGTCCTGCCCCGCGACGCGCATCTTGCGGGCGTCCGTGCCCTTGGCCTTACAAGCTAGACGCTACGTATTTTTACTTTACTCTTACTTTACATATGACTTTATCACCATCCTTCCTACCCTCTATCCGTCCCTATCCGTTCCCCATTCACTATATGCCCATCCGCGCCAGGGGGAGTGTCTAAGTAGAGGCTCAGCTGGCCATATAGCTGGGGTGCTACCGTGCCCGTTGACACCGTTATTCCCCCACATACTATATTTCATCTTGTTTCACTATGATCCTTACTACCGATCACCCCTAAATACCTATATAAGACTCGTACCCACGGACTCGCACCTCAGTAGTTCACCTTGAAGTGCCCGGCTGAGGTGCGTCTCTTCTTACTTTATTTATTCATCTCTTACTTACGACCGTACTAGCATTACTTCATCTATTAGGTGTTTCTAATACAGTCGTTCACCTTGAAGTGCCCGGCTGAGCATTACTTCATCTATTAGGACACACACAAGTAACATGCAGGACACGCAGGACACGTACACGTACACGCAGGATCACGTAGAACACACACACACGTACACGCAGAACACACAAGGGAATATCCCGAAAAGCTGATAGATTGATAATAACTCGAAAATACAAGCACGTCCCCAAGGACAGCCTCGATAAATCAAGCCGGTGGTTCCACCCTTCTGTCCTCGCTGGAGCAGACCGCTAGTCTCTCCGCTTTACGCTTCCGGGTAGGAGTCCGTGCCTTCTCCCTACAAGCTGCCCACCTTATATACTGTTCATCTAAAAATAACTCTACAAACATAATACATTAATCATCGGCGTAACCATGTCCGTGACTCGAGAATATGAAATAATGATTGCCAAGCTTGCTGACTGATTATTTTAGATCCTGAAAATGTTAGTTCTGGATTAGTCCCTCGAGACATTATGGTTGGATTGGATAGCCCTTCAAAATGCCTCTTTATAGACACCCTGAAATTGTGTATAGCCCAAGAACTACCCTAGACCGTTTAACCGTCGAGGTGGAACCTGGTTGAGCAGGCTCCCTATTTGTCTGATTTATTTCTGACATGATCAGGGCCCTGACTTGGCACCCAAGCGGTCCTAATATTCTGGATTTCTTGGGCGCACTACTTGTGTCCCTCAAAGGATTCTTGGAAATCCGGAACCTTGGGTCTTTTGTCTACAATTAGACACCCTGGTCCCCTTCATAGCTCAAGTAAGAACCTTCTTCCTAAATTGGGTTCGAACTTGGTTGCCATATTAAGCTGATCAATATTTGATGGGTGTATGACACTGCATCCAGATCCGGCCCGTTCTGGTCTTGAAAGGTTCTGGGTCATCATGTGATTGAATGTGTCACCTCATTGGTACAAGCATGGACAAACAATGTTGAAACTCATTCAAGATGCACTTGCTTTGAGTTCCACAAATAGGCACAGAATGGATGTTTTATTCCCCAATGTTCGTTTGGACTATCCGCAACCTCCTGCCCATAGTACAACAGTAGGATCCAGAACCAGCGGCATATTAGTCGGAGGCACCCAGTATGTGTGTTTTCTGGATACTCATCTGCAACCGGTTCCGGATTTGGTTTCTAGCGTGTAGTTCCAGGTCTACTGACTTGGGACTCGTCATAGACCCAGATGCGCGTGTATCTGCAATGGAAATCCAGAAAACGTTAATTTTCAGGTGTTGGCGAATTCACGACTTATCACCGAGTGGCAAGTGAAGGGAACGTCCGGAACGAGCAGAGCAGAGCGCTCAGCTACTGAGTTCAAGCTATGACATCAGTGACATCAAAGGCTCCACCGCTCTTGCATATAATAACATCCCCAATGTGACGGTGTGACTTCAGTGCTCTTTCTTCCCTCCCACCACCTTCTCCTTACTGTTCATGCTTCGTGTTCGCTTATCCATTTCTGGGAGACGTCCAGGTCTGTGGTGAGTTGTTTGTTCTCTCCTTGCGACTCGCTGAATGCTTTACTAGTTTGTCCCTTCAGCGTTTGGCATACTCCGAGTCCACGCACTGCCAGATTGATACGTAGCTCATTTGGGAACAAGGTATGCCATGTAAACTTCAATTTATGCCTCCTGTTCATTGGTTGTTGTCGTCTTTAGCTCAGTTTATCTCAGTTGATAATGTTTGAAGGTGTGTTTGACTATATCGGACTCAATTTACTTCTGCACCTTTTCTGTTTGGTATTTTTCATATATTGTATGTATATTGTTGTGGTTAGAGCCAATATTATGTGTGCATGATATGGATCCAAATTTGGATGTGATGCTCCTTTGAGCTGCAAGGCCTATCATGCGCTGTAAGGTCTGTAATACCTTATAGCCCTCTGTGAAATGTATCTGTCCTTAGCGCGGTCTATAGTACTTTTTAGAAAGATAGGCCCTCCCACAACCTTATGGGCTTATACTGCCATATAACCCCCTTATACATACATATCTGCCAGAATGGATTTTTGCGACAACAACAGCAAAAAGAAGGCAAATTATTGGTGGATTAAATCCCGGCTTTTCCCTGATCATGGAGACTAGCTTGAAAGGCCTGTGGAAATAGAAGGAAAGCGGACATATGCAAAACGATAACCCCCGGCGGGACTCGAACCCGCAACCTCCAGATCCGATTACGTAATCAACGTAGAAGTCTGACGTCATAACCATTAGACAACGGGGGCTACATGTTTCCAGCCCCAGCCCGTTGGTATACCAGGAATGGATCCGCCAACAGATTCTGAGCCCTCCCATTCAGACAATACGGACATGCACTCGTTTTACCCCCACTGCTAAGCTTTTTTATGGTTTTACTCTTGACCCCACAAGACAACATTAGATTTATAACTGCGGAAATCTCTCAACTCAACGTTCATCAGTTTTCGCTTACTTGGACGGGCCCAAAATACCCTGCGACACACCATAGATATCTAGATGAACAGCCAATACCTTCTATGTTTCTCTTTTTTTTTTTTGTGCCCCAATTATTAAGGAATGTTGAATTTCATCTATGTTGATTGTTGTTTGTCCAGTACGCCTCCATCCAAATATGGAAATTTTACTGAGGTCTCACTTGCGAGAGACACAGCAAACGTATTTTCTTTTTCAAGAACATTCTCTATCTCACAAAATTTCGGGTGGAGCATATTTGAATCATTTTTACCGGGAACAAATCAATCACTTATGCCACACCGATCGGGCCTGTTTAAGAGCACACGAATAATTGTGGGAATGCGAACATTCGAAGATTGTTGAACAGAGCGCTTCACATTGGGGAAGAGAATGCTGGCACGCAGCCCCATACCGATACCTCCAAAAGTCCAATGCCCAGGCCAGTCTTGCGTCGGTCTGCGCAACTTGGACGCTTTATCGACACACCTCTCACATGGCGCAATAGAGCATCGAAGGTGGCTCACCTGAAAAGGCGTTGAAACCTTCGAATGCGTCCCTCTGCTCCGAGTCCGTGCACTTGAAGTTGATATGCGTCCAGAGTCAGTAACAAACTCCAGCAGCCTGAGTGCACATTTCGATTTTTTTCGAATTCCCTTCAACCATTGGCCGAATATCGACGACCTTCCTGTGCAAAAAGCTAGGAAGGAATGTGATTTCCCAATACGTCCAATTTACGTCCCTCGTAAATTTGTACGTAGTTCGATCAAAACCACACCTTGTACGACGCGTCTCTTTCGCAAACCACCTCGACCTACATCCTGAACCCACGCAGACGCTGAAAATCCGGAGCCTCAATAGCTGCAACATGGCAGGCCTCAACATGGTAGGCCGAGACGTCCAACTCCCTTACTTTACTTATTACTTGCCCTGACCCATCTCTCTAGTTCGACTATGCCTCTTCCCAAGTCGACCTGGACAACATGAACAAAGGCAAGACCATGAGGGCTGCACTCGCGGCCGCATTGATCGATGGTCCCGAGGCCGCTGAAGCCAGACACAACGCGTGGGTAGCCACCTTCCAATCGCGGCCGCAGAGCTGGAATCGCAGTATCCCGCGCGGTGACGCCGTCAAGACCCGTTCGGTCGACGAACCCGAGGCCCAGTCGTCGAGATCGGGCACGACCGCCAAGGGCCAGGACCTCCTTCAAGCGGAACCGAGTCCCAGTGGCCTCACGTGCGGCGTTCAGGTCGTCAAGCCCGTCGAGACTGGTGTTGTTGACGATACCGACACTCCTAGAATCGTGAACGATATCAACACTTTTCTGAGCTTCGTGCCCCAGTTGCGAGCAAAGTGCACCACCTCTGTACGTCCGCTTGGATTATGGTCCAACGGTCGGCTCGCCATTGATTGGGCTTTAGGAACAGGAAGAGTTGCTGAGCAGTCTAATAGAGTCGATGGAGCTCGCGAAACGCTACCCTCCAAATGAAAAGGAGATCGAGGAGTGCGTTAAGATGCTGGAAGAACTTCCCGGGTGGTTCCCGGAAGACTCGGAGAAAAACTAAAATGCAGTTTGCCTTGAATGTTTGCATTGACACTGTTTGTAATTGAAGTACCAATTGAAGTAGTGCCTTGGGCCGTCGAACCGATTTCTGCATACATGAAGACAATAACAAAAATAAAGAGGTGCCTAGGGAGCATCGCTGGATGGTTCTGGTAGAGTGAAAGATAAACAGTGCCGCTTCCAGTAACGAGTCCGAGTCCTCGTGCGTAGCGATTATTTCGAAAGGGAGACGGGAAGTAAGATTACGAGTGACGACTAAAGAAAAACTACGAGTTTGTGATGGCCATTTCGTCCCCAGCGGGGCGGGTGGTCGAGTCGATGTCGGAGGTAACGCGGTCCTTGAGGTGGGGGTGGGCGGGGATGGCGCCAGCGATATCCATGCGGTCGTCTGGGCGGCGATACGCTGCATCGGAAGGGGTGCGGGGCATGCGGCTCGAATAGGTGTGGTCCTCGAGATCGTTGCGATTGTAGTCGAAGCGCCGGTCCCTGGGGACCGTCGAGCGATGAGGAGAACCGTGAGGGCGAGGTGAACGCGAACGCCGCCGAGAGCGATCCTCCGGGTGGTGGTAATCAGAATAGGAATCAGGATAGCGGTCGGAGGGATAGCGAGGGCCGTGCAGAGAAGAGCGAGAATCTGGGCGCGGACTGTACGGTACATTTTGGTAGCGCGAGCTGGAAGGGAGATAGCGCGAAAAGACATCCGGGTGCGGCGGGTAAGGCGACTGCTCGGGGTAGCGCGAATCGGGGCGATAGCTGGAGTCGATGTATGTGTTACGAATCGGAGGTGGGTAGCGGGTGTCGGCCTGCGGATGGCGGGGGGGTTGGACATTTTCAAGATGGCGCGGCCGGTGCGAGAATCTGCCGCCATTGTAGGAGTAGTGCAGATTTCGCGTCGGATTAGACAAAGTTCTGGAGTCTCCCTCGTGGTTGGTTATCTCCGTTGAGGGGTGCGGATGAAGCGGCGCGAACTGGTGCTCAGCGGGATATTGCTGGTGCTGCTGCTGGTACATCTCATGCTGATGGGGAAAGGACGACGTGGGTTGTTCCTGCTGCGGCTGCGGCTCCAACAATTGCAAAGGCTGGCGGTTACGAGCTGGCGCCACGAGCTGGTACGACGAGACAGGCGTAGACGCCTTCAAGCAGGTCTCCAAATCCTTGCGCTGAGAGATAACGACTTTGAGTTCCTCCTCGAGGTTTTTGGCGCGGTTGGCGTGGGTCTCCAAGTTGCGGTTCGCGGTCTCAAGAGCGGTCTTCAGAGTGTCGATTTGGGATTGCAACTCGGAGCGGTCCTTGGAGTTGATACAGGCGGCAGCCAAGGCACGGTACAGGGTTTTTTGGAGCAGGGTCGTGCAGCGTTCGCAGCCGTCTTCTTCCTCCGCGACTTTCTTACTTTTCTTGTTCGACGCGTCTCTGATGGTCAAGGGTCAATAAGGCGTAGATTTCGCGCGCATAGACTTACTTTCCAGCTGCACGAGAGCGCTTGCTGTTGGTCGCGGCGCTGGCGGTGGACATGGTGGCGACCAGGGATATAGATGGAGTCCTAATTTGAAGAAAAAAGTGTGTCGAGCTTAGACCGGCAAGAAAGGCCTCGTCGATGTAGACTGCAAAAGGGAAACGAGTGGCTGTGCCGATCGAACTCAAACCCTCAACGCGACTACCACTCCAGTACCAAGGGTCGTGGTGAACGTCCGGGTTATTTTCTGGTCAACCCACAACGCCGCACAGGAAATATAGAATACAATGTATATTCTACAACGAGACCGTGACTGAAAAGGGAGCTCACGTTTTCTCCTCCCGTTTCTTCCTGGCCAACTTTCGCTCAATAATACCCACGTACTGTGCCATTCCCTTTTCCATAAGTTTCAGCTTGGCACCGCCGACGCGATATGTCTTTCCAGGTGGACTGGCATCCTCCTCGTCTTCCTCACTCGATGAGTCTTCCGACACAGCGTCGTCCTGCGCTGCATGTCGCAGCGATTCGCCCTCGATTACGACGCGGCTAAACCAGCTGCACAAAGGGATGAGCATCCAGGATTACAGCGTCGAGCAAAAACCCACCGGTCGTGCGTGATGATAATTATCGCGCCCGTGAAAGTCTTGAGAGCTGTCGCGAGGGCCTGGATGGTATGGAAGTCTACGTGCGTAGTGACTTCGTCAAGCAGCAGCAGCGGAGGCGGTAGGAACACTATGAGTGCTATGGCCAGCCGAACCTGTCGTCCACGGTGAGTCTGTGATATCAACGGGAAAATTAAATTTACCTTCTGCCCGCCACTCAGCTGCACAAGCGGCGTATCACTCGCGATCTTGCCTTGGAGGCCAAAGGATCCTAGGCACCTCCTAGCATCTTGCTCAACCACTGTTTCACCTTTGGCCTCGAAATGTTCCATGAAATAAGACAATGCTGTCACTGGCCGACCCGACGTCGTTGATTGGGCCCGAGGGCCTGACAATTCTTCGACCGAATGTTGCCCTAGTTTCCCCTTGTTAGCGTTCCAATCTATGTGTCGCCACACTGCGTCCTCACCGTAGTATCCAATCTTAAGAAGCGGATGTCGGACAATATTGCCCTTGGTCGGTTTGAGCGTGCCCATGATAAGCTTGGCAATAGTCGACTATATAAATCTGTTAGATACTTAACCAATGGAAGAAGACTGTCAAAACCTTGCCCTGCCCGTTCGCACCTATCAACTAGTCAGACACAGAAAAATAAGATGGCTAAACATCTAGTTACCGACAAATGCACATCGACCACCTTGATTAATGGTGAACGTGATATCTTCGAGGAACGGCTTCTTGGCTTTCGGGAACCGGTATTCCACCGCATCAAAGTGTATCAAGTCTCCCGCAGTTCGCAGCTTTTCTGGGCTCTCGATGTTGATTTTGATTCTGGGCTCGGTGACGACGCTTTCCACGTCCTGTCGATTCGAATTATAGTAGCCTACATTTCAAACGAGAAACGAGTTAGTTATGAATTACAGTCTCTGTCAAGAGAAACTACCTACCAACCATGTCGCGATTTAACTTGAATCGGGTCCCTTTGGCGCTGGTTTCCGCTCCCCACCGCTCATCCAATCTAAAGACGGAAATTAAACAGGGACTAAATAGGAAAGCGACGACGAACTTTTTCTGGCGCGATTTTGCCATCCGCAACCTTTAACGAACGATTAGACGATTCGTACATTCAAAGTTTCAAACGAGAGTACACACCTGTTGTCATCTCCAGTCTTCTTGGCGCTTTCTTTACCTTGCTGGATCGACTTCTCGATCTACCAAAAAGCTCAGAAGACCAGTCTTTGACCGTGATAATACGACGCACATGCTCCCGCTTCTTGTCTAGAGTCTCTTGTGCACTCGTAAGCTGCTTGGCCTTTTTTCGCTCGTTGACTTCAAACACGGCCGGCGTGCCTTCAAAGTACTCGAGCTTCTTATTCCGCAAAATGATGGTCTCTTCCACCACATTGTTCAAAAAGTCTTGGTCGTGCGAAATGAGCACAAGCGTGCGCGACTGGGCACCAAGAAAGCCTTCGAGCCAGATTATTGCCTCGAGATCCTGTTGGTAGATAATTAGTGAACTCAAAGAGTAACCCTCGATGAAAAAGTACACACCAGGAAATTGGATGGTTCATCGAGAAGTAACACATCGCTGTGAACGAGAAGGGACGTTGCGAGGGAGCAACGGGACCTCCATCCACCCGACAGGGAGGAATACGGGCCCTCCACCATTTCTTGGGTGAAACCCAGACCGGAGAGAATACTCGCAGCACGAGCTTCCGTCGACGACGTTTCAAGCTTTGGTTGCGAAAATATGAAAACTAGCGCCAAGTAGATAGTCAAGTGCATACTAGTTCGAGCGTGACCTGGACATTTTGGAGCATGTCTAGGGCCTGGTTCATGATATCAGGTTCGATATCCGCGGTCTCGACGTTTTCGAGTCTTGCGGGTTGTTAATGTGAAGATGCTCAAAAGGTAACACATCGCGTACAGTATTTCAGCCTGTTTCAGGTTTTCCTCGGCCTTAATTTCCTCTAATCGCGCGTCTTTACCGCGGGTCCCGGATCTTCGACTTGCGACTTTCTTGGCCTCCTGCAACTCCCGGCGACGCGCATCGAGACGTAACTCGAAAACGATGCGCTGGGTTTCGCGGAGAGATGTTGTTTCAGTCGCCTTGGTCAAAGCTAAAGTACGATTCAATTGACGTTGAGTTATTGTTCCGCATGATCAACATACCCTCGAACTCTTCCACTGCAGCCTGCCGTTCCTTGTCACCTTTGACTACATGTTCAAGGACATTGATCGCCCCCACACTCTCAGTCGCTCTCGCACTGTCTTCTACTTGAGAAAGCAGCAGAATTCGGATGGATGGGCTCAAGCCAGGTATGAGTTTATCCGCAATCGCCGTCAAGAGCGTCGACTTTCCCGACCCGTTGCGACCTTCATAAACGAGGAACTGGTCAGAATCCTGAACCGCCTTCCGAGAAAGACGAGGAGCAACCGACTAGGCCGAATCTAACACCTTGCTTCAGGCGCAGATGGCTGGATGAAATGAGCTCCCGTTCGCCGATAGCAATGGTGACGCCTTTGAGATCGATCTCGAGGGTGGTATCGAGCGTTTCTGTGTGGAAGCGGGATTGCTGCGAGGTCGCCGTAATTGGGTTCAAGTTTTTGGGATTCGGAGCGGTCTTTGCTTTGGGAGCCATATTGAGGGTTTCGGTATAAAAGTCGCGGTGAGAATGCAAGGCCCCAAGGAGTAATATTCCAAATTCTGAGAGGTTTTGCTTGAGGGTGGTGGACAAGGGCAAGGATGGTTGAGTCTCATCCGGCACCGAGCGGTTTTGAGGTGGAGGAACAAGATAAGATTATCTTGACAGGCACAGCCACGTAGATCATCCAACGAATTGACTTGATTCCACCTTTTGAATTTCGCCGCGACTTCGAACACTGCCGCCCTGGCAAATATTCTCGCACAAGACATTGCTGACAACAGGCTACAGCGCATCTTACTTCGCTCGAAGCCGTCTGTAAGGGGCCTCTACAATCCTATTATTCACGCAGTGCCAGTCTTCATTAACTGTGCCATTAACGTCGCGTAGTCGCGGTACAAAAGTAACCAGATACCGCTCCGAAGTGGCGAACGTGTCTGTCCAGCGAGACATGTCAAGTCGGATGGAATCTGGATGTTGAGGCCCATCCAAATAGCGACTGGTTCGAGTCTAAGAAAGCGCACAGATCTCAAACACGCGCGCTCACGGACTCGGTTGTTCAGAAATCATCCGCCTCCGTTCGAATGTTCGACCTGCCTTTTCGCCACCGACGGTCCAGTTGTGCCATCGCTGCTACGCACTCATTTCCCAACTCATTTTCGTCTTGCTTTGGGATGATGAAGCGAGGGTAGAACCAATGCGAAGTACTCTAGGTACTCTACGTAGTATGAGGTACAGTGCTGTACAGCTGTATGGTATAGTGAATGCAATAGTATGTGCAAGATGTAGTATATGTGCGTGTGCGCATAGTCTGCAAGAAATGTCGTATAGTCCGCAAAAAACGACGAATCTCTAATGTCGTCTAACCACCGCCCTCCGATCCGCCTCCTTCAGCACCGACTTCGGCCCGCGCTTCGCCATCGCCCACAAAAACACCACAATAATAATCGCAAACTGCAGCCAAAGCCACACCTCCAGCACAAACTTCACAATCATCGCCTTCTTCGCCTCCCCACTCTCCTGGTCATTGTTGCTCAGCACCACCGTATTCTCCTCCCCCTCATCGGAACCCACACTCGGCGACGCCGCGCCGCTTGCTGCCGCAGAGTCTTCTCCGCCGCGCACCGTCGCAGGCCCCGTAAAGTTCTCCATCACGAGGTCCAGCGCAGTCGACAGGCGCTGTGGTAGCGACGGCCGCGGCGTCGACTCCGCACCTATTCCCGAGCCGGACGATTTCGTCGAGAAGCGCCCGTCCACCCACCGGCTCGTGCGACTCAGGAGCGTCTGCGACATGCGCTGGTAGCGGTCCTTGCTCTTCTCGCGCAGCGAGCCCGTCTCGGGCGTGTCCGTCCCCGTCCCAGATGGGTTTCCAAACGGCGACGGCGGCTCGACGTTGAGCTGCAGCGCGTTGATAGTGGAGGAACCCGACATGCTCTGGTCCCTCGCGGTGCGGGCGTCGGAGACGCGGCTCCTCAGCGAAAGGTTGTTCGGAGTAGGCGAGGGGGACACAGAGAAGGAGATATCGTATAGGCTGTTATGTCGCGACCGCACAAATGGGTCGAAGAGGTCGTCTCCAAAGTCGGACCCGAGCTCCGACTGGAGGGATGGTCGGCCGCCCGGAATCGGGGACATATTGTATGGTGTCGAGGACTGCGACAGTTCATATCTGAGCGGAGACAACTCCGAGGTCGACGGCAAGGTGTCGGAAGAAGGGAACGTGAGCTTAGACGGTCCGGGTTCGTTCGCCGCGCTGAAAAGATTCATGACCGACTTGCGGGGCCTGCGAGGCAGAGTCAACAGACCCGCAAACCCATCGTCCGGCTTGTCCTGCGCCTCCAAGGTCTTCCTGAAGCTCTTGAACCGGATGGTCCCCTCCATGGGCGACTTGCGGCCATCTTCATCGACCACTTCCCACTCCACCCCGTTTTCTGCGCTGAAGTACTCATACACTTTGCTGATGCTCTCCGTCTCGCGTTGCACCGCATGTAGTTTGTCAGCTGTGTCCGATTGCTGTTGTAGAATCCTGTTATTGGTCTCCTCGAGCTCCTGGATCTTCGATAGCAGCTGAGCAACGAGAGAATGCTCGTCGGGATGCTCAAAGCTGAGCTCTGAATCGTAGGAGTCGTCTGACGACGGAAAGTCGGCGCTGTTGGGGGACAAGGAGGCTTTGGTGAAGGGACCAGGAGGCGCGAAATCAAGAATCCCGCCGTTGCGGCCGGGAGTATTGTTCCTCATAGCTCTAAATTTGGCCTCTCGCTCCTTTTTCTTCCTCCACATCTCCTCAACAATTTTCTCGGTCCCCACCTGCGCATTCTTCTCGAGCTCTTCGCTCCTTGCCTGCGTCCTCTCCAACTCGTCTCGCAAAAGCTGAATCTCCCGTTCCAGCTGCTTCAACGCACGGCGACCCGAACGGTCGGCGGTCAACGCCTCCGACTCGAGAGACTCGAGCTTCTGCAGCAGCTCTGCATTCTGGTCGGCGAGAAGGGATATGTCTCTGGGAGATACCGATATCCTGCGGGGACGCGTGGGATACAGGAATGCACTGGAGGTGTTGTTTCCGCCGTCAAAGCTGCTATTCTGCGAATGCATGCCGCCGGGAAAAGGAACGTCGCCCGAAAGGGGGGGAGAATGGCAGGGGGTATGAGGTATCCTGGACACCAAGGCGTCGTGCTTGGTCTTCAGGGTGACGTTGCTTTCGTACAGACTTTTGCACACGGCCGAAGTAACGCCCAGTTCTAACCACGCTTGAGCTTGGGCGAGACCTGAAGAATTCATGCGGGCCTACCTGTTTCCCTCTCCTTGATGAGATCGTCTGCTTTAAGGAGCAGCTCGGCGAGTTCCTCGCGCGATTTCTCGGCCAGCCAAGTTGTATCTCCATTTTCTTCGTCTGCAGACGCTCTAGGAGACGACAATTCCGAGTTCAACCTGAGACTCTGTAATGTGGCAGGTAACGGGGAACCCAGGTAACTTGGCTTGCGTTCACGCTCAGGAAGAGAAGGAATGGCAGAGGCATAAGGCGGGGGCGGAGAAGTCTGAACCAAAGCTTTTCCGGCAGAAGAGCGTCGGTTCTGAGCGGGGGGGCGAGGACGAGGCGTTACCGTTCGTTCACCAGAAAGCATACCAGAAAGAAGGAATGGGGGACCACAAGCACGCGGTGGGGAAGAAGAAATGGCAATATCACGCTCGGTTGCCCCTAACGAATGATTTCGTAAGGTTTCGACATCCATACAGATTCCACGAAACCGAACCATGCGCATGCTTTACTACAACAAATTATTACAGATCGAGGATTCAAAATAACTAGAGTTCGCTTCTAGAATAAATCATTTTTGCTGCCCAAAACCACTCCCAGGCGTCGCCGAGGCACCGAATCCAAACGCACTCGGCCCCGCGTTACCTCCAAACACCGACGAAGTAGCAGGTGCCCCAAACGGCGAAGAGGACGGCGTCGTAGCACCATCGGGTTTAGCCTGTCCGAATATTGACGGCGTTGTACCCGCGCCCCCGAAACCCGAAGCGGTCTCTGCAGGTTTGCTACCAAATCCGAATGGAGACCCCACCGGCGTGGTGGACGTGGTCCCTTCTGCGGGTTTCCCAAAGACCGAGGGACCGCCGAATGCAGATGGCTTGGCGGCGAAGGGCGTTGGACTGGGAGTACCTGCCGGCGTAGTCGATGCGTTGTTGTTCCCACCAAACGCGAAATTGAACGCGGGGGCGGGAGCAGGTGCAGCGGTATTGGTCGCAGGAGCCCCCGCTCCGAACGCTGGTGTCGTCTTGGAGGCCTCTTCCGCAGGCTTCGCACCGAATCCACTAAACGCGCCTCCGCCACCGAATGCGGGTGTAGCAGTAGGAGTAGTGGTGCCAGAATTTGCACCACTAGCACCACCGAACACCGAGGGAGCACCCGAGCCACCCCCAAACGCCGAAGGTGCACCACCACCAAACGCAGAAGGCGCTCCCGCATTGCCAAACCCAAACAAGTTCTTCTTCTCCCCCTCACCCGCAGCTGGCGCTGCCGCAGAAGGTGCGCCACCAAACGCAGAAGGCGCCCCGGCATTGCCAAACCCAAACACGCTCTTCTTCTCCCCCTCACCCGCAGCTGGCGCTGCCGCAGGCGTCGGTGCCCCAAAGCCAAACGCCGGCGCCCCAGTGGTCGCGGGCTTCTCAGCAGCCTTCGGCGCCGCGAACGAAAAGGCCGCAGGCTGCTGCTTGTTCGCGTCCGCATTGGAACCGAGCGCCCCAGTCAGCGAAGACGAGGTGGTCGAAGTAGCCGCCGCGGCTGCAGGCTTGGCCGCAAACGCAAAGTTGAACTTGGGCGGAGGCGGCGTGGCTAATTGACTCGGAGTCGACTCCTGCTGGGGAGCAGTCTGTTGTTGCTGCTGCTGGGGCGCAAACGCCGACGGGGAGTTGGACTGCGCTGCAGGCTTGAATGAAAATGCTGCGGGCGCGGTCGTCTCAGCAGGTTTAGCCTGCTGCTGTTGTGGCACACCGAATGGCGATGGCGCCTTGCCCTGATCACCGGTGGGCTTGAACGAGAATGTAGGCCCAGCGGAAGCCTCAGCAGGCTTGGGCGCAGATGTAGGGGCAGGAGCGGCACCTCCCATCCGCGACAAAAGAGACCCGCCACCACCTCCACTCGACGCCGCGTTTTGTGGTGGTGGTGGCGCAAACGAAAACGACGGAGCCCCCGTGTTGGCAGGTGCAGCGGCGCCTCCAGAAGGAGCGGAATCGGCTGGCTTCCTACCAGCCACAGCCCGGGCAGCGGGCGCAGAGGGCGCCGCAAAGAATCCGGGCTTGGGTGCGGCGGCGGCGGCCCCTCCGGTGAACGAGAATGACGGCTTATCGGCGGTGGATGATGGAGCAGCAGTATTGTTGGCAGCAGGAGTAGGAGTGGGCGCAAAAAGATTCGAGCTTGGAGCAGCAGCAGGAGTGGGAGCTGGAGCAGATGCTGGAGCGGGTGGTTTGGCAAACGAATTTGAAAACGGCGAGGGAGCAGCTGCCCCTCCGGAAGGGGCCGATGGCGGCGCGAACATATTTGAAGCAGCTTGAGGCTGGGTTGATGCCGGAGCGGCTGGCGCGAACGACACTTTGGGCGGCTCAGCAGCAGCAGGTGTCGGCGGCGCTAGACTGAACGCCGGCGGTTTGGTGCTGGTGCTAGCCGCTGGTGCAGCACTGGGAGTAGCCGACGGGGTAAAAGTAATCGCAGGCGGCTTCGGCGGCTCAGCGGACGACGACGGAATGTTCGAAATAGTAGGAATGGGCGCAAGGGCAGCCTTCGCCGCCGCCGCCTCCCTCTCCTTCTTCTCCCGCTCTAACTTCTCCTTGAGCTCCTTCTCCTTCTGCTTCGTCTGATTCGCCTCCCGCATCTTCATCATCGCCTTCGCCTCGAGGTCCTGTTTCTCCCATTTCGAAAACGTCCGCCGAACGAGGGGCATCTGTGCAGAGATGCTATTCGTGCTGTCCGCCAGCCCGGGGCCCGTCTCTCGAACCGCACCGACCCGCCGTCCATTCCGCAGGCCGCTCTTCGTCGCGTCTGCGCCGACGTGCAGGGCCTTGTCGAAGGGGTTGACACGCATACCGACATCCGAGGCAATAGACTGCCGGAAATGAGCTTGAGGACGGTGTTGCTCTTTCTCAGCCGGGCTTGGGGCGAAGACGGGGAACGGCGAGGCGGGCGAGTCCCAAAGAAGATTCTTCCCCTTAGCCACAGGGTTGGGCGTCGGAGTAGAAGGCTAAGTGCATTGTGAGTACCATGAAACAACAACGCAAAATTGCATACCATCTCGGTCACGGCGGGGGTAGTAGGCATGCTTTCAGGTTCTTGAGTCCCTTTTGGAGAATCCTGCCATGCGAGAAGGTGTCGGCTCTTGAAGTCCTTGTACTCTTCCTCCGTCAACCAAGTTTCGATGCAAACCTCCAGGTTGGCGTTTTTGTCCGGATGTTGAGAGTCCAAAGGCTAGAATCAATGTCAGTTTCGGGGCATGAGAAGGCTGGCAATAATACGCTTACCATTGTGAATCTACGAGCCGCCTTCTTCACCAAGGCTTGCCTCAGCCGTTGCCCGTTCGGTCCAATCTTGTAGAGAACGCCGTTGCTCTCCCACTCGTCGCCTATCGGCCGCCCTTTACCCTTGTCCTTCGAAACCGAACCTTCATCCATTGACCCCTCCCCATCATCCTCTCGAAGTTCTTTGCTCTTCTTGCCCCGCTTCTTGGTCTTGCGTGCACCGTTTTTGGGCGTTCCAGGGACAACACCCTCACCCTCGCTACCTTCCTCATCTCCGTCCCGGTCCCGTTTCTGCCCACGCGAGCTCGAAGGCTGCGCAGCGGCGTCGGACTTTCTCTTTCCGCTAGTCCGTCGTTTCCGCTTAGACTTCTGCGCCTCCTCGTCGCCCTCTTCTCCGTCAAAGGTAGAACCGACGTCGCGTTTCTTGCCGCGGACGATGGACGCGCGGGATTCCCTCCGCTCGTCTTCGTCGACATCCATGTCTTCCCCGCCGTCGTCGCTGGTCATCAAGACATCCGGGTTCTCGAGGCTGACCTTGCGCGCACGTTTGCCCCGTACTCGCCTGCCAGGAGAGCCAGTGGTTTCGTCCTCCGAGCCTAGGTCCTCCTCGCGCAGCACACGCTTTTCGCCCCGCTTTTCCCCACGTCTTTGCCGTGGGACCCACTCGGCATCTTCGTCGCCATCAATTAATTCATCGCCCTCGACGCGTGTCATCTTCTTCGGATTCTCAGGCACATCCAGCTCGACCTCGTCGTACTCTTCAAGAGCACGTTTCTGATGTTTCCGCGGGCTGGAGTTCAGGTTACTGATGTTGCTGCGCCGGGGGACACTAGCGTCTTCTATTTCATCGGCAAAACGGACTACAGGTGCCGCCGGTGCGGGATTGGGGTTATACCGTTCAGCGAAATTTGTCTGATGCGAGGAGGACGGGGGAAGTCCAGTTGTGGGCGTCATGAAGTTATTTGGCGCCAAGGGATTGAACCTGCCAGGCAGACCATTTATGGGCGCGTTCGTCCACGCTGGTGGGGAGACGCGATACGGGTCTGCGAAAGGACACAGATAAGATTACGACACGATCAACTTGGAATGAAGGAAGAGAGCTTACTTCGCTGCCGAAGGTCTGACTCGACAGGCGCGGCACGGCGATCGGCTTCCGCATATAGCTCATCGACGTCAACTCGATGCACCCTGTTGTTGGCAACTTCCTCCTCGCGGCGCGCGCGTAGAACCGCAGCGTATGCCACATTGAATGGGCGGTGGTCGTTGTCGGGAATCCCGTGTTGTCTTCGCATGAAGCTGTACACGCGTCAGCTGAGGCCATGCATACGACCAAAATGTACTCACAGACGGTAGGATTTTTCACGCCATTTCAGCAGGGCTGCCCAGGCACGCACTGCACCGACATATGCAGCCAGGAGCAGAACCAGGAAGAATGCCGTTTTCGAGAACCCAGACCATTTTGCGGGCACTGGAGTGCGCACGGGAAGCGTATTGCCATTGCCTAGAATGTCGGACGACTCGTAGTCCATGGCGGAATGGGAGGCAGGGACAACGCGTCGACCTGCGAAAAAAGGTGATGATGGTAGAAGACGAAGAGCGAAGGCGTGTCACAGTCACTCAGTCACCCAGTCACAGCTTGTCACCGCGACGCGACGCGAAACTGGCGAATATCCCTCAGAGGGCACACACCGAAGACGGCACACACGCGAAGAAGGCACACATAAAGATTCATGGTATGTGCATACACATGGGAACAGCAGAACAGGATGACAGAGCAAAAAAGGAGGGTCAAAACATGGGCTCTGTAAGCCAATTAGCTATCTTTTGCGAGCGGGTAGGGACAGTATCGCCAGGGCCGATGCCAAAGTCTTCATTATAGAATCGGATGAGACTGAGAATCTTGGCGTGATTGAGCCCGTGAGTATCAATCGTGGGTTGGAATACAGCCCTCACTGCTGTGTTGTTTTGGGGAGGTGGAACGTTGATATTGGCGTTCACGGGAGCCAAAGCCGTAGCTAGCGCCAGCCCGTCCCCGGCGACCTGCTCAAACTATTAAACAAGGGGAGGTGTCCAGATTGTGACATCGAACACACCTCTTTCTGGCGAGCAGTATACACGGTGGAACCTGAATTATTAGTTATCTGCAGCCGGTTCCTTTTCACAATTCTCGCATTCGCCAAGCCGCTTCGATACGGTGAATCGAGTCATGGATAGCTTGCAGTGTATTTGGATCTTTGTATGTGGCTTCCGCGTCTGCAATTGGGTAAGACACAGATACGGATGAAAGAGCAAATTAGCCAATTCGATTCGGCATTATGGACAGGGCGGCTTGCCTTTACTGGCTTCCAGAGACTGAGCGAGTAACCCGGCGTCCATGACTGCTTGGGGTGTTATACTGTAGTATTTTGTTCAACTCGTACAGGGGTTTGGTGTGACCCCCTATACGAACCCAGCCTTTCGTACGGCGTCCCCATTAGGAGGTTTGATCCGTCGTCTATGCATCGGCTAGCTTCGGCAGGCCTCGGCATCCTAATTTTGCAGGCGGCCGAGGACGGCGACGACGAGGTTTTGGTCGATGTGAGCCGCAGCTACGGAAGGTAGAGCAAACGGGACGCGAATGACTTGGGGCATTCATTATTGTGGCAAGAAGAGCTTTTGGCAAAAGCTATCCAAACAAATACGATGCTCACGCGCGTGACCGATACGAAACTGGCGCCTGTCCCAGTTCCTCGAAAAAATTATGTGGGTGTACACTAAAGTTCTAATACCCGCAAAGCTATGTTTCAATCGCATGTATCGAATTTACCATGGGGCTGCCATTAGCGTCCCACCCCGACAAGACACTTTTCTTTTCCTCCAATCTGCGCCCTGTCCAATCTTCCTCCCCTACCTTGTCCGCCCAGTCGTCCGTGTCCTCCCAAGACTCACCCCATACATCCGCTTCTTTCGGTGGAGGTGCAGGTGCAGGCGCAGGCACAGGAGCGGCAGGCGCCGGTGCACTAATTTGCAATGAGACAATTTCGCTGCAAAGAGACCGGTCCTACCTTTTGGGCGTGGGCCCAGGCCGCGGTGAGTTGACCGCGGGGCGGTTATTATTGCGGATGGTAATAGGAGACGGCGGGTTTCGGCGCTTCGGCTTGAGCTTCGTCGCCTCGCGAAGGACGGGAGCTTGCGGCTCTGGCGGGGACGACGACGATGCCGACGACGCGATGCTTGGTGGGTACGCGTGCATGTCGACGGGCTGTCCCGGGGTGCTAGAGCCGGAGGTTTTTGGCTCCATGGGTGTGCGCAGCTTGTCCGGTGAAGACCGGCCGAGGCTTGAAGGAGATAGTGAACGAGTGAGGGCGCGAGGGTGGCTCTCGACGTCAGTTTGCGAATGGATATTTATGCTGCCGTCGTCGTCATCTTCATCGTCTGGTGAATGGAAGAGCGGTTCCCGGTCTAAAGGATCCGGCGCGTCGGGATCAAGCGCGACGCCAGAAGCTTTGACTATCGAGTCAATGAGCCAGAACTGCAGGATATTCATGATGATAGGGAATATTCCCATGACGCTAACGACGTATTGGTGACGAACAACGCGCAAGTGAGCTAGAGCCACTCACAATACTACTTCGAACGAGTCGCCTTCGCTGCTCCAAGTCCAGCTTAACAGCCAGGCCGCCAAGGTCCATAGACCTGGCAGGAGAGCGAGCAAACCAATGACCATAAATTTCATTGTGGTAAGGGCCAGGATGTAAATTGCCGCCTGGCGCATCCAGTACTTGAATGAAGGCGGTGTTCCGTACACGCCCGACTCGAAACCTTTTAGTTGGAATCTTTCCGAGGCGAGGTGTGTCAAAACTCGGAGGACAACGTATATAAGTCCAACACCTGTAGAGGCACGAAATAAGTGGTTCGCAATGGCCAAACGAGTGGAGAACGCACCGACAGTCGTATCAACGAGAACATTAAGGAAATACGATACGCAGGCGTTGTTTGACGAGTGGTGCGATACCAGGGCCGATATAAACACGTTGAATGCGTGCACCCACATCTGGCCAACGACTTGTTTCGAGACATCAAAGAGCCTCCGATAAAGTCAACGAGGGAGATTCAAGAGCAGCATATTTCACACCATATCCTCCACGGGCGCATAGGTTTCTCCCGGTGGCGTTTGTACACCAAAGAAAGTAGAACAAGAACGCCCATGAGCGCTTGCACGATCTGTGGAGACCTAAGGAAGCTGCCCACACGGAACCGCGGCCCCCAAGCTCACCAGCGCAATTGGACCGAGTAACCGACACGAATCCGACCCATCCAATAGACTGTCCTTGGACGCGGTGGAGGAATTATTTGAAGGCAAAGGAAGGCCATCCATTGCGAAGACGTAGAAGCCAAGCCGAGCTTATGTCAGTTCCAATTCGGGACTCTGATCATCATCGCAATTGCTTTTGCCTTGACCACGACTTGCACTGCTACCGCCACGACCTTACACGACAGAGACATAATCCCCTCAAATGTCTAGAAATTACAGCTCTCTGCCTACCGGTCCTAGAGGCGGCGCACGACCACCTCCTCCGCAATCCACGCAGTATAACGCCCCTCCGTCGCAGTACAACGATCCCCCGAGCGCTTCGTTTGAGAAGCGGGGATACGACCGCAGACCACCGCCGCCCGCAGGAGGCAGGTACGCTGAAATCGCGCGGAATCCGTTGTGTGTTGCTAATATATGCGCGCAGTTTCGATGTAGAGGGTTCTCCTTCTAACCCTCTTGCACTGTCCAATCGGCTTGTGGTACATCCTTCAGACTTTCAGCAGGGCCAGCATGTCCTCTGCAAGGGCGAATTTCCTGTCACTGTTATGTAAGTGCGCGTGCGGATTTTTATAATCCTATGATGGTGTTCAGTCCAGAAAGTCGCGCGTAATTCGCATACTTATGCGTTTGCAGCCACGACAACACCGGGAAACTGCGACCCGGTTGCATCGGTGCATCTGCAATGCAGCGCCAATGGATTGGGCTTGCCGTCGCTGGAGACTCCATCCCTATCGAACCTCTGCCGACCCAACCCAACTACCTCCAGTCACTAGACCTCGAAGTCGGCTTCCTGCGCAAGCAGGAGACCAAGGAAGTCTACTCTGCGGACGAACTCGTGCGAAACTTCCTCAAGGCTTACAGCGGCATCATCATCACCGCGGGCCAGTACTTGATTTTCGACTATCATGGCCAAAATCTCAAGGTGCACGCAAAGAGTCTGTCGGTGCTGGAACTCGCCGACCAGCAGCGCGGCGGCGGCGGGCGCGGACGGTCAGAGTACGGCCCCGACCCGCGCAGCTTTGGGATCCTCATGGACAAGACCGACATCACGATGATGAAGGCTCAAGACCACAACGGGCTCAACATCAAGGCGAGCGGGAAGAAGGCCCCGCCGAATGCGATTCTGGCGCCGAACTTCAAGTTCGAGGACATGGGCATCGGTGGTCTGGACACTGAATTCAGCGACATTTTCCGTCGCGCGTTCGCCTCGCGGGTGTTCCCTCCGGGGCTCGTCGAGAAGCTCGGTATCGATCACGTTAAAGGCCTGCTCCTCCACGGCCCTCCCGGAACCGGTAAAACTCTGATTGCTCGTCAAATCGGCAAGATGCTCAAGGCGCGCGAACCCAAGATCGTCAATGGTCCTGAAATCCTGAGCAAATTCGTCGGTGCCTCGGAAGAGAACATCCGGAAACTGTTCGAGGACGCAGAGAAAGAGGTTCGTTGCCTTGAACGCGCTTTTACCTGATGCTGATCGCAATTGTAGTACAAAGAGAAGGGAGACGAGAGCGAGCTGCACATCATCATTTTCGACGAGCTCGATGCCATCTTCAAGCAGCGTGGATCGACAAACAGTGGCACCGGTGTAGGCGACAGCGTCGTCAATCAGCTTCTGTCCAAGGTGGGCTCTTCGTCGTTCTACCAGCGCTCATTCTGACACCCTACAGATGGACGGTGTCGACTCCCTGAACAACATCCTCATTATCGGCATGACGAATCGGAAAGACATGATCGACGAGGCGCTACTGCGTCCCGGCCGTCTCGAGGTGCACATGGAGATCTCGCTCCCCGACGAGAAAGGTCGGTACCAGATCCTCAACATCCACACGACCAAGATGCGCAAAAATCGCGTCATGGACGACGACGTGGACCTCGAGGAGCTAGCGGCGAAGACCAAGAACTTCTCCGGCGCTGAGATCAACGGTCTCATCAAGAGCGCGACGAGTTTCGCGTTTAACCGACACGTCAAGGTCAGTATCTACCGTGTCTAAATGTGGACCGTTGATTGAAATTCTAAATGTAGGTTGGGACGATGGCTGGTATCAGCGACGACGTGGAGAACCTGCGGGTCAACATGGGCGACTTTATGCGAGCCCTTGAGGAGGTGCACCCCGCGTTCGGTGTGTCCGAGGAGGAACTGCAGTCGGTCATCCAGAACGGGATCATTCACTATGACAGTACCATCGATGTGCATCCCGTCTTTCTACCTCCCGGAAGTGCCGGCTAACCCTTCCCCCAGGAGCTCATGCGTTCCGGCGGGCTCATCGTCGAGCAGGTCCGAACGTCCAAGCGCGCGCCCGTGGTCAATGTCCTCTTGCACGGCCCGCCTGGGTCTGGGAAGACTGCGCTTGCGGCGGCGATAGCGCAGGCTTCGCAGTTCCCCTTTATCAAGCTCATCACGCCGGACAACATGGTCGGCATGGGCGAGCTGCAGAAGATCTCCGCCATCACGAAGGTGTTCTCGGACAGCTATAAGAGTCCGCTGAGCGTCGTTGTTGTGGACAATATTGAGCGGTTGATTGGTTTGTCGTCTCTTATTTAGTTGCGGCCGTCCTTGCTGATGGCGTTTTATTGGCGCATAGACTGGTCGCCCATGGGCGCACGCTTTTCGAATCCGGTCCTGCAAGCGCTCTTGGTCCTCATCGGCAAGCGGCCACCGAAGGTTCGTTCCCTTGGGCTGTTTTACCATGCACTCAACTTAGTATTTTTAGGACCGCCGCCTCCTCGTCATCGCCACCACCTCCAACCGCCCCATCCTCACCGACCTCGGCTTCGCGGACTTCAACTCCGTCATGCGCGTCCCGCCCATCACCTCCCTCTCCGCCCTCGAGTACGTCATCAACGAGGTCGAGCTCTTCCCCGTCGAGGAGGACCGCCGCGACGCAGTGCGGATGCTGCGCGACGCTGGGTTCGACAAAAAGTCGCGCGACGACCCGTCGAGCAGGCTGCAGATTGGGATTAAGAAGCTGTTGAGTATTATTGAGATGGCGAGGCAGGAGCCGGAGGGGGTCGCGGAGCGCCTTGTTACGGCGCTCATGGAGCTGGATCTTTGAGCTACAGTTGGGCGGGGCGGAGATGTACTATTCATTGTATAGACAAATTGAACTCGAGGAAAGCATTGTACTGTGTCGTCTAATTGAATTTTAGAATTACTTAAAGGCAGCGGCCTACTTGTAAAGTATTTATAAAGTGGCAGTGTCCATAACCCTATCTCAACCAGGCGAGAAATGAGCGTGATGTGGCGAGGTGACCATGTCGACTTCTAAGATTCCGAGCTCAAGCCCTCTTGCTTTCTTTGTCCTATCAGGTTCCGATGTTTCACCAAGCAAATCAGTTCCTCTCCAGCTCGCCTGTCCGGTACTTGCACACCGCAAAATTGCGCGGATAAATTTTTGAAGGCGATACAGCAGCAGAAGAGGGTGTGGTTTGCAGCGTTTTCACGGACTTTTTCGTTGACCATAGCGAACCAACTGCTGGGAGGAAGGTCATGATATGAAGTGGCCTCTTGGGAGACTGGGTGGGCGAGTACCTGTTTGTTGTTCCCGTTCATAATTGATGTTCCGCACCTTCTATTCCTTCTGATGCTTTTCTCCTTCCTAATCGGGTCCTCAGCGGTTGTTTTCTTTGCATATGTTTTGACTTCTTCCCAACCTTTTGCCACTTCCCACTCCCACGCCAAAATGTCCGCGCACCTCCGGAGACGCATCGCGGAGCTCGACGCGCAAATCGTTGACCAGAGACGCGTCTTGGACGAGCTCCAGCAAACCCGGTCGGATGTAGAGGGCGAGCTTCACGGGACTGAGACGTTTCCAGTCTTGAGGCTGCCTACTGAGATCACGGCAGAAAATTTTGAACACTGCGATCCACTTAGCGAGGACCTGGAAAGCGGCCCCGTCGTCCTTGCGAGTGTTTGCCGCTTGTGGAGAAACATCGCCCTTGGCACACCCATACTCTGGTCGAACCTGCAATTCGTGTTCGATTCCATTTCCTCCGAGATGGCTTTGGCCCCGGGATTCGTCGAGGGCCTCATCGATCAGTGGTTCGCTCGTGCAGGAAACCACTCTCTGTCGCTGTCTTTTTATCTTGGCGAGGAAAACAACCTCTTTGCGCTCAGTCGTTTGCGAGCCATCATCCACCGGTGGTCCCACCGAGTACGAAGTTTCGAGCTGGACATAGGCTCCCATGATTTCCGCTCGCTCCGACTAGACTCGGCGGCATTTCCACTACTACAGAGTGCCACACTCGAGTTCTACAGCCCAGAGCTGAATCTCGTTCCTGTCGCTGTCTTTGGTGATGTGCCCCACCTGCACGAGCTGAAACTGTCATGGTGCATACTGCCTAGCATACTTATGCTTCCGTGGTTGCAGTTGACGAAAATTGAAGCTGTGCTATCGGATTTGGCACTGTTTGCCCTCGCCCCAAACCTCACGGAAATGACCTGCTCGTTTGAGCCTTTCCACAGTGATTTCATCGGGATAACTCATCGCAGTTTGAGATCCCTCACTATAACTGAGGACAGTTCTACTGATATTCTGCAATTCCTCACTATTCCGGCTCTACAATATCTCAAGGTCCCCGATTTAGGATATGGCTAGCTCGCGGCATTTTTATCACGATCTGCGCCGCCCTTGGTTTCCCTGTCTATTGAAGGGACTGAGTCTTGGTTTGACCATTGGCCCCGATACATGCCCTTGATAGCCAGCACCCTCGAGAGCCTGGAGATCCGGCATCTCTCCAACCACGACATGCATTCCCTTTCCAGATTACTCGACACCTACCCTTTGCCTCTCCCGAACAACCGGACCCTCAGTTTCACAGGTCCAAGTGGTCCCCTGGACCTTTTTGGCCTGGTCCGCATTTTGTATGCACAATGCGACACCCTGCGCTCGTTCAGAGTCGTTTGGGGGGTCAGTCCGTTCCTAGACAGCAGGGTATGGGCCGGTCCCCGGGATGCCATCTATGTCGACACCACCGCTGGTCATCTCTCCCGATTGGCACAGAAAGGTATGGATATATATCTTGGGATTGCCGAAAAGAACTACGCTTCAATCGGGTACGTCTACCGGTGTTTCGATGTTCACTCATTATCTCATTCTTTTTTTCAGTAATGCCACACTGATTGAGCAGAATTCTGGATAGATTGATATTGCAGCGAACGCCGAGCGGGTTGAGATAGTGCTCATAATGTCGATAACACAGGTGGCTTTCGGGCTGCTTTCCGGAGCGGCATCTTCTTGGAATGGTATTGAACGTATTTAAATTGCGGCACTGTATCAATCCATATCTCCATAAACTCCGGCTATAGTACCCTACGGGTGGACAGGCGCTGAAATTTGTGTCAGACTGAGAGAAAACTGGGTTCACACTGATGCGTCAACAGTGACGGCATCAGCGCATCTCAGCGTCAACCCACGATGTCCCTCGCCGATTCGCCCTTTGTAAATCGACTGAACACGAACTACGCTCCTTCGGATTCGGAATTATTCGAAATACGTGCTCTTCTCGTGGCTCCCGCAGAAGAACTCGCACGTATTGATGCTCAGATCAACGAGATGGAAATTACCCTCGGCCAGCTCAAAGAGCAGCGTGCATCCCTCAAGAGGCCGATTGACGCTCACCGGGCTCTCATATCCCCTATCCGACGTATCCCTCAGGACGTCCTCCTCGAGATTTTCGGGGCCTGCCTCCCATCGGAGCACAATGCTCTCATCGATCCTGCTGAAGCCCCTTTGGTCCTGGGTCGCATCTGCAGGCATTGGAGAAGCGTCGCGTACTCCACACCGATGCTTTGGAGCTCAATACATATCCCTTCACTCAACTATCTCCGCGTCCCGCCAGGCCACCTTTTGAGGCTGGAGAGGGTCGTAGAGGCATGGCTCGAACGATCTGGCACTTGTGCTCTATCCGTTTCTTTTTTTGATCATACCAACCACTTCCTCGTCTCCGACCTTGAAGTACACCCCCTCATACTCCGGCTACTCCCGGTTTCTCGGCGCCTATGCCACCTAACACTCGAGGGGGATGCCGAGTTTTTCCGCCCACTTTTGCGGCTTGGTCCAGAGGACCTACCACTTTTGAAACATATCTGGATTAAATCTACTGCTTATCCGGCATTTGAAGATCACCCAGATTTCACAACTGCGATGCAGATCCCCACTCTCGAGGACCTCTCGCTGATAGCCCCGTTGGCTGACGCCCCTTCGCTTCCCGTAAAATGGTCGCAGCTAACGAGACTACGTCTTGAATGCTATCAGGTGGCTACAACAGACGGAGGTCTGGACCTCGGCGGAGCGCTCGATGTACTTCGAAGGTGTCCGAATCTTGCGCAGTGCGAGCTCGTAGTAACCAAGGCTTCAGAAGACCCCGGACTAGCTCTTATTAACACAGCCCCGATCATCCTGCCTCATATGGAGGCTCTCGTCTTGGGTGGATGGCCATTTTTTGAAAAATGGCTTTCATTTCTGGTAGTACCCAATCTCCTCTCTCTACGAATTGGAGAGGCGCACTGGGGGGACAGAGCGAATAGGTTCCCCGAGGCGGGTACATGAGCGCAGATATCAACCCAATTCAGTTCACGTCTTCCAGCCTTCGCGAACTTTTGCAGTCTTTCCCAATGATCTCCCACCTCCGACTGTTCTCGAGCATGGCCCCTTCCGATATTTTTCTGGGTGATGAATTCATGGAGCTATTTTATCCGCCCCATGACTTGTGCCCAGAATTGTCCAATATCACCATTTTAGCGTGTACGGGGTTTTCCGACACCGCTGTGTTGGCCTTTATCAAGGCAAGGATGACGATGCCCACCCCTCTCCAACACTTGCGGATTCAGTTCCACCGTCCGATGGACGTAGATATCTGGCCTGAACTTCAATCTTTCATTTTGGACGGGCTGCAAGTCACCCTCGAGTATCCCACTGTGGTTCCACAGTGGGAATTTAATGCCCGGACTGGATTGGTCGGAGATGGGTTGTTCTATTGATCAAACTTGCCTACGCCTTTACTTTGTATCAGGAATCCTTTCGCAGTTTTAGTCAAGTTGATCGAATCTTATGCTTCATCACCATCTTGATTAATATTGCTTGTGGAGGGGTGCCCGTGATTTGTTCATTTCCACTACTTAATTCAGACACCTAATTTCTGAAAGCCACCTGAAGTACGCGTATGATGTTCTAGAATTCTGTGCCCGTGTGGTGCCTAAGCTAAGTGCTTGAAAGGTAATCTGTGTTGACGACCTAACAATTCCTTTTTGCTCGAGTCCTAAGTTGTGTTCATCTTACTTATCTACCGCGGTGATTGGTATGGAACAGTCTAAGGTGAACCTTCTACGACCGTAAATCTGGCTGGAGAGAATTGGAAGGGCCCAGGAACGATGGCACAAATACCACGGATGTTACACGTAGCGCTAGTTCAAATTTGCTTCTCTTCCCCGCCTACCGTGCTCTTGCATTTGATAAGATTCATCTAAATTTCCATTTTCTCTTCATCACCCTAGTGGTTGAAGGCCGTTGGCCAGACAGTCAACACTAAGGGCGAGATCACACAGAAGTCCAACAAGACCACTCCGTGGATCCAAGACGACGACGGGCGCTACGACAAGACGGTAGTAGAAGACAAGGTACGCTGGCGGGTTTACACCTAGTTCCTCCCGGTCACCTAAGTATATAGAAGGTAGTAGGCGTAGTTCAGACATCTCATTTGCCTTCATTCGCTCATTTGTAACTCCACAATTTATTGCAAGGCAATAATTGATGAAAAACTGAGGTCGCCAGATCGGTTTTTGCAACAGTACTCAATCGAAGTTGTGCGAGGATCCAAGACATCGGAAGACGTGAAAACGGGTAATTATCAGACACTTACGTTGTGCGTTGTTTTCACTTCCTGGGAAGATCTTTGTTATACCTTCTGCCCTTTTTCAGGCAGGCAAGATTACAGAAAGTATTCATACATACTTATCGTACGTTGAATGAGCATCACCGGTATCGTCATCGGAGTACCCATCATCATCGTTGTCTGTATCGTCGTCAAAGTCCGCCGCCGCCCGCTTTATTGAGACACTCTGCTTCAGAAACGATTCCATCGCCTCCGCAGCGAAACCGGAGTGCCATTTGGGATCATTGAGATAGGCACTAGGCTCATCTATCAGTTCGTCCATCAAGGCGTCGTCGGAAGAACGCTCGGTGGTGATATCGCCTCCAAGGAAGTGGACACCGAGGGTTATGGCAACGTAGACTGAGTTGCTCAGTGTGCAGTGAGTTGCTCAGTGTGCAGTGAGTTGCTCCCTGATCCGGCTGATTTCTGCTGATCCTTGAAGCGGCGGCGTATTTTGGACCCCGGATACTTATTTAACCACTTCCTCCACGTCGTCATTCGCTCGCCGTTCACGCTATAATTTTTCCTTGGTCTATTCTCCTGTGCCTTGCCTATGGTCTATTCAACATTCTATACCTTGCCTATCGTCCAGTGCGTTGAATCCAGAACTTCTGTTCTTATGCCAAAAACCACTGGAATAAATTCATAACCGGAATGTTTGCATGAGCTGCATGGCAGCCCGAGATCGATTAACGGCTTTCCAGGCACAAGAACTGGAGAACCTTCATGGTCTATGTCAGCAACAAGCAGCAGGCTGTTAAACGGGCTTTGGTGATTGTTAGACAGAAACACAAGGGGACCTTATTTAATTAGAAGAGGAGAAAGTCCTCAAGCTGGTGTCCGTTGGTCGATAAAATTGCGTCCATGAGCCACTGACACTGTCACTGAGCGCGCGACCATCTGCCGATTTTCAACTCCTGGACGATGATGATGGTCCCGGCTTTGTTTCGGCTGGCGAGGATCGGTTTGTACCGCGGGACTGTAATGCCCAGCACGACTCGGATCTCAGTACTACGCCGGTCAGCCCACTCTGTTCAACTTGCTTTTCAAGAAAGAGATTTTTGCGATGGCTGCGCAGAAGGGATGTACCTTCACCACCAAGTGAGACAAGTCTGTCAATGATTTTGTTTTGCGATGTCAACACTAAACTACCGTGAATAATTTGCAAGGAGGAGCTGGTTCGCAAGCATGGCAAGTTATTTTCACGCAGATTAGCTGCGACGTGTACCACGAGCGGTGCAGATGGTGATCAATGCTTTTTCTACAGCACCAAGCGTGACGTCTTTTTTTTTGAACCAGCCCATTGCAAAAATTTGCCTGTGTCCCCCCCCAGCTGCTGCTCATGATCAGAAGGATACGACCACCATCGGCAAGACACGGCCGCCGTCCAGCGTCGTCACACCACTGGCAAACTTCACTTCCCTGGTGCTCAAATTTTCCGTACAGGTTCCTGCCTGTATGCTCATTGTCTTCCCCGAATTTAACATTGCTGCATTGAGGACGGGGATGCCAATGCGCACGCCGATGTCGAACAGCTACAGATCCACCAGTCTCGAGTCTGCCGCTGGACCGCGAGGGCGGGGATGTATATGCGCCGGAGCGCAGCGACAATAAAAAAGATTAGATAAATCCTTGTTTTACGTACTATCACCAGTAAATGCATACTACGACCTGACTCTTGTTTTCGCTCGCGTCCCTCGAATTTCGCGTGGTCCCTGCCTCTGTTTGGTTGGATTTTCCTGATAGTAGCGCCAGGGTCTAGCCGAAGCTTCTACCCGAATACTGATCGCGACTCTTGTTCTCCGAGTCGGGTTTGTGGTTGAATTATCTTCAACTTGGATCTGAGGACCTCAAGTTGAATTGTTGAACATCACATTGAGATTATGCAATTCTTTTTCACCGTATTACCAGGAGTTGCACCGATTTTAAGGCTTGGATTTCTTGGGCTCAGGCTTGGCCTGAGACGAGATCTAAGTTCAATTTGCCGCTGCCATGTCGAACACTGAGCATTTTGCTGTTTGGTATGATGCTAAAACACTTGCTATGGAGATTTGGGTAGACCTAAAAAATAGCGGGGTGGGCTGCAGGTGAGAGCGACACGGTAAATGGGTAATCGGGGTCCCAAAACACGATGCCGCGTCGAGGATCACTGACATCAACCGGATCATCAGCAACTCACTGCACGGTGAGAGCAACTCACTCTACGTTGCCATAGAGGGTCCATTTAAAATGCAGATGCCAGAATTCGCTGGACGCGGATTGGCGACGAAGATTGAGAGGAAGTGGGGGGCTTTGCTGGGGAGATCTACGAAGACAACGATGCGGCTATCATCCTGTGGCATTTCGTCTCAGGGTGGCAGATATTGGAGGGGAGACCACTACTCACCTCGATGTCAACACTGAACATATTTTCCATAAAGGGCTCAAGTAATTGCGTGCACAGGGTAATGGCATTTTCAACAGTTCGATAGGCCTCGTGCAGGCCCTCTTTTCCAAAATCTCTATCCTGGTAGGACTGTCCGGAAAATCAATGTTGAGTGGACAATGTTGTTTGTAGTAGAGAGCGTATACCTCATATGCCAGAGCGGGAAGGAAAGCCCAGGTTATGCTGGTCGGAAGGTCTGCGCGGCCGGTGACACAACACACCCCCCTATCGCGCCGAGCTACAGCGTCAATAATGGCCTGGGGCATTCTATTCTGCACGTCTTGGTTGAATGATGTGTTGCTCCTGTTGAAGCGAAAAACCACACCTCTCGATTCATGTCTATTGTGATATCCTCTCCGCGTCTTCCAGGCCCCCTTTCCCATTCACGAAATGTATATAGAGGGGGGTTATCGCCGACCTTGCCTCGATAAGGTTTCCCATCTGCCGAGGTCATTTTATACGGACGCAGAAGATGGCGGCGCGAACCTAGGAATGGCCCATAAACTCCAGGTTCCAATAATTCCACAGAATCGCGCCGCAGCATTGGTCCTTCAGCAGACGCGACGACGTAAGTCAGGATATCTGATCTGGTCACATTGATTTTTCGCAGCTGGAAATTTATATTCCGATCCAGGGAGTGATCGTCGATGATATCCAGCCAACGATAAAACTTCTGGACAGTCATGCCGTGTCGTGCTAAGTTCCACCCTAAAACGATGTGGGAAGGACGACCCAAGTTCGGTGGAAACAGTGTGGCGTACCTCCGCTCATAAGCACATATGGGTACTGGAAAAACGAGAAAAGAAACATGTCTCGCTGTTGGGAGATCGACCTTTGCGACAAGATAAATCTATGGGGTATTGGAGAGCGATTGGGACGAAAACAGGACGCTCACGGATACGACATGCTGGTGCGAAAGACTCCGACTCGTTCAAGCTCCTGCTTATGGCGAATGGTAAAGATAAAGTGCCGGTAAGTATTCAAAGGGCCCTCCGGGCATCCCTGGAACCAAGCATTTCAGGAGTAGTTCTTAGCTTGACTTTGAGGCATTGGGAAGCAGTGGTTGTTTGTTTGAGATCCGAGTCAACCGGCGATCATTCCAAGGCTGCCTCCTGCCAAGTAAACCTCCATGTCTGCCCACCTTCGCAGCCGTCTCGCAGAGCTCGACGCGCAAATCTGCGAGCAGAGGCGTGCTTTGGGCAAGCTCGAACAAACTCGATCTGATGTTGAGCGCGAGCTTCACGCGATTGCGACATTTCCAGTCTCGACGCTGCCCACCGAAATCACAGCAGAGATTTTTCTCAGTTGTCTTGTAATTTTCGATCCATTTTCGATACCCCATTACCGAACCCCCCTACCGATTCTCCTTACCAGCGTCTGCCGCGCGTGGAGAGACATCGCCCTAATCACTCCCATGCTCTGGTCGACACTGCGCGTTCAGTTCGATCGCATTAGCGGCAGCGTGGCCTCAAACTCGGGGTTCATTGAGGGCTTCATCGACCAGTGGTTGACCTGTGCGGGAAACCTCCCTTTGTCGCTCGACTTCGAGTCTCGAAGAAAGGTCTTCACGCTCAATCGTTTGCGAGGCATCATTCATCGTTGGTCCCATCGAGTCCAGCATATCCACTTGAACCTAGGATGGTGTTCCGATCCCAGTCCACTTGGACTAGATTCAGTGGAATTTCCGCTCCTCCAAGGCGCGACACTCACAATTGACGCCGAGGCAAATGCTCCCATCATTGTCTTCAGTAATGCACCACAACTCCACCAGTTCTGTCTGCTGTCCAATTCACTAGCGCCCAACACATTCACCCTGGCATGGTCGCAGTTGACCAAGTTTGAAGGCTCGCTATGGGACTTGGCTTTGTTCGCACTGGCGCCCAACCTTACCGAAATGACATGCAGATTCAATGATCCTGACGAGGACATAGCGATAACTCATCGCAGTTTGGAATCTCTCACTATACTGGGCGAACACAGTACCGTCGATCTTATGCGATACCTCACTCTTCCGGCTCTGCGATGTCTGGTTGTCTCCGAGCCTACAGATTACCACTCTCTAGAATCATTTCTTACCCGGTCCTCGCCGCCTTTGATCTCTCTGTCTGTCACTAGGAGCAGGTCCTTTGACCATCTGCGTCAATGCCTGCCACTTGTGGGCGGCACCCTCGAGAGCCTAGAGGTCTCGAAGGTCTCCGGCGACGACATCGACAACGTTCTCACTTGGTTCAACAAGCACATTCTCCCAAACATGCACACCCTCAGTTTTAGAGACCACCAAGGCCTCTGCGACTTTCAGGAGTTAGTCAACTTCCTATATGCACGATCCAATAAACTGCGCACGTTCGGAATCGTGTGGAAATCCAATCCTTTTCTGGGCCGCATAGTACGGGCGGGTCGTCCTCATAACAAGTCGGGGCACGATATAATCGATTATCACATGCGCGACACAGTAAAAAATCACATCTCCCACCTTGCACAGCAAGGCATGGACATTTACCTTGGGACCGCCGACACGAACTTCGTTGGGGATCCACTCTCAGACGTTCGGTCAGCGAGGACAATCTCATTTTCATAGATAGAATCTATGTGTAAAGGCCGTCCATTTCTTCCCATCCCAGTATTTACTGTCCGCTGTGGAAATTTGCAATGGCAATGTTTTTTTAAAAGAACTCATCGCAACTGGAAAAGTGATCGCTTACTGTGTACAAGTAGTTGGAACCCGGAGGGCCACCATATCATGCGGTCAAGGAAGGGATCGGATGCCCAAACGACACTGAAGGTTCGAACTCTATCGGATCGTGCATACAGGAAGCGGAGCAAGGCATGGAGGGATGGGCTATGCAGCTCTTTCAAAGTAATGCTTCGGACGCTAGAGGGCTGCGAGGAGGCGTAAAAATGTTTCGAGAGCGGCTCTACAAATACATCGGGGAAACGCGATAGCAATATTAATGGTACACACACCTCGAGGAGACTGAATGAAATGGCCAGGTTGGAGAAGGCGCGACTCATTGCCTATGGACGCATCTTGTCTTCTGGGACACCTCGGTCCAGCGCCGCCGACAGCTTGACGTTCCAGCTCTCATCGCGCTGAAACGGCTTGCCTACATTCTACAGTATGCACGTAGGATCGCGTGCCGCTCATACTTAACATCCGCCATCCAGCTGCCGCCGAGGCCAAGAGCGAATTGTAACGCGGCAGCCCGCGCTTTAGGCGACACACGATTTGATTCGGATGGGTGTGGCACCTGAAAGTCGGGTTCGTATTCGTCTCCGCTGAGTCGTCCTTGGAGTCCGGACTCGAGAAGCGCTCGCGGAGGGTGGCACTGGGGTTGGAGCAACGGGCTTTTAGTACACGGGGGCAGTTAACGTCGGGACTGTCGCCGGTGCTGGTTGACGGCGAAGTTTCTTCGTTGGGTTTATGGCGATCAGGTTACTGTAGATAAGGCTTAGAAAACTAAAGAAAGGTCAGTGTACGCGACGAAAGGATCCTTGCAACAATTCTGTTCAAGTTTTTCTTGAACATCGCAGTTCGGTAATGACTTTGTGGTAAGTATTCTGGCCAGTCATCGCGGTCGACAGTCTAGGAAAACCTGTTGCAGATTTAAGAGTTTCAAGTAATCCTCCGATATCCTTCTGTGCGGCCATGGGTCCCATTGCGCTTTGCGCTGGACGCGGTTGAGTTTTTGGCGATAATTGTTAGGAAAGAGATATCTAGGCACAGCCACATATTCCTTCCTTTTGCGCACTTGTCTTCGTCTTTCTCCATGCAATTTTCTTTGGGATTCGCTGTCAAGAACACGAAGAGTTGAAGCAGGCAAGACGACAGAAACTTCAAAGACGATCGACTCGGCCAAGAGCCTCTTGCAAGAAGATTGTTTGCCCGGACCTACAACACCGATCCTCTTGTGCTCCCACTGCCGCTTCATTCGCCCGGCGCACACGTTCTTGTACATCCGCCCGACAGACTACGTGCATGTCATCATATCTAGCGCGAACGCCGAGCGAGACGGTGGGTTGGGCTTGGGGCGGGGAGGGGAAGCCACGTTGCGGCGTGCAGGCGGGTGAGGGCGGCGTCAGCGGTGGCATATCTATGCAGGCGAAGTAGGCAGGTCGGCCGCTTCTCTTCTCCCTTCATTCATTGACCAGAGGTCGTACAGACTGGTACGTTCATAGTCGCCCCTTTCCCAAATGTTATTCCATCTCAACACACGCCGCGCTCAGACAAGATCACGCACCACTTCGCCCCTCGACGTTATGGAGCGCGTCGCGTGCCAGCACGCTTCCGCGTTGAGCGCGATCCGACGACAGGCGGGGTGCTTTGGTTTCCGGGATGGTGCTGAGAAAATGATTGTCAATACGGATGGGAACGGGGTCGCTCCGCCTGGATGTGGATATGCGGCTGCTTCCAAGAAGACAGGCGCTGACGTCGAAATGGGAGGCACGGAACCGCCGACCAAGCGGTCGAGGAAAGGTACCTCAGAGCATTCGATGATTCCGCTACTTGATGTAAACCGATCACCTGTATTGCAGGGCCGATAATTCTATGGACGCTTTTGCCACCTCCCACGCGTTACCGCGTCCTGAGACAGCTGCGAATTTCTAGTCTATCTCCATTTATTTTTTTACAGTCTCTTCTCAATCGGGGCGTCAGTAGTTGTTTCATTTGCGCATATTTGACCGAGTAAGCCTTGTTCCTGACATCCATCGCCAGGATGGCCACACACCTTCGCAGCCGTCTCGTGGAGCTAGACGCCCAGATCATCGAGCAAAAACGCGTCTTGCACCAACTCCAGCAAACTCGGCTTGGTGTAGAGCAAGAGCTCCACGCGACTGCGACATTTCCAGTCTTGACGCTGCCCCCCGAAATCACAGCAGAAATCTTCACCAGCTGCCTTGCAGTTTTCGACGCGCTGTGTTTTCCCGCAGATGAAGACAAAACCCATGCGCCAATTGTCCTTGCAGGTGTCTGCCGCGCGTGGAGAGACACCGCCTTCGCCACTCCTGTCCTCTGGTCAAAACTAAAAGTCGACTTGGCGACCATGACCGACGAATTGGCTTTGGGATCAGATTTGGTTGAGGGTATCATCGATCGGTTGTTGACCCGTGCAGGAAACCACCCTCTGTCGCTCGAGTTCAATCTTTGGGACTGGATCTTTCCCGTCGATCGTTTGCGAGAGATCATCCATCGCTGGTCCCATCGAGTCGAAGATATTTGCCTGATAATAAGCGGGCGCGATACCCGCCACCTTGGATTAGACTCGATGGCATTCCCGCTACTACACAGTGCTGATCTTCAGTTCTACGACCCCGAACTGGATTCCATTCCAATTACTGTTTTCAGTAACGCACCCCGCCTCCACCATCTAGCTTGCGAAATACCTAGCAATTTTATGCTTCCGTGGTCGCAGTTGACAAAATTCGAGGGACCAATATGTGACTTAAGGTGGTTCACCCAGGCCCCCAACCTCACGGAGGCGACATGCAAATTTGAAGCACACGGCGATGACTTCCAAATCATAACTCATCGCAGTTTGAGATCCCTCACCATAGTTGAAGGCAGCGACGATGTTTTACCCTACCTTATTCTTCCGGCTCTACATTGTCTGGATGCGTGCAACCACACGGACTCGCTCGCATCATTTCTAAAACGGTCTTCGCTGCCCTTGATCTCCCTGTCTGTTCGGAGGACAGAGTCTTTGTTTGACGACCTACACCAATGCATGCCTCTTGTGGCCGGCACCCTCGAGAGCCTGCAGTTTCGGGGTGACTGCCCTGACAACCTGCCCAATTTTCTCAACACTTCCATTCCGGACTCTCTTCCCAACATCCGAAGCCTTACTTTCGAAAGATCGAAAGGCTCGTCCGTCCATACCTTGGTCTGCTTTCTATATGCACGATCCGATAAACTTCGAACTGTCAGAGTCCTTTGGCCACACCGAACCGGTCCCTTTCTTGACTGCATGATATGGGCTGGTCCTCCAGGTTCCAACTACCTGGACACAATCAGTGATCATTTCTCGCGCTTGGGGCAGACAGGCATGGAGATATTCTCCGAGATTGATGACCAGCCCTAAAGTCGTGCGTGTTTCGGTGTTCTTGTTCGGCGATGATCTCATCTTTCTCTACTAGTGGTATTGCTTGAATTATGCAGAACCTTTGATATCGCATGTACATAAGCCTGTTTCTCATCCCGCTATTCAATCCCGGACTTCTCTCTTTATACTTTTGACCCCATCGTGACCGCGAATCGAGCTCCTGCTTTCTTCAGGCACCGCCGGCCATTTGAGACTACATAGGCCGCGACGCCTCGATCCCCTCCTCATGGCGAAATACTTTGGCCGCTGACGTTTTCGACTAGGCCGGAGTTTTGTCTGCGGACGGCGACGACCTGTTTTCTAGAGCGAGGACCTCCGACGCGGCTAAACGGGATCAACGCCGGGAAGGCGAGGGCGAGAAAGGGGACGAAGAGTACTAGTTATTTACAATACTCTCTACGTAGTTTCGATTGCAAGTTTCTACAGTGTAAATACCGGAATGGATCACCAATGTAATATGATACCCCGAAAAATGATATTGTTCCAGACCGAACGTCTCAGAGGGTACCCCCAACGAACTTCGTGTCTGCAGTCCCAAGGTAAATGTCCATGCCTTTTTGTGCCAATCGGGAGACATGACCACTGATTGTGGTCCACTCCGAATCATAATGTGAATCATAAACAGGACCCGCTCGTGTCATGCCGTCTAGAAAGGGATTGGATTCCCACACAACTCTGAACGTGCGCAGTTTATTGAATCGTCTAAATAGGAAGCGGACCAACTCGGAAAAGTTGCAGACACCTCGATGGTCTCTGAAACTGAGGGTTCGAAGGCCTGGGAGAACTTTGGAGTTGTTCAACACACTGAGAAGAATGTGGTCCATATCTTCGCCAGAGACAGCTGAGAACTCTAGGCTCTCGAGGGTGCCGGCCAAAAGTGGCAGGCTTTGACGCACATGGTCGAAGGGCCTCCTCCCAGTAACAGACAGGGAGATCAAGGGCGGCGAAGACCGTGCCAGAAATGACTGGAGCGAGTGATAATAGTCCTCCGTATCGGAGACATCCAGGTATCGTAGAGCTGGAAGAGTGAGGTATCGCATAAGATCAACGCTACTATGTTCGCCGAGTATAGTGAGAGATTCCAAACTGCGATGAGTTATCGCTATGTCTTCGTCAGAGTCGTCAGGATTGAATTTGCATTTTATTTTGGTAAGGTTGGCCGCCAGTGTGAACAAAGTCAAGTCCCACAGCGGCCCTTCAAAGGTCGTCAACTGCGACCATGCAAGGGTAAATGTGTTAGGCGCTATCCAATTGGACAACAGACAGAGCTGGTGGAGTTGTGGAGCGTTGCTGAAAACAACGACAGGAGTGAGATCCGGCTGGGCGTCACATTTAAATGTCGCGCCTAGGAGGAGTGGAAATGCGGCTGAATCTAGTTCAAGCAGACTGAGATCGGGGTGTTGGCCTAGGTGCAGGCGGATATATTGTAGTCGATGGGACCAACGATGAATGAAGCCTCGCAAACGACTGAGCGTGAAGACCTCTCTTCGAGATTCGAAGTCAAGCGACAAAGGGAGGTTTCCCGCGCAGGTGAACCACCGGTCGATGAAGCCCTCAATGAACCCCGGGTTTGAGGCCACGCTGGCGCGAATGCGATCGAACTGAATGCGCAGTTTTGACCAGAGCATGGGAGTGATTATGGCAACGTCTCTCCACCCGCGACAGACCCTGGTAAGAAGAATCGGTAGGGGGGTGCTGTAATGCGGTATCGAAAATGGACCGAAAACTACAATGCAGCTGAGGAAAATTTCGGTTGTGATTTCGATGGGCAGCGTCAAGACTGGAAACCTCGCAGTCGCGTGAAGCTCGCACTCGACATCAGATCGAGTTTGCTCAAGCTCGTCCAAAGCACGTCTTTGTTCGCAGATTTGCGCGTCGAGCTCTGCGAGACGTTTCCGGAGGCGCGCCGACATCGAGGTTGGGAGAGTGTGAGAGTGTGATCTTCAAGGTGTGATCTACGGCATAGCCACATCTCTTCCTATGTCTCAGCCTCCTTGTCTGCCCAGTGCCCAACCAGTGCCCAGTGCGGCACTGCCTTGGCAGCCGTCTCGAGGAGCTCGAATCGGAATCGTAGATTATTGAACAAAGATGCGTGTTACACGACTTGTAGCTCGGTTTGATGTAGAGCGAACCAAGAGCGAACACTTACCGCTCCGGGAAGCTCCACCAGTCCGGAAATTTGGCTTTTTTAGGCCGAAAAATCGTGATTTCCTTGTCCAAAGATAAGGTTTTTTAGGCCGGATTGGACTCTGGAGATCCCTGAGGTTAGCAACCGAGCGGCGCCGCGAGCTAGCAGATATTAAGTTGCGTTTGGCGCACCGGTTCCAGCTTAAGTATGGCTTGAATTGTACGAGTAACTGGTGAGCAAGAAAAAATTGCAATTTTGGCGGAATTTTGTCCCTCACTTGAGAGGGATTGTCCGATACTGGCTTTTTCAGGTCCAGAACGGCCAAAACCATAAGCTTTTTTGGGCCAAATTCCAAGATTTTTCCGGACACTCCTTTGGTGGAGCTTCCCGGGGCCTCCCTACGCAACTGCGATGTATGCAGCCTGACTCGCAGGGTTGACGCTGCCCAACGAAATCAGTTTAATCAGGACTCTTCACCACCTGCCTTTGATTTTGCCATAAGACGCATCCGCGGCGATTTACCTGGTGGCAGGCGTTTGTCGCGCGTAGAACATCCCCTTTGCTACTCCCACCTTCTAGGGCACGCAGGATGAAAATATATTTTTCAAGATTGCTAATCAGTCATAGCTCGTACGTTCTTAAAGTCTTATTTTCTTTCTGGCCGCTGTTCGATGGAGGGGTAGGTCGCGGAGAGTTGCTCCAAACGTTTTGGCGGCCGCTCGGACGGTTTTCGGAAACGCCATCCATTCGTTCGTCGGAATGAAATCAGACTCTATAACAGATGCGAGACACCTATTCAGCGCACCTTATTGCTCACCACCTCCGTGCGCACCACCTCCCCAAATTTGCTATCAAAGTAGATTTCTCTTCTGTTTCTTCGACGTATGCGTCCATTTTATCCAACAGCTAGGAGAATCGCTCCATTAGTCCATTCGGAATTCGACTCTCTTGTTCCCCAACCGCAAGCCCCCTGGAATGGATGTTGATTGGATTCTGGGTGTAGATCAAGTGCTTACAACTTGTGCAAGTAATATACTTTACGCTTGTGTCGTTCTTCAATACATTGAGTCATCGGCCCGAGAGACCTCCTCATCAACAAAATTGACCTTATCAAGCGCGGGCGTGATTTGAAAAGGAAGGTGGATGTCCTTTTCGACCCCCACTTGAATCGACTCACCAACTTCTCCAGTTCGCTTTCGGGGCAAGCTTCAATTTTTGCTCCAGTGTGTCCATGGCATACATCCAGTCAATCTTGGCCGTAATTTGTTCTTGAGCTTGATCTTTTTCAACTCCGACCATAAGTTTCCTGGAGCGCGTGTAATTCAAATCAAGGAGATCGCACTTGGACTGCTTACAACGCGAACACTGGCAGGTCATGGAGCTGACACTTATATCGCTCTTCGATGATGCAGCGCTGCTCATTGACCCGGGCGACCTCCTCATCAATAAAGCCAGCACGTGAGTCTTGTTCACGGATACTGTACCATTTCGTTCAATTAGTATGGTCACAGGTCACAAGCCTCAAATCATACGAAAAATTTCGTAGGTCACAGCGTCACAAAAGGGTCATACGAAAGGTTCCCACCAGTTTGACCCGAAAAATCCGCTCCGGGCGGCCCTGCGGGGCAATTTATACGAAAAATTTCGTAAGTCACACGGATCCAGGCCCGTATACGAAAGAATCAATTCGTATGCGGCGTCACACGCCAAAGTGCCCTACGAATTGAACGAAATGGTACAGTATTCTTGCCAACAATCATGGTCGATATCCCGCGCCAATTCCACTGGAAACTCCTTGCCGAACCTCTCCTTGAATTGTGTCAGCCGGTCCTTCCAATTGTCAATCATTTACTATCAGGGGACTTGGACTTGCTCACCTTCATCTCTTTCGCCAATGTGTACATATTGTGGATCGAATGGATTTTATGTACAAATTGCTTCTGGACCTGAACCACTGCTTCTCTGAGCGTCCTCAAATGTATGGTCATTGAATTCTGGAGCTCGACTCCTGTCAGTTGAAGAACTCACATCTTATACGATGTGAAGCTCTTGTGTGTCTTCTTCGCTGATAGCACCAGTACTTTTCATTGTGGGATACCTCCTTGCGTTAATAAAGTCGGTCAACAGACTTTCGGAGATACTGCTGACCGCCATCAGCTTTATGTGCCTCAGTGGGCGGAAAGCTTTGGTGGACATCTGAGAAATAGAATATGCCAATATGGGATAAGGGTATGGCGTTGAAATTTATTTTCAAGTGCCTTTAAATATCCTTCAACTCTGAGTGAACAAGGAATGCCAATTTGGTACAATAAGACGGACACCACGTCCAATCGGGTCGTAGGTTGTTTGGTTTTGACGTTCCTTTTGTTCTCTGAAAGACCACTAGAAACTTCAATCTGATCAATTTTGAGTGCAGCCGAGAGCAATACGAGCATTTGTTTCCATTCCAGGCCCCTCACCACGATTCTAAATGATTTGTTGTTTGCCTTTGTCGGAAAAAAGCTAAATGCATTATCAGGGTTGAATGGGGCATATCAGGTCATGTCAGGCCATCAGGTTTCTAGTGGCCTGATAATATTCAGAAATGGCGGATCAGCCTGACCGGTCTGATCAGCGCTGATAAGGCCATTTCGGTGGATTTTGCAAAACATCTGACCATCCTCCTCCGAGGTGGGTTCCTTCTTGTCTGTCTTACTTACCAAGTATCTATTATCTATTACAGTGTCCATGCAGACTATCTATTCGTGGGTTGTATTGCAGTGTTCAAGACTAACAAGGAATGCATTGGCATAGCATGATTATGTACATTGAAGGGTTACGACATGAGTTATGTACCTTGCTCCGCTCACCGGTTCCTACTGCGCCCTTTTACTCAATTGTCCTCCGTTTACTTTCTTTTTTTCAATGCTTTTGGACACTGGTGACAAATATAAATCATTCAGAATGTCAATGCACTGAGTTTGTTACACTTTGGTTGGGGGTAACCTGATAAGCCCTGACCAGACACTGACCAGGGCTGATATGCTGCACCCATTGAAGCTGATCAGGCCTGATAAGGCCATCAGGTTTGGTCAGCCCCTGATCAGGTAAATCGGGTTTTTCCGACATTATAATTATTCCCGGAATCCCGACAGAACGCGATTAGTTTCCTAACGCAACCGATACAACCGAAACTCTACGCTAATTTACTTGTTGTAACTATGATTGATTTCTTTTCTTGAAATTGTTGCCTAATCGGGATGACGGTGGTTGTTGCTTTGCGCATGTTTACGGTCATCTCTGTTTTCATCTTCGATGTCGATGTCGGTAGCCATTCAAATCGTCCGCAGCCGCCTCGCGGAACTCGACGCGCAGATCATCGAACAAAGACGCGTGCTATACGACCTAGAGCAAGCTCGGTTCGATGTAGAGCGAATACTCGATGCGATTGCGACATATCCGGTGTTGACGCTGCCTACCGAAATCACAGCAGAAATCTTTGCCAGCTGCCTTTCAGCTTTTGACCCATTATCTATTCCTCCAGCTACAGACGAAATATCCGCGCCGCTTGTCCTTGCAGGCGTTTGTCGCGCGTGGAGAGACATCGCCTTCACCACTCCCATCCTCTGGTCAAAACTACGCGTTAAATTCGACAGTATTCCCATTGAGGTCGTTTCGAAACCGGGTTTGGTGGAGGGCCGCATCGACCGCTGGCTGGCCCGTGCAGGACACTACCCCCTATCGCTCGACTTTCGTTCCTCCCGAAAACATCACGATCCATTTGCACTCAGTCGCTTGGGAGACATCATCCTTCGTTGGTCCGATCGAGTGCAACATCTCGATATAAACATAGGCAAGCGCCGCGATATCCGCGCGCTTGGTCTAGACTCCGCAGCATTTCCACTGCTTCAGGATGCCTCCCTTCGGTGCGGCGCCGAGCTCGATCCCGACGTTCAACTTCCTGTCGTTGTCTTCGGGAATGCGCCCCGCCTCCACGACCTGAATCTTCTCTTTGGACTCGGAGTGTTGACGGCGGCCGGATTTACGTTGCCGTGGTTGCAGCTCACAAGCTTCGAGGGAACGATTTCGAATCTGTCCATATTCACCCTGGCCCCCAATCTCACCGAAATAACATGTTCATTTGAACCTGACGAAGACGATTTCGTAGCGATAACCCATCGCAGTCTGAGATCCCTCACAATAGGCAAAGACAGCGGCGACCTTATACACTACCTTACTCTTCCAGCTCTCCGCTCTTTGGATGCATCCAGCGCGTCTTGCTACGACTGCCTGGAGCCATTCCTCAGGCGGTCTTCGCCGCCGTTGACCTCCTTGTTTATTCAAGGAAAGGAGGCATATCTCGACTACTTCTGTGAATGCATACCTCTCGTGGCCCGCACCCTCGAGACCCTCGGGTTCCTGGATGTCGACGACTCTGAAGAGCTGGAATGCATTCTTGCTTTACTCGACGGCTCCATTTTAGACTCCCTCCCGAATATCCAAACTCTCAGTTTCAAAGATCTGGACGGCCCCTTCGGCCTTCACGCCTTGCTCTGCTTCCTATACGCACGATCCCATAAAGTCCGCACTTTTCGAGTCGTGTGGGCATTCGATCCCTTTCTGGACCGCATACTACGGGCTGGTCCTCCAGGTTTCCACTATTTCGACACAATCCGCGATCACTTCGCGCGGTTAGGTCAGAGTGGCATGGAAATATATTCAAAGGTTGCTGATGACGAGTCCTGAAGTCGTACGTTTTACGTTGTTCTTGGTGTCCAGATTGAGCTCATTTTCGTTCCAGGCTGAAATACAGGATCCAGTCGGGCCGGGTACTCGATGCGTGCAGTAAACGCGTCTCTGAGGATTCGATCGTAACAGAATAGTCCGCCGGTGAGCCTTCAACACGCTATCGTTCGAGGAGAATCAGCGATGGCCAATTATTGGTGTTTTTGTTGGGCGCGGTGTGTGCATTTATAAAGTTGCGCGAACGTAGATAATGTACACGTGTTGGACCTTGAGACTTCTCACATCCTATAACTTCCCCCTCACTGTTTCGGCGCCCCCAGTGATCCCGAGACCGTTGAGCCATGTCAGCACCGTGCGCCCCACCGCGCCGCCGTCGCCAGACCCGTCCTTCCACGCCCCAGCGCTCATACGCTCCCGCCACCCCTCCAGCGGGTCTGCGCCATCGTCCACGAACGCCTGCGGCTCCTCTGCCGCGTCCTGGACCATCACCCAGTGCCCCATGTTATCGAGAGGTACCTCCGTGAGCCGAGACACGAAACGGCGCTGCGCTTTGAGCGCCGCTGGAGCAATTGTTCCGTCTTTGATGCCGTAAATGGAGAGCACGTCGAGGGTGGGAGAGAGGCTCAGGGTCGGCGGGGAACCAGAGGATGCGGGCGCGGAAGCTTCTGCTTCTTCGGTGCATCGAAGTAACGTGGTGCGGTAGTAGTTCGTCGGACCCGTCAGCCCACGAGCGCGAAACGCGTGCAGGTACGCGCGGAAGGCGTCGTCCTTTAGGACGCATGGCATAGCGGCCACAGCAGCAGGTGAAGGAGGCGAAGTGATTATGGCGCGCATGGCGCCTTTCGGGGTGAAGTCAGTTGGCGCGGAGGGCGAATGGAATGTTATGGTGAGAAAATACGGGAGCTAGAGGGAAATTCGATAAATATGGAAGAAAGACAGAACCGGACGCACATTCGCCTCCAAAACAGGGGCGGCCTCGGGGGACGCGAGGAAAAGCTGATACCCAAGGTTGGGAGCTCGGGCGATAACATTGACGAGTGTTGTCGGTGCAAGCGCGGGCGGTGTGTACGGTACACTCATTCTGCATTTGTGTCAACAAACCGAAAGAGCGAAAACTGGTACGCGGACAAGACTAGTGCGATAACTCTGTCCGGGTGCCAGAGAGCGATGCGGCCCGCGGTAAATGAGCCCCAGTCGTGGCCAACAACAACAGCGCGAGAGACCCCAAGTATGGTTAGGAGCGCGGTGAGGTCTCGTGCAAGGCGCTTGGTGGTATATTGCGCTGGGTCAATCTGTGGGTGCAAATATTGGGCAAAGTTCTGTAGAAAGAGCTGGATCACAAACCGGTGCAGAAGAACCACCGTAGCCCAGCATATCCGGTACTACAACGCGGAAGCCTGCCCGCGCCCAAGGGCCTATCTGGTGCCGATACCCGTACCCAACTATAGAAGAACATCACATACCAGCGCTTTGACCGTGGACCAGTACTCACGGTCAGGAAAGCCATGCAGACAAAGAATCGTCGTGGCTCCTTCTGGATTGGCATCGACATAAGCCCAGGTGTGGCCACTGGGAAGTGTAGCCTTTGGCATGAATATAGAACAGGAATTGAGGTTGTCGGTCAAGCTCTGTCGATCCGTATCACACTCCTGAGCAACAAGCAGAGTATACACTCAGGCCGAGGGTAGGCTTGTTAATTACTGAGTATTGTTTATGAACAAACGAAAGGACTCTGGCGAATGATTAGGGAAAGAAAGCACCGGCGATCATCTAGCCGGCACAGCCCCGTCAGTTCCTTCTTCCAACCACAACATCCATTTGCGGAGATGTCTGCTTCCCTCCGCAGACGTCTTGAGACGCTCGACGCGCAAATCACCGAACAGAGACGCGTCTTGGACGAGCTCCAGCAGACTCGGTCTGACGTTGAGCGCGAGCTCTATGCGACTGCGACCTTTCCAGTCTTGACGCTGCCTACCGAAATCACAACGGAAATTTTTTCGTGTTGCCTTTCAGCCTTCGATCCGTTGAGCCTCCCCAAATGCAAAGGTTCTGCGCCGATTGTTCTTACCGGCATTTGTCGTCAGTGGAGAGACATCGCTCTTGCGACTTCGATCCTCTGGTCAAAGTTGAACGTTGAGTTCGATGACATTCGCGCTGAGATGGCGTCTGAACCGGGCTTGGTGGAGGGCATCATCGACCGGGGGTTAACCCGTGCCAGAAAGTCCCCCCTCTCGCTCGAATTGAATTCCTGCAGCGACGAGCAGCCCTTTGCGCTTAGTCGTTTACGAGATATCATCCATCGTTGGTCCCATCGGGTGCGCTATCTTCACTTGGAGATAGGCACCCGCTATCTCGACCCACTGCGACTGGGTTCGACCCCATTTCCACTCCTCCAGAGTGCGGCGCTTGGGTACAACGACGACGAGCCAGAAGACGACACGGCATATTTTGGTGACGCACCCCGCTTCCACGCACTCCACCTCCTATCCGATATAGCCACCTACGGCACGTTTACCCTTCCATGGTCGCAGTTGACGAAATTCGAGGGGAAGATCACCAACTTGCGAGTGTTCGTCCTGGCCCCCAACCTGACGGAAATGACGTGTGACTATGACCCTGTCCCTGACTCTGTAGACGATGAACTCAGACCGACAACCCACCACAATTTGCGGTCTCTCGATATGCGTAATGACCGGAGTATTGTTTTGGAGAACCTCACTCTTCCGGCCTTGCAAAACCTGGTTATCCACAGCGGTGCCTGCGTCTCTCTTGAATCACTTTTCAGACGGTCTTCGGCGCCCTTGCTCTCCCTGTCTGTTCACGGTGACGCGGAATCCTACTTGGAACACTTGCGCCAATCCATGCCTCTTGTGGCCGGCACCCTCGAGAGCCTAGAGTTCTTGGGTGTCTCTGGCAAGCACATGCGCAGGATTTTCAGGTTGCTCAATCCTGATCCCGAAGCCTACACTTACCCCCCTCTCCTGCTTCCAAACATCCGAACCCTTGGTGTCAGAGATCTCCACGGTCTCTTCAACCTCGACGACTTAATCTGGTTCTTATGTGACCGATCCGATAAACTGCAGACATTCACACTCGTCTGGAGAGACGGTTTATTCCTCGACAGCACGATTACAGCGAGCAGCAACCTCCCAGGCAATGGCGTACGCGACACAGTCAGGGGTCACCTTTCGCGGTTGGCACAGGCAGGGATGAATATATACCTTGGAACAGCCGAAAAAAACTATCTTGCCATGGGGTACGTTTTGCCTCATCCCTTGGTGTTCAATGACAACTTCGTTTTCTTTTTAGTATGTAATGCGTCAATCGAGGAGCATGCTATGTAGATTGCCTTTGAGGGACTAGTTGCAGCCGGTACCCGTCTTGCTGGCTCCATCTGGAGACTGTACGTACGAATAGTTTGGGACAGGCTCCGCACATGGGATTTTTATAGGGTACACGGCGATAAGCTGGCACCGAAAATAATAAATGAATGTCTAAAAGCAGACATTAGATAGGGCTGTGGATTCGACAATTGCTATGCAAGCGCTCTGGGCCCAAAGGTCCTGCGTCGTTCACGAATCCATCTTGGGCGAAGTCGGCTGTGCTTGCTCGGGAGGCTGTTGATATTTAGTATGAGCACTCGACAGCCAGTCATGTAGAACGGAGGATTAGACTAGGCCCAACTAGAGGCTGTGACGACGTATCGATGGCGAGTCATCTGCGACCCCGGAATGGGGTTAATGGCGCCTAGACGACTCCGAGAAACAGTCTTGAATCCAAGTCTCCACATCTTGTTCTGAGACTGAGAGACGGACAACCGAGCATCTGTCCAGAGCAGTGGCACACGACCTAGGCAGCAAACAACAGCGCACAGCAGGTGGAGACTCCTGGCAGCTGTAGTCCAATCCGTATAGGGCAAGAAAGCTCGTAAAGACTGGCCAGCATTTCTCGTCGTCTTCGCCCAAGCCAGATCGATTGTGTGACCTGAGATTCATTCAAGTAGACCCTATACCACAGTAAATATTGCTTGCAAAGAAGGGTGTGGAAGAAAGAGAAGAAAGGATGCTGTGCTCGCAGGTTGACTAAGCAAAACTCGGTTTCCTTTGACCACGATGCCGAAACGACCTAATCCCCGCCGTCGCGGTCGTGGGGGGCATGGATCTGACTCGGAAGGGGATGAGCCTGAGCGGGCAGCGCCTACGGACTCTGACGAGTCCAACGACACCGAGGACGAGTCAGACTCGGACTCGGGCTCGGAACCCGTTTCGCGTCGTCTCACCCCCAATACCTCTCACAGCCCAGACGCAGACGAGAAACCAGCAGCTACATGGGCAGATATGGTTGACGAGCTTGACACGCAAGCCGTCGTCCGAAAGGTTCTCATTGCTGCTCCCCAGCCCGACTCGACAGACGATGAGCCGGAGCACGAGCAGGAAAGGGAGAACGACGAGCAGGACCAGGAGCGTAGGCCAGTCGCATCTAGTTCTCGCCACTCGCCAGCTCCTCCGGACTTCCGCAGCCCGCGTTCTCAGTCCGCGCGCCAGGCGTATCAGCACCGCCTTGACAGTGACCCTTCGTTTGTTCCAGTGGTAGGAGAATTCTGGGGCCACGACGACCGGCTGCTTGACAAGGATCTCCGGAGTCTCAGTGGATGGTGGCGTGGTCGTTGGCAGGGACGCGGGCGTCCACGCGGATCTTTTCCTCCTCGCGGTAGAGGTCGGGGTGGTTTCTTTGGCCCATCTGCACCCGCTTCGGACTCTGAACCGGTGCCAGACTCGCCAGTAGACCGCGCTTGGACGCACGACGGCTATGAGGAGATGCAGCGCCGCCGCGAGGAAACTCGTGTCCGTCCGCCGATCGCCCGCGGTGGTGCACCCATGCGCGGCTCACCTCTGCGCGGTTCACCTTCCCTCAGAGCCCGCGGGATGCCCCCTGGCCGCGTTCCCGGTCGGGTTTGGTTTACGATGAAGCCCGAGCACATGTGGACCAAGCAGCACGACGCGTTCCTTTATTTTGACCCTGCTCTTAAACCTCGTCCCGGGCAGCCCGCTGGCGTCCGCGTGCGTCTGCCTGGTGGAGCTGCTACCGTCGTCCGCGCAATCCCGCGCCCGACCCGCCCTTCCAAGCCCACGCACAAACCCGCTGACCCGGAAACCGACTACGTGGTGCGCCTCCCGAGGGCAGGCAAGGGCAAGGCTACATCTCCCACGCAGGACGAAGCTTTCACTGTCAAACTGCCCCCGCAGCCTCCTGCGGTTCCGGTTTCGCCGCCCGTGAACCCCCTACAGCCGGACGCGGACGGCTGGGTACAACCGACCCCCGCCGCCGTCGCGCTCGCGATCGCTGCTTCCCCGCCCCCTGGCCCTCCGTCCGCGCTCCCCGTCCAAGCCCAGATTCAGCAGCTCACCGCCGCCCCACCTTTCTACCCCTTCGCACCACCCCCTGGCTTTGCCGCCTTTCCCCCTGGCCCCGCATTCAACGCACCCCCGCCGCCCAACTTCCCGCCGCAGCAGCAGCAACAACCCCCACCGCCGGGCTTCAGCACGCACACGCCGCCGCCGGGGTTCTCCACGCACACGCCCCCTCCGCCGCCGGGCTTCGGCACCCCGCCGCCCTTTAGCGCCCCACTCCCACCAGGCGTTGCGTACGACGCCCGCGGGATGCCGTTCGAGGTCGCAACCGGGCGCCCGGTCATGCTGCAGGCTCCCCCGCCGGTGATGTATCCCTCCGCGTACGCGCACCACGCTCACTCCCACTCCCACTCAATGAGCATGGGGCACGCGCATGCGCACTCGATGAGCATGGCCCCGTCCATGGATCCCTCGCTGTTTTCGTTTGCGCGCCCCGCGCGGGTGGAGATACGCGCGCCGGGCGCGGGGACGCCACCGCAGACGCACACGGGCCCGACGTCGCCCGCCCCGCGCGCGCAGCCGCTCTCCCCGCGCAAGGACCCCGCCATCCTCGCCGCGCTGCCGAATCTGAAGCTACGCACGGCCGCGGCGGCGTTCGTGCCGTCGCACTCGCAGCAGTCGCCATCTGTGGCCCTGTCTCCGTCTGCGTCCGGCGACGCCGCGGCGTACTTTGCGAATGGGTACGAGGGTGCGAATGGGAACGCGAACGGGAATGCGAACGGGTACGAGGGGGCGTACGACGCGTACGGCGGCGGGTACGCACCCCCCGGCGCGACGTTCTATTACCCGTATTACGCGCAAGGTCCTGCGCCGGCAGCGGACGGGACGGTGTATTATCAGTGACGCGGAGTCGTTTTTTTGGCTGGAGGTTCGGTTCTCTTTTGGTGTTTCGATTCGACTGCATACATTCTTGGTAAATACCTACATACTTCATACTTGACTACTTTCACTTCAATTCTAGTCTACGCTACCTAACGTTATCCATCCCTCAATGATTGACTCTATTCCTGTTTGCTGCAATGTATATCGTTCGGAAAAGCTCAAAAAATAAGAGTGAGGCAGGTTTGAGGACACATTCTAATTATCGAACTTCAGCTAAGCATACGTACAAAGGGCTACGGTAGTAAACGGCTCAAAGGAAACCCGATGTCCGGAATACGGTGCTAAAGTGTTGAGAGACCAGAAAACTTGCTGGACTCTTCTGAGCTGCCATATGAGCTGCGGGCTACTAGCACAAAAGCGCAGCCCACCCTGCTCTCCGCTTAAGCTCGCAGAGACCTGCTTTTTTTTTTTTTGTAATAATCGAAGTCCTCTACTTTCGGCGGATGAATTCCACGCCAAGGAAGAAGCCGACGAACTTGGTCCAATGTCGACGTCGCCTTCCCTCGGGTGGAGATGAGAATCTTTAGTTAATGCCCCCGCAAACGGAAAATAGAAATGGGTCGGAGCCAATGTCTAGCGCCGCTGCCTTTCCGTGAGCGGATGAAAGCGAGAACAAAGATCGAATTCGTAAGTGTGTCCGGACATAGCGGGAATATCATCTTTTGTACGCGTACGAGGCGCTTGGCTATGAATCGTTTTTTGCGCAGTTTCTGTCCCGTTGCCCTAGTAATCCCTGCGTGCTTCTTGATAGAGAAATCCAAGGCTCCACCCGCGCTGAGGCATGACAGCGGATTTGGGCGCGAGCGCCTTTCGTAATCAGCGCGTCCCGTTCTTCTAGTCGGCCCTTACGCGTCGACCAAAAATCAGCAAAAATCGCTCGCTACGTTGGGTTGCTTGAATCCCAGGGCCTGGACTCGGTGGCCGGAAAGAGCGAGATATGTGGCGTAGTAAGTATCGCCAAAACCTAGCTGCAAACTGCGGACGGCCGTCGAGGCCCCATTATTCGCAAACGAAAGAGCTCGGCGACCCGACGAAACGGCTGTAAGACGCTTGCACGCACACGCGCACGCACTGGGCCAAGAACTGGGCCGTGGGAGCAAAAGCATCATGATCGGCTGGTGTTTGTTTGGCAGCGGTGACCGGCTGGGCCACAGAAACCAACTCGAGTTTGACATTTGCGCGGTAAGTACTCCCTTTCACGCATCTGGAGACCGTGTTGGTTGCGTACAAGCACGAACTCACAGTCGAGGTCGCGTCCGCGCTCTGGCCGCTGCTCGCCCTCCCCAGTCTCCGGCGCGTGTCCATAGACTACAGCGTGAGCACCTTGGAGAATTTTGTCCACGTCTGAGATCATTCAAGTTGCTCTCCGGGAATTCGGTATGTCGCACTTGAGCGTCCCACCGTCAACTGGAACCACGCCACGAATCTCTGTCTGCGAAGCGCGTAGAATTCGATCTGTTAGCCTGGAAGTCTGTTATGAAAATGGTGCCGATCGTCGACCAGCTCTCGAGCATCGGCCGCGCGAATGTCCTGCGAAATATCGTTCTCTCCGCTGATACCGGGATGAAAGACAACAAACTTGCCAGTTTTCTCGACGCCAATCTGGCGAGTCTGCACACGCCTGTTCTGGGGGATGTTCTTAGAGAATCACGCGGGTGCTTTGGCAACCCTTTCCCTCCTGACCGCGATGAATCTGCTGAGTGGCCCTTTTTGATCTTTCCATAGCGCCTTCAGTGACTGGTTTTGGATAGCTATCATCGATCACCTCCGGTATTGGTGGTGGGCGGCATAGCGATAAAAAGTGACTATGATTGTCAATGTACAACCTGATTACGAACCTCGCAGGCTCGCCGACGACAGACACTTCCAAAGGCCATAAAGATAGTACTGTCATAGTTGACAGTGTACCGAAGTAATATGTGCGACGGCTAGTCTCCAGAGGCAGAGTAGACCAATTCCTTGGGCCTTGAATGTTTGAACCTTCGTGCAGCAGGATATATTCCTTGATCTGACATTCTCAGTTCGGGCTCCCTTCCTACGTCTGCCTCAGGGAGATTGGCGATGGCGGCGTGTGTTCCCTGCTGATTTTCAAAAGGATTTGTACCGTGGTTTCACTGGCAGTTCCGTCGGACTAACCAGTTGAACTCGAAGTCGAAGCTGGTGCGAGATCGGCGATATCCTTCTTTGAGCTCCCCCTTGGCTGGTTCCATGTCCTCCGCGTCGGCAGAGAGAGATGTGTGTCCACCATGGCTAATGAGGTTAAAACCCGGAGGACTTGGAGTAGATCGAGTACCCTCCAGTGGACCTGTTCAGCAAGTGGAAGAACAAGTTGAAATTCGAGAAGAAATATCAAGCATTGGTTCAAGCTACAGAACATGTTGCTGGAAAATCTGAGACCTAGGGAGACAGTATATTATCGAGGCAGTAGCTACGAGCTAGTTCCTTCCAAAGGGACCGCGGCGTCTCTATGACTTTCTTGCGGAGTGTACTTGTAGGAAAAGAAATGCGAGCGACCGTACCAGCGCGTCGCTTTTTTCGAACAACTACCCCGTTCTTGTATGTACAGTGCCCTCTCGATTTCACATGTATCCATCCGTTCAACTCGAAGCTGAAGTCTGAGTTGCTCTGTCAGCGGACGGTGCATCCCAGCGGTAAATCATAGTGACGAGTGCCCTTGACATTCTTCCAACATTGTATAACATTAATAGGTCGTCAAGACGTTGAATTCATTGCAGACATTATAACATCACTCGCAGTACATTATGAATCGTGGTCGAAAGACGTTGACAGGATTTCAGAGCAAGAAAGGATCAGCAGGGATAGCGCTCGGCGCCGACATCCGCGCAAAAACCGGCAATAGGTGGGCCGTGATGAGCCACAACTGCGATCAGGATTAGTAGAGGGAAAGATGGAGGACTCGACGAAGACTAAATACGAACATTATAGTACCAGTAGGAGTCCCGATCCGCCTCGACGGAATGGTTGCGGATGAATTTGGCGCCGGATGTGAGGCAGAGCAGACCGAGGAAGAGGGAGACGGTGCGCGGCGGGGCCCAGAGGTGGATGAGCAAGGCGGTCCAGGTGACGATGAGGAGAGCGAGCGACCAGCGAGCAAGGCGAGGTGGGAGCAGCAGTGGCAGGGTCTTGCGCCCGATGGCTGCGTCGCCGAGCCGGTCGCGGAAGTCCTGCGCGTGGCCCTGGTTCAAACGATGAGTAAATAATCAAGTGGGATGAAAACGCATACTGTAGTGGTATGGAGGAGGCCGCTGGTAAGTATGGCTGCGATAGAAACATTTGAGAGAGGCTTTCTGTGGTCTGCATACGAGTGAAAAGTTGTCGACTACACAAATAGGAAATATATACCAAAGATTATGGTGGTTCCCCAGCAATAGCAGACGTAGCCGATGGACCCGAGGAAGGACTTCAAAAACCAATGACGCGACATGCCGCCCTCGTTGTAGCAATAGATCGCAAGCATATAAACAGCACTGCAGATCAAAACGCCGTGATACATGCTCCATACGAGGGAGAGCGTGGCGACAGCAAGGTAAAGCTTCTGGGCCTCCGCGACAGAAAGTCTCCCGGCCACGATGGGACGGTTTGGCTTGGAAAGGCGATCTTCTTCCAGTCCGGTTATCTGGAGTCTCAGGGTCAGAAAGAATTGCACAATCAAATCATGGACTGACCTGATTCTTGATCTAGAAAGATGTCGTTGTTCAGGAATCCGGTAAGCACCAGACGGCATGACGCACCTCAAAAGTAAGGAGATGAAGTTCAAGCCAGAAAAAACCGAGGATGAAAGCGACGATATCTGTGGGCCCGGCGAGAACCATGGCAACAGCAAGCTGGAACTGAGAAATAAATGCCGAAACACCATACAGAAGCGAACGGTCAACGAACACAAGGACCGAGGATCGGAACCATGTCGGATTTGCTGAAGAGAAGAATCGTCGTGAAAAAATGAAACAGCATCTCGGGACGCTAGGAAGAAGAAGGCCGGGCGCAAGTGTCTCCCCAACGAGATGCTGAAAGCCTAGGCTTATTATATATCATGGTGGAATGCAGATTTGGCAGTTATGTAGATTAATATTCTAGGAGTTCATGAGATGGTCCGCAAGCAGCTTTGGTGTCGCAGCCGACGGCAGACACAACGAGGTACATTACCACCGCGCTGGTCGTTTTTTTCCTACATTTGATCAAGGGAGTGGGGCGACTTGCTGAATTATCCTGAATTATCACAAACTGATCGGGTGGACGGGCCGCATTCAACGCACAACTGGGGAGAAATCTGGAGAAATGCAACGAATCTGGAAATATCCCAGTCTAGACCAACAAAGAAGAAAGATGGCGGCGGCTACATATCATCTCGGAGCTTTCAAAAAAGGGAATAGAAATTAGCGAGACAGAGGGAGACAAGAAGAATGAAAGACCAGTGGATGAGCGCACTCCGCGTCAAAGTGTAGGAGGCATTCAATGGAAGCGCCGGGGCTCGCCAACAGGGTCAACGTCAAATTAAGCCTAGGAGGCACGAGAAAGGTGATTTGAGAAGCCTTAGCACCGATGCCACGTTCACGAAGCGAGTTCGGCGAAGGTCAGGGTCTTGTAGGGTCTATTCTGTCGTAGTTTCGGGTGGTTTGCCAAATACGGGCGACCTCCGAGTCACGTGGTAGGTCAAATCGGCTATCTAACTGCGAACCACTTTTGCCCCACGTGTTGTTGATACATATTTTATGCGTACACGTTATTTGAAAGGGAACGTGACGTGGTTGATCCTTCCTTTCTCCACCGGCTCAGGCTGCTTCAGAATCACATACCGGGTCAGTCTCCTACCCACGGTTAGGGAAGACTTAGTAGTGATATTCACAGTGTATTGAAGCAATAGTAATACAAAATGACAAATCCTTGATAGCCGACAACACTAAGGTCACTCCTCACTAGCGGTCACGTGGCATGTCACATCACGCGTAACGCGGCAAACCTCGCGACATGAAAAACCAAATACGCTGGATTTCACTCAATTTCGATGTTTTTGAGGTCAAGTTTTTTTTATTTAGATATTACACAACCCAACTGCCTCAAACTATATCACATCCCACTACAAGATATTGCGAGAAGTGCTCCTGAGGTATTGCAAGGGGACACATTTTAGGGGTATCATTACTGTATATGGAGCGTGAGAACATTACATAAGTGGCAAATATCGAGAAGAAAAACGCAAACCTTGCCCATTTGCTGAAAGAATCATTTCTGCACTCAAAAAAAATGGGTTGAAAAAATATGATACTGCTCTATGAATAAGAGGTATTTTGAAATTCTGAAACCAGGGATCTCTCAGGAGGACCTAAAGGCACTGTTTCCTGGTCTTACTTTTTGTTCAAGTGTTTTGTAGGCCGAGCTTTATCACTGTCACACTTTGGTCATGTGACCGCTTGCAGGCCTACCTTACTTCCGAAGATCAAAGCCCCAACCCCTCCACGGCGGCTGGCACTTAACAAATGTAAACAACATAGCCACCCGTTCCACTTATTTTCTAAAGCTCATTCCCCTCAATGTTTTGTCCTCTGAAAAATTGCATGAAGGGCTTGGGCGCTATTCAGCAGTTATCCAATCCAATCTGGGCATTTTTAAAGCTGGTGTGCATCAAGAAGGAATATTTTCACAAAATGTGGCTATGTTGTTTACATTTGTTAAGTGCCAGCCGCCGTGGAGGGGTTGGGGCTTTGATCTTCGGAAGTATTAGTGTCGGGTATCAGATTTTGGTCATCTTATATTACGACTATGCTCAATATATGAATTTACTCTACGTACCACTACTAGGTCTTCCCCAATCCCGTAACGTGCGGATGGGTAGGAGACTGATACCGGGTTTGAAAAAAACTTGTCAAAATTCGTGTCAGCCTATTGCCTCTCTGTGCATATTTTAGCGTCCTCGATATGACCGATGTGGTCCTGTCCATTTATTTGGGTCCACTTTGTCGGGACTTCATCACATTTTGATCGCTCCCGGATTTAACTGAAGCTCGTGTCTCAATCAAGGTACTTTTCTGTGAATTACGGAACATACATCGGTTTTTGTTTTTTGTTTTTTTTCGAAATTTTAGTGAACCACCAACCACGTCATACCACGTGACATCATAATAAGGAAATGATGGCACATGCAGTCATCCCTTCGCTCTAGGTAATAACCTTGCAATCTGCTTGTAATGATGATGTGTTGTCTGAATGGATTAAACTCCACATTTATTAACCACAAGTACTACTTGAAAACATGATGACACTTGAAATGACCAGCACTTGCGGACAGGCATGCATCACATACCCAGGCATCCGGAACACCTCGGTGCTCAAGAGACCTAAGGTGATACTATGCACTGTTAGTATGTGATTTAAATGCAGTGCGAGTGCGCACTTACCCGTTTTGTTTTGCAGCCTTCATTTTTGCACTGAGCAAGGTTTGGATGGTCAGACTGATCCTCAGGAGCTGCAGAGATTCCACAAATGCAGGCTTCAAGTGCTGCTGCCAATCCTTGCAAGCCCTCCAGCTCTTTATGTTTGCGGACAGAGCGCCTATTGTGTTGATTAGGTGAGGGAGGGCGAGCAGGATTTGGAGACAAAGCAAAAGGAGTTAGGGATGGGGAGTGAATATCCTGTGCAGTACGGGGTTGTCGTGTGTCAGTGGTCTGGTGGACATGAGAAGATCATTTAAATGTGACACTGAGACCACTCACCTGCTCTGCAGGAATTCCAGTGTCACCATCAGTCAGGACATGTGAGTCTCCTAGGTCAAGCTGGGAATTCATTGGCTCCTCCCCCTCAACGGCTGGGTTATGGAGAAGATCATATCCCGGTATGTATTCCAGTGGAGATGGAGGTCGGAGTTTGACAAACGGTGTCGTGTGTGCATGGTCAAGGTCCTCGGTATCAGACTGTTTCTGCCCCTCTTGTCCTTCTTGGCCGCCTCTGTCCTACATTCATCTTTGTCCAAGTGTGTGGCCACAAGATTCCTCACACCTGATGTGCCATATCCGTGCAGTGCACTGCACTTGGGGCATATTGCTTTCCTCAATTTATGTACGTCCTTTTGCCAGATTTGATCCAAGTCCTATTAACTTGTCAGGAATCACGTCACAGTGGGTGATCTTGCACGTACCAGACCCACTGTTCCATTCATTCGGAATCCTCATTGTGATAAAATTTCCCTTGGCTAGCTCATGATTTTCAAATTGACGGAGCTTGTGCCAAATGCGGAAAACAGAGTCAGATCTGCCTTGAAACACTAGAGGAGGTCTAGAAATAGTGTAGATACAATATTGATTAGTGTAATTGACTTCAAAATAATTTATAACATGTTTCAGGCCTGAAACATTTCTCATCAAAAAAAAAAAAAAAAAAAAAAAAAAAGACCTGCCTACGGGTCCAGTACGGGATTCACAGCCCGGTACCCCGTTGGTTTGATCTTCACGTCTACCTCTTGTCTTGCCACCACAAACCACGGTTCAGGGAGCCAGCTCTCGCAGTGAAACACTATCTGGGTGTACTTGATCTGAGAGTTTATAAATATATTGCACTTCTACTATATCACTGTAGAGGCTCATCTTATAAAGGATCTGAAGCCGCATCAGGTGCTCGCTGCGCATTCATAGCACTCCTGCAAAATCACATAATTTGGAGCTTATTAGAGGGAATTTGAAGAAGAACAATTCTCTCAAAGAACTTGGAAAAAAAAGGAAGAATGTTTGTTGCACATGATCATTTTTAGATGGCATACGAGGCCGCTTCAAAGTCTTTCAAAACTCAATATATGTGGCTCATTTTTGGCCATATTTGTCAGGGGAACCGCCCGTCCGTCCGTCCGTCCATCCGTCCGCCCGGCTCCGGCCCATCGCACTGCCCCGCGGCCTCGTCCGATCCTTCGTCCAACGCCTACTCCGCGTCCGGCCTCTCCCGTCCGTCCTGCGTCACCTGAACGTCCGCCCTCGCCCGGAACGTCGTCCTCCGGCCCTCCGGACTCCATTCCCCTTCATCCCCCTTCGTCCGGCCGCTCGCACTGGAACGTACTATGCGATCAAGCTCGGGATCACTGCCGATCACTTCGGACACGTGCTACTGGCTAGTACCTATAAAAACCTCGCCTAGCGTGGGAATCCTTATCCTTTCTTCTCTTCGGATTCTCCCGCTAGGTGCGTATTCTAGAACTCTGTATTTAGTACCATGAATTGAGTTTACTTCGGATTCTCCCACTAGTTCCCGCGCTCACGCGCCGAGCTGAGGTTGCCCTTACAGCAGAAGAAAGGATCTAAGGGATCAACTGGTCAAGATTGCGAAGTTTGGTGTAGACTCGGACTCGGACCGCTACGCTAGCGCTCCGGCCTCCCCCACTTCCAACCTCGACCCCTCCTCCTCGATGGACGCCCCGACGCCCGGAAACGGGTCCGCGCAACCCGAGCTCCCGGATGTTCACATCCTGGACTCGGCTCCCGACCCCGAGACCCGGCTGACTGCGGTTGAAGACTCTCTCGCGAATATCGAAACCCTACTCCTCCGCGTTTTACATAATAGCCAAAATCCACCTGCGACTGCCCCCGTCCCTGCTGCTCCGGCTCCGGCGGCGGGTCCAGACTTCACCACCCTCACCCCAGCAGCAAAATCGGTTCTCCGACCGAACCCTCCAGCCGTTTTCGATGGCGACCGGACACAAGGACGGATGTTCCTCCACTCCATCCTCACATACCTCCGATTGGTTCCGGAAGCCTTCATGGTCTACGGACAGGTCGTAGAGGAAAAACTCGTGCGGTACGCCATGTCCTTTATGGCGCGAGACGCGGCCGGACGGTGGGCGGAGCGACAGTCAGCAATCGTTCCGTTCCCGTTCCCGTCCTGGGCGGAATTCGAGTCCGAGTTCCGGCTCCGGTTCATAGAGGAAAACGAGCAAGACCAAGCTCTCCTCCGGCTGGAGACTCACAGCTACTACCAAGGCTCCCGCGATGTCTACCGGTACACGGACGACTTCGAAGAGCTCGCAGCCACAGCCGGATACACGGACCCGCTCGTCCGCGTCACCAAGTACCGTGCAGGGCTCGACCCGCGGATTAACGCGGCTATCACCACGTCCGGAACCGCTCCGGTGCTGCTGGACTACGTCGGATGGCGTGTCCGCTCTTTCCGCCAGTACGACACCCTCGCTCGTGTCCGAACGGGAGTACCCCCGACTCGCACCCCGGCTCCGGCCGCACGCCCCCGCACTGGGACGTTCCTCCCAGTCCCCTCCTTCACGCCCGCTCCTAAAGCTGCGCCGACGCCCGCCCTTCCGCCCGGCATCCCGATGGATGTCGACCGGACTCGCGCACACTTCACGCCCTGTGCTTGCTTCCGTTGCGGTGTGGCCGGACACCTCGCCCGAGACTGCCCGACTCCCTCGGATGTCCGGCACGCGGACGTCCTAGACGAGGTCGTCCGTCAACTAGGTGACGACCTCCTCGGAGAACTCTTCGCGCGCCTCTCCACCTCTGCTGGGCTTCCGGCCGAGCCGGAAACTAGAGACGCTGAGCCGGAGGGTTTTCCGGACGCGGTCGAGTGAGCGGTGCGCCCTCGGTCGCGTCCCCCAATCGTTACTCCTGCTTGTACAAAAATATACCCAATAAATCAGCAGTTGAAACGCGAGACGCACCCCCTGTTCCGGCTTCCGTCCCCAAGCCGGAGCCCCCTATTCCCGCCCCGGAGGCAAAAACCCCTTCCATTCCCCGCGTCCGCCGCCCTGGGTGGGAGTGCAAACTACCCCAGCGGTACGTTATTGACTCCGTCGAGGGCCGGAACTCCCTACACATTCCGTTGGAGATGCAATCGGTAGAGACCGCGGCTACGATGTCCGTGAAGGGTCTGGTCGACTGCGGAGCGACCGGAGACTTCATCGACTCGGAGTACGTGATCTCCCGTAACCTTCCCGTCCGGAAGCTCTCTCAGCCCATTCCGGTCCTCAATGTTGACGGTACACCCAATGCGTCCGGAGGCATTTCCGGCGTGGTTGATATGGTCATCAACTACAAGGGACACTCCGAACGCATCCAACTCGCGGTAACGCGGCTCGGAAAGCAGCACGTCATCCTCGGCTACTCCTGGCTCCAGAAGCACAATCCGGAGATCGACTGGGACACCAAGGAAGTCCGGATGACCCGCTGCCCGACCAGCTGCAGCACTTGCCGAGACGAACTCCGCGCTGTCCGTCGCAACGCGAAGATCTCCGCTGCAATCCTCCGGCAGCTCCGCGAAGGCCCCGTCCCGTCTATCTGCGCCGTCGACTCGGAAGAGTGGTGCGGAGACGATGGGTACAATCCGGACGACGACGGAGACGACTTTCCGGACCTCACTCCAGACCCGGACGATGATGACGATGACGACGAGCTCGAGGAAGGCGACCGGATCCTCTACACCGCGTTCGCTCCGACCGAAGAGATCCGCGCGGGTAGCACCGTCTCTCAACGGCTCGCAGAGGCCTTCGCTCGGAACTCGGCCCCGCCTGGGACTTCGGTTCCGGCCTGGGTCGAGGATTTCTCGGACGCTTTCGACAAGGAATCGTTCGACGCGCTGCCGGAACGCCGGACGTGGGACCATGCCATCAAACTCGTCCCGGACGCGAAACCGGCCAACTGCAAGGTCTACCCGATCTCCCCCCTCGAGCAGAAGGAACTCGACGCGTTCATCGAGGACGGGTTGAGCACCGGCCGGATCCGCCCGTCCAAGTCCCCGATGGCGTCTCCGGTCTTCTTCATCAAAAAGAAGGACGGTAGCCTCCGGTTCATCCAGGACTATCGGGCACTCAATGCGATGACCGTAAAGAACCGGTACCCGCTCCCGTTGATTAACGACCTCATCAACCGCCTGAAGGGAGCTCGGTTCTTCACGAAACTCGACGTCCGCTGGGGTTTCAACAACGTCCGGATCCGGGGAGGCGACGAGTGGAAGGCCGCGTTCCGTACCAACCGAGGGCTCTTCGAGCCGCTGGTGATGTACTTCGGCCTTACCAACTCTCCGGCCACATTCCAGACGATGATGAACGACATCTTCCAAGACCTCATCCTGTCCGGAGACGTCATGGTATATCTCGACGACATCCTCATTGCTCACTCTGACCTCGCGCGCCACCGGGAGATCGTCCGGGAAGTTCTCCGATGGCTCCGGGCACACAAGCTTTACCTCCGGCCGGAGAAGTGCAAGTTCGAGAAGTCGTCGATCGAGTACCTCGGCGTCATCATCTCGCACAACCACGTCGAGATGGACCCGGTCAAGGTCGCCGGAGTAGCCGCCTGGCCCGCTCCGGAGAACAAGAAGGACGTGCAGCAGTTCCTTGGCTTCACGAACTTCTACCGGAGGTTCATCCGGGCGTTCTCGGACATCGCGCGACCCCTCTTCGACCTCACAAAGAAGAGCGTCGCGTGGACCTGGACCGCTGCCGCGGCGGCCGCCTTCCAAGCTATGACATCTTTTATCGCTGTAAATTATGAGCTTCACAAATGAGGTTCAGAACCATATTTTACAGGTAGAAGGTACGAGGTTGGTGCAACATGTGACTTGAGGTTGAGGTTAGCAACTGAGGTTTTGGTAAATTATTGAGTTTGAGGTATGAGGTTGCACATCTGACATATCGAGGTTGTACAATGAGATTGAGCTTCGAGGTTGCCACTGATGGTGGCAAACCTTTTTTGTTGAGGTTCAGGTTTCAAGTCGCACTTTGATTTCCCCATTTGGCTCACCATTGACATACCATGGTTTCCCATCAGCATACTGTGGTTTCCCATCAGCATACCACAGTTTCCCATCAACATACCATAGTTTACCATCACTCAACCATGGTTAACCATGGTTTGTGCTGCTAGTCACAACATCAACGACACAGAGTATATAGCTGGTAAGCAGGCCAAGTCTACTGATGTCTTTGCACCCCCAGATTATTGTCCAACTCAGGCCAAATCCCACTCTTTGCAACTATGCACCTATCTTTCTATTGTCTGCTACTTGCCTGAATTTATGTAACTACTGAAGTTATCTTGATGATCATTACAACTCCATCACTACATCATCGATACCCAGTTGAATTATATTTTCCTCCAGTTGCAATTATTTTGACTATGCTTTTTAATTCACCTTTAATTACTATGAATCCATAATTAAATTACTAATACACAGCTGAATTATATTTCACTCTCCTTGCAATTGTTTTGCCACATAATCTCCAAGCTGTTAATTATTTTTGGCTGTGCTTTGGTTCGGTTTGACCTTGATCACTACAACTCTGATATTACATTACTGATACTCACCTGAAGGTTGCTCAAACTTTAATCACTACGACTTGATAACTACATTACTAATGTCTAGCCACTTTTTCTGTCATAGCAAATATCTTGTCATACAATTTGCTGAATTCCAAGTCACTACTTACTTTTGGCTGTGCTAACAGTTCAGTTTAAGCTAAGTTTTGGTTTCTGAAGATAAACTTGAGTTGCTTCCTACTTGAGACGATTTGCACATTTGAGCCCTATCCAATAAATAGATGATCTCAGTTGACATACTTATTGCCCTGATGGTGCAGCTGGAAATTCAGCTGTCGTTTAACACTGAGCAAGGTTAGACTTCACGTTTGGAAGGTTGCATGTTCAATCCCCACTTGTAGCACTTTATTATATTACTTTTGCCATTTTGGACCAGACTGCTTTTTTCATTTTTTCTAACCTTCCCTCTACAATGACTTTATCTTCATTGACCCCAATTGACTCATCACCTTCATAGTTACACAGTTAAATACAAGTTCAATTATATGCTGTATCAATTAGGCTTAGCGCGCACCTATTCTCAAATAATTTTTTTGACTTAGTCAGCATACCCATGTGATCTCTTTGGTCAACAACTCTGACTCAACTCTCGCTTCTACTCTACTTAGCATCACTCTGCCTACAAACCCACTGCACTCAGCAACCAGACTCCAAGTCTGGAGTGTGCTGGACTTTCAAGTCTAGCTCCTTTTGTTTTCTCAACATGTCTGTTAACTTGCTGAGGAACCACAATCCAAATGGCAGGCACAATGGTACAGTGGTGGCGAAATGAGCGCGGTTGTTTGGGCCCATTTCCGGGTTGAATCACCTCAAACAAAATTGTTGCATCAGTGTTGAGTGATGTAAAGCTCGTATGAACAGTTTAAACCATACTATACCGGTCTCGATGTCTCACAATAAAATGAATTGGCATATTCTGAAAATTCAACTTTGCGGAATCACATGCCATCGAAAAATTGTCATTGTAGCATGAAAGTACTTGAAAAATGAAGGATACTTACATTTATTTTATTGGAATCCCTTCGGATTTGGTCTTGCAATGCCCACTGCAAGTCGGCCATTTTGACCATTTTTGGTCACTTTTCACTTATTTTCACCCAAAATGGCCGGCTTGCGGCAAGCATTGCAAGCCCAAATCTCAATGGATTCCCATGAAATAAAATGTGAGTACCCTTCATTTTTCAAGTACGTTCATGCTATGATGGCAATTTTTCGATGGCATGTGATTCCGCAAAGTTGAATTTCCAGAATATGCCAATTTATTTTATTGTGGGACATCGAGACCGGTATTATGGTTTAAACTGTTCATACGAGCTTTACATTGCTCAACACTAATGCTACAATTTTGTTTGAGGAGATTCAACCCGGAAATGGGCCCAAACAACTGCGCTCATTTCTTTTCGCCGCCACTGTAGGTGCCACCATTCACATTGAGGACGAAACATATTTCATGACCAATGCTGACTGTGTTCAGACATGCGCTATGGTGAAGATGACCCAACTTTGTGGCCACAACAATATACCTCTAAATTTCACCACTTGGAGGCCATTGTGAAAAGGGGTGCTTGGCAGGAAATCTCCATTATGTGGTTGGATCCCCAACAAGAGGACTTTGAGCGGGGGCACACCATAATGTGCAGCTTAGGGAAATTGGTGTATTCCATACTGTGCCTTCTGGAGGAGGCCGCTTGTCAACTGGCTGGTCAATGCCAAACCTATTGCATCACAGTGGAAGTGAAAGGGGAAACCATCTCCCCTCTCTTTGGTCAACTGGTTGAAAGTATGTGCCTTATTGGGATTATTAATGGCAGCTCAGCCATCGGCATATGTTTTGTTGACTCGGCCATCACGTTGCAATTGAGCGGATTCGCCAGTCCCTGCTTCGCATTGACCCAGTGCGGCGGATATTTGAGCGCATCTGTATCCATCGACGTGACTATCGTGTCCTTGGTCCGAATTCCCTCTGGCACCATGATGGCCAGCATGCTGAGTTTTTCCTTTCCTTTAGCATATTGATTTTTTCATGTTTCTGGGGCTAGGTCTGATTCACTGGGGCATTGTTATCCATGGCTTCATTGATGGGTATTCACACCTTATCACAGGCCTGCGGGTGAGCGACAACAATGCAGCTGATACAGTTTTGGAGCTATTTCTGAATGCTGCAAATGTGTATGGTGTCCCATCCCGGATGCGCGGGGACCATGGTGCAGAAAATCCATATGTTGCTGCCTGGATGGAAAACCACTGTGGGACTCGCAGAGGCTCTTATATATGGGGACGATAGCTCAATCCACAGCTGCTTTTTGTTTCTGGACCGATTTCTACTCTTTAGAAATGTTCATAATGCTCGCATTGAGCAACTCTGGGTCGATGTCACGGCCCAGGTCAGTGCAGCATGGGGCGATCATTTTATCCAGCTAGAAGTTCGGTATGGGCTTGACATCAACAATGTCGCTCATATCTGACTTTTACATCTCCTCGGCACAATCAATACCCAACTTACTTTCTTTGCCGAGTTGTGGAACCAGCACCACCTTCAGATTCGGAATGGAGCTAATCGGTCCCCCACTGATATGTTTGTTTGTGATATGTATGTCAATGGTGTTCGCGGAGATCAGCTTCCTCAGGAAGAAGAGGATCTCGGCAAAGACAAATTGGAGGTGTATGGAATCAACTGGCAGGGCCTTCGCGACGATAATATCCTCCACTCACAGGCCCAGAACAATTCTACCACAGAAGGCTCAAGCTCTTGGGTAGGCCACACTGGACCCCCTCCTGATCTCAGCCAGGTCATTGTACAGCCTCCTGTGGGAACTCTCACAGAAGAGGAGGCGACTGATTTGTATAACTCATTTTCACATCTCATTGGAAGTGCTGAAGATGCTGATATTATATTACTTTGGAGCCAAGCACTTGCTCATGTTCATGTATTATACCCTGATGTATTTTGAATTTCGATTGGAAATCAACAGAAATCATGTGAAACGATACTAAACTGCAGTTAATAATGGTAAACTATACATGACAGGTGGCAGATCAAGAATGATCGCAGTTGTTGATGGCAAATCAAGGATGACTGCAGTTAATGGTGGTCAAATGAAGGAAAATGCTGCCATTGGCTGGAATAACATGATTTTGATTGCATTTGACCATGATTGAACCATGGTTGGACCATGGTTTGACCATGATAGAATGCCAAAAAATGATAATTCTCTGAATTGTCGTTCTGCATGCTCAACTACTCAAGTCTCGTACTAAACCTAGCAGATCTCGTCCCAAACCGCACAATTCTCGTTCTCAACCTCAAACTGCAACCTCAGGGCTTTATGTCCATAATCTCGTACTGCATGCTCAACCTCCCAATCACTAATTATAACCTCAGATCTACAAGCTCAACCTGCTGAAATCATGTAACCTCAGTGCTCAACCTGTCAAAATCATGTAACCTCAGTGCTCCACCTGCTATCTGTGCTCAACCTCAACGCTTGCACCTCAACCTTATATTTTGCATCGAAAAAAGCTTTTATACCAAGCTCTCAAGGACGCGGTGACCGCGGAGCCCGTCTTAGTCCTACCCGACGAGTCGCGTCCGTACCGGGTCGAGGCGGACAGCTCCGACTACGCCACCGGAGCTGTCTTGTCTCAGCCGGACGCGAACGGGAAGTGGCATCCGGTCGCGTTCTACTCCAAGAGTCTGAGTGACGTCCAGCGCAACTACGAGATCCACGACAAGGAAATGCTTGCGATCATCCGAGCCCTAGAGGAGTGGCGACATTTCCTTAAAGGTACGCAACATCCAGTCGAGATTTGGACAGACCACAAAAACCTGGAGTATTTCCGGAAGGCGCAGAACTTGAACCGGAGGCAGGCACGGTGGTCCCTGTACCTGTCCCGGTTTGACTTCGCGCTCCACCACCAGCCCGGCCGCCTCATGGGTCGTCCGGACGCGCTGTCCCGTCGCCCGGACCACGGAGTAGGTTCAGACAACACAGATGTCACCCTTCTCCGTCCGGACTTGTTCCACGCCCGCGCACTCGAGGGCGTCGTGGTCGCCGGGCCCGAGGTTCCCCTCCTTCGCGACGTCCGAGAGGCCTTCGCGGGTGAACCGGACCTTGAGGACCCCGTCGCGCTTGTCGCACGGGAACTCCTCAAGAACCGGAATGTTCGCTCCCCTCGGTCAACCGAGTGGCGCATCGCAGGAGGGCTCCTTCACTACCGCGGTAAGATCGTCGTACCGCGGAATAAGGACCTCCGACGCCGGATCATCGCCCTACACCACAACACTCGGGTCGCCGGGCACGCCGGACGCTTCAAAACCCTCGAGCTCATCGCCCGGAACTACTGGTGGCCCCAGCTGTCCCGTCACGTAGGCCAATACGTCCGGACCTGCGACCCGTGCAACCGGACGAAGGCGCTTCGGAAGCTACCCCATGGAGAGCTCCACCCGACCGAGATTCCAGAAGAACGCTGGGACACTGTCTCGGTGGACTTCATCATCGAGCTCCCGGACGCGCACGGGTTCGACGCGGTCATGGTCGTGGTCGACGTCCTGGGTAAGCGGGCCCACTTCAACGAGTGCCACACCGGCCTTGGCGTGGTTGGAGCCGCTCGGCTCTATTACCGGAACGTCTGGAGGCACCACAGAACCCCCCGGAAGTACATCTCCGACCGCGGGCCGCAGTTCGTCGCGGAATTCACCACGGAACTGTGGCGCCTCATCGGGATAGAGCCAGCGACCTCCACAGCCTACCACCCGCAAACCGACGGCCAGACCGAGCGCGTCAATCAGGAACTCGAACAGTTCGTCCGGATCTTCACGAACTACAAACAGGACGACTGGGACGAGCTCCTTCCGGCCGCGGAGTTCGCGTACAACAACCACATCCATTCTTCGACGCAACAAGTTCCGTTCATGACGGACACCGGAAGGCTCCCCCGGATGGGGTTCGAGCCCAACGGATTGCGCTCGACCGTGGAATCCGCGAACGAGTTCCGAGACCGGATCGCGTCCGGAGTTTCGGAAGCCAAAGCCGCGCTCGTCAAAGCCAAGGACGAGTTCAAGCTGTACTACGATCGCCGACGCACGCCCGCCCCAGAGATCAAAGCAGGCGATCGAGTCTGGCTGGACGCCTCCGACATCCGGACGACCCGTCCGTCCGTCAAATTCGCGGACAAACGCCTCGGCCCCTTCAAAGTCGTGAAGGCCGTCGGAAAGGGTGCATACAAGCTCGAGCTTCCCCCGTAGTACTCCCAGCTCCACCCGGTCTTCCCGGTGGTGAAACTTCAGCTCGCGGAACCGGATCCGTTTCCCGGACGTCCTCGGAATGACGAACCCCCGCCCGTCCTCCAGACGGACCGCGACGTTCAGTGGGAGGTCGAGGAGATCCTGGAAGCGAAGGTCCGTTATGGCAGCCTCTGGTACATGGTGCGGTGGAAAGGCTACGGCCCGGAACACAACAAATGGGTAAAGCACTCTGACGTCTTCGCCAAAGACGCCATCGACGCCTATTACCGCCGCTACCCCAACGCCCCGCCCCGGATCGCTTCGGCCGCATTCGACTCGCTCTCGTTCCGGAAGCGCGATGCCCACGTCCGATTCATGCGTCGAGACGCCGCATTCCAAGGGGGGGTGATGTCAGGGGAACCGCCCGTCCATCCGTCCGTCCATCCGTCCGCCCGGCTCCGGCCCATCGCACTGCCCCGCGGCCTCGTCCGATCCTTCGTCCAACGCCTACTCCGCGTCCGGCCTCTCCCGTCCGTCCTGCGTCACCCGAACGTCTGCCCTCGCCCGGAACGTCGTCCTCCGGCCCTCCGGACTCCATTCCCCTTCATCCCCCTTCGTCCGGCCGCTCGCACTGGAACGTACTATGCGATCAAGCTCGGGATCACTGCCGATCACTTCGGACACGTGCTACTGGCTAGTACCTATAAAAACCTCGCCTAGCGTGGGAATCCTTATCCTTTCTTCTCTTCGGATTCTCCCGCTAGGTGCGTATTCTAGAACTCTGTATTTAGTACCATGAATTGAGTTTACTTCGGATTCTCCCGCTAGTTCCCGCGCTCACGCGCCGAGCTGAGGTTGCCCTTACAATATTCAAGATATATGTAATGAACGCTCGAATCAAACACCTCTAGGGATTACATGGAGAATTGTTCAAGTTTGAAGCTATTCTAATTTGCCATCAAAAATGTCGGGGAGAATCTGCTCTTGTTTACAGCACAGTTCAGCCCTCTTCTCCTCATGTGCGCTAATGAATAATTGCTCGCTTTGCTCACAACCACCAACCCAGTTCAGGGAGCCAGCTCTTGTGGTGAAACACCATCTGGCTGTACCTGAACTGCATCCTCAATGCACGGATGCTGTGTACCTCCAAAGTCGCAGCATGCTATGGTATTGGAGCTAATTCACTGTTTTTTTTTTGTACAATTATTTCTACAATCAAACCCAAGGTTTGGCACCTGCCACTTGCGGCCTTAACTGCCCTCATGTTGGCCTTATACCATACTATTTTGACCAAGTGTTCATCAATTTCGGATTTTTACCTCTCTGAGATAGCCAATAAAATTTCTTTTGAATAAAGGCAAATTTTGCACACATCAAAAAAAGTTGGGTGTGACCTGTGACTGAACACTTGGTCGAAATAGTACAGTAACAGTCTTAGCCCAGTACTCTTATCGGATCAGGTCTTATAATGCTTGCTGTCATTACGGCCTGATAAGCCCCGATTGGGCCTTGTCATGCAAATTATAAATTTCCGACAATTATTAAATCAGCAAAAATTGCTCACTATGTTGAGTTGCTTGAATCCCTGGACCCGCTCAAGACTGTGATGTCTTAAGCTTGGTGGCCAGAAAGAGCGAGACTCTTATGTGGCAGCTGGTGGTAAGTATCGCTGGTGACACGTGCACACACACCCCAGGCCGAGCCCTTGAAGAACTCAGAACTGTGGGAGCAAAGCATCATGAGTGGTCGGTGTTTGTTTGGCAGTGGTGACTGGCCGGGCCACAGAGCCCTCACTAACTCCACATTTGCGTGGTATGAGTACTCCCTTTCACACATCTGGGAGACTGTATTAGTTGCGTACAAGCACAAACTCACAGTTAAGGTTGCGTCCACAGCGTGAGCACCTTGGAGAATTTTGCACATATCTGAGATCATTCAAGTTGCTCTCTGGGCATTTGGTATGTTGCACTTGAGTGTCCCAATGTCAACTGGCACCAGGCCACAAATCTGTTAGCCTGGAAGTCTGTTATGACATGGTGCTGATCATCAACCAGCTCTCGAGCATTGGCTGTGCGAATGTCCTGTGAAATATTGTCCTCTCCACTGATACCAGGATGAAAGACAACAAACTTGCCAGTTTTCTCAACACCAATCTGGCGAGTCTGCACATGCCTGTTCTGGGGGGTTGGAAATGTTCTTAGAGAGTCACGCAAGTGCGTTGGCAAACTTGTCCCTCCTGACTGCAATGAATTTGGTGAGTGGCCCTTTTGATCTTTCCATAGTGCCTTCCAAGGGGCAGTCGGGATTTGAAAATCGGATATAGGGTTGAAAAGTTTTTTTTTTCAACCCCAAGTTGACCCCCCCTCCCCCTCCTTCCTTATAGGGAAGGAGTTTCCCACCCCTGGGGCCAGGCCGGCTTCTCCGTGCCCAGCTGACGCTCTCTGACTTACTTCCTACCCTTTTGTGGGGCTTAATCAGGCTTGTCTATACCATATATAATGAGTGCAGGTGATAGATTTAACATTCTGCACTCCAACAGCTCAATAATTTCTGACCTGAGAACTGATCACAGTTGACCCCAACTTGGCTTGAATCACAGAAAGTGCGGGTTCAGACTGATAAATCTTGTTCTATACAGTCCCTGGGCACTTATATATGTTTGCTACAACCAGCCAATGCCTCTTCCATGGTCTATGAGCCATTTTGAAGCTCTAAACTTTATGTACTGAAAAGTTTTTTTCGGCCCATCCTGGACCCCTCCCCCCCTCCCCACATACGGAATTTTAATCCCGATCCCCCCTTGGCACCTTCTGTGACTGGTTTTGGATAGCCGATCACCTCCGGTAAGTATTGGTGGTGGGCGGCATAGAGATAAAAAGTGAGTCAACGTACATCCTGATTCCGACGCAGGCTCGCCGACGACAGACACTTCCAAAAGCTATAAAGATAGTACTGTCATAGTTGACAGCATCAGCAAACCCTGGATCGCTACACTCGCTACGTAGTGAAGGTCCCTGTTTACGTAGCGCTACACAGCACTACGCAGATCAGCAAAAAATACACGCGCTACAGTGGCGCTACACGCGCTACGTGGCACTACATGGCGCTACGTAAGTGGGTACCTTGACTACGGCCGGACCCAGGGTTTGCTGATGACTCACTTAGTGTACCAAAGTAATATGTGCGACGGCTGGTCTCCAGAGGCAGAGTAGACCAATTCTTTAAACCTTGAATGTTTGAACCTTCGTGCCGGAGGATATTCCTTGATCTCACATTCTCAGTTCACGCAGATTCGGGCTCCCTTCCTTCGTCTGCCTCAGAGAGACTGGCGACGGTGGCGTGTGTTCCCTGCTGACTTTCAAAGGATTTGTACCGTGGTTTCACTGGCAGTTCCGTCGGACTAACCAGTTGAACTCGAAGTCGAAGCTGGTGCGAGATCGGCGGTATCCTTCTTTGAGCTGCCCCTCGGCTAGTTCCATGTCCTTCGCGTGGGCAGAGAGAGATGTGTGCCCACCATGGCTAAGGAGGTTAAAACTCGGAGGACTTGAGGAGATCGAGTACCCGTTTACGCACAACAAGTGGAAGAACAAGTTGAAATTCGAGAAGAAATATCAACCATTGGTTCAGGCTACAGAACATATTGCTGCTCAAATTCTGGAAAATCTGAGACCGAGGGAGACAGTATATTATCGAGGCAGTAGCTACGAGCTAGCTCCTTCCAAAGGGACCACGGCGTCCAGAGTCCTCTCCATAACTTTCTTACGAAATGTACTTGTAGGAAAAGAAATGCGGGCGACCATATCAGCGCGTCGCTTTTTTCGAACAAGTAACCCGTTCTTGTATGTACGGTGCACTCTCGATTTCGCATGTATCCATCCGTTCAACTCGAAGCTGAAGCCTGAGTTGCTCCGTCAGCAGACGGTGCATCCCAGCGGTAAATCATAGTGACGAGTGCCCTTGACATTCATCCAACATTGTATAACATTAATAGGTCGTCAAGACGTTGAATTCATTAGAGACATTATAACATCACTCGCAGTACATTATGAGTCGTGATCGAAAGACGTTGGACATTGACAGGATTCAGAGCAAGAAAGGATCAGCAGGGATAGCGCTCGGCGCCGACATCCGCGCGAAAACCGGCAATAGGTGGGCCATGATGAGCCACAACTGCGACCAGGATTAGTAGAGGGAAAGATGGAGGACTCGACGAAGACCAAATACAAACATTATAGTACCAGTAGGAGTCCCGATCCGCCTCGACGGAATGGTTGCGGATGAATTTGGCGCCGGATGTGAGGCAGAGCAGACCGAGGAGGAGGGAGACGGCGCGTGGCGGGGCCCAGAGGTGGATGAGCAAGACGGTCCAGGTGACCATGAGGAGAGCGAGCGACCAGCGGGCAAGGCGAGGTGGGAGCAGCAGTGGCAGGGTCTTGCGCCCGATGGCTGCGTCGCCGAGCCGGTCACGGAAGTCCTGCGCGTGGCCCTGTTTCAAGTGATGAGTAAATAATTAAGTGGGATGAAAACGCATACTGTAGTGGTATGGAGGAGGCCGCTGGTAAGTATGGCTGCGATAGAAATATTTGAGAGAGGCTTTCTGTGGTCTGCATACGAGTGAAAAGTTGTCGACTACACAAATAGGAAATCCATACCAAAGATTATGGTGGTTCCCCAGCAATAGCAGACGTAGCCGATGGACCCGAGGAAGGACTTCCAAAACCAATGACGTGACATGCCGCCTTCGTTGTAGCAATAGATAGCAAGCATATAGACTGCACTGCAGATCAAAACGCCGTGATACATGCTCCATACGAGGGAGAGCGTGGCAACCGCAAGGTAAAGTTTCTGGGCCTCCGCGACAGAAACTCTCCCGGCCACGATGGGACGGTTTGGCTTGGAAAGGCGATCTTCTTCCAGCCCGGTTATCTGGAGTCTCAGGGTCAGAAAGAATTGCACAATCAAATCATGGACTGACCTGATTCTTGATCTAGAAAGATGTCGTTGTTCAGGAATCCGGTAAGCGCCAGACGGCATGACGCACCTCAAAAGTAAGGAGATGAAGTTCAAGCCAGAAAAAACCGAGGATGAAAGCGACGATATCTGTGGGCCCGGCGAGAACCATGGCAACAGCAAGCTGGAACTGAGAAATAAATGCCGAAACACCATTGACAGAAGCGAAAGGTCAACGAACACAAGGACCGAGGATCGGAACCATGTCGGATTTGCTGAAGAGAAGAATCGTCGTGAAAAAATGAAACAGCATCTCGGGACGCTAGGAAGAAGAAGGCCGGGCACAAGTGTCTCTCCCAACGAGATGCTGAAAGCCTGTGCTTATTATATATTTCATGGTGGAATGCAGATTTGGCAGTTGGATTAATATTCCAGGAGTTCGTGAGATGGTCCGCAAGCAGCTTTGGTGTCGCAGCCGACGGCCGACACAACGAGGTGCATTACCACCGCGCTGGTCGTTTTTTTCCTACATTTGATCAAGGGAGTGGGGCGACTTGCTGAATTATCCTAAATTATCACAAACTGATCGGGTGGACGGGCCGCATTCAACGCACAACTGGGGAGAAATCTGGAGAAATGCAACGAATCTGGAAATATCCCAGCCTAGACCAACAAAGAAGAAAGATGGCGGCGGCTACATATCATCTCGGAGCTTTCAAAAAAAGGAATAGAAATTAGCGAGACAGAGCGAGACAAGGAGAATGAGCGCACTCCGCGTCAGAGTGTAGGAGGCACTCAATGGAAGCGCCGGGGCTCGCCAACAGCCGGGTCAAAGTCAAGTTAATAAGCCTAGGAGGCACGAAAAAGGTGATTCGATTTGAGAAGCCTTGAAGGATGGTTAATGAAGCCTTAACACCGATGCCACGTTCACGAAGCGAGTTCGGCGAAGGCCCAGGTCTTGTAGGGTCTATTCCAAGGGGTAGCAGATCTTGTTATCGCCATAAAAATCAAGTCACGTGAAATTGACATAGACTGCTCTGGACCATGCTATATTTGTGTCGTGAAATGGTCGAGCTTTCTTTGAAGCATACCAGTTCCCTTAGATAGGCTCAAATATTGCTCAGTCCTGCTCAATGAGCCTGGCTCTTCACGTTAGCGGAGTTATAGTATTTTAGAAACCAGTAAAAAGAGAATAATTTGGCTTTCGGCTCTATCGGCCTTACTTCCCAATTTGGAGGGGAAGTTCGGATCAGTGTAGCAGACCCTTGCTTGTAGTTCCGAATGGGCGACCTGCGAGTCACGTGGTAGGTCAAATCGGCTATCTAACTGCGAACCACTTTTGCCCCGCTTTCTTTTCCGTCTTATCAAAACGCCGCGCAAAAAGAACTTGGCCATTTCTTCGTGCACACGCAAAACGATAAAATCTCGCCGCTTCGATGCAACTGCTCCGATTCCCTTTGCCGAAACTGCAACAAGTCTTCCGGAGTCTTCTCGGCTCCGAGACCCGGACTCCAAAATGAGCCCACATTCTGAAGATTCCGCGGAGGATCGAGATAAACTAACGGCAACCAGCATCCTGTCCTGTATCGACTTCCATTTTTTTTACTTCGGCCCTTGAAAATCCGTTCGAACTTTGATTGTTTTGGGCGCCACTCATGCCGTGAGTCGCTGAACCTTGGTGCATGAGTGTGGGCCTGTCACACTGAGTGCTCACTCCTGGTTCCCATCCTTCTCCATGTCGTCCAATTCTCCACAGGCAGCTTTGAAACTCAGGTTCCTCATTATCGGGGGCGGTCTGGCGGGGCTTGCTTGTGGTTACGCCCTCAGAATGTCTGGCCATGAAACGGTGATCATAGAGCAACGCCGGCCGGAGGGCAAGGTTTGTTTCCAACGAGGTACCGCAATCGCACCGACCTGACCCGTAAATCGCATTTCAAGACACATGGATGCATTCGATCTCCACCCAACATGACTAGAATTTTGGCAAAATGGCCCGGGATGGTGGCGTTCCTCCAAACATACGGAACTCGGAACACTGGGTATGTCTTTCATTTTTCCATGTTCGGCCGATCGTAATACGCTTTTCAGTCTGTCCTTCAGACATGGTATGTTTGCCTTCAATGCGATTTTTCCACGGTTGAACAACCATCGATACTACAGGCAAAACTTCGGAGCCCGCTGGATTTATGAAGTTTCACGACCAAATCATGTCCGAGCTTGAGGCCGAGTTTTTTGTTTTCCAGGTGTGGCACCTGTGTAGCTTGGCCTTGACAGCATTCTGAACTCACAACTTGAAGCACGATGACCTGATTCGCCAGCTATATTCCCTGTGCTCGGATGCCGGCGTCGTCTTCAAGGACAGGAAGGCCGTCAACGTCGTGAAGTCAATAGCTGGAGTCACTGTCGAGTTGGACGATGGAGAACTTCTGCAGGGGAACATCGTATGCCGCTTCTCTTACCTCCAATCCCGTCTCATCTCGTCAAGGTTGTGGGCGCCGATGGCCACAACAGCTTCGTTCGTTCGCTTGTGATTGGTAAAGAACCCGAACCCGAACACGTCGTTTGCGGGTAAGTGCTCAAATCTGCTATCCAAACAGCGACTCACGGACGTAAAGTGCGAATATTTCAATTCCAACCGAGCTCATGCAGAAAGACGAATTCCGTTCGCTCTGCGATGAAAATGAGGTTTGTCTGTTGTATATCGACCGGACTAGATCCTTACGTTGTTCTAGTTCACCATTTGGATGGCGGACAATTCGAGCATCACTGCTACCCTTGATGTACGTCGTGCCATCGATATTTATCGCAATACTCACGACAACTACAGAACAATGCAAAAACGTTCAATCTTTGCATTTGCTCCATCACTCCTTTGGATTCTGTCGACAGTGACATGTATGAAAGCCACGAGTTGTCTGCCCTCCGTCCGTTTGATTTGTCTGGGTATGACCCAAGGTTGGTTTTTGTTTGATTCCTCTGTTGAGCGGTCTAACTAGCTGCAGACTGCAAAAGCTGATCCAGCTGGGACACAGCTGTCGTCCGACGGTTCAAAAAGTGTTCAAGCAGGAGGATGTCTTGGGTCTTGATGGTTCAATCGTCCTCATCGGCGATGCTGCCCACTCAGTGCTGGTATGTATCCATTCGCAAATTGGGTGAATAGCTCATGACCACCCCTACAGATCCATGGAAGCCATAACACGTCGATGGCGGTAAGTTCAACTCTGCGCGGCTTCTTCCCCATTAATTTACAGTTAAACTAGATTGAAGACGCGGTCACTCTCGGAACTCTTTTCTCCCACCTCTCTCACCCGAAGCAAATCCCCATCTTCACCGAAACATACGAGGAGCTCAGACAGCGCCGGATGAACGACGCGCGCATCTCTGAATATCAATCACTCATCCAGATCTCGCTGCCCCGCGGACCACTACAGGAGGACAGAGATATAGGGCTCGAACTCACCCTCAACCCAGCGTTTGAAGACTTCGAGACCTGTGAATCCTCGGATTTGCTCGCTCAGGCGTGGGAGCAATATCTCGTTCTTTTCAGCTACAATGCGAGCGAAGCGGTGGATAATTGGTGGTCCAAGTGGAGTTTCACCGTCGAGGAATAGGGGTCATTTGACAACGCTAATGGACGTACTTATTATACCAGAATTCTCTGAATCGTACAATACTTGTTGGATAATGCCATTCAGCAACTCCCTTGCTGTTGCAACTCCGGGTTGCCGCTAATACCATTGAGCAATCACCGACCCCGAGACTTCTTCGCCACTTAGGATTCGTCTTGGCTGTTAACGGAGCAAGTCGGCACGGGAGACGATCCTGCGCGTACGCTACGCGCGGGCAATGAGACAGCTCAAATTTACGCCACATATATACCTCGAGTTACGTCTCGTATTAATTTAGTGGTGTTAAAGGCCCGGCTTGGCCTCAAAGCCTGAGCTTGGGCCTGGCTTGAGCGGGCTTGGGCTTGGCCGGGCCGGGCTTGGGCCTAAGCCAGGGCCTGAGCATGCTAGTTGGTTTGGATGTTATGTCCCCCATGTAAGTAGCAAAACTCATCATTCAACTATAAAGAAAGACTTACTTTCCATCACCTTGGTTTTTTAACTCATTTCGGAGGAATTGGGGGCTTCAGCGAGTTCAAAATTTTAGTAAGCTGTCAATACTAAGTCTAAAAACTGTACCTCGTACTCACGCATCCACTTTAAAAATCTCAACCCTGAAAACTCGTTCAAAATTAGGCAGAATTTACACCGGCTTCCTATGATTTTCATACTAGGTATCCCCATGGCACGGTCGTTACTCCATTTATGTCCGGGGAAATCATACCGTAGGGCGACCAGAGCCGTCGATGTACCGCCTAGCATTACTACGGATGCACACCGTCCCTTGTCAGTGCCTCTTGAGATGCGGGCGGTGTGGGCGGGCAGGGACGGCATGATGGATTTTGAATGCATTTCACTTGCGAATCGGGATCTCATGCAATATGAGTTGGTGTTGATGCCCAGGAGGTTTTGATCTTGGCTGAGCACGAAAACTATTTTTTTAAACGATGTTCAACGACTCACAAGATATCCCACAACACACCTCAACTGAAAGAACCCTCGAAAAGATGCATGAGCACATCCTCATTTCAGCACTATTTCGATCAATTGTGAAATATTTCCCTCGGTTTGGCCTCCGACGGGCTTGTATTTGGAACTTGTGCTGTATTCCTTCAGTCCATAATCAATCATCGGTTGGAATGTTGAGGTTCGTGACACCAGTGGAAACAAATACTCCTCTGGTTTTTCAAGCTTCATTCCCAGGAAGAGAACGAAACCCAAACAAAACCTGTCCGGGGGTTTGTTCCAGAACTTGGAGTAGTAACATCATTATTATAAGTGCTTGTCTTGTCTGGAATATAACATGGCTGTGGGGCGGATTCCAGGTTATTTGTCTCACATCTGGCCATATCATTTAAGAAGATCTTTAAACGGAGGTCAACAAGGGATTCTACCAACACAACATATCCTCGCCCCATCTTCTATTCCCCAGAATATCATGTTCACAGAAGAGCACACTGGGGAAATGCTCAACCGGACCACAGCACTGCCATCAGCAGAGCCTGGGCCACTACGTAGCGCTGTGTAGTTGGCTGTAGTTCATGTAGTGCATGTAGCATTTGTAGAGTGTTACGTAGTTTTGGCTGATCTACGTAGGAATGACGTAGCGCGGTTGGAGCCAGCACTATGAAGCCAACTTAGGTTGTAATTCAACATAGTCTAGGTTGAATAAAGCCTTTCAACCTATTTATGGTTCACATTAGGTTGATTTCGTGTCAACCGATCACTTAGGATACTTCTCAACCTGCCGATTTCAACCTATCATAGATTTAGTTTCCCTTGAAGAATACCAGACTCAGAATCAACCTATATTTGCTTCAATCTATCACAGGATGAACATCAACTGCGTAGGGTTTTCATCGCAGATTCAAGAAAGTATACATAGAAATGCGTGTAGCTACTCATCATCATCCTCCCCGAGCCATTGAGCCTGCACCAGTACACCACTACAATCAATGATTGCCCAATCATTATCATTCTCTGGGACCTGTCCCACCAACGCCTGAATGCCGGTTATATCAATGACATCAAGGTGACCAAAACCAGAATAAAAATGAATGTCGAGACCATTAAAGCTGCTGATCATCTGGTTTGAGGTAACATGCTTGAACAGCAGCGAAGATGTACATTGTGGGTTCATCAATCTTCAAATTAGGGATTGGTGAGGGGAAATGAACCCGGTAGATGTGAGTAAGTTGGCCATTGAACTGTCTGGAATTAAGCTATACCTAAACACCGCACATTTTGCACGTTTTGGAATAGTCTGATTACAGTATAGGCTTATTTCTGAGAGCTAGTATATGGTCTTGGTATAGCTGGCAGGGTCAGGATCACAGAGTAATGAGTACAAAGGGTAGGTGACTACCCTGCGGACTGGCAGTGCTCGCCTCGGAAACCGTAGAGGAATGTGTAGCCCACAAACCTCTGAAGAGACTATTTCTGAGCCTATTTCCACGTGAGAAATAAGCCAGAGGTACTGATGATGGGACATGCGGGAGTAAGCTTATTTCTGCTTGGCTAAAAGTAAGGCCTTCCATGTGAAAGGCGTGTGAGGCTCGGAGAAGCTTATACCAGAGAAGTTCCGGGATAAGCGAAGGTCGGTTAAGACAATCTGATGGGGTTGATCTTATTCTGAGGAAGCGAAGTTGGGAATAAGAAACCTTTCTGGGAAAAGGTTGCACTACGGGTATCTACAGATAGCTGGAGGACAGGGGAATAAGACCCAATGTTCAGGGGTGACAGGAGAGGGACAGGAGACAAAGGGAATAAGAGGACAACACAATATCAGTCAGCCAGGGGACTGATGTTTTCAAATATCCTAGATGACAAAAGCTGCATGGTCGGGAAATCAGGACTACCTAGGCATCGGCCAATGGCAATACACTCGCAGGCCTCCTTCTGACGGATAAACGGGAAAGGAGGGACAATCTTGGGCCATTTTACTAATTTCTGCTTGGTTTGAGGACTTTCATATGATTTTGGGGTTTGTATAAGTAGTTGGGACATTATTACAAGTAGGAAACAGAATCCCCTTGTACTAGTAGGCATAACACTTGTGATTTGGGCTATTTCTGGGGTTGGTGCAGTGTGTATTGCCGTTGGACTTTAACATTGGGAACCCTTTCTGTTGGAATAAGGAGTTGGTGACTGGAAACGTCTTAGGGCATGATTGAGGCTACATAGTTCTGGAAATCGAAATTGTTATCATCATTGTCATCGCTCATTGTTCATTGTCAATCGTAAATTGTCAAAGGGTTCTCTGGGAAACAAGAGGTCTCAGATCCGCTTATCAGCCATACTCTGATCGACATGTGAGACCCCCCCCCCCTACCAAATATTTGGTCAGGCTTGTGTATAAACAAACCGCTTGTCAACTCCAGGCACAATGTGTCCGACGTGTTCTGCCTGCAGAATCTCTTCAATTTGAAGCCCACTGTATCTATCTCTCAACTCTCGAGAAACACGGCCAGAAAAGATCGGCTTCGTACTGCAAGTGGATTCACCAACAGTAAAACGGCAGGAATGTAACGGATATAGGAAAATATGGACCAAAATTATACCTAGCTTGCAGGCCAAGCATTGTAGATGATACATACATAACTTTAAAACATATCATCTTCAACCTTTGCGACAGAGCAGTGTTTTGTGGTCGATTTGCGGTTTGCGGCAGTGACTAAAGGGAAATGTTTCGGCTATCAGTCGTGCACATGCTGATCAGGGTTGGCAGATCCACCGATCTGCTACCTCTTGCTGGGAAATAAGCTTTCGGGCATATATCCTCGTGGAAATAGTCTATTGTTCACCTCTAGGAGGTCTCTTGCCCATCTCCAGACACAACCACCACCACACACACAACACTTGTCTCATAGCTGTGAAGCTCTTAAATATCTTATTTCCATTGCTCAATTATCTCTCAGGCCAATTCCTGGTGATATCTTGTAGTGAAGGTTCATCTTTCTGTGGGAATCTTATACCTTCTCTTCAACCTACTGTTACGCCCTGTACAAGGGACTACCACTCGTCTGTATCTCAGCTCTTGCTTCCTCTGATTGGCCTATTTCTGATTCTCGTCTTATTTCCGTGGGCATCGCTGCTTATATCATAAAGACTTGGGTTGTATTTGGGTGATAATTGGATTGTTTGGGTTTAGTTCGGAGCACATCATTGACCATAAAATGTCTTGAGTTCAAGTTTACAGCTCTTTGAGGTACAACAGGCGCGGTCCATTTTTTTCTGTTTGGCAAGTTTTCACAAGAACAGCTGCCCTGAGCTCAATTCTTAACCGTTTCCCACATCACCAAGGAAAGTAGCCACATTGCAATATGGCAGGTCTATACCTGCAGCCACGTTACAATATTGTTTCCCTTCAAAATAGGCTCATTTGACTCGCATTGAAAGTCCACAGAGGATGGAATACCGGTATTTTTGATCCTTTCACATGATAGAATTTCTTTCAGAAAAACTTGGTGTTGAGAAGGACACCTGTAGCACTCGGAATACTGCCCCAATGGGCCTAGTTTTTGGATATTCTTATACATCTGATATGACCCTAGCCAATGTGGGTGTTTACAGAGCTTAACGTGCTCAAATTTCCATGGACAGCTCTACTTATGGTAGTGTCTGGATATCTACCTTGCTAAAGTGTGCACTAGATCACAACCACTGATTATGTAATATAAATAAACATCTGGTTCTCTAAGGCCACCCCAGATGTATAACAATATCCAAAAACTAGGCCAATCGGGGCAGTATTCCGAGTTCTACAAATGTCCTTCTCAACACCAAGTTTTTCCTGAAGAAATTATATTACGTGGGAGGATTAAAAATACTGGTACTCCATCCCCTATGGATTTTCAATGTGAATTGAATGAGCCTATTTTGAGGAGAAACGGTTGAGAATTGAGCTCAGGGCAGCTGTTCTCATGAAAATTTGCCAAAACAGAAAAAAAAAACGGACTGTGCCTGTTGTACCGCAAAGAGCTGTAATTGGGCGCCGAGGGAACCGGGCATTCTGGTCAACAAGCATCTCATACTGTAAAGCAATTGCAATTGAGCAATAATTGAAAACTTGATTATCACATGCACCCAAACATATGTTGCATCCCTGCTGTCTTCCGCAACGAGTCCCAGCGAACATGAGCGCATAGTATTGCCTTCATCCGTATCAACTCGACGAACCTTACCCCATTCCTCCACGAGAGCGCCACGCAGAGCAGCATTGACAACTAGCATTGGGGCATCACACTGTGTCAAGAGTGCTACAGAAATGGTCTTTAATTGATTTTTGTCCAGGGTGGCAGGTGATTTGGGTGGCAATAAGACACAGGATGGATCTAGTAATGTCAAGTTAGACTGATGGAACCAACCAAAAAGAAGAACCACACACAATGGATCCGAAAAAGATCCAGGAATGTTGGTGTGTGGCTCTGCCAATGAAAGCTCGGAAAATACATTATAGACAATCATTATTTGAGTCAGCTGAGCTTGCTCCATAACGTAATGATCCATTGAAGCCCAAGGGAAGCAGCAACTGTGAATTCCGCGCTGGACTCTACCACAGTAACACTCCATAGGGAACACCCAATAGCACCACACAGGCCGAGCGAACTTGATGCCTGGTGCAATATGGAGGAGAGCGTGAATTGTCAGGGGACAAATTGATAGTCTCTCAACGTTGTATTGGAAGTACATTCTGTTGGGGGTTATCAGTAGTCGGGTCAAGGTCGCCCGTGTGTTGAAGAAAGCTGCCGCCAAGAAGCCCATAGCGAAGAGCAAGGGTGGGAAGGGGAAGAAGAAGCAGAAGCAGGTATTAGATGACGATGGTGACAGCACATCCGAAGTGGTGGGCCCAGTAATTGTGCAGACAGCGAGGACAGTGGCAACTAAAAAGGGTGCGAGCTCGAGTGGTATGTGGCCGTTACGAATCGATTGAGTCAGCTTCATGACAGTTTGACAGGTTTTATTCTGGATTCTGTTCCAATGTTCTCCCAGTCACGTTCCGTGATGTATTCATGCAGATTTTCATCTTTTGTACAAGTTGTTATTCATCCTATGCCTTGCGCTTCATAAACCTACCTGTATCACCTAAATTTGAGCAAAAATACACTGATTTTATGCTTTTATTCAACCTGTGATCCCGAAGTAATTTCAACCTGTCATAGGATGATCATAGGTTGGTCAAACACTCCTATAGGTTGAAAAGCAACTGAATTGAGTGTTTGATCATAGGATGTTTTTGTACACAAATAGGTTACCATTACGTCTATGAACAACAACCTATGGCCATGTAGAAATCAACCTAGCGCAAGTGAAATGCAACCTAAAGACTGGTGAATGACATCCTAACATAGGTTATTTTGTAGGTTGAATTTCAACCTGTGTGGCCGCCCTAGAGCAGTGTAGTTCTGGGAGTGGGCAGCAATGGAGATCAGATGGGCTGATGGGAAGCCCCACAGCCACATCAAAGAGTGCTGCTTCATGTTTGCAGCAGTTCCACCTCTGTGCAAGGAGTTTGTGGCCACAGAGTCCCTTAGGGTTCCTAAGTATTCTTCAAACTTCTCTCTGTATACTCATGAAATTTAACATTGTCATAAACACCCTAAAATCAATATTTCTGCCCTTCTGTCACACAATGTCACATGTAATGACCACTATGATTTGGTCTGAGCATTTCGCGTTTTCGAGCCGATATGGCCATTTTGGGCTTTGCGGTCCGGGATGGCATCTACTTTGGGCTAAATATCTAGAGATTCCCAGGGCTGAATTTTTTCAACCGTTCCAGTTTGTCATGCCATGGCAATTAAATCTGCACAACTGGGGGAACAAAAAAATTCAGCCCTAACAATCTCTAGATACTTGAATTTAAATCATATCTGTCTTCTAGCTTTCGCTCCATAGGAGGGAGGGAGGCTCAAAAATGCGAAGACATTTGCAAGGAAGCAAATGGCAGGGAAGCTTCATCAATCAACAGGGACAAAGAGATCACTGATAGCACAATCACTGCCCACTCCCAGTAGTTTGCCTGTAGTTGGGCTATACTTGCCCTGTAGTTGACTGCAGCTTGCTGCAGCTGCTTTGCATGCTGCTGGTGGGTTGCTTAAAAACCAAATACTTATAGTGCTGCTCCCAATTCTCCCCGCAATATAATTGAGAACAAAAATTCAAATAAAATTCCATGGAAGGTACAGCAGTAGTAAAATACTCGATGACTGAGATGACTACATTAAAATTAGAACACAAGACACACCATCCAGTTCACAAAAACAGCCAGTTCAGAAATAACATGGATCAGGGAGAATTTGACACACAGAAAAGAGCTTGAAGCCAGAGTAGATAGGTGAGCAACTGTGCACAGAAGCTGGGCATTTGGAGAGATGTGCAAGAAATATTTGAAGACATACATAATGGGATTTCCCAATACAAATCGATCACAAAGGCAAAAGTTAATGCCAGCAAATCAAACAGAGGATGTGGAAACATATATTTTGAAAAACACTGAAAGTTGCTAGGCAGTAAATGATCAATCTGAAGCTGCAGGGAATAGGAAAGCAAAAGGACTCACTGCATGTCCTGCATAACTGGCTCTGGCTCAACCCCGTCAGCAACGGCTATCTAGTGTGAATAATCAGGACTCAGAACACACCAAGAGACACCTACATCCACTCACCAAGGGCTGACATGACCAAACATCTATTGCTGCAGCCCTCAGGTTTCTGCCATGCTCATATTGCTGGTGTAGCATGGTGGCGACAATGGTTGGACTTTGGATCTTGGAAGACCATCAGGAAATTGGGGCAAAATGGGTTTCGGCTGACAGCACTTTTGATCTTCAGGCATCTGACGTGCCGTTGATGGGGGCTCACCAGTGCGCACCAGCAACCAGATGCAAAGTCTACCATGATTTACACACAAGATTTTGGGAAAATGCTCATTCATGGCCACTGCCATACAATATGGGGTCAAGCTGTTGTCTGTGAATTCTATCACCAGTGTATTGCGCAAACTTCCAAACTCCAGGACCCTGTGTAGGGTTCATTATTGAATGTGTCTTTACCATTGCTATCCCTCTTCATCATCTTGTGTCTTCACGATTATCCTACAGTTGCCTGGGGCTGGGAGTGCCAGGTTGAGCTGCGAGCCCATCAAAAAGATCAAGATCAAGGAACACATACGGCAGAAGGTCCGTGCACATCACGCCATATCACGTTAGTTGACAACAAACCATTTGATGTGAACACTTCTTCCTTCCACATCACCACCATGACCTGCTCGTGCACTCTTTCAAATCTCCCCCAAGACAGTCAAGGACGCGTGCCTAGGAAGGTTCTTAAAGATTGTTCCTGACCCTTCAAGCCCTCAAACTGCTCAAAGCTCGCTCTCGTGCTTGGTGCCTTCCCGGTTGTCCTCCTTGTCTCTTCAAGACTTCAAATATCTCAAACGGCAAGATCTCTGACTTCAAGCACTCAATGTCAAAGGGCAAAATCTCGGACTTCAAGCCCTCAAGCTGCCAGTCGCACAAGATTCAAGCTGTCCCCACTATGTCATCAACATTGCGTCGTCAAATTCAAGACTTGCATTGAGTGCTGTGAATGTAGCGGTAAGCCTCAGCAAGTTTGGTCTCGGGTGTATGGACCGTACCGTTGGTGTGGGCGGCTTGGAATACTTGGCAGACGAGCGTGCAGATAAGCACAGCACGGCGGGCTACAATATATGTCCTTTATTTTATCATTGAATTGAATGTTTTACATGCTCTTGCATTGTATGAAATTAGTATTGTGAATGTATGGCATTGTCGAGGGTATATTGTGGCTGTATGTGCAGCTGGTGCAAAACTGGTGAGCTTGTTCCCAAAATGGCCAATTTTGAGCAGAGCCGATGAGGGCTGATCACAGTCGACCATCCAACCCACCAGATGGTATCAGATCATCTGGCTGGTGCCACTCACCAGCGCTGGTCAGTGCTGTTCAGCTTTCCGCAAAATACGTGATGACAAGTCCTCTGTGAGGCTCGAGGCATTGGGTGAAAGTGGTGTTAGGAAAGGGAAAGAATGAAAGCAAGGAAGGGTAGGAATGGTGGTAGTAAAGATGAAAGGAGCAAAAAACCATCACCAAATATGTGGTACAAATTTATCATCATTGATTCCTGATGTGCCTGCTCCTGCCTCTGCCACTGCATCTCCACTCTTGCTCAAGTGCCATCGCTGCCCAGGACCACCCCATCACCAAAAGCGGGAGAAATATACGAGGTCTTGTAAGCCCTCGCAAAGGTCCGAAAACCGATAAAATCTTTGCAAAGGACCGTCTGCTTTTTGGTTAGTCAAAGGCCTTTATCGCGGAACTATTTTATGGCAAAGCTTTCAAAAAGCTCTGCAAACTCTTTGTCGGCTTTTTCAATTTTCATCTGGTATCTCAATGTTGGCCAGACATCCACTTGGGTACAAAGCAATTCAAGAATTGCACATCTGCGTTTTCATATCCATTCCAATACAGTCCACCAAAAACAATAAATCAGGGCAAAAAGTAAATGATTCACAGAAACTGTAGGTATAAGTGTACACAAATATCCACTGCGTACCGTGTGCCTGCGAGAATTCCCTGCATGCTTGGTCTTGAAGAATAGGCTACGAAGTCCGGGCTGGGAGGCTGAGAGTATCAGGGACGAGGTAACACAAAGTTTAAGTTCGCCTGGAACTCCTCTGAAACAACTGGTTTCAGGAAACACGAATGGACACAGTGCAAGAGAATATCCTTTCTAGGAAATTGGTGGTGAAACGTCGAAATAGGGAACGGCGATTACGTAATCAGAAGCGGCGGTGAAAGCCTCGTTAACAGCTGTCGCTAACTTGTCTGAAAGGGGTGTTGCGAGTTGAATAGGAGCCAAATAGATGGTTCTCAGTAAGCTCAAGAACTCAAGCACACGTATGAGGTTATGTAAGAGATCAATTGTAGACTACCCTAACAAGTACAAATAGGGGGATCTAAAAAAGCTACCTCACCAAGCCGCGGGCTGCTGCCCCTTTTATAGACCTAGAGTGAGTCATCCTATACATGAAAAGACAAAGTACACTGCCTGTAAGGGCAACCTCAGCTCGGCGCGGGAGCGCGGGAGACTAGCGGGAGAATCCGAAGTAACTCAATTGACAGTACTAAATACAGGTTTCTAGAATACGCACCTAGCGGGAGAATCCGAAGAGAAGAAAGGATAAGGATTCCCACGCTAGGCAAGGTTTTTGTAGGTACTAGCCAGTAGCACGTGTCCGGATCGATCGGCAGTGGTCTCGAGCTTGATCGCATAGCACGTGCCAGTGAGAGCGACCGGACGAGGGGGGTCGGAGGAGGACGGAGTCCGGAGGGACAGAGGACGACGTTCCAGACGAAGGCGTAGGCTGGGGCATAGGACCGAAGGCCGGATGGTCGGGCGAGGTCGGACGGTCAGACAGGGCCGGACGAAGGATCGGACGAGGAAGTGGGGCGGTGCGATTGGCCGGAGCTGGACAGACGGACGGACAGACGGACGGACGGACGGGTGGTTCCCCTAACATCACCCCCCCCTTGGAATGCGGCGTCCCGACACATGAATCGGACATGGGCGTCGCGCCTCCGGAACGAGAGCGAGTCGAAAGCGACCGAGGCGATCCGGCGCGGGGCGTTAGGGTAGCGGCGATAATAGGCATCAATGGCGTCTTGGGCGAAGACGTCGGAGTGCTTTACCCATTTATTGTGTTCCGGGCCGTAGCCTTTCCACCGCACCATGTACCAGAGGCTGCCATAACGGACCTTCGCTTCTAGGATCTCTTCGACCTCCCATTGAACGTCGTGGTCCGTCTGAAGGACGGGCGGGGGTTCGTTGTTCCGGGGGCGTCCGGGGAACGGGTCCGGTTCCGCGAGCTGGAGTTTCACCACCGGGAAGACCGGGTGGAGCTGGGAGTACTAGGGGGGAAGCTCGAGCTTGTACGCACCCTTTCCGACGACCTTCACGACTTTGAAGGGGCTGAGGCGTTTGTCCGCGAATTTGACGGACGGATGGGTCGTCCGGATGTCGGAGGCGTCCAGCCAGACTCGATCGCCTACTTTGATCTCCGGGGCGGGCGTGCGTCGGCGATCGTAGTACAGCTTGAACTCGTCCTTGGCTTTAACAAGCGCGGCTTTGGCTTCCGAGACTCCGGACACGATCCGGTCACGGAACTCGTTCGCAGACTCCACGTTCGAGCGTAGTCCGTTGGGCTCGAACCCCATCCGGGGGAGTCTTCCTGTGTCTGTCATGAACGGGACTTGCTGCGTCGAGGAGTGGACGTGGTTGTTGTACGCGAACTCCGCGGCCGGGAGGAGCTCGTCCCAGTTGTCTTGTTTGTAGTTCGTGAAGATCCGGACGAACTGCTCGAGTTCCTGATTGACGCGCTCGGTCTGGCCGTCGGTCTGCGGGTGGTACGCGGTGGAGGTCGCTGGTTCTATCCCGATGAGGCGCCACAGTTCCGTGGTGAACTCCGCGATGAACTGCGGCCCGCGGTCGGAGATATATTTCCGGGGGGTTCCATGGTGCCTCCAGACGTTCCGGTAATAGAGCCGAGCGGCTCCGACCGTGCCAAGGCCAGTGTGGCACTCGTTGAAATGGGCCCGCTTGCCCAGGACGTCGACCACGACCATAACACCGTCGAAGCCATGCGCGTCCGGGAGCTCGACGATGAAGTCCACCGAGACGGTGTCCCAGCGTTCTTCCGGAATCTCGGTCGGGTGGAGCTCTCCGTGGGGTAGCTTCCGGAGTGCCTTCGTCCGGTTGCACGGGTCGCAGGTTCGGATGTATTGGCCGACGTGATGGGACAGCTGGGGCCCGGCGTCGGAGGTCCTTATTCCGCGGTACGACGATCTTACCGCGGTAGTAAAGGAGCCCTTCCGCGACACGCCACTCGGACGACCGGGGGGGCGGACGTTCCTTGTCGCACGACGGGGTCCTCAAGGTCCGGTTCACCCGCGAAGGCCTCCCGGACGTCACAAAGGAGGGGGACTTCGGGTCCGGCTACCACGACGCCTTCTAGCGCGCGGACGTGGAACAAGTCCGGGTGAAGAAGGGTAACGTCCGTGTTGTCCGAGCCTACCCCGTGGTCCGGGCGACGGGACAGCGCGTCCGGATGGCCCATGAGGCGTCCGGGCTGGTGGTGGAGCGCGAAGTCAAACCGGGACAGGTACAGGGACCACCGCGCCTGCCTCCGGTTCAAGTTCTGTGCCTTCCGGAAGTACTCCAGGTTTTTGTGATCCGTCCAGATCTCGACCGGATGCTGCGTACCTTCGAGGAAGTGTCGCCACTCCTCTAGGGCTCGGATGATCGCGAGCATCTCTTTGTCGTGGATCTCGTAGTTGCGCTGGGCGTCACTCAGACTTTTGGAGTAGAACGCGACCAGGTGCCACTTTCCGTTCGCGTCCGGCTGGGACAGGACGGCCCCGGTAGCATAGTCGGAGCTGTCCGCCTCGACTCGGTATGGACGCGATTCGTCGGGTAGGAATAAGACGGGCTCCGCGGTCACCGCGTCCTTGAGGGCTTGGAAAGCGGCTGCCGCGGCAGCGGTCCAGGTCCATGCGATGCTCTTCTTTGTGAGGTCGAAGAGGGGCCGCGCGATGTCCGAGAACGCCCGGATGAACCTCCGGTAGAAGTTCGTGAAGCCGAGGAACTGCTGCACGTCCTTCTTGTTCTCCGGAGCGGGCCAGGCGGCGACTCCGGCGACCTTGACCGGGTCCATCTCGACGTGGTTGTGCAAGATGATGACACCGAGGTACTCGATCAACGACTTCTCGAACTCGCACTTCTCTGGCCGGAGGTAAAGCTTGTGCGCCCGGAGCTGCCGGAGGACTTCTCGGACAATCTCTCGGTGGTGCGCGAGATCGGAGTGAGCGATGAGGATGTCGTCGAGGTATACCATGACATCTCCGGACAGGATGAGGTCTTGGAAGATGTCGTTCATCATCGTCTGGAACGTGGCCGGAGAGTTGGTGAGGCCGAAGTACATCACCAGGGGCTCGAAGAGCCCTCGGTTGGTGCGGAACGCGGCCTTCCACTTGTTGCCTCCCCGGATCCGGACGTTGTTGAAGTGTTGAAGCCCCACCGGACGTCGAGTTTTGTGAAGAACCGGGCTCCCTTAAGGCGGTTGATGAGATCGTTAATCAGCGGGAGCGGATACCGGTTCTTTACGGTCATCGCGTTGAGCGCCCGATAGTCCTGGACGAACCAGAGGCTTCCGTCCTTCTTTTTGATGAAGAAGACCGGAGATGCCATCGGGGATTTGGACGGACAGATCCGGCCGGTGCTCAACCCATCCTCAATGAACGCGTCAAGTTCCTTCTGCTCGAGGGGGGAGATCGGGTAGACCTTGCAGTTGGCCGGTTTCGCATCCGGGACGAGTTCGATGGTGTGGTCCCACGTCCGACGTTCCGGCAACACGTCGAATGACTCCTTATCGAAAACGTCGGAGAAATCCTCTACCCAGGCCGGAACCGAGGTCCCAGGCGGCGCTGAGTTCCGGGCGTAGGCCTCCGCGAGCCTCTGAGAGACGGTGCTGCCCGCGCGGATTTCTTCAGCCGGAGCGAACACGGTGTAGAGGATCCGGTCGCCGTCCTCGAGCTCGTCGTCTTCGTCACCGTCGTCGTCGTCCGGGTCCGAAGTGAGGTCCGGGAAGTCGTCTCCGTCGTCGTCCGGATCGTACCCGTCATCTCCGCACCACTCCTCTGAGTCAATGGCACAGATAGACGGGACGGGACCTTCGCGGAGCTGCCGGAGGATCGCGGCGGAGATCTTCGCGTTGCGACGGACGGCGCGGAGCTCCTCCCGGCAAGTGCTGCAGCTGGTCGGACAGCGGGTCATCCGGACTTCCTTAGTCTCCCAGTCGATCTCCGGGTTGTGCTTCTGAAGCCAGGAGTAACCGAGGATGACATGCTGCTTTCTGAGCCGCGTTACCGCGAGTTGGATGCGTTCGGAGTGTCCCTTGTAGTTGACGACCATATCAACTACGCCAGAAATGCCTCCGGACGCATTGGGCGTGCCGTCGACGTTGAGGACCGGAATTGGCTGGGAGAGCTTCCGGACGGGAAGGTTGCGGGAGATCACGTACTCCGAGTCGATGAAGTCTCCGGTCGCTCCGCAGTCAACCAGACCCTTCACGGACATCGTAGCCGCGGTCTCTACCGATTGCATCTCCAACGGAATGTGCAGGGAGTTCCGGCCCTCCACGGAATCAATAACGTACCGCCGGGGTAGTTTGCGTTCCCACCTCGGACGGCGGACGCGGGGAATGGAAGGGGGAAGTTCTGTCTTTGCCTCCAGGGCGGGAATAGGGGGTGCGCCTTTCGTATCAACTGCTGATTTATTGGGTATATCTTTGTACAAGCAGGAGTAACGATTGGGGGACGCGACCAAGGGCGCACCGCTCACTCGGCCAGGTCTGGAAAACCCTCCGGCTCCGCGTCTCCGGCGTCCGGCTCGGCCGGAAGCCCAGCGGTGGTAGAGAGGCGCGCGAAGAGTTCTCCGAGGAGGTCGTCACCGAGTTGACAGACGACCTCGTCCAGGATGTCCGCATGCCGGACATCCGAGGGAGTCGGGCAGTCTCGGGCGAGGTGTCCGGCCGCACCGCAACAGAAGCAAGTGCGTGGTGTGAAGCGTGCGCGGGTCCGGTCGACATCCATTGGAATGCCAGGCGGAAGGGCGGGCGCCGGCGCGGCTTTGGGAGCAGGCATGAAGGAGGGGACTGGGAGGAACGTCCCAGTGCGGGGGCATGCGGCCAGAGCTGGGGCGCGAGTCAGAGGTGCTCCTGCTTGGACACGGGCGAGGGCGTCGTACTGGCGGAAGGCGCGGAGACGCCATCCGGCGTAGTCTAGCAGCGCCGGAGCGGTCCCGGACGTGGTGATCGCCGCGTTAATCTGCGGGTCGAGCCCTGCGCGGTACTTGGTGACGCGGATGAGCGGGTCCGTGTACCCGGCCATGGCAGCGAGTTCCTCGAAGTCTTCCGTGTACCGGTAAACGTCGCGGGAGCCTTGGTAGTAGCTATGGGTCTCCAGCCGGAGGAGAGCTTGGTCTTGCTCGTTTTCCTCTACAAACCGGAGCCGGAACTCGGACTCGAATTCCGCCCAGGACGGGAATGGGAACGGAACGATTGCGGACTGTCGTTCGGCCCATCGTCCAGCCGCGTCTCGCACCATAAAGGACATGGCGTACCGCACAAGTTTTTCCTCAACGACCTGTCCGTGGACCATGAAGGCTTCCGGAACTAGTCGGAGGTATGTGAGGACGGAGTGGAGGAACATCCGTCCTTGAGTCTGGTCGCCGTCGAAAACGGCTGGGGGGTTCGGTCGGAGAACCGATTTTGCTGCAGGGGTGAGGGTGGTGAAGTCTGGACCCACCGCCGGAGCCGGAGCGGCAGGGACGGGGGCAGTCGCGGGTGGATTTTGGCTGTTGTGTAAAACGCGGAGGAGTAGGGTTTCGATGTTCGCGAGAGAGCTTTCTACCGCTGTCAGCCGGGATTCGGGGTCGGCAGCCGGGTCCGGGATGTAAACATCCGGGAGCTTGGGTGGCGCGGACCCGTTTCCGGGCGTCGGGGCGTCCATCAAGGAGGAGGGGTCAAGATTGGAAGTGGGGGAGGCCGGAGCGCTAGCGTAGCGGTCCGAGTTCGAGTCTACACCGAACTTCGCAATCTTGACCGGTTGATCCCTTAGATCCTTTCTTCTGCTGTAAGGGCAACCTCAGCTCGGCGCGGGAGCGCGGGAGACTAGCGGGAGAATCCGAAGTAACTCAATTGACAGTACTAAATACAGGTTTCTAGAATACGCACCTAGCGGGAGAATCCGAAGAGAAGAAAGGATAAGGATTCCCACGCTAGGCAAGGTTTTTGTAGGTACTAGCCAGTAGCACGTGTCCGGATCGATTGGCAGTGGTCTCGAGCTTGATCGCATAGCACGTGCCAGTGAGAGCGACCGGACGAGGGGGGTCAGAGGAGGACAGAGTCCGGAGGGACGGAGGACGACGTTCCAGACGAAGGCGTAGGCTGGGGCATAGGACCGAAGGCCGGATGGTCGGGCGAGGTCGGACGGTCGGACGGGGCCGGATGAAGGATCGGACGAGGAAGTGGGGCGGTGCGATGGGCCGGAGCTGGACGGACGGACGGACGGACTGACGGACGGGTGGTTCCCCTGACACTGCCACCATCAAAAGCGTGAAAATCATGTGAGTGTCAGGTGATATAAGTCATGGGGTCTACAGACGGTGATTGGTTGAAGGTCAGGTGCGCCGCACGCTGCGAAGCGGCAGTGCGATGCCTCTCGGAATCTGCCGTGTCCGGGCGAGCACGGAATTCACTGTGTTGTATCTCCGTGGCAAAGACACGGGTATCTATGGCTTGTTTCCTTTATGACTCACTCCCAAAAATAACTCACGCATCACGTGCTGTCACGTGCTGTCACCTGACACGTCACCTGACTGCCTCATGATATATTCTTCTGGTACAAGCTTTAAGACCCGTGCCTTCGGCATGGATTTCTCGACAGTAAATTGTCTACATATGTACAATTCTTTATCTACTATTGTATATTTAACTTGCAGAAACACAGTTATGTAAATATTTTTCACAATCATGGAGGTTCATACTGATCTCCAAACACCTCAGCTGGATATATATTTTTTGAGTGGAATCAAGAATCACAATTTTTGAGAATCAGTGAGACTCAGACTTCAGAATCGGTCCTCACCCTAACCTCACACTTGGCCTACTATTGCGTATTCAGTTTATTTCCCTTTATTATATTCTGTAATAAACCCATATATCACATATCTCAGCTGTTTCCCTCCATAGTGTGTCAGGCTAATGCATGCTTACCTTATGGTAAACTAACACCCGAGCAATGGCCAAGACAACTATTCAAAAGTTGTCTCATGTAGACCAATATTTTGAGTTGCCTAGTGCACTTATAGAAGCCTAACTCTACTATGAGGAACTCACATCATGATATATGTAGCAGTGAAAGAAAGCGGCAGCAACCTCAGAAATATTAATTTAGTCAAAGTTCATTTCAATTCTTGCGCGATTCACATTTCAGAATCAATCTAAAGGAGAATTAACAGTCAAATCAACTGCTTTGACTTACCTTATTATCGACAGACCGGCCCTGGGCTTTATTGATTAGCATGCAAAATGCGACACAACTGGATATTGGAGCACATTTCGAAAGTGATCTAGGATTAATTGAGATTTGTAGAATAAACACCATCTTGCCACTGTGTTCCCTCCCTGATGAGACAGAACACATGGGAAGTGATTCTGGTTAGAATTCCTTGAGATTTATTGCAGAGGCCACATGCTGCATCAAAGGGTTAGTATAATGGAGCATCAGTCTGAACACACAGAGGTGTATTTGGTGGAGTGAGATTTCTTATCCAAAAATTATGTCAGTGAATAGAGGAACAACACAAAACTCCTACATCAGTGAAATGAAGCAGACACTTATAAACACAGGAGAAAGAGTCAGCATGAAAAATAAAAAATATACCTATGTAGGACTCATGGTTAGGTATTCTAAAAGAAGAAAGAAAAGAGACTGACCTAGTACTGTCAACACTAAATCTAATTGGAATTGAAGGCCAAAGGGCGCAAACAGGATTGGAAACAACTTAAAGCTAAAAGCAAGGCTAAAAGAGCAGTATTATTTGAAGTATTACAATAACTGTGGAGGGGAGGGAGAGGGAGGGTTGTCTGATGCTTTCTCATTGCAGCTGCAGCCTCATTGCTTTGCGCGCACATGTACAATGGCGGGATTACGCTCGCGGCGCGCGGCGCCTCCGTGGGAACGAACTCGTGACATATCACGGTTTTATCACGGTTTTATCACGCCTTTGATCTGTGGCTGTGTTCATTGTGCTTTCATGTATAGGATTAATTTAATCTTTGGTGCATGCTCGTTTATGGAGAACATTTTTCTTGGGGCACATCCGCGGCGAATGGAAAAATCTTGACTGTCCCCAGTCAAAACATGCATGCAACAATGATTAAGTTCTCTAAAATAGATCCTTTACATGTCGTGTAGCTTGGATTTGATTCTGCAAGGAAGTCAGCTGGTCTTTTAAAAACTCTGTATGCTTGTGCACTGTATTCATTATTTCTCGTACATGACATTTGCGGCGAACGGGATAACATGAACCGTCCATTAGTGCGAGCATCAACAAGTTTTGAACATTATGAACAGCGGCTGAACTTTCTACAGGACAAATCATTACTAGCTAGGTGAGAGACAGAGCGCATGGGGTTGGAAGGAGCGTGGGTTGGAGACTAAGAGCTGTAAATACTGGAGCGGTCAATCAAGGAACGTGTGAGATTGTTGGAGATCGAGGCATGGGGACAGGGTCCGTGTATGACCTGGAGTATCGGCAAAATATGTGTGTTGCATGTGTCGAACCAGTGAAATGCTAAGCCGTCTCGGTATGTTTTCCCCGGCGAAAGCGCAGTTTTTCGCTCAGTCGTCGGCTGCATGCGTGGTGTGGAAAGATTGGCCGGGGGCGAGCAAATAGGGACCCGATGGCATGTGCCCCTTTGCGCAGTTCGATCCCGAGGGTGGTGGGATAAAAGAACTTTGCTGGTATCTTGATCCATGCCTGCTGCCGGAGCAGGTCGTTCTCGCATACAATGTATACCCATTCGATTGGTGGGTCCTTGCTGATAAGATGGAATTCGTGGCGCCGCTTAACTTGGTCCATTAAGCGCCACCTTCCGTCCCACATACCAAACGTTTCCACTGTATCCCCTGACTCCAGCTGCCAGTGGGGGACAGTGTCCAACTCGAAAACAGGTTCCATCCGGCTGTGCCAGACATAGAGAGGCTGCACAGGGCGTTCCAGGGAGGCCGGATTGTCGGCAAGGTGAGCGTTAAATAACGTGTTGGCCACTCTCCACCGAGAGTAGGCGCCAAGGCGCAATTGCAGCTCCTCGTCCTCACCCATATCCTTGTTAGGGTAACAGGGGGTGTACCTGGCAAGCTGAAGCTAAAATTCGATTGGGAAGTGGCGGGGATACGTCGCAGGATCAATGAAAAGGGGCGGTGAGGGTGCGGTCCTTGCAGTTCCCGTTGACACGTCCACCCGGCTGCCCATTTGTGCGGCCCTCTGGGCTTCTGCTGCTATCTCTTCACTGGAAGAAAGAGACCACGTCGATGCATGCACGACAGAGCTGGTGCCTGTAGAGGATGGATACGGGTCAAGGTGCGCCCAAGACGACGTCAGCACCGTAGTACTGTCACGTCCCAGGAAAATCGGGTACTGGCTTAAGGGGTCAAGCTGGCTGTTGGGTCGGGTAACGAGATGCGGGGACGACATGGCTGGTAAGGGAAGGAAGGTTAAGGTCCGCTGGTTGTGAATGTCCCAGATTTCTCGGCGAGCACGCTGTTCTATTGCCTCGTAATTTTCCTGCCCAGAGGAAAAGGGGTCATGACAGTCATGAATAAAGCATATCTGGATAGACTCACATTGCTACTGGTTCCATGTTGGGCGACCTGAGTGAGGGATCGAGACCGCTGGATTGTCGGCGAGTCTGGCCGGTAAGTTTGCATAGTAAGATGTTTTTGGGAGCTTGGGTTTATCGCCAGGTTAATACGAAGAGAAAGAGAGAGCGTTGAGTGGATGTAAGGCAATTCAGATGGGAAAAACAAATGTTGGGAGAAAGTCGGGCAAGAGAAAATCCCAAGTCGCTGGGTCATCCAAGCTTCAGCATTTTATTGCGATCCCTGAATTCTTTCTTCCATCAAAAGTTTGTTTTGCTGCCAATGTGCAGGTGCTATTTATTCCTTGTCCTATTCTGACTCATGCCGTCCATGGCACGCGGCGATCTTCAGTCTTCTTCTGACTTGTCCAGCATCTCGTCGTCATCTTCCGAATCTGTATCGTCCAGGTCTTCTTCCAGCAAATTATTTCGCATAAACCAATGGTTCTGGGTGATGTAGGGCAGTAGTCGGAATGCTGCTGTGGGATTACGTCGGAAAAGAGTTCCATCCAACTCCCTCAAAATGTATGCTCCTCCAGCGTTCCTCTGTACCACTTCATATGGCCCGAAGTATTTATCATCTGTCTTCTTGCGCGAACCAACTTCCATTTCGATGCCCACATTCCGTACAAGCACCAGCTCCCCTTGCTTGTATGTTCCTCGTTGCAATTTCTTCATGAACCGCCACTCAAATTGCTGCTTGGACTTGAATTGTGCCTTCCGTAAAGCTTCTTTCGCCCTATTGATGTCCCTGGGGTGCTTCGAAAGTTGCCTGATTCGGAGTGTCAAGAGCTCGGTGGTTGTCATCCCAGTGCGAAAACCGCTTACCATAAATGTAGCTTCCGCGAGGTCAAATGGTAGGACGGGATCTACGCCATGCAGTAACTGAAATGGGGAAAAACCCATTACCCGACTCACGGTTACGTGATCTGCCAGTAGAGCGGCTGCGAGCTTTTCGGGCCACATCTCAATTTTTCCTCCACAGGATTTAGCAAGAGCTTCCCTTAAGGTAAAATGCCCCTGCTCGACGACACCACTAGCATGCTTGTTATAAGCGGAAATCTTGACGTGAGGTATCTTCATATTTTTCATCAAAGCCTTGAATCCTGCTTTAACTTCAGAACCGTTGTCAGTAACAACCTTTCGAGGGCATCCGTACCGGCAATAAATGTACACCCAGAAGAAATTCGCAAGATCTGCCGCAGTCTTTGTTTTCAAAGCCTGTGCCTCGCAAGTTCCCAACAAATCATCTCAGGCTGCCACAATCATCTTGTATTTGTGAGTTGACTCTGGCATCATCATAATGTTGATATAGACCGTTTGAAAAAGCACCGCTGGTGTAGTTGAAGTTATTGGGATCTCAAGTTTCCTGGTGCTCCGTACCTGACATCGATGGCACGATGCATTATGATGTTGAATATCATTGTACATCTTAGGCCAGTAGAATCGCAACTTGAGCATATCCCATATAGGCTGAATGCCTTGGTACCCCATTTCTTCGTGAGCTTGAGTCAGAATTTTTAGGCGCCGGGCTGGTTCCAGGATCACATTTAGCGGCGGCCCTTTCTTGTTTCGCCTCAAAAACTTTCCTTCGTGAATCATGAATCTCGTTGCTTGCTGAATGAACCAAGCGTGCTTCTGTGGCTTATCAAAAACTGGAGCCTCGAGCGTGCTGAGAAAACAAAAAACTTGCTGCAAGAAACTCTCTTGCTGTTGACGATTCATGTAGCATGATGGTAAATTCCGCTCTTCTTCTGTCATTTCTGACCAGCCTTGCTGTATAAAGAGGACAATCTCATCCAGCCACAAATCATCATCGCTTACGATCTCTTCTCCTTCAGCAGGTGTTCGCCGTGATAGCGCATCTGGCCCCTGGAACTTTGTGGCAGGCACATGGATCAACGCAAAATGGAACATCAAAATACCTTGAATCCACCTATTTACTGCTGCATCTGGCTGCAAGTCAGGGTTGTTGAGGAGTCCCTGTATGTACTTGGCATCCACCTCAACCCGAAGGGATTTTGCACCAATAATATAAAGTCGCCAATGCCGAAGAGCTCGATATAGCCCAAAAAGCTCTAACTTTGGCTGTGAGTATCTGGACTCCCGCTCACTCATCGGAATTGAGCCATACCTTGCTGGTCTTCGGACCCCCTTTTCATCATGTTGGGACAAGATCATGCCCGCCGCTGCTGAACTTGAGTCAACTGAGAGAATAATTGGTTCTTCTGACTCATAGTCAATAGGACGCAATGCTGGAGCTGAAATGACAAGTTGTTTGATTCGACTGAAGGCCCATTCTCGCCGCTCAGTCCATTCAAATGCTTGCTGTTTCCTATACAACTCTGTAAGCGGCCGTATAATTTCTGAATAACTCATGATCCAAATTTGTACGGTCCCACAGAGTCCTAGGAAGCGCCTCACTTCCTGCGGTGTTTTAAGCTGAGGCCAGTCGAGGATAGCGGAAACCTTCTTGGTGTCGGGTGTTCTCCCTTCCGGTGAGCAGACCTGCCCAACAATTAGGGCTTTCGAGCGACAGCATTGTACTTTTGTTGCCGAGAAGGTGGCTCCCGCACATCCTACCTTGTGCATAATGTGGTGCACATCTAAAGCATGTTCCCAGATGAAACGGCGAATTCCAGGGTTTTCAGTAAGTCGCTGCGGTCAGCCATCCTTGTCCAGATAAGCAGATACGGGGCCTTTAATAGGCAAGTCGTCAATAAAAATGTTGGCCACATTGGGGATCTCGTCTTTCAGTATATAGACCATGCATTTCTGAAATTCTGCAGGTGAGTTCGTGTATCCTGTCGGCATTGAAGTGATCTGTAGAAGCCCAAGCGGAGTCATGAACGCTGTCATATCACGGCTTTCTGGTTCCATCTTTCGCGCGTCAAATCCCCAGTACAGGTCAAACACGGTGTAGCATTGTCTGCCCGCAAAGCCTTCCACAAAGTCGTCAACAATAGGAAGCATCCCAGCATCTCAAATGGAGACACTGCATTCCGGGGCCATATCAGCAGAGGCTCGACCGAGGTGGGTCGGCACAGGTTGGTCGAGGTTCTGTCGGCAGAGCCTGCCGACCTCCATTGAGCTGGCTAACTCAGCTGTTGAAGCTGTTTTTGGCGCGTTGAGCGGCCGGTAGGTGGCGAATTCCACAGTGAGAGCCTCTTGGCGGTTGCCACGAGCCTCAGTTACGAGAATGGTGACGTTGATGATCTAGCACATGGTAGCTTGGCAGGGCAGCTCGGGTACAGATATCGGCTTTAAACATTCGCTAATCAATTAACTTACAGCATGTGATGTAAGGTACAGAGTCTACGGACACTATCAAACACACAGAAGGATGTTTATGAAATAGGACCAGCTCGACAGAGGAGGAATCGGTAGAGCTCTGCAAAGCTCGGTCGAGCACCCCTCAGCAGACCTTACTGAGGCGGCTCGGAAGACCTCGGCTAACATCGGCAAAGCTCGGTAGGGTCGGTCAATTCGGCCCCGGAATGCAGTGAGACCTTGTTTAATGGTTGTAAGTCGTGTACGATCCGTAGCTTACCGTTCTTCTTTAGGACGCAAAACCACCGCGACCGATAAGAAGACTGACACATCTCGTAGACACCTGCCTCCATTTTAAGCTTGAGGACTTCAATGACTTTCTGCAATATACCCGGGGGAATTGGAATATTTTTATATTCCCAAGGCACATGCGGGACGGTGGCAATCTTGTATGGCGAAAAATAATCATCCCGAAAGGTCCCTCTTTCTGAATCCTCATACGCTAGTGCTCATTGGTTGAGTTCCATTACTTGAACAAACAGCGCCTCTTCTTCCGGGCTCAGAAAACCTTCATGGTTCAAGCCTAAAATCTTCAACCGCTCATGGTCCAGTCGCTTCGTAGGCTGAAAGGGCGGGGGATGTGTCTCCAGCGATGGTAGGGTTTTTAATGGGTCTTCGGGAATATGGTGTTTGACCTCGTATTCGGGGGAGAAGGTAGTAGACACCGGTCGAATCTTCTTATCTACGCGTTTATACATGGTAAAAACTCGAATTTCCTGGCCCGAGTTATATGCTAGCTCCACAGGGCAAAAGTATTCCCCTCTGCCTTCCGTGCCCGAATCCTCTTCTGCTGTTTCCCCATTATGAACCCGCTGGTACACGGTAAATGACTGGTATTCTGTATTTTGGCGGTCAAAGACCTGCACCGGATAGAATACCAATTCATCGTCTTCCTCAAGATCCTCCCAATCTTTGCGTAGTAGCTCATGGTCCGGCAACCTTCCCAGGCGGAACGGCTCCTGGTTATCTTTCTCAGTTCTAGATAACATGAAGCAGAACGGCGCCGCTATTTCTTCTCTCTCACTTCCTCTCACTTTCCAGCTCAATAGCTGTGTAATAGCAACATGTAGTGCTATGACAAGATACCGAACGTTCATCATAATGTTACATACCACGCGCCACGCATGTGTCACCCTCGAAACCCCCGGGACAAGGCAGCAGTAGCCTTGTATATCGCTACATGCCCACCCCATCCGTGTGAAAACTTCCCCCAAGCTTGATGTTACAACCGCCGTCAAAAACCTAGCGGTGTGGCGCGATCCCTCGAATTTTCCTGATACCAAAATGCAAACTGCTTGGAACCTTGTCCTTATCGTGTGAAAGAAACTGGAAATGGTTAGCACAACCGCGGCGAACGGAATAAATAAACACACGCCTTCAAAGCGAGTGCGGAACACTTCCACGGTCAGTGACAAGCGTGCCAAAACGAATGGCGTAAGGGGGCCCGCATGGGTAATAGTTCGGAGCAGCTTGAATCCATTGGCAGGCCGGCATGCCTTGCTCGTTGTCCGAGCTGTGGCATTCACTGTCGGGGTAGTCAAGCTGCAGATCTTCATCGTCCGAATCCGAGTCGGTTCCGTCAAAGTCCATACGCGTGGCAAACTCCGTTCGAATGACAGGCTCGGTGTAGGGGTTGCGCAGGAGGTCCCAGTATTGAACCTCTTGTTCGGGGAAGCGCTCGTCGAGGTACTTCACATCGAGCATATGAATGTCCACGATGTCGCTGCGAAGGCGGATTGAAAGCAGTTCGTGCAAATTGTTGGCCAGATGTTCTCGTCCATGCTTCTGCAAGACGGACCGAAGAGTTTGGACCTTTGCGACTTCGACGTCATAGAGTAAAGGATGGTGGGGGTACTCATCTGGAAAGGATTGCTCGTTGATTCCGTACAGTCTCCAGCAGACCTCCTCCAGGAAGTGTGACATGGCAAGGATTGCCAGACGAATACCACCGAAGTAATGAACATCCTCGGGAGAGGCGGCAGCAACGGCTCTCGCAGTGGCAACTTTAAGAGCTTTGTTTTCAACAACATCCCTCCAAAGACTGTCACCTCGAAACTTACCGAATGCCTGCTGACGCCGCCCTTGCTGAAACTCTCCTTCCGCATCCCCATCAGGATTCTTGCGCTTGCAATCGATAGCAGGCGAACTAACCCCCTCGGGGAGACGGCGTAGGTCCATGCCCACCCCGAGTCGAGTCGTGTCCGCCTTTCCCTCCGACTCAAGGTCAGACTCGATGGGTTCTGCAGAGTGGTTGTCCTCGACCGAGGTGTAGCCGGAAAGAGCAACCAGGGACGGCAGCATTGAAGGGACGATGGGGCACGTAGAGGCATGCACTGGAAGGCCGAAGTCAAGTGAGGTGGGTGAACGGTCGGGGCCCAGAGAATCGTCCGACGTTTCACTCTGCTCGGATATTGGAGTCATCAGGTACAACTGTTGGGGGACAGTGTCTTGGAGGTCCTGCACCCCTTGAGCCTGTTACATCCCGTACCACCACGGACTCATCTGGACCTCATCTGACCACTTCCGGTATACTCCGGTATACATCCATTCACATTCCGATAACCTCCGGCCATCTCTCGGTCATCTCCCAGTCAACTCCCGGTCTACACGGGTTTACCTCCGGCTCATCCCCGGACGACATCCGAACTACGACCGGATGACTTCCGGTTATCATCCGTTCATCTCCGTCCTCTTCCGGCTTAACGTTCCAGCTCTTATCGGACTTCATCCGGCCCTTCGGCCGATGACGAGTTTTCACACAACCGTCTATCTGCCTTAGCGGCAGATCTCCACATGCACTCCTGTTATGCACACATGCTCTATGTTCCCAATCCGTCATCTCCCTTGTACTTATAAAAGAAGCTATGTTCTCCTTTTATTCTTCCCTTGTCCTTTAATCAATTTCCTTATATATACTTACCTCCACTATTACTATAAAATGTCTAGATTACAATCATGTACTTTAGATGGATTATTAACGTTGTTTGGCTTTCCGTCATTCTCCGTTGTCTTCACACTTCCTCCAACGTTCGAGTACTCCAGCCAACGGACTTGACTTCTGTCTTCCGTCCGACAACCAGACTTGTTGAAAACCTTTCCCGGACGTCCGGACTTATACATCCGTGAACCTCCACATAACTTCCGGATTACCGGATATCGCCCGGCCTTTGGCATATCACCTCCGGTTTACCGGACTTCCTCCGGCCTTCGGCATATCACCTCCGGCTTACCGGACTTCCTCCAGCCTTCGGCATTTCTCCTCCGGCTTACCGGCCTTCACTTCCGGTAACCCTCGGCCATCTCCCTTTCCCTCCTCCTTCATTCCTAGCCAACCAGATAGTATGCTCACCCTTAAACCTAGCTGTGGTGTAGTGATCCATATCCGTGTTCCGGAATCCTCTCCCGTTTACTTCCGTTGACCTCCGGCATTCCCGAGCCCGGTCATAACCCATCCGGAACCTATCCCTTCTCCTTCCTTTCTCTCCCTCTCGACACGGATATAACAGAGCCGCCATAACTGTGTAATCAACGAAACGGCGAAGGGGCCCGTGTAGGATACGCAGCGCCTTCTCCGCAGGCTCTGATCCAAAGTCATCCTCAAAGTGACGGGCATCGAGTTGTTTCAAAGCGCCTTCGTATACCCAAAAATAGAGTGCCAGCTGGACGTCTTCAGGATTCCCGGGCTGAAAAGTGAATTGAGGAAGGCGGTGGAATGGCGCATGAAGTCCAGTCTCGGCGTCTCCGCTCGAGGACGTTGCAGCATTGGTAGATGAAGCTGTGCTGCTATCGGTGGCAGGCGGTTCGGCAACGTTCGCATTCAACGCCCTAGCAATGGCCTCGTCAATAACCCACATAGGATTGAACATGAAGTCAGGTGTTTCCACTGACCATTCAGTGACGGCCGGACTCCACCCTCCTGGAGAAAGTGTAGGAATCCGCTCGTCCACCTCCGTTTGCTTTGGAGCGACTGCTGAGTTCACGATATCGAAGGAACCGCTGCTGGTTTCAGAGCTAGAATGTGAAGGGGAGGAGCTAGACCATAGCTCGCGGTCGACGATAGGCCCGTTGCGGTAGAATACGGGAGGGTCGAGAAGAGCCGTGTGGGAGGGCTCGTTGCTGCGGTTGTGGGTGGGTGAAATAACGCCCGGCACGTGCGGGATCGGAGTTTCGGTGTGAATCCGGTTGATTACTCCGGGCACTGCACGAAGTCCTTCCTCCAATTCTTCTGCCAACCTCTGCTCACTCGCCAAGTCCCTCGCCATCTGCCCTCCATTGTACTTGGTCGTAAACTTCTCAAGCATGTCGCGCATCTCGGCGGTTTCGTGTGGTCGGAGTGCGGTTGGTACCACCCACTCGGTTTGAAGCAGGCCCTTAGTTTCGTCCAGCGCCTTGTGTGTTCCCAGCAACATTCTTGGAAGCAATGTAACGTCAACTAAAAGAAATTTTTTAATTGTACCTCTCCCTCGCTGAACAACTATGATAAGCTTACCCGAACTCAACGAACTAAGAGCCTGGGCTGCAACGATCTCGTGTGCAGTAAGGCGTGGCACGTACAGTGGACATTCGAAGTGCGTAGCATGTGTTTCCCCAAGGCAGTAGGGACAAAGCCCCAAGTCCATCGACCCTACCTCGCTGACCAGCTCAGGCATGCTTTCGCTGTCCGTCCTGACTAGGTGCTCCTTGTCTTCCTCGAAATTACTAAGCTGGTGTCTGTATGCCCTGGCACTGTACCCAGATACTCGGCGACCTGTCGCGACAGCGGCCATGGGACCCGCGACAGTGTCTCGAGGCACTACACTGGTGATCTGTTGCCCATACATGGTGTTGACATTAATGTCGTCATTGTTTGAAGTCTGAAAAAAATAAGCCTGCCGCCCTGCTACATTTTGCACCCGACTCGCCTGGTTTAATCGTAGACGCTCCATCAGCGGAAGCATGTCCGGTGCCAAGTTGGTAGCGTGTGTCGGAAAGGCCAAGTCGAATCCAAGGTCCACACCTTGCGGCACCATTCCACTCACCGCCTCCTGTAGTCGCTCGTCACTTGGATAAGGGCATTCAAGATGCCATATCTCGCTGGGGTTGGTGGGCGCCGCGAGGTGCACCGTGAATTCGTGGCAGGCCAGGGTGTACGGCAAGCCTGACTCATCCGCTGGGAAAACGCGCAATACGTTCGTCGCCAAACTTCGGTGCATGATCTGCCCGTTAGACAACTCCCTCCTCCCGAAATACTCAGCGTTGCGCGACACAGAAAACGTCGGGCGAACTTGCAAGGGATGACGCTGTTCCCAATCCGTCCACTGGTGGGCAACAATATCCTCGACGGCGGTGACCGGTCCTGTAGTGTTAAGAGAGGCAGCAGGCATTGAAGGCGAGCGAGTCTGCTGTCGACGCAAATACTGGATCCTTTCATATGGACCAAAGGGCCCCTGCCCGCTGTCCCGAAGCAACATTGGTTCAGCTGCAGATCGAGAAAGCGTCATGTCGGGCACAGTTAAAGGCGGTACCCTGAGTTCGACCAAAACTTCTCGCCCTTTGTCCTGGCTCTTATATATCCAGGGTGGCGATCTTTTCTTCCTTGGACGAATGAGAGAGATTGCTTTCCAGATCGTCAGTATTCCTCCCCGTTCCACCGAAGATTTCCTCTTACCCTTATGAACAGTCTCTGCTTCTCTCCATGCGCCCTCGGTCGGTGGTCCTGTTGCTGCACAGACGAATCATCCCAGAGCCCACCGCGTCCTTCTTTGAATTATTCCAAAAAAGTAAGTGTCGAGAGATCTGATTCTTTGGCCTCCGTCTGCGGGGGCATGACCTCCTCCAGGAAGGTGAATGTTCTATACTGATCAAGACTCGCTGGTGACCCTGAAGCTTCATGCGGTACAGCCAATAGCTCAAATCGGGGGAGTCATGTCTGTCTGTCCTTGAAAATTAGGTACGTACCTTCTTCGTGTTCATCTATACTGACCAGGTTACCGTGTTGCCAGGGCTGCCCAAGGAGCAGCGAGAAGGGCACCGTCTGGGACACCCACAGGTCGGTCATTGTAAACGCCCCACTGCAGCTAAAATCCACATCTTGGATCAGCCCTCACAGCTGTCCTTGCCTGCCGTTCACATCGTTCATGCTGGTTATGTGGCCCATGTTGATGGGTTGCTGAATTACCTGCCAGGCTGTGTCACCTCGCACTATGTTCAGCTCAGATCCAGTGTCAATAATTGCACATACATTCCGCCCTCCCGTCTTCATATCGATCTTGATAAGAATTCTGTTCATCTGCGGCCACCCAAAACTGGCAATTAACGGGTGATTCCGAGTCTCTCCCAGCAGAATCGTGCGAACATTCTTCACCTTGATTAAGTCTTGAATGTCAGTACGGAGGTCTTTTGAAGTGACTAGGATTTCACGAAAGGTCATTGTGACCGGCGTGTCCAAAACTCTATTAAGCACTGATCGGTGATCTACAGTTCCAAAAAGTTCGGACTGGCAGCCCGGTACCTTTCCACTTTCCTCCTCTGCTTTCTTGGACAATTCTTCGGAGGCTACCGTGGCTCATTTCGATCCTTGTTGGACTTTTTCTTTCAGCCCCTCCACTGAATTCTCCTCGTTGTCGTCTTTCCCACCCCAAGGCCGCCGAGCCTCAATAGGCCGTGGATCTAATCTTGCGGTTTCCGAAATGGGTGTTGGCGGTCTCACGAAACTCTTCTTTTGTTTCTTCATGATTGATTTCTCGAATTTCTTCAGGTCTGGAACAGAAGTAACAACGGAAGACTCTTCCATTCTCACCTCTCCGGCCTTTAGGGGTGTTCTTTCCCGCCGAGGCGGAAATACTCCGTCAAAGACCACCCTTCGGGCCTTTCTCGTACTAGACTCCGTTCGTTCTACTGGGTTGGCTTGGTAGGTAGGCTGCTTGACTGGTGTTGGTGGTGTCAGGTACACTTCCGGACTTACCAGCTCTTCCGAGGAACTATACCCTTCCTCTGAGGTCACTTCTTCGCTGGAAATTTCTGCGTTCTCCAAGCCTGCCCGCCAATTGTTCTGCTCTTCATTTTGGTAAAAACTCCGAACGGCTGCTGACCTGTCATTTATGGGATCTACGAAACCCAGCATCACGCGTGGCGTGTCTCCCCCCGCTAACCTTTCTGCTGCTTGGACTAAGGATTCTTGCCGGTACCTCCGAATCTCTGACCCATTCATCATAACCAGCCGCCGTGTCTCTGGGTTCGTCTTGATGATGCTATTTGCAACCAATATGGCAATCTTGGGACACTCATTAATGCGGTGCCCGGCGCCAAAGCACCCATAGCAGGCGTCATCGTTCCTTCCTGTGGCCGGTCCTCCAGGCCCATTCATGCCGCTACCTTGCCCTCTTAGCGGGATGTTATTGGGGTATGTGGCCGGATTTCCGGGCCCTCCATCCAGTGGGCGTGGCGCTGCTGGGTGAAAGGGTGTGGGTGGCCGTGGAATGACGCTTGCGTTGATAGCAGGTGGTTTAACGCACTTTTCGACGAGCCCGCGCTGATCCATCACCATTACTTGGTAATAGATCGGCACGTATTCGGGATCATCCAACCGCATAGTACTCAACTTTCTGATCAGCGAAGTGACTTCCTCTTCAGATCCTTCGTATTGCTGGGTGCGCCTTTCTCCCGTATTCTTCCTCTTGGCCGCCTGCTGCTTCTCCTTGACCTCTTTCTTTTTCTTCTTTGCTCGCAACTTCTTTCTCCTGCAGAAGATCTCGAAATCGGATTCTGACAAGTCGCTCCTGGAAGATTCCTCACTGGACTCATCCGCCGAGTCCTCTTCCAGATCCTCTCCCAATTCCGTGGACCACACCATCAACGTCTCGTACCGGTCCCGTCGAAAGTGCCGCTCCGCAGCACTATCGATCTCCCTTACCATATACTGGTCCGTATCCCTTCGCCAAGGGTTAGCTTGCAGTATGCAATTTTCGATTATCTGGTGTAGGGACCGATGGATACCTATCCAGAAATACGCATTGTAGTCTTCTCGGCTCAGATGACCCTTCGTGAGCGGCCCCCCGGCAATAGAATGGAATTTAGTATAATAGTGGTGCCATTAGGTTAGGCTTGTGCAGGTTCTCGCTCGATGCTTGGCTACGTACCTCTTGACATCAATAGGTTTATGCTTCTGGTAGACCCTCTCTGCATCATAATGGTGAAGAATCTCCCTCTTTAGTACATTCCACCTTTTTGCCTCATACCCTTCAAGTGTGTATAATATGTACTGTACGTCCACAGTGCAATACATTAATATGCTTTTGCATTTCTCCCTCTCACTTGTGATGTTGCATTTCTTCAACACTCGCTCATAATGGTCTATAAAGTTTTGCACGTCAGAGTAACTTCTGCGGAACGTCTTTGGTGCATCCTTTGAGCCTTGATGTGGCAAATCGATGGAAGCGTGTGCTGGCGTCCCGAAGCTAGCGGATGGTGTCTGAACACTCGAAGAAGGAACAAATTGGGGAGGTCGTGAACGTAGTGGATGACCTGTTGAACTGTCACTTTGATCAGATTCTGAAGAGGAGGACCCGTCACTTTCATCCGGATCTTCCGCAGCCCTCATCCCTACGTTTTGTGACCGCTCCTTCTGTCTCTTCTTTCCCTTACTCTTTCTCAATGGCTTTCCCGCTGGATTCTTATTTGTATTTGATGGTCCTGCTTCGGGAGTGCGAGTGTCTTCCTCGAACGGCCCAACCGGAGCCCCAAATCGTTCTTCAAACTTCCGCCGGTTTGAGTCTGAAGCAAATGCATCTTCATACTGTTGCCTTTCTTCCCATGTCTGGAATACTGGCGGTGCTTCGGTAATGGTAGTAGTCATTCTCATGCTGTGTTCGGTGTAGTGCTGTCTGTTGGTGCTGTCGGTATTTGGTTTGGTACTGTCTGTCGGTGCTATACTATTAAGTTCACTGTGAGGCACTTTCCCTAAGATTGAGAGCGTGGAATCTCCGCACCCTTATGTCAGCTGTCACATGTCACAATGTAACGCTCAACGGCGAGCTCAAAATCTCAATGACCACTTCAGATGAAATACTTTGCTTTCATAGGGATGCAAGACATGAATCTCAGGATCAGTTCCTATGAAGCAAATTCAACAATAAGCTTCTGGGTCGAAAGTTATTGAAGCCTAAAATTTCCATGTGACTTTTTTTTCTAAGTGTTTCTAAGTGTTTTCCTCATTGAATAGCGTATTTTTTGACAAAACGAAGGCAGAAATTTGGCCAGCACAGCCACAACACAGCCACATCGGCACGCTTCGGCAGTTCGCTTAGGGACCCCGTGTGATTCAGGCCAATGAGCGGCAACCTCCGTCAGGTTCTGAAAGCAGGAAAGATCAATGGGTTGATGCATAGAAGCTGCATTTTGATTATAGCTTCCTGAAATCCACTTCCAGACCCCCCTACAGCCAGAAAAAGTAATATTTTTTTATGCAAGATCCAGGATTTGGCCGTGGGAACCTTTTGATGGCATCAACCATCAATATGATCTAAGGTGCAGAGATCCCACGCTCTCAATCTTACCTTCAGTAATCATGTTCGGTTATTTCCCAGTTAGGCTTTAGCCCCCTGCGGTGGTCACCAGATGTAACACGAAGTTTAAGTTCGCCTGGAACTCCTCTGAAACAACTGGTTTCAGGAAACACGAATGGACGCAGTGCAAGAGAATTTCCTTTCTAGGAAATTGGTGGTGAAACGTCGAAATAGGGAACAGTGATTATGTAATCAGAAGCGGCGGTGAAAGCCTCGTTAACAGCTGTCGCTAACTTGTCTGAAAGGGGTGTCGCGAGTTGAATAGGAGCCAAATAGATAGTTCTCAGTAAGCTCAAGAACTCAAGCACACGTATGAGGTTATGTAAGAGATCAATTGTAGACTACCCTAACAAGTACAAATAGGGGGATCTAAAAAAGCTACCCCACCAAGCTGTGGGCTGCTGCCCCTTTTATAGACCTAGAGTGAGTCATTTCCTTTATGGCTCACTCCTAAAAATGACTCACACATCACGTGATGTCACGTGATATGTCACCTGACTGCCCCATGATATATTCTTCTGGTATTAATTAACCTTCTGCACGGGACGTTGAAGAGGGAAGAGAGGAGCAGGAGAGAGGAGGCGAGTGTAAAGAAGACGGGTGTTTGGGCGCAAATGATATATTTGGGGGTCCAAAGCTCTCGAGCGCTGATCGGGGATCAGACTCAAGCCAATGGTGCGTAGCTTCGAAGAGCCGGAGGCTCGAAAGGGGCAGAGTGGGGATGAGCCATGTGGAGTTGTCTGGAGAGGTGTAGGATTCGGGAGATGGGGTTCTCAATGTACAGCTTGTACGCGTCGCTACACCAGCGGCCGAGGAGTTGGATTTCGTAGTCGTTGAATCCAGTGGCGGCAGCCTTCGTGGCAGCGCCGCAACGCAGGCTGTGGCCTGCGAATCCCAAGGGGTCGATGCCCGCGGAAGAAAGGGAGCTGCGGATGCCCGCAACGAACGCTCGGTAGAGGAGCGGCTTTCCGTCGAGGCCTTCGAAAAGGGGGGCGTTTGCTGCACGAGGCATTTCCGTGTAGAGTCACTTGGTGGCGACAACGGGGCATGAGGGTTGGCCGGGGGCGGCGGCGATGGTGATAGTGATTCCCTTGTGGAAGGGGTCTGTTTTCGAGCTCGGGAGAGTGAGGTTAATATGGGTGCAATCGTCGAAGCTGGGGAGGAACTCAATGGCGCTCCGAGTGAGATTGAGGCTCGCGTCCTTCCCGGATCCCGTGGTGATTTCGCCGGAGCGCAGGAGCCCTGCGTATCCAAGGCAGTAGGCAGCGTAGAGGGTCGTGTGGCCGGGGATGACGCCAGGCTGGAGCTGGGCGAGGATGGTGAGGAGGATGGGCCGAGTGATCGGCTGTACTGGCTTGCGATCCTTCTCACCATGGAAGTGTTTGATGCCTCAAATGAGGCGTTGGACGACAGGGGACTCGCAGACGGAGAAGGGGAGGTCACCGTCGACGTGGAGCGAATGCACGGCGGAGAGGTAGGCCTTGATGGTCTTGGGCTGGACGCGCCCAGCAAGGCTGGCGATCCATGGCAAGATGGCAGGTTGGCTGGCGGGGAGGATGGCACCGTCATCGTTGTATAGGCTGTGAAGCTTGCAGAAGTTGATGAAACTACGCTGGCCGCTGCTGTACGTTTTCCGAGTGTTCGCCGTGAGCCCGTGCCAAAGGTAAAATGAGACGGTTTTGGGCCAAGTGGTGTGTTGTTTGTACCACCAATCCGGAGGCGCTTCGAGGACGGCTGCTTGTCGAGGGAAGGCGCCAGGTCGAACATGCGTGAAAAAAGAAAACGGGAGGTGGCGTCAGCGATCGCATTCTCAGCGGAAGATAACCAGATTGAAGAAAAAGAGAAATTGAGCCGGCATGTGAGGGCGAGGAAATGGCGAAGGAGGGTCATGGTGGGTGCGGAGCGGATCAAGAAGTTGGATAAGCTAGTGTGGACTGCCTCGTTGTCGATGTGGAATACAACGTGGGCGCCACGGAACTCTTCGCCCCAGCACAGGACGGCGTGCACGACGGCCAGCATTTCTTTGACCTGTATATGTTGCTTGCGATAGCGGCGGGGGCACTTGACGGAGAACCAGCGAGTTCCAAAGAATCCCCCCAGACCTTTGGAACCGCTGGCGTCCGTGTAGACGTGCAAGGTGCGGTGTTGCGGGCCGATGAGGCAGATGCCGTTCCACTCCTCCACGAATGTCGACCACCAGGCGATGTCGCGTCGGGCGGCTGCGGAGAGGCGCTGGCGGGAAAACGGCGTTGCGAAGCCGTTTTCGAAATTGTACAGCTCGCGCAGGAAAGCGCGGGCCGTCGGGATCACCTGTGAGGCAAACTGCAGGAAGCCCGTGAATTCCTGCAGCTCCCGGAGGGTGGCGTGCGTGCGATGAGCCCATTCAGTGAAGAGCTCCTTGAGGTAGGCGAGCTTCTCCGCGGGTAGGCATGCTTCCATCAGTTCTGTGTCGAGCTCGATGCTGAGGAACTCGAGCACAGTGCTGGGCCCGCAGGTCTTCGCCGGCTGAAAGTGTAGACTGAGTTGCTCCCTGAGCGCGAGCGTCCACTCGAGAGCCTCCCGGACGCGTGACAGCGGAACGCTGGGAGCGAAGATGTTGAGGAAGTCGTCGAGATAGTGGCGGACCGCGGCCAGGAGGTTGTGCTGGAGGATCCAATGCAGGGCCTCCGCGAACAGATTGAAAATGTATGGCGCGGATCGGCAGCCGAAGCCGAGAACGACGTCATGGTAGAACTGGTTCTCCCAGGTGAAGCCTAGGAGATGCCAATCTTCCGGGCGAACCGGAATGTGGCGAAATGCCGACTCGAGGTCGAGTTTTACGAGTTGAGAGCCGCGACCGGCTCGTACGATGTCATTGATCGCGCGGTTGATCATGTCGTACTGTATGGAGGCCTCGGCATCGGGTATGCCGTCGTTCACGGAGCGACCGTGAGGCCACGAGAGGTGGTGAATTCGTCTCACTTTCGAGGAGCGCTTCCGTGTCACGGCACCGAGAGGCGAGCAGCGGAAGTTGGGGAGCGGGGGAGCGGGGAACAGCCCGGCGGTCCGGCCACTGGCGACCTGTGCAGCGATATCTGCGGACAAGGTGTTCGTGACGGCGGGGGACTCAAACGCGGAACGGAGGTTCGTGCACATCTGACTTGAGGACCTATCTCCCGTGAAACCCAGGTTTGCACCATGTCGAATGATATTTATTAATGCAGATACAAATTTACTGTCTGGGTAGTCGCGTAGATGATAGGTCCATGCCTCCTCGTTCAGGACCAAGAAGACGGAGGCCGGGCGGGACGCACCGATCGTGGCGGCGTTGACGCGCGGGTCCGAGTTCGGGCAGAGCAGGGGCAGGGGTTGGGGGGGGAAGAATGAGGTATGGGGGAGAGCAGTTGCGAGTGAGGCGGGATCGACGGGTGTGTCTACGGGGTGGCCGCGACGTGTTACCGGTGACGACGTGCTAGTGGTACACGTCCGGCCGAGGCCCTACTTGTGCTGGGTGAAGGGGTGCTCCTTCCCGCAGCCTGGTGCCGAACAGGTGTGTGGGTGTTTCCAGTTGCACGGGCTCTCGCACTTGCCGAGATTGAAGTTACGACAGGGCTCTGTGGGTGAAGACGCGGATTTCTTCGCGCTTTTGTTGGACGTCACGTTGACCGCTTTGCGGTGGGGGTAGACGTGCATCGTCAGATGCTTGGTGTCTGTATTGCCCCACCCCTCGTATGATCCCGCGAGCATCTCGTTGCGTCGTCGGTTGAAGAATAGCATGTGATATTCTAGGACGGCCGCCCACTCATAGTCCGCGGCGAGCGTGGAAAGCTGTGTGAGGTAGCTGAGGAGCAGCGCGGGGGCAGAGGATCGCCCAGGGAGGTGCGTGATGAGGATTGCGATGTAGGTGTGAAGGGGGAAGAGAACTGAGTTGAGATTTTTGTAGGATTTGTGTTTCGAGACGCTCATCTCGATCACCCCTGTAGCACCGAGGTTCCACGTGGGCTCGGAGTCGTTCAGGCGCGGGTCCAGTTTGTAGAGATCCGATGCTTTGAGTGTGTGCGTGATGACCGCCGTGACGCATGCCGGTTCGATGTCGGGGAAGAGGGAGGTGAGGGACGGCGACGCACCTGCAGGGGCGTTGAGCAGCGCAAGCGGCGGGGTGAACTGCTGTGTCACCGGTGGCATGACCACTAGCACTAGTGGCAGGGGCGCCTGGACCATGGGTGGCAGGGGTGCTTGGACCACGGGCAGTGGGGGCGCCACGTTCTGCGCGGCTTGCGAGGCCTGCAGCGCGGTAAGCAGCGTCGCTAACTGCCCTTCCAGGCTCGCGAGCCGCTGGTCGGTCAAGAGTGGGGGGGGCGTTGCTCGAGCCGCTGCCGTTATTCAGAGGGAGATTGCTAGGACCATCATCGGGCATGGTGGAGTGACGGGGCGTGCCGGCAGGGTGTGTGATTTCGCGGAACAACAGCGGGGGTGTCCGTGGAAGTGGCGGCAGCTCGGTACTGAGTGGTGGTGTGCTCGGCGGCGGTGACGAAGGTGGTCGTGAAGCGAAGCGGCCGTTAATTCGGTATGGGCCCCGGTGAGCCGTGGTGAAGGCGGGGGCGGGTAAAAAATATTTAGCGACGCGAGAGGAGATCTAATTGAACTGCGAGCGCAGTGTGAGACGATAGTAAGTAAAGGTGTGCAGAGAGGTTTACCTGTGAGCGCAGTGTGAGACGATGAGTCTCCACCACACCCGCGGGCAGTATAAGTACGAGGGGGAGCCAAAGCGAGGTCTAAGAGGGAAGCTAAGCGGGAGCAAGCATTCGAGATGAGGACGCAGTGATGACCGGCTTGTTTGTTAACCAGGGGCAATCACAACACACCCCCACAATTGCCCCTCCATTTAATCTTTGTTGTGTGCTCGTTTATGGAGAACATTTTTCTTGGGGCACAACGAGCACAATTGAGATCTGGATCCGGTTTGAGGTGTGCGAGAAAGCATTTAGAAGCTTGGGAATTTTGAGCAGGCTGAAGGTTTGATCGAGACTTGAAGGAGACTGAGGCGGAGACTAGAAACAGCTTGCAAATGCTTGAAAGCTTGAGGTGTTACCCAGAATTCAGATTGGGGCGAAAGCAGATACAACTTGAAACCAAGTGATACACAGTGGATAGAGCAAGAAGACTTGAGGGACATGGAGACTTGATGGCCAAGGAAGGAAGAAGGGGATGGACGGGCGATTCGAGTGCAGGTTGGTGGGGGAAAGGAAGGAAGAAAGATTGACGGAGTTTGAAATCTCGTTGCTATCATTATGATATCCATATCATCACATCAAATGATCATCAATTGATCAATCCGATAACCTTTCGTTCCTTGATCATATGATGCAGAGGCAGAGATTGAAATCAACTTCAGAGAAATTCCGAAATCCAAAGTAAGTATGCGCCACCGGAAGACCAGGAGGAAGAAATTGCAAGGACAGTTATGTCGCCCTTCGAGGAGGAGATTAATGTCTCTGGATGTTAGCAGCTGCCAGTATTAACATAACTTGCTACATTATGCATTAGACAAAGCAGAGTCAAAGTTAATAGAGTGGATGCACAGAGAATAAAATAGTGCTCACCTAGAGAGCAAAAGATGTAGCTGTGCAGAGACCACAAATACTGTTCAGTGTCTCTGTAAGGTGTCTAAAATATAGTCAGGCGCTGTACAACTTTGTATGAAGGCGATAAAAAGAAGACATTATTTATACAATGGAGTCACCAGCCATGTGTAAGAATGTATTGTGACGAAAACCTTTTGAGATCCTGTAAACATTCTGAATGCTTGTTGACCATAATACATGCCATTTTGAACCTTTGTAATGCCTTGCCGACAGCCATCAAGAATACGGAGTTTACATGGGCTTACAAAGTTTTCCCACTTTTGCTGATGCCATCCTCATGGTCAACATTTCAACTCAGCTGCATTCAGTAAACTGCCCAGGAACAACACAGCCTGTTTGTTGACATGTGAGAGCCAAGGAACTGGTGCATTCCTTGTCAGATACACGAACACATATTGATTCTGCTTGATAGCTTGATTTTTCTTCATGATTTACTGAACCAGTCGTCACCACCCAGAGCAGTACATGCTGCAGCAGTTCTCCATGTCACAATGTGGATATATGCCCTACCCCCAGCCCATGGTGCCCCTGCCTGGAGCCACCTTGGTCCAGCTGCGGGTTTTATCCTCATGAGCTCAACACTCTTACCGGCTGGGCACACTGCTTGCACCCCACTATATGCACTTGCCACCTCAATACCGTGCTCACCAGCTGCCCACTAAGGTGTGTCTCCACCCTGCTCGTGTTGGATGCACTGCTGACAAGCCTTGTAGACTAAGGGTGCTACAGCAGGCAAGAAGAGTGCATCTAAGACATTGGCTGCACTGTTGACAATGAGAAGAAGAAGTGCAAGGGGACCTCTTCCTACATCTACAATGGTGCATGTTGTGTTGTCTTGGGTCGGTGATAAGCTGTGAATTTGCCAATACCTGAAATTTAACATTTTCCAGATTTACATTGCAATTACATGCACGTCTGGGTCTATGGCGAGAGGCCCCGGGAAGCTCCCCTAAGGGTAACTCCGAAGTTAGGGGATTTGAGGCCAAAATTTGGAAAACTAACTCCAAGTTAGGGGATTTCAGGCTCAATTTGTTTGTGTCTGTGGTTATTGAATAGGCCCATCAGCCGTCCAAATCAAAATTTTCATTCGCCAAAATGCGATGCGGAACGTGAATGGCAATGGATATTGATACTCCAAACCAACTTCACACTGGGTATTGACAGATACGAAACATTCAAATTGTAAATCAAGATATCAAGCCATTGGCCTCAGGGTCTCGACAAAAAAATCCCGGTACTGCGATTGACGTGTTCGGAGCATGGCTTTACACAACTAGAGAAGAAATCAAGGGTCCACAAAGCTAGTGCTTTTTCCATCATGGTTGGCAGCTCTTGCGTCCGGGAAAACCAAGGGAATGGGTTTGGGCACGAAAGAAGAGCACATCTTCGCTGCGGTATGTTTCAGATATCCATCCAAAACAGCTCGGGACTCAAATTGAATGCCCAGATGCGAGAAGGGACCCCAGAGTCTATTTTAGCGCAGTCAAGGTGGATGAAACCGCTATGTGGAGGTACCCCTCTCCACTGGATACTGGCCTGGGTCGACTATGCCACCTAAGAAATAGGAATTTTTGATAGCATCCCGGAGCTTGGATCAAGTAGCTGGGGGGAGCCAGTGCGTGCACTTCCACGTGTCATTCAGGTGTATTGTTGACTTGTCAGCATAGCTGTTTCTACTCACCTTGGACAAGATACGAGAACAAATTGGGGCTGCCAAAATCACCTGGAATTTGGGCGAGTGAAATCGTCACATTGTATCGCCGTCCCAGCTCGAGCATCAGCTTGATGGGTGGTTGTGTGGAGTATTTGTCAGCATGGCCATCAAGGCAAAGGCGGATGGTGGTGACGAGTCAGACTGGGCCACGGTCACAGATTCTCGAAAAAATGCAATGCAGAAATTCATGCTCAAAACTATATCTTCAGTCCCGTATGTGGTTTGGTTCATAACCAGAGTCTTCTTGATTGTGTACAGAGTGATTCCCCGCGTCCTCAAGTCCAGGGCCTCAGTCGCAGTAATAAATGCCAAAGAAAAAAATTCAGATATGCCCGAGGCTAGCTTGGGGAGCGATGTCGTGGAGGAGGATACGGACATGAGCATGGAGGAAGAGCCTGAGAGTGCGCTGGTGGCTGATGCCAGAAGTACCGTATGGGTCTCGGGCAGCTGTGGGAGGGAGAGTGAAATAAATAAAAATAAAATGGCGAAAAATAGCATTATTTGTAATATCATGTGATAGCCTTCTCCGATTTAGAGGATTTGAGGCCCGGGGACCCAGAAAAGTTAGGGGATTTGAGGCTGCTTTGACTGAATTTTGCCGGTGTTACCTTAAGGGAGCTTCCCGGGGCCTATGGCGAGTCCTGAGTCAGTAGACCTGGAACTATACACTAAAACCAAATCCAGAACAGGTTGCAGATGAGTATCCAAAAAAAACACATACTGGATGCCTCCAACTAATAAGCCATTGGTACTGGATCCAACTGTCACACCATAGGCAGGAGGTTGCAGATAGTCCAAATGAGCACTGGGGAATATAATTATTGAGCTCACAGCAAGTTTATCTTGAACGAGTTTCAACATTGTTTATCCATCCTTGTATCAAGAAGACAATGTGTTTGATCATGTGATGGCTCCAGAACCATTCAAACCGTGACAGGCTGGATCCAGATAAGGTACCATATGCCCATCAAATATTGATCAGCTCAAAATGGCAACCAAGTTCAAACCCAATTTAGGAAGTGTTCTTTCACTTGGGCTATGAAGGGGACCAGGGTGTCTAATTGAAGGCAAAAGACCCAAGGTTCCGGATTTCCAAGAATCATCCAAGGGACACAAGTGGTGTGCCCAAGAAATCTAGAATACTAGGACTGATCAGGTGCTAAGTAAAGACCTCAATCGTGCCAGGGATAAATCAGAAAAATAGGGAGCCTGCTCAACCAGGCCCCACCTTGACGGTTAAACAGTCTAAGGTAGTTCTTGGGCTATGCACAAGTTCAGGGTGTCTATAAAGAGGCATTCTGAAGCACTATCTTATGCAACCATAATATCTAGAGGGACTAATCCAGAACCAGTATTATCAGGGTCCAGGATAATCAGTCAGCCAGACTTGGTGATCATATTTCATATACCTGAGTCATGGACATGGATACACTGGTGGCTAATACATCAAGTTTGTAAAGTTATTTATAGTTGTACAGTATATAAGGAGGGCAGCTTGTACAGAGAAGACACGGAATCCTACCCAGATGCAGAAAGCAGAGAAGGCTGATGGTCTCTCCAATGAGTACAGAAGGGCGGAACCTCTGGCTTGATTCATCAAGGCTACTCCAATAGGATGTGCTTGTAATTTTGAGTTATCACAAATTTATCAGCTTTATTCAGGATACTACTACCCTTGTGACGTGTGTGTGTTTTGTGTATATATGTGTGTGTACTTGACCCTACATGTGTGTGTATGTGTGCATGTTCTACGTGTTTTATGTGTTCCAGATTTGTTGTATGTTACTTGTGCATGTATGTGTCTTTGACGTAGCAGACAGGGTTAAAGGCAGTAGTCTTACTGTGCTGTGAATGCGTGTTCCGGATTTGTTACTTGTTGCATGTCAATTTGGTTCACTGCTCTTAACCGAGGTTGGAGTAGGTGGCCCAGAGTTGCAAACTATAAATTGAACCTTGTCTGTGCACAAACCTGAAAGCTGTACACTCTTGAACTTGTGTTTTTCTGGATCTGTGTTGCAAGAGCAGCTTGGATGGTCAGCTTGGCTCCCATGTGTCTTCTATCAGCACATGTGCTCCTTCCTTGGTAGAACATGGATGTGGTTGTAGTAGATTGGTTAGTTGTGGTTGATGTTTAGTTTGTGAGTTCTGGATTTTCCAATCCAGAACACAATCACATTCTATCATTTGGCACTCAGCTCGTTGGACTACTGCACTACTACATTTCAACCTTGGACCAGTGGCAACTGTTTCATCAGATGGTGTTCGTGGTGAGGTGGCAACTGCTGCAGTTCTCAAGCAGGTACAGGTATCTTTAACAAGGCCAGGTCCATCCTGAACTCATTTGTAAGCAACATCTTTGAGCAGCTTGCATCAGAGCAGGGGGGGACGAAGTCATGTGCACGTGGTCTTGTGACAGTACACATCTAAAATTGTCCGGCAGTGGACAGGCATTTGGTGTGTCTCAATTCCTACTCTTCACTCTCTCTGCCACTGACCCATTCTCCAGAGCTTGCCAGTACAGTATTTAACCGGGAAGTGAAACGTGACGTAGAAGCGAAACACAGCCAAACAATCCCTTTTTTCTGCCCAGATCCAAGTGTCGCCAGCCTTCTGGGACATCTACCCCCCGTTTTCAAGGTCTGCAGAGACAATGGAGACAATAACAGGACCTCAAACGTATCACCTGGCTTGCTTACGCCACAATATTGCCAAAATCAGCCAAAATTCTGGTTCTCCTCCACTATTTGTGCAAGTACGTGCTTCGTTCGGAATCGGGAAGTATACAAAACAATTCCTAGTGGTCCTCCACACTTCTATTGTATGCTACAAATTCAACCGGTCTGGTGCAACCGCTCTCCGCTTTGGCCGACCACCAATGTTCGACCCTGAGGCTGACCCCAACTCAACTGCTTTCCTCTTCACCCCGCACACATTCCCAGTGTTCTCCTTGTCACTCACCTCTTCGTCGGATGTGTCTTCAACAAATTTCGGAGGATTCCCATCAAATGCCTCAAGCACCTCTGCCGGGAATTCTTCGGCGCTGTCAACATCCAATTTGAACGTGTCACTGGCATCCTCGTCGGAGTCCGGTGCATTGAGGATGTCGGTGAGTGCTACACGACCACCTCTGGCTCTGCCGCGCCCATGTCCACGCCCCCTTCCGCGCCCTGTCCCTCGCCCGCGCCCTCTTCCCCTGCCTCTCCCACGGTTCGCTGCCGCTCGATCTTGTGCGTCTTGTTCTTCTCGTTCCTGATTCAACACGGACTGCTCGAACAGGTGTGACTCACCCGGGACCTTGCGCCGGTTGCCCTTCTTCGTTCTCCCCTTCTCCGCATTCTGTAGCTCACGGATCTGTTCCCCTTGAAGGATGATTCACGTCTGCGCTCGTTCCAACTCGTAACCGATATCTTTGGCGACCTTCACCGCCCGGGTTGGTGTCACCGGAGGAGAGGCAGAAAGGTCCCTTACATGGGTGATTAAATTGTTGCGCAGGTTCGCACGCGGATACGGTGGTGGTGTGGGACTCGACGACTGGGAAGCGGGAGAATGATGGGGGACTCGGCCAGTTGCTCTCTGTCTTGTGCCGCATAGAAGTCCCGCATGTAAGGGAAGTATTTGTCATTGAAGGGGAAGATACCTGTCTGCTCAAAACCACAGACGATGTTAGAGCACGTGAAAGCTTCCGCACGAGCGCGGGGAAGGAGCCTGCAGTTTTTTTCGGCCACTTAGAGTATGTTGTAGGACGAAAGAGTAATGTACATACCTGGGGAAATCTTGCTTGGTTATTCGGTTACCGCTTCTAACCTCGTCGTCAGCGGCCCTCCCATATGCCAACTGGTATGGTTTGAAGCAAGAAAAGTCGAGAGGTTGTGATATTCCGGACGTTTTGGGAGGGAGACCAATGCACAAGATGCAGTTCTGGAGACATGCCTCGATAAATGCCGCAGAGACATGGCTTTCTTGGTTATCTAGGACGAGCCCTCGCCAGTTGCCATTCGCCCTGAGATTGTCAGTGCATGCCTATATCCAATGCAGGCTCACTTGTCTCGTGTTTCTGGCTCAAATAGCTTTTCCACCCAATTAACACCCAACTTGTTATCTGTCCACCCATTCGGAGACACTGCGATCCACGCCTTCTCAAGTTCCGAGTCCTTAGCCCACGCGTACGATGGTTGCTTCCCTTTCATTATGATGAATGGTGAAAGGACACTCCCATCGGCGCAGACACAATCAATCACCGTAACAATTTCACAATTACCATCTAAAAAACTGAGCACCGTTCAGAATTTGAGAGTGTATCGACGCACCTTGTGGAACAAGCGGTCCATTCGGTCGCCTCCCCATCTTCCTATCCATCTCTGTTCACCTAAAGACAACGACATGCTCACGAGCTGAAATCCCCATCATGAAGCCCTTCTCATTGACATTGTACAAGTTTTCCGGCTTAAGTATGGTGGCGCGTACGCGTGCGAAAGCTGGCAAGGGCGTCGAAATGAATGGCTAAGGATGATCAGATGAACTCACATTTGTGTAAAATGCCACCATTCGAACGGGGTCATGCTCGGCTTTGCTCCTGGAAATGTCTTTTCTCTGACTTAATGCAGTGCGCAAATCGGGATGGCGCTTCAGGAAATGGGTGAACCAGTTGACCCCTACGTGCATCGAGAGAGGGGAAGCAGACCGAGCAGCCTTACTCTCCAGAATGCTCTGGGCGCGCTGGATAACAAGCCTTCGTCGCAAGTGCAGACCCCACTGATCTAGCTCCTTGAGCCACTCAATCATCTCATCCTCCTCAGCCACCGAGAGACTCTGTTCCTCTTTGTGAGCCTTCCTGTGATTACGGCGACCATGCTGCCGATGAAAAACTGTGGCTGGAGGGATCCCGAGCTTTTGCCCAGCCAACCTGTGTGGCATGCCCTTGTTGGCGAGATCCACAGCTTCCGAGATCTTGGATTCCCGATCTAGCTCCGCTGCGGCCTTCCTCTGACCTGCGGAGCCCACTGGCCGAGGCATAGTAGGGTTGGGATGGTGAGTGGCACAAAGAAACAAAGAAAGTTGGCATTATTTGTGTGTGTTTCGCTTCCACGTGAATGGGCGGATTTTGCTGCCTCAGAAAGATCCCGCCCGTTCTCCACGAATACACCACAAAACCTCGCAGAATTTTGGTCCGCTGGGCAGCGCACAAGCTACTACACCGGTATATAAACAGATCTCAGCCTTTCCCATCATTATTTCCGCCCAAAACCGCGAAAGCCCTTAAATGTTTCGCTTCCCGGTTAAATACTGTACTCAAAGAAGTCTATAATCTCTTTACAAGAGATCCAGACCAGCATGCATTATATCCTGCATAGTGAGCTTGTGAAGCACGCTATCAGCGAGGGTATTTACCCTCTCTGAATCTTTTCAAGGCACCAACTCCAGCACCAAATTCTTGTCAACCACCGCCACTAACTAAAAGAGAACTGCTCATATTCTACACATCATACTATCCACTTCTACACAGTGTATGCATCAGTACACTTTGGTCATGCCTCTAAGCCCAAGATGTGGTCAAGCTTTATGTTAACAATGGTGTGTGCACTGTCTACCCATTTGGCAATTTATCTGCATGTACCATTCCATTTCAAGTGTCTTCCTGTCCAAAAACAACTAAGAGCATGACTCAAATTGATAATACAACCTCCATTCCCAAGTACCAGCAGTGACTCCGGACCCTTTTCTCCTTATCATCTTGCTTGATTTCTTTTGAATTGATTGCAAACTGTTGTAGCCCAAGGGGTACTGTGAGAGTGAAGACATGAAAGAAAGAGGCTGCCAGGCCAGGGTCAGCAGTGAGTGCAGGCTCCATCCCCACTACACAGTGGGCCCTCCACTACGCAGAACTATGTGGTGGCTGAAAAACTACAGGAACTACAACACTACAGGTGTATTATGTAGCAGTACATAGTTCGCCCAAAAACTATAGCAACCACATGAGCTACAGACTCGGACTATGACAGTACTCTGGCCTCTCCTACCTCAAATCTCAACCCCTCCTCTGCTGCTATTAACATCCCAATGGCCAGTCTGCATGCCAATCCATTTGCCAGTGATGACGCCAGCAATGACCCCTTCATCTGCCTTGGCAACATTGAGGACGTACTCCTCTGGCTCACCAGCTTGTAGAAAGACTCTCCAATGCTGCACCCAATACTGCCCTGACCCCTGGAGTTTCACCTCTGGCCAGCAGTCCAGGATTATTCGCCAATGTACACCTGGCCGCAAAATTGGTGTTAAAGCTGAACCCCCCATTTGTCTCCAATGGTGACTGATCCCTCAGCTGATTGTTTCTCCACATTGTCCGGATGTACACCCAGATTATCCCAGAGGCCTTCGTAGAAGACACCAAGACTTCCAAGGAGAAGGCCATGCATTTCACTGTGTCCTGTCCTTTATGGCAGGACCACGCTCTCCTCAAGTTGGAGTCCTTTGCCTATCACATGGACTCCCATGACATCTGGGCCTACACTGACAACTTTGAGGACCTATTTAAGGTGGCCAGCATTGCCGACCTCTGGTCAAGGTCACCAAGTACTCTGGCTTTGACCCGACAATTAATGTGGTCATCAGGCCTCGGAAAACTTGCTATTGCTTAATGACCACCTTGAGTGGTGCCAATGTGCCTTCCAGCAGTATGAGAGCCTCAACCAAGGCCATATTATCATTGGCCGAGGCCACAGTTTAGTGCTGCCCCCGCTGGTGATTCACTCCCACAGAGGTGTTCTCCCCCAGTGATTTGCCCCCGTGGTGGTGTTTCTCCCCACCATCCCCCTGGTGCCAAGGTCCACTCCTGTCCCAGCACCTAGGGCCACTGCCCTGCCACTTCTGCCAGCCATCCCTATAGACATCAACCAAGCCCACACATGCAGCCCTCCCTGCACCTGCTTCCAATGCAGTGCCCGCCAACATCTTGCCCAGGAATGCCCCACCTCGGCCGATGTCTGCTCAACCAACATGCTTGATGAGGCCGTCTGCCAGCTCAGAGGCAACCTCCTTGGGCAAACTCATTGCCTGGCTTGCCACAACTGCCTCGCTCCCCATCAGAGTCCCCAAGCAGGATGCTGGAGGGTTTTCCCAACCTGACCGGGTGAGTGGTGCACCCTCAGTTGCATTTCCTAATTGTTTCTCTTGTCTGTACGAAGAGATTGTGAATACATCTGATTCTGCAGTTGAAACGATAGATGAACCTGTTCCCCTGGCCAGTGGACAGCCTACCACTATGCTGGGTGATCTGCCACAAGTTGTGAGATTTCCTGGTGTAATGCCTATGTCAACAGCAGAGCCACTCAACGCCCCTGCTAGCCTGCCTGCACCTACACTGGCCACTATGCAGAACAACCATGTCTGCTGGCCCACTTGGGAAGACCAACTGCCCAAGCAGTATATCATCAACTCCGTTGAGGGCCAGAACTCCCTCCACATCCCACTGTAGATGCAGTCCATTGAGAGCACTGTAAAGATGCTGATGAAGACCCTGGTTGACTACAGTGCAACTGGCGACTTCATTGACTTGGAGCACGTGATCTCACAGAACCTCCACATCCGCCGGCTTTCCTGTCAACTAAATCTAGGAAATCATACGGCTACTTTTCATGCCCTGAATCCTTTACTCAGTGAGGGTCGTTACATCTTGGTGGTGGGGTGCAATTTTATACCTTTTCCTGTAGGGGTGCGGTCGAACCTGCAGCGACATCAGCAAGTCGCGCATAATTGTCGACGGACAGGTAAGAGCTGCCCAGTGGCCAAGTACAAGATCAATTTTACGCCCCCCTTATCTTGCTTCTCATCACTCTCGGATACCACATTGATGCCCTCAGGAGTTGTTTGGGATAATGAAGGCCCATTTTCTCGACCTATCCCCTGGCCTAGTTCACTAACGGTATGAGCTCGTTTTAATTGCACCGTTGTAGATATAACGACGATCGACACGTTTATCTCGTTTCTTTCAGGCCGATCCGGGAAAATGAATGATCACTTGAGACTCGCGTGCGTGATTGCTGATTAGTTCAATTTAGTTTAGAACCCCACATGTCCATCACATTTCCAGTCATACACGCGTCCATGTCCACCCACCACATGTACTATACTGATGTTCGCTTTTTACTGAGTCCTGAACATTGAACTGAATTTACGTGTGGTACTACCTTGGGTTTCAACGCCATCCTCTCTATTTCTTAGTGAAATATTTTATAATGTTTTATATCTCCAGGATAATAATTACGAACTAGGGAAGCGTTCCTGCTGAAAATCGCCTTTTTGGGCCACGGGAGTAGTGGTAATAAAAGAGTCAAATGATTGGCGAGATGACCAATTTGGCTAATCAGCGGTACAGCGGGTGGGGTCGACGGTGAAGTGCATATGGTTCAAGATTGGCAAGTACGTCCAGAAGAGCGTGGTGCGTTCAGCGGTGAAAACACGCAGTTGCAGGCGATGGTTGAGAAAATCGTTGAATCGGTGCTCGTTAAGCAGGGCCTTGCTTGACTTTCGAGGAACCTTGAAAAAGAGGTCCACGGAACTAATAATCCACACTGCAGCGAAATTGCTGGGAAAATCGTCGTCTCTTATTAGGAACAAGCACTGACGATTCGTATTCAATGGCACCCAAGCTGCAGTGGGACCATTGAATACGAAAACCGATGCCAAGGTACCGCACTTGGCTCTCCGCGCGCTCCTCACTCTCCAAGATTTTATCCTGCGTGTGTTAGATCACGCCGAACCTTCACTGCGGGTCGTCTACGACCGTTATGGTCAGCGAAGCGCCATCGATTGTCACCTAGCTCATTGGAGCGATTTCAGGCGGCCGCGCCGCTGTGAGTTCGGCGAACTCGAATCCGAATTTTTACGAATAAAAAAGAAAGCATTATCATTATCATTCGTCTATTATCATTCGTCTTCGTCTTCATCATCATCATCATCATTAAATAGTTCCTCACTACTCCGAATCCTAAGCGGCGGTCGCATTACTGCTCACAATGAGTGGCACAGCAATATAGAAAGCGAAGCAACTCACGATGCTGCCGTTCCAAAGGGACGCGTATTAGCCTGAGCTCCAAGCTGCACGCTCGCCCCCGTGGCCGGGTCGAAAAAGACGTTGGGGTCGTTCGCAGGATCCTGCGCCTGCACGAGCCCATTGAGCTCCGCGTTCTTCGGCGCAGTCTGGCAGAAGACCGAGTTGCGGAACGTCTCCGGCTTCGTCTTGAAATCGGGCGGCGTGTTCTTCTCCACTTGGCGGTATTGAACAGCGAGAGCGATCATGTTCGATTGGGTCGTCCCGTTGAATTGTTGCTTGGCCGTATCTACTGAGTGATAGTATTCGTTTAGAATGGGAAGAACACGCGAGTGAAAGAGCGGACCGATAATTTGATCCGCCATGTCCTGTTGCGTGCACTCTCCCGACTTAGCGAGGAGGGGCGTGACCGCCGCGCCGGCTAGTTTGGCGCAGACGCCTCCGCCGCAAGCAGCGCGCAGCTGCGTGAGCACGGCGGGGTGGTCCTGTCCAAACCGACGAGGGTAGATCGCTTGGCCATCTCTCTCGAGCCACACCTCGCGTCCGAGGATGGGCTCCGACGCGAAAAGGAGAACAACGGCGAGGCAAGCAAGGCGGACGGTGGAAAGCATCACGGATACTTGGTTGGGAGGTGAGGAGGAGTAGATGATAAAAGGCACCTGGCCGGATGAAGAAGTGGGAATGAGAATGAGGAAAGAGGATGGAAGCGTTCGCGGTTTATAAAGGCCAGTGCTCGCTTTGTTCCCATTGTTGCCTCACGGCCTTTTGTTTCGGTTTGCACGGCCATCCAAACGCCGCCTTTGTCATGGCGCGTTGTGGCTCGAAACGACACCTCCGTCCGTAATACTGATCTCCGCTAAAACACAATAGGCCCATCAATATTAGGAAATGGTCATTATGGCCCGGATGGCGATGGCCACAAAGCCATTTCGTCTGGTGCTGAGTGCTTTTCAAATTGACAGATCTGTCGGTCCAGTCCGCGTTCTGAAACCAGTGGTGGCAGTGGGAAAGACTAAACGTCGAAATTTGAAGCGGCGATGTTCAGTGTGCAAACCAGCCACGAATGGCACTGGAACTGCCAGTAGTTATAGGCACCCACATCAGCGGAGCAGTTCAAGCTGACGTCCATGTTCGAGCCTTTCGTTCAAGTCGGACGGCGTTGTGGTAGTCGAAGCCAAGCCTTTCACGCGCGGCCCGCGATTGCCGGTATCATAAGCACAGCATTATTGCGTGGTTGATTTTGATCCCATCCTCTCCCTCTCCAACACGTCGCACGATCTCATACTAGCCTCCCCGGAGAACTGCTGCGGCTCGAGCTAGCCTAGATAGCCCTCGCGATTCTGGAGCACGGTCATAAAATGTCCAGCCCTCTTCATGACCTTCCGGACGATTTGGTCATATGTATATTCGAGCTGCTCGATGTCCCGCAGATTCTCGCTCTTCGACAAGTGAGCGAATGTAAGACCTTGAATCGAAATCTCTAACAGCTCTCCACCAGACCTGCAAACGCATGCACAAAATCTCTGAACTTCGGATTGTCTGGGCCAACGCTTATCACAAAATTCTGCACTTGCGCTATCCTTTTCCTGCTGAGGTGGCCGTCGACGCGCTCTCTGTGCCGGATCTCGAACGCCACGTCCGCCACTCTTCACTCCTGGCGTCCCGGTGGCTTTCGGACACCCCTCCTTGTTGCGATGTATACTGCGAATTTGACGCCACGAATGGGACGCCGGTCTCTGCGCTCCGTTTTGTCCCTGGGCATGAAGGCGCTTGGATAATCGCGGTTTCAAAAAGCATCTGGTCTATCATTGCTCTCTGGGAACTCTCCGCTTCTGGTGCACCCCCGCTCAAACGATTTGAATGGTCAAGACGAGACTGCCTCCTGCAGAACTTTGTCCTAAATGGTGACAAAACCACAGATGTAACGCTTGCCGTGTCTGTGATTCGATCACGGTCTGTGCTTGCTCCTGGCCTCTGTTTTTGCTCCTGAATCATGGCAGTGGCACTTACGTCGATATCTTGTCTATCCATGAAGAGCTAGGCTTTCGCTCGCTCGGCCGCATTGACTCGGCTTTGACGCCTGTATACTTCTACGGTGACGTTCTCGTGCTCTGCGACCCCATTGACATGTCGGTCGTGATGAACTGGAAGACTGGTGCCTCTGCGATCCTGCGTCGCCCACAGGATGCCTCCCAGACGGCCATGACCCTGGTATGTAATTTTCATCCTCACGGCCAGCACTGTATAGCTCATTTACAGCCCAGAATGACCGCTGCATCCAGGTTATGTTCTGTAGAGCGGGAATTCTGATTGTCCGCGAACGCTCTCTCACCCTTTTCCCCAACCCGTCCCTCACGATCGACCCACCCGTCGTCCATGCACCCCTGGCAGTGCATTCTTTCGGCTGGGTCGACGGCGTCGCAGTGGCCACGATCCTCGGTTCAAACACCGTGGATCCCAACCTCAGACCACCCCCACCGCTCTCCATCCTCATCCGCCCCGAGCCAGATGATCCCTGGGCCGCAGACGACGACCACGAGCTGGATCTCTACGTTCTGCACCCTGAGCCGGCGTTTCCGCTCTCCACAACGCGCCCGTATACCTTCCCGCCAGCGCACACCGCACGCGTCCCGAGCACGCGTGGTTCGCTCCAATGTAACGCCCTGCGCCTCGGCGCGCACGGCACCGCAGTTTGGGTCGAGCCACAGGACCGCAGCGCCACGGGCCTGCTGGACGACCCCTACGGTGCGCCGGTCGCGCATCGCCGGAACGAGCGCCTCGTGTGTGCTGTCTTTCCGGGCCCGCTATTCCGTGGCGGCGCGGCGGAGAGTCCGGATTTGGATTCAGGTGCGGATGCAGCCCCGAAACCCATTCTTGTCCGGGGCCGCGCACTGCGTGCGAACGAGTTGAATAATTGGAAGGCGCTGGACTACGACGAAGTGCGCGGGCGGGTGGTCATTGGGTCCACGCGGGGGCGGATTACGGTTCTCTCTTTGGCGGAACTGCATTCCTGATTACTGTAACCTCTTCATTCTTGAGCGGATTCTGACTGATCCGAGAGCAGTTGATATTAACGACCAATCACGGCGCCCTCTTTCTCCAGTTATGTTGATGGCGCGGCGAACTTGGAAGAAAGACAACTTTCGACTTCCGCGCTGATTTTCCACTTGGTTCATATGTTTGAATGTTACGTTGCAGAGGAACGCGTTACATGATGGAAAGACCGCCAAAACCAACAAGGAAGCTGGCCAAGTTGAGTTTCTCGCTTTGAACCTCTGCAAGACAATTTCGTTCATGCACGGAGAAATATTTCGTTACTGTCATTATCGCGCTCGCTGTCCTGGCCCGCGGACGCACTAGTAAATTTCCGTGGCGTTGCTGGTTTGAAACTCTGTGGAATTTCAAGTTATATTTGTTCCTTGTCGTTTCATCTCACTTCATACGGCCGCAGACTTTCTTGAAGGCCTTAAAATGGAGCGTATCTTGCCGTAGGTCCACATGAATAGAGGCGGTAGTCCGCCGGCGACACTTACGACGGCGGCCTTCGAGTTAGGGCTCGGACCCGTCACTGTTTTGGCGGGTCGAAGGACGGAACAGATGGATTCCACTCATCCGTTCACCCGTCCGTTCTCAGCTCTGCGACCATGATTGAAAGGGACTGGTACAGTTGGCTCCAGATGTCGGCGGATGGCCCTGTTCTCGTTCATTAAACGGCGCAATTATCACAGCAAATCTCAATCGCCTTTGATTCATGTACCGTCTTTTTTGGATTTAAAGCTGGTGGCCACGCCTTCGTTCCTCAAGTTTTTCGATATGGTGTTTCATTTTTGCACTACCATTTTTCTCTTCAGCAAGTCCGACATCGCCCCTATTCTTGGGCCTTCTGTTTGTAGACTTCATTCGCTTCACCTTGCGCTTATGCGATTGTTTTTTCTAGCTCGTAGTCGCTATGGTTCTTGCTGGGCCTACAGATATCATCGCTTTCATTATGGGATTTTCTTGGTTGGAACTTCATCTCCTCACCTTCGAGGTACATTATACCGTCTGGGGTCTACCGGTGTTGACTGCACAACCATATGTTTCTAGATAAAAAATCAGGCACGTCCTTGATTCAACCGTTCCCGTGTTGGATGATGTCACTGACGTTCAAATTCCAGATAACTGGGCTGGAAGAAGATCGCCTTTCAAAACCCAGCCGACCCATCGTGGCTGGGAGACTTTCTGTCGCCGAGGCCCAGAAGCTCTATCTTGCTGTCGGCGCGCTTTCTCTCGTATGGAGCATGTATCACGGCGTTTTGCTCCGCAGTGTCGTTTATATGGTTGCCATCTATTGCTACAACGAAGGCGGCATGTCGCGCCATTGGTTTTTGAAGTCCTTCCTCGGGTCCATTGGCTACGTCTGCTATTGCTAGGGCACCACGATAATCTTTGGTTTGTATCTGTCCCTGATCTACCATTTCTCACTGTTGTCCAGACCATGGAATGCCGCTCTCGAATATCTCCATCACCGCCATAATTATCAGCGGCCTCCTCCATACCACCACGGTGTGATATGATCCTCTTTCAGCTCACCGATCGAGTTTCTCATGCCGCGAGGCAGGGACACGCGCAGGACTTCCGCGATCGACCCGGCGACGCTGCCATCGGGCGCAAGACTCTGCCCTTGTTACTCCCACCCCACATCGCCCGCTGGTCGCTCGCGCTCCTCATGGCTGCTTGGACCATCTTGCTCGTCTACCTCTGGGCCCTGCCTCTCGCTGCTGCCCTCTTCTTCGGCCTGCTGTGCCTCACATCCGGCGCTAAATTCATCCGTAACCATTCGCCGGAGGCGGATCGAGATTCCTACTGGTACTATAATGTTCGTTTCATTACCGTCTATCTCTTTGATCTTGTGGATCTCGTCCTTCTTTCCTCATCAGATGTGGCTTGTCATGGCACACCTCTTGCCGGTTTTCGCGCGGATTACGGCACGGAGCGCTATCGATCCCAGTCCTACTTTCCGTGTGCCACGAACTACACTACTAGCTCCACTTCGCGTACTCTTCGGTCATTCTTGGCAATGAGTACCTTTAACATATATTAGGGAGGTTGTACAGGTTCCAGTAATTGGATCAGAAAACTCACCGGCAGCAGTCTACCGACAGCCCTTCTAATTGCAGTTGAAAACCCAGTTCCCACGGTTGTGATCCCAACGTACGAAATACCTTCTGGAGGGAAATGACCGCGTTCTTTTCATATATACTATAGGTCTCCACTCAACAATCGAGGGAAATTTTCTTATTTATTGGCCACGCTCGTCCTCGCATTCTAAATTGGCAGGCAGCTCCGTTTCATCATAATTCGACTTGATTGAACGCAGAATTTACGAGTCTAGTTCACCTCACGATATAACATTGATTTCGGAACTGCCACGAGCCGGCCACAATCTTGCCGCTGGAATCGAGGTTATCGTAGGTTATCCGAAATGAAAGGAGCATCGGTTTCACTGCCGGCAGGCCACTAAAATTAGATGTGCCCACCGATCGTGTCGAGAGATTGCATGCCCGTATTTTATTCCCATGAATGCGTCATTTCAACAATCAGGTTGAAACCGCCACAAGCGAGAACAGTCCACTAAATCTATGTGGCTTTTTATTGGTTCGCGTAAATATAAGTCTGGAGTCATTTGATCCTTGCGAGTTGCGCCCTTGCTGTTGACGTGAGTAGAGTAAACGCAAGCGGCCGGGGTTGCAATGCGGAGTCCATCTACCAAATTCTATCCATATGCTCGCCTTGAGGCCTGACTTGATTTTCTTTAGAGCTCTACCGCAACGCATTGTTAGATCTCACGGGCGATGCGCTCCCGAAACTTCACAGGTATCCAAGTTCGTGGGATCTAAATATCGCTGTCGGCTCCCTCTCTCCTCTTCCCTTCCCTCGATCTCGTCTCCCCCCAACTTGGGCTCTCCAGGCAGGCTGAAACGGTTCTCTTCCTCGCCGCCACTGACGCTCTCACCCAATGGAATCTGTACTCCCACCTGCGCCGTTGTCGCTCAAATTTATCGTTGTGGGAGGAAGCATATCAGGGCTCGCCTGTGGTTATATTCTCCGGCGAGCAGGGCACGACGTCACCGTCCTGGAGAGGTCGGACGGGAAGAGCAAGGTATGCGAAGATGTCTCGGACAGTTATATGTGACTCGCGAGTTTCTAACGTCTGGCCCGAACCGCTAGACTGGAGGGAGTATCCGCTCCCCTCCCAATATGACGCGGATTCTCAACGAATGGCCTGGTATGAATGCGCTCCTCAAATCGCGCGCGACGGGGTGTTCTGGGTATGCATTTAGACGAGGTATGGGCATCTTCAGATTTATTGATCGCATTTAACGCCTCATGTAACTTCATTAGGCGACACCTTGGAACGCGTCGGATTTATGAAATTTCACGAAGAAATCTTGTCGGAACTCCGTGCTGAGTTCCTCGTTGTCCAGGTACTTGTGCAATTCAAAAGAAAGGCAAAATAAATACCTAAACTCTACTCCAGCACGGCGACTTGTGTACCCATCTAAAGGCCCTATGTCTGGGCGCCGGCGCTATTATAAAATATGGATGCAAGGCCGCGGACATTATTAAGGCTCAAGGTTCTAGCTTTGCGACTGTGGTTTTAGAAGACGGTAGCTCGCTGAGCGGTGATATTGTGCGAGTCTCGATTTTTGTTGCTTTGTCTTTCGGTCTTGCTTGTTCTGTAACATTTAATTTTTTTGCATTTTTAGGTCATAGGCGCTGATGGACACAACAGCATCGTTCGCACGATTTTAGCCAGGGACGCCAAAGAGGATCTTGAATGCGAGCATATGGTCCCGGGGTGAGTTTGAAGTATATATGATTTGAAGGGCACAATTACTTAATTATCCGTGGCCGGGAAGGGTAAATGTTGTCGTTCCGACAGAGGTGGTTGAACAAGACCCAGAGTTAAAGTCGCTGTGTGATTATAACGAGGTTGGTTGTGTCTCTGCCTTGATTTGCAACGTAACGTTGACCGTCGACACAGTTGTCGCTTTGGATGGGAAGTGGATCGAGTGTTTTCAGGACGCTGGATGTGTGTGGTCGACCACTATTTTTTCTGGTTGGCTGGCACTGACTGAATCATGTCAGAAAAACTCCCAGGAATTCAACTTCTCGATCTTTTCCCCTCAAAGTCTCGACATCTGCCGTAGCAATTGGGATGAGATTGGCGCGAAGAAAATACCATTACCATTTGATTTGTCGAGTTATGACCCACGGTTAGTTCGTCTCCATTATGCTCCGAGCTCGGGTTTCGACCGGAGACGTACGTAGGCTCCAAAAGCTCATCAATATGGGAACCGCTTGCTATCCCACGCTTCATCACCTGTACGTCCAGGACGATATTTGGGGCCTTGATCAAACCGTCGTGCTGGTCGGAGACGCCGCGCATTCCGCCATAGTGAGCGCTATTCCGGAGGCTTAAACGGGTGGTTGATATTGACTTGGATTGCAGATACACGGCAGTCATAATTCAGCCATGGCTGTGAGGCGTCTTTCCTCCCTTCCAGATCCCTGAATTCATTTCAGTTGAAATGATAGATCGAGGACGCAGCGATCCTTGGGCGTTTATTCTCTCGTATCTCAATCCGAAGTCAGATCCCGATGCTGTTGAACGCATATCAAGATATTCGACACCCGCGGACCAAGGCGACGCAGGAGTCCGAGTACCAAGCCCTTTCGCAGATTTCGATTCCCTTTGGGCCCGTCACGGAGGGTAGAGATGCTGCCTTGAAAGCAAGTCTGACCATGGGTTTCGAGGATTTGCAGAATTTAAATGCTGCCGGGTCCGACAACATGCTTATGCAGATATGGGAGCAATATCTTGCGCTGTTTAGCTACAATGCCGCAGAGGAGGTCGATAATTGGTGGTCTATGTGGGGATACGCTGTGAATGAGGTGACGGTGGATGGTTTGGTTGATGGCCTCTATACTGTCGCGAAATAGGGTTCACTGTTCATTTAATTGGATTCAATCAGATAGATTTCCTTATTAATCACGCTCATCCTCGCAGCCTAAATAGGCAGGCAGCCCCGCTTTCTTTCTTTTGCTAAATGTCCAGCCAACCAACCGCTACAGATATGGTTTGAGCCTGGCATGCTGCGACCCAGTTATATTGATTCAATACATATTTCATCACCATGAATGGGAAAGGAGGCAATCGTACTAAACCAACTACTGAGATTTTCCCTTCACTTCAGTCGCTGAATCCTGAGGAACATAATCAGATCCCCGCATACCAACTGAAAAACGAAACAAGCTTACTATGCCTTGAAAGGACGCGTATTTGCCTGAGCTCCAAGCTGCACACTCGCCCCCGTGGCTGGAAAAACACGTTGGGGTCGTTCGCCGGGTCCTGAGCCTGCACGAGCCCATTGAGCTCGGCGTTTTTCGGTGCGGTTTGGCGGAAGACCGAGTTGCGCTGAATGGGCGGATTTTTCGCGAAATCAGGCAGCGTGTGCCTCTCCGTCTGGCGGTATTCAACTGCAAGCGCGATCATGGTCGCTTGGGTCGTCCCGTTGAATTGGGATTTGGCGGTGTCTAACGAGTAATATTTCACATCAGTTTGAGTTCCGAGTGGAACTTGATGCGAGACAGAAAAAATCCTGCTGGGTGCATTACGCCGACTTGGCGAGGAGGGGTGTGACCGCGCCGCCGGCTAGTTTGGCAGACGCCTCCGCCGCATGCGGCGCGCAGTTTCGTGAGGACGGCAGGGTGGTCTTGGCCGAAGCGGCGGGGGTAGATCGCTTGGCCGTCTCGCTCGAGCCATAGCTCGCGCCCGAGGATGGGCTTCGAGGCGAAAAGGAGAGCGATGGCGAGGACAGCGAGGCGGAAGATGGAGAGCATTGTGGACGGGTGATGCGGGTTGAAAAAATGCACAGAGAAGAAAGTGAAGGAATGGAAGAAAAGCAAAGAAGAAGGACCATCTACACGTCATCAGCGGGTTCATATAGTACGTACGTCTGGACTCGCCGGTTTGGGAACAAATCTCCACATCTGAGAATATTTGGTCGTAACAGGCTCACATGAAACCAAAGAAGTATCATTATTTCAAACACAAGAAATTACAACACCGTGTAATATTTCTTTCGATTGATTCACATGTAATCCTTTTCGTCCATATCATTCAAGAACCAATTCGCCTCCGACTTAACCCGGACTCCCTCCGGAATAAGTGCCATCACTCTCAGCTTTAGCAGCTCGGCGAGGGCCATGGCCATCGCGTAGTGTTCGTTGGGCACCCAGGTCTCCGTCTCGAAACCAACCATGCCTCGGCACCCCTCAAAATTCTCATCCGCTACTTGCAGTCTTGCGGTCAGCTGCTTCGTCTTGCGTAGGTCCTCGGGTTCGAACACGACTGGACGCGGCACACCTTCCCCCGTAAGCCTCTCCCATCTCTCTGTCACCTCTATCAGCGTGGCCTCCAGCGCGTGAGTCTCACCCTCCCATGGAGCACCGGCTTGGCCGAAAAGGCGGCAGATGAACATGGACAAGGGGTCCGACAACGCTTCGTGATGGAGCTTGTTGTACTCCTCCGTGTTCTTGACATAGTGGAAGTGGATGAGACGGCGGTGGTAGAGTCCCATTGCGTGGCTCTGCTCGGACGGGTCCAATTCGTCCATGTTCGCCGGCAGTGAGGGTGGGATGAGAGCCTGCGAGACCCGGTCATCGTAGTTCTGCAAGCGACCTGGTATACCAGCGAGGAGAAACGGGGGTAGGATCGAAGTGTGTTGCCAGTCGAGTAGGCTCACGATTTTCAACTGGTTAGTGTCTGACGACCTCGATACGATGATGTTGCTCGGCTGGAGATCGGGATGCCGAATACAGAAATGATGGAGGGCTGAGTTCTTGGGGACGAGCGAGAATGCGATGAGAAGGTAGCGTTCGAGATTCTTGATGTGGTCCGACGGTGACTGCTCCTTGTACTCGTAAGCCTCCCTTCTTTCACGCTGGAACGGTAGTAGTGGGCGACCGAACTGTTCCAGATACGCCAGTTCCTTGCGAGCTGCTGCTACAAGCGCCACCTGGGCGCTTTCGTCTATAGTCGCGATCAGTTCAAGAAAGTTCAAGAAAATAAAGGGCAGAGTGGCGTACAGGGTCCCCTGTCCACCTCGAGCTGTGACCTCCTTCCGTACCACATATGCAGCCTAGCATCTGGACCGACACAGAAGCGCTCGTCATTGAGCGGGATTCCCGTCCTCCCTGCCACCTCCAGGTCGTTGGTGTAGTAGAGGCTTCCACCAGCCGGAAAAGGAATCGACATCATGCGAGACTCGAGTTGAGCAAGTTGACGCAAGACCGAAACGATGTCCGGTTCCTCCAGCTCCAGCCACAGATCGCTGAGATTCGTACCTCTTATAAACTCCATCAAAATATATTCCGTCTTCGCGGCGTTGTCCGACGAAGGAGAGTAATCGTAAACCTCGGGAATAGGCAGCCCAGAGGAACGGAGGAAACGCATTGTGGCCACCTCACTAGCGATAGCGTAGAACTTGGGGACCGTGACGTGGTACGGGATGCGGGCTACCATCTCGAAGCCGTCATGCATGGTGATAAGGAAAGTCCGATTGAAGCCGCCCTCGGCGAGCTTCACAAATGTGTCGATATCTTGAGAACTCCGACCAACAGACTGCGCCGCAAGTCGACAAAGCTCGTCGACGTCGAACTCACGTCTGCGCTCGGCAAGGCGAAGATCGTTGTTGACGCTGAATGTGCGAGCTCACGAGATTAGACATATAGGCCAAAAAAAAAACATGTGTAAGAGTTACAGCCAGCGCCCCGATGAATAGTTGAAGAGATCATTAGGAGAGTCCGATATGCTCGAGAATGCACGACGTGGCAGCTGGGAACAGGTCCGAGTGAAGTTGGAGAAGGAAAGGTATGCTGAACGCAGCGAGGAAAGAGGACGGCTCAGAGGCGGGCATATCGAGACTGGTAGCAGATTGAGGACGAGCCTCGCTCGCCCGAGGGAGTGATGCATGCAAAATGTGTGCAGAGAGGGCAAGTAAGATGGGGACTGTGAGGGGCCTCGTGATCTCTTACCACCATCATCTTTTTGGTGATGGGAAGTTTTCGCGATGCACCCGCACTCCCATCCTCTGGTCACAAGTGAAAGTCCGGTTCCCGTCCTTTACCCGCGAGATGACTTTGAAAGCTGGGCTAATCGAGGAAAACATCGACCGGTGGGTGTCCCGCGCAGCAGACTACTTAGTACTTACCCTCTGTCGCTCATAATTGGGGAAACCGATTTGCGGTGAGTCGGTTGCGGGACATCATCCATCGTTGCTCACATCGAGTACAATATCTTCGCTTGCATATCGGCGAAAACCATATCGATATGTTAAGACTTGACTCCGGGCGTTTCCACGGGGTGCAACGCTCACGTGCACGGTCCAGGAAGAAATCTTCCAGCCCTGTTAGCGTCTTCAATAGCGCACTGCTCCACGAGCTGAAGTTGGAAACCTATGGGATTACAGCTCGTGGATGTCGATTTCCGTGGACGCAGTTGACGAAATTTGACCAATCGACAACACGGAAATTTTCGCCCTGGCTCCCAGCCTCACCGAAATGATTGGGTCTGGTGGAACCCATTCGAGGGCGATAACACATCGTCCCTATTCATACAAAACAAGACTGGTATCATACAACATGTCACCCTTCCGGATCTCCAACACTTCACCTTTCTTCCGGATCTAGACCGCTACGTTGCACCTTCATCGTTGGTTGTGTCATTTCTGGAACGGTCTTCGCCGCCCTTGATCTCCCTCACCGTACGATGGAGCGAGTCTTGGTTTGACGACTTGCGCCAATGCGCTCCTCTTGTGGCCGGTTCGCTCGAGATCCTGAAATTCCACCGTGAATTCAGCCAGGACCTGCTCGATTTCCTCGATAATTCCATTCTTGATTCTCTCCCACACCTCCACACCCTCGGTTTCATAGGTCTCGATCCTCGTTTAACCCCCTCCCCCCTGCTCTGCTTCCTATATGCCCGCTCCGATAAAATCCCCACCTTTAGAGTCGGGCGGACGTCCGATCCCTTCCTAGACCGCACGGTATGGGCCGGCACTTGGGACAGGCAGGCATGGATATATACTCCAAGTATCCTGAATGGGTGAGTTTTCGGTGCCCGGCGATGACCTCTTTTTTCTTCCAGTGAACCAGGCCGAATCGCACCTGGGCCAGCATTAAATGTACGCCAGAATGTAACAGTGCTACTGAAACCTATTTTACTTTACAAAAAATTTAGGGATCCCACTGTAACCGTAAATCACCGTAATATGGTACGGTTATACGGTATACGGACCATAACCGTATATGATCTTCAGCGACTTTATACGGTTACGGGTGGTACCGTACCGTATACCGTAAGGACCCGTAATATTACGGCCGTAAATCCATCAGCATGGTTCGATTTCAAAACGGCCTCGGTGTGGCCTTGATATCACCGTGCGGTCCGTGCAGCAGCTCCCCAAGGGAATTTTTCACTGGCTGTATACGATCAGATGCGCCATCAGCCCGCAATGGTTTGGCACAGCGTAAATATTATAACCCCAAGGATTTTTGGTGCACAACTCACCGACACTGAGGGCCACCCTGAGAGGTTTCCAGCAACATCTCGGGTCATTCTATCTGAAATCTCGAGCACCTGTGTATAATTCCTCATTAAGTATAGTGTCTGAAGCGGAGGTCTCAATATTGTTCCTGGGCCAAGACAGCAATTCAATTGATTTCCACCAAGGAATGAGGCAGGTAGGTAGGTAGGTAGGTAGGATTACACGGCCGGTCCAGCTCATTGAGAATATGCACCTTTCGAATTGATTTCAGTATTTACGGTCGTATTACGGCCGTAATGACCGTACCGTATCCGTACTTAAGTACCGTAACCGTAAGACCAAGAGGTGCCGAAGATAAGGATCCGAGGGACTGATGAACACACGTGACTCGTTCCATATCGGGTTGACCCCCTTTTGGAAGCCCGTCCGCTTTTCGTTGCACAAGCATTCAAAGCCCACTGAAGCCTCCCAGGTTACAACTCAATATCTACATGATAGCCTTGCTGCCAATTTTGATACATCCAGTGCAAATGAAGCCTGTTAAATAATATACATCTAAACAACTGAGCCAAACAATTTTTTGATGCCGATCTGGATTCTGCGGAATTTAACTGCTAGAATGCATCAAAGTTCAAACTACTCTCATATTCGAGTTCACGGGCTGGAAAGAGGCCGAGGAGATACCTCAGAGACGTGTCGAACGAAAAGCCGAAGGGCTTCCAAAAGGGGAGTCGACCCGATATGGAACGAGTCACGTGTGTCCATCAGTCCCTCGAATCCTTATCTTCGGCCAAGAGGTGCTCGATCTCGGGATTATGGACTCCTTCCCACGACCCCCCCCCCCCCCAGAAAAGGAAGTTCCCATCAAATCCACCCATTTTGCATTGCTCGACGCACCTGCAACCCAGGTCATGTAAATCTTGCTTAGGATGAACAGCTAATATCTCATAGCCTCACTGTGGAGGTATTTCTAGGCCATAACCTTGTCTATGGTGCATATGGTTCAAAAAATGAGTTCTTCCTCAGTATTTTGGGCTCAAAAACATGCTCAGAAATGAGTAGAAACTGAGGAATCAACTTCTCAGAGGTATAGAGGACTGAGGCAAGCTGAGCGGGCTCCCAGGTGCAGTGTCAGTGAAGAAACATTAGGTCTTGCCGTGATGCCGCAAGATCAATCACGTCTCGCGTAATAACACATCATTGTCCAAGATCCAGAGATCGATCACCCCTTGTCTTCGGCACCTCTTGCGTAAGACGCTCGTGGAAACTCAGTACGGTTACGGTTACGGTACGGTAGGTATCCGTAATTTTTCGCCATAATCGTTACGGCCTTACTATCCGCATACGGTACGGTGGGGATCCCTACAAAAATGCGCTTTTCGTCCCAAGATCATCTGCGGGCGCACAATTTATAATTTTCCGCAGTTTATCATTTTGCCCAAATCGAGTTCAAAGCTGCTCGAACATTGGCACGCAGACTAAAAATTGCCCGGCGCGGATCCAATCCGAGAACCCCGAAATGAGACCACGTGTTTCTTCACCTTTCCCCCACACGACACCATGAGGGCCATCCTGTGGCCCGTATTCTCTCTGCACGTACTCTCGCAAGCCTCTGCAGCACCGAGGCCCGTCTCCGTCGACCCCATCGGCGCCGGCTTGTCCATCCAGTCGGAGAAGAGCTGGGCGATCTGGGGCTGGGCCTGGGGCGCTGAGAGCACCGTCTCCGTCGTCGACCGCTCCCCCGTTGTCTCCTTTGCGTCTCGGCCAGGTACTCGTCTTCTCCCCGCGATGATGTAGCGATGCTGAGATCCCTGAAGCTGCCTTTGGCGCAGAAATCAACGATCCGATATTGGGTTATGTCATTCCTCTGTCTTCGGTATTGTGGCTCTTTTCCCGCTCGATTCAGTGGGATGAATATGCTGCTGCAGTTCACGGTCCCCTGCGCGCGGAACGACTCGTCCTCCTCACCCGCCTTCCTCCCCGAGACCATCCTTCCCGACAACACCGCCTGCCCGCGTCTGTGCATCTCCGGCCCGCACCAGCCCGACCCGAGCGAGACGTGGATTGCCCTCGTGCAGCGCGGCGGCGGGTGCGAGTTCGTGCAGAAGGTCCGCGAGGCCCAGCGCCTCGGCGCCCGCGCCGTCGTCGTCGGCGGACAGAACCCGGAGCTTACCGGCTACCCCGACGCCCTCGTCAACATGTTCAGCCCAGGTGCGTCTCGCCCCTGCTATATTCGAGACTCGAATCGGATTAAATGAACACCCGCAGGAGACGCGTCGGACGTCAAGATCGCGTCGACATTCATTCGCTACGCCGACTACGTGACGCTCTACGCGCTCATCGCCGCGTCTAACACCTCCCACTCGGGCATGCGCACGCTCTCGCTGCTTATCACCGCAGAGTACAGCGCGTGGGAGTGGTACTCGCCCATCATCACCTTTATTATTATTTTGCTCCTCCCCTCCGTGCTGACGTTCATTACTCTCCTTATCCACCGCGTGCGTGCTGCCCGTGCGGCGCAGCGCGACCGCGCGCCGGAGGACGTCGTGCATAATTTGCCGTGGCGCGTGTGGACCGGCAGCGGGTGGGAGAAGCACGACGCTGCGGAGGATCCGTATGCGGAGCCCGCGGACAAGCCTGCTGATGAACCTGCTGGCCCCTCCGCCTCTGCTGCTGCCGATCCAGACCCCACTCCTTCCCCAGCCGCATCCCCCTCCGCACCGCCTGAACCCTCCAGCTCACAGCCCGCACTCGCACCCGCCGAAGAAGCAGCCCCCCTCGCGTGGTTCGACACCCAGCTCGAGTGCGCGATCTGCCTGAGTGAGTTTGAGAAGGGCGACAAGGTGCGCGTGCTGCCGTGCCACCACATCTTCCATCTCGTCGAGGTCGACGAGTGGCTCATTACGCGGAAGAAGCTGGTGCGCTTTGAAACTTTCGCACTACTCACAACACTGATTGGCTTTTAGTGCCCCGTGTGCAAAGCGGACGTAACGCAGCCTTTGGACCCGCACGCCGTCACAGCCCCCTTGGATCCCGTCCCCGAGGGATCGCGAGCAGCGACGCCTGTGCCTTCGAGGGCGGCATCGCCGGATAACGCGACGGAGCGGACACCTCTCCTCGCCGATGACTCTTGATTATTCGCGAGGGAAGGGCAGAATAGTTTAAATTTACCTTCAAGGTTGACGAGACAAGACGATGTACGATATACCCCGATCCGGGCCCAGCTAAGTAACAACTAATGATTGAATGCGAAATGTACCCCTCCGTGAATGAATCGACGCAAAGCAAAGCAAAGTTCAAAGAGGTGGGTTACAGATAAATTAGCAGAATATTTTACGACTGCGAGCATTACTTTCCCTGCGCCGCCCTTCTCCGCTTATTCGCCCTCCGGATCTCGACTAAATCGTTCTCAATCTCGGTCTCCTTGCACCCCGTCAGCGCCGCCAGACTCTTTCCCAACCCGCCAATCGCCTGGCTCAAATGCGTCCCGCTGCCCTTTGGCCTCCTCCGCCCATTGGGCCCCGGCCCCGGCGTCGGCACGCTCGCGCCGCCGCCGCCGCTGCCCCCGCCGGGGATCGCGGTGCTCGTGAGCGGGAGCGGGAACGGCGAGGGGATCTCGTCGACGGAGAGCGAGTGCGGGTTGAGGAAGGGCCCGGAGGTGACGGGGAGGGTGCTGATCCCGCTGAGGCCCGTGCCGTTTGTCAGTGCGGAGGGCGCGCCGAGGAGCGTGGGCGGCGGGGAGGGGGCGCCCATTTTGTTGCGCAGCTTGCGGGTTATGTGCGGGCGGGACTGTTCCATTGAGGCGTCTGGTGAAGTAGAGGAGAGTAAGATATTGGGATGAAATGAATACAAAGGAGAGAAATGAATATGAAGAGAGAGGGAAACGCACCGCCCACCGTCCCCTCGCCCTCCTTCTCCTCGCGCGCGCGGCGGCGGCGCTCCTCGATGCCCTCGAGCAGACGCTCGCGCACGCGGTCGCGGCCGCGGCGCCACTCCTCCTCAACGCGCTGGCGCTCCTCCTCGTACGCCATATGCGCGCAGTCCAGCGCGTGCTTCTCCTCCGTCTCGAGCTGCACGAGCAGCGCGCTGCGCTCGAGCGACAACGGCAGCAGCCGCAGCTCGTACAACGGCAGTGTCTCGGGTCGCGTGGATAGCTGGAGCGCGGTGCGCTGGAGGGCCGAGACGGTTTCGTTGTAGTGGCGGCCACTGCGCGTACGAGGTTAGTCGGTTGGTAGAGTGATATGAGACATGAGACGCACTCGTCCCTGCGGTCGCTCATCTCCTTCCCGAGTTTGCCAGACAGATCCTTCCGCTTCTTCGTCTCTTTCTTCACGTTCACTTCGTCCATCGGGATGCCTGCGCAAATCTCAATACCATGAAAAAGAAAGGAAGCAAAGGGAGAACGAAAGGACGAAAGAAGAAAGGAAGGGAAGAAAGGGACAAGGACATACTGTGCGTCCGCGAACTGGGCCCAGCGACGGCATTGTGGTGCTGGTAGGCGATGTTCATCGGGTCCTTGCTGGAGGCTGGGTAGGGAACTGGGAACATGCCGGTCTGTGGGGGCATGCGCGAGGGAAGAGCGGCGCCGTCTGGAAACAGCCTACGCGAGAAGTTGATCGGGACTTGATGGGATCAGATGATCGGCCTCATGTGATGTCCCTCCGTGGGAGATGGCATTTGGCTAGGCCGGGATGGCATTGGGAGGATTGGGAATTGATTGAGAACTTGGAGAGGAATTCGGAAACGTACGATTCAAAACCAAGAATATAACTGCACCACTAAACATCGAATTTTTGGTCCAACTATTCCTTTCTGCGAGGTTTTTCAACGAATCCTAGTGGAGGCCTCAGTAGATTTCCACAGGATCATTCATTCCATGCTGAATATTCTCTCTCGAATGGCCTTACTGTCTAGAAGTGGTCATTGAAGCCGATTTAAGTATTCCATAAATGTCTCAGTGCTTCAACCTCTCACACGACTATATCGCATGCCAACAAAATTGAAAACAGGAGCATAAGCAGAAACCCGTTGTCAACGACTGACTTTACTCCGCCTTGAAGGCCAAGCGTAAAAACTTCCTCCAGGCCGTATCGTCTCGGAAGGTTTTAACGCAGCATCAACATACCGCAAATTGCATGCACATCCATGGCTGCCTCTTCACCGCAAAATAAAACGAACAGCTCCACGCCGGTAGCCCCTGCCTGCCTATTCGAGCAGCAAAGATGACTGCACTCAAAAAGGAATTTCAGAAGATTAGGATTAGATTTAATTTCGTAACACGACGGGCGTAAACGGGCTTCCATCTGATTGTCGGAATGGTGATATCGAATATCGATCGCAACCGTGGGAACGCAGGTTGGCTTGTTCAACTTCGAAGGTGAAGGAAGACTCTGTGGGACGGTGGGGGGATCAAAATAAGCATATGAGCACCAAGTAAGTCGGAGTAGGGCGCCGTAAATGCGAATGTATTTTGCCGGCTTCGGTGCGGCTTCCGTCGGATGCGGTACAACACGCCTCGATACACATCACGTCACGTCGGGCGAAAGGTGGGGGAGCTGAAACCACATAAGTGACTCGACGCCACATGCAGGCTTCGTACTCGTTCCGTATTTCTGAGTGTTCGTTGGACTGACTACCGACAGTGCCAGTGATGGCGCAATTAACATTGGCAGCGCCGGCTCCCACTCTGAGCGTGTCGCCCGGCAAAAATGATGGATTTTTGTTGGAACTACATACTTACCGTAACGCACAACCGAGAATGAATGGATGGGGTGTCATTGTGAGTAAATCCAGGCCCCGAGAGATGACGCCGCGCTCGCACCCTCGAAAGTTGGGTGGATGCACAACACGGAATGCGAATGCCAAATGTCTCAAGAAATTCAAGACTTTTTGCAGAAGGTAAAAATGACTCCACAACTGCCAAGGAAAACTCGCCCATTCAGGGAAGATCAGCATGATGTATCACCGAGTGACACCGACGAACGCCATCGCCACGGTTGAACGCCGACCGACTTTCAGATAGCCGATTGCGAACGCCCGTACGAGCCCGGGAGGTATCCTGAGACGAAAGTATAAAATGCTAAACGCCTCTGTACTATTTCCTCATTCTCCTTCACTTCATCCTCGGCCAGGTCGCCTTTTTTCAACTCGCCTTTCTTCCTTCATTTTCTTCTCCCCGACTTTTTTTTTTCAACCCATCCACCCCCACCCACTCACCAATCACCCATCCGCAATGCTTTCCATCTTCCGCCTCGCTGTCCTCGCCGTCGCCCTCCTCTCCGCTTCGGACGCTGTCCTCGGACGCGAGCTGTGGCTCGAGCGAGACGGCCAAGCGATCTACCCGCGCCGCTTCGGCCAAGACCACCCTGCCGTCCTCACGAAACTGCGCGCCGCGTGCGGCGGAGGCGTCTGCGCCAAACTCGCCGGCGGGGCGGTCACGCCCCTCCTCGCCAAGTCGGCGCAATGCACCCAGCAAGATTTCGCAGACCAAATCATCGGTGCGTTCATTCTTTCTGTCTTTCACTCGCATCAAGTTTCTTTTAATTATTACGCGGAACTCAAAACTGATGTGAAAATTACTCGTTAATAGATACCGCCAAATCCCAATTCAACGGGACGACCCAAGCGACCCTGATCGCACTCGCGGTCGAGTACCGAAAGACGGAGAAGAACACGCCGCCAGATTTCAAGACGAAGCCGGAGACGTTCCGCAACTCGGTCTTCTGCCAGACTGCGCCGAAGAACGCCGAGCTCAATGGCCTGGTACAGGCGCAAGACCCCGCGAACGACCCCAATGTGTTTTTCGACCCCGCCACGGGGGCGAGCGTGCAGCTTGGAGCTCAGGCAAATACGCGTCCTTTCAAGGCATAGTAAGCTTGTTTCGTTTTTCAGTTGGTATACGGGGATCTGATTATGATTCCTCAGGATTCCTCGAGCGACTGAAATGGAGGGGAAAATCTCAGTAGTTGGTTTATTACGGTTGCCTCCTTTGGTGGTGAAATGTGTATTGAATCCATATGACGCATGCCCGTAGCAGTTAGTTGGCTTGTCAGCAGAGTTTGAGGATACAGTAAGTTTGGAGCTTTGCCCCCAGCGAGCAGCCTATGTTAGCTCTGTCGACGAGCTCATCATTGCTTTCCAATATCCTAGGACGATATATCTTGTGAAAAGCGTATGTTGCATGCAAGAGTAAACTTGCAATCTGTACTGTTACATTCCGGCGTGCATACAATGCTGGGCGCAGAGCGAGTTCGCACGCGTCACTAGAAGAGAAATGAGATCATCATCGGGCACCAAAAACGTCGAAACAACCTACGACTTGGGATACTTTGGAGTATATCTCCATGCCCGCCTGTCCCAAGCGCCAGAAGTGGTCGTTGATTGTGTCCAAATACTTGGTGCCCGGAGGACCGGCCCATACCATGCGGTCTGGGAAGGGATCGGACGTCCACCGGACTCTCAAGGTGCGGATTTTATCGGAGCGGGCATATAGGAAGCAGAGCAGGGCAGGTAAGTTTGAACGGGGATCGAGACCTGTGAAACCGAGGGTGTGGATATGGGGGAGAGAATCGAGGATGGAACTGTCGAGGAAATCGAGCAGGGCCACGCTGAATTCATCGTGGAACTCCAGGCTCTCGAGCGAACCGGCCACAAGAGGAATGCATTGGCGCAAGCTGTCAAACCAAGACTCGCTCCATTGTACGGACAGGGAGATCAAGGGCGGCAAAGATCGTTCCAGAAATGACACGACCAAAGACGAAGGCACGTCGTAGAGGTCTAGATCCGGAAGAAAAGTGAGGTGTTGTAGAGCCGGAAGGGTGATGCGTGGTATGATACCGGTGTCGTTTTTTATAAAGAGGGATTTCAAGCTGCGATGAGTTCTCGCCCTCGAATAGGTTCCACCAGACCCAATCATTTCCGTGAGGTTGGGAGTCAGGGCGAAGATTTCCGTGTCGTCGATTGGTCCATCAAATTTCGTCAACTGCGTCCACGGAAATCGATATCCACGAGCTGTAATCTGAGAGCCTAAATTCAGCTCGTGGAGCCGGGGTGCGCTATCGAAGACGGTCGTGAGGCTGGAAATCACGGAATATTCCTTGACCGCGCACGTCAGCGTTGCTCCCCGGAGTAGCGGAAACGCCACGGAGTCAAGTCCCAACGTGTCGATATGGTTGTCGCTGGTATGCAAGCGAAGATATTGTACTCGATGTGACCAACGATGGATGATGTCCCGCAATCGACTCATCGCAAATCGGTTTCCCCAATTATAAAGCTCGAGCGACAGAGGTAGTCTGCTGCGCGGGACACCCACCGGTCGATGCTTTCCTCGATCAGCCTCGGTTTCAAAGTCATCTCGCGGGTAAAGGACCGGAACCGGACTTTCAGTTGTGACCAAAGGATGGGAGTGGTGAAGGCGATGTCCCTCCACGCGCGACAAACGCCTGCAAGGACAATTGGTGCGTATGTTTCGTCTTCCAGTTCAGGAAGGCTCAACGGGTCGAAAACTGCAAGGCAGCTGGTAAAGATTTCTGTTGTGATTTCGGTAGGTAGCGTCAAGACTGGATATGTTGCAGTGGCGTGGAGTTCCTGCTCTACACCCAACCGAGTTTGTTGCAGTGCATGCAAAAGGCGTCTTTGTTCGACGATCTGCGCGTCCAGCTCCTCGAGGCGCCTCCGGAGATGAGCAGCCATCCTACTCGACGGCGGGATCCAACGTGGTTTTGGACAAGCTGCAATTTGATCAGATCATCGGATCAACCACAAATGTCATGTCCGTGGGTCAGCGTGGGTACTTTTGAGCCCATAAAGCACTCACTGTCTGGTGAGACGTGTCAAGAAAAATGACATGAGATACAAGGAATGCGAGGATTGTCGTGTCGTGCACCGAGGAAGAAACTCGCCTTTCTTCCTCATTTTCTTCTCTCCGACTTTTTTTTTCAACCCATCTTCCCCGACCCACCCACTAATCACCCATCTCCTTGCTCTCCATCTTCCGCTTCGCTGTCCTCGCCGTCGCTCTCCTCTCCGCTCCGGAGGCTGAGCGCGATTGATAAGGTAATCTATCTGATTGAATCCTATTAAATTATTTGAATGAACGGTGAACCCTATATCGCGACATTCTGGAGATCGTCAACCAAAGCATTCACCGCCACCTCATTCACAACATATCCCCACATAGACCACCAATTATCGACCTCCTCCGTGGCATTATAGCTAAACAGCGTGAGATATTGCTCCCATATCTGCACAAGCATGTTGTCGGACCCAGCGGCATTTAAATTCTGCAAATCCTCGAAACCCATAGTCAGGCTTGCTTTCAAGGCAGCATCTCTACCCTCCGTGACGGGCCCAAAGGGAATCGAAATCTGCGAGAGGGCTTGGTACTCGGACTCCTGCGTCGCCTTGGTCCGCGGGTGTCGAATATCTTGATATGCGTTCAACAGCATCGGGATCTGACTTCGGGTTGAGATACGAGAGAATAAACGCCCAAGGGTCGCCGCGTCCTCGATCTATCATTTCAACTTGAATTCAGGGATCTGGAAGGGAGGAAAGACGCCTCACAGCCATGGCTGAATTATGACTGCCGTGTATCTGCAATCCAAGTCAATATCAACCACCCGTTTAAGTCTCCAGAACAGCGCTCACTAAGGCGGAATGCGCGGCGTCTCCGACCAACACGACGGTTTGATCAAGGCCCCAAATATCGTCCTGGACATACAGGTGATGAAGCGTAGGATAGCAAGCGGTTCCCATATTGATGAGCTTTTGGAGCCTACGTATGTTTGCGGTCCAAACCCGAGCTCGGAGCATAATGGAGACGAACTAACCGTGGGTCATAACTCGACAAATCAAATGGTAATGGTATTTTCTTCGCGCCAATCTCATCCCAATCGCTATGGCAGATGTCGAGACTTTGAGGGGAACAGATCGAGAAGTTGAATTCCTGGGAGTTTTTCTGACATGATTCAGTCAGTGCTAGCCAGTCGGAAAAGATCGTAGTCAACCACACACATCCAGCGTCCCGACAACACTTGATCCACTTCCCATCCAAATCGACAACTGCGTCGACGGTCAACGTTACGTTGCAAACCAAGGAAGAGACACAACCAACCTCGTTATAATCACACAGCACCTTTAACTCGGGTCTTGTTCAACCAACTCTGTCGGAACGACAATATTTACCCTTCCCGGCCACGGATAATTAAGTACTTGTGCCCTTCAAATCATATATACTTCCAAACTCACCCCGGGACCGTATGCTCGCATTCAAGATCCTCTTCTGCCTCCCTGGCTAAAATCGTGCGCACGATGCTGTTGTGTCCATCAGCACCTATGACCTAAAATGCAAAAAAATTAAATGTTACAGAACAAGCAAGATCGAAAGACGAAGCAACAAAAATCGAGACTCGCACAATATCACCGCTCAGCGAGCTACCGTCTTCTAAAACCACAGTCGCAGAGCTAGAACCTTGAGCCTTAATAATGTCCACGGCCTTGCATCCATATTTTATAATGGCGCCGGCGCCCAGACATAGGGCCTTTAGATGGGTACACAGGTCGCCGTGCTGGAGTAGAGTTTAGGTATTTATTTTGCATTTCTTCTTTTGAATTGCACAAGTACCTGAACAACGAGGAACTCCGCACGGAGTTCCGACAAGATTTCTTCGTGAAATTTCATAAATCCGACGCGTTCCAAGGTGTCGGCTAATGAAGTTACATGAGGCGTTGAACAGTGCGATCAATAAATTTGAAGATGCCCATACTTCGTCTAAATGCATACCCAGAACACCCCGTCGCGCGCGACTTGAGGAGCGCATTCATACCAGGCCATTCGTTGAGAATCCGCGTCATATTGGGAGGGGAGCGGATACTCCCTCCAGTCTAGCGGTTCGGGCCAGACGTTAGAAAAACCCGCGAGTCACACATAATTGTCCGAGACATCTTCGCATACCTTGCTCTTCCCGTCCGACCTCTCCAGGACGGTGACGTCGTGCCCTGCTCGCCGGAGAATATAACCACAGGTGAGCCCTGATATGCTTCCTCCCACAACGATAAATTTGAGCGACAACGGCGCAAGTGGGAGTACAGATTCCATTGGGTGAGGAAGAGAATCGATATCGTCGAGAAGCAATTGTAAAATTTAAGCGGTCACGATACCCTTCTATTCCCATTGTCCGCAGGTCCGAGTCGCACATGTTGGCAGTCGCGGAAATCGGGGCACGGCCACGGTTTGCTATGGCAATCATATCAACTTCACAGTCGGCTCACTGCGGCTGATTCATAGGTGCCAGGCGGAGGAGGAGGAGGAGGATAACCTGCGCGGTCCCAACAATTGAAACAGCAGGGGGCCGTACTATATACATAGGCGTATTGTGTATGCTACGGATGTCCGTTCTTGAGTCACGAGAGGGCGGTACGTGTGCTGTATATAGAGTGCGTTGTATATAGATTGCAGGCAACACCGAGAGTTCGCCGCTGTTAGCCGACAAGGCACGCATGTAAGAAGACTTGAGTTCAAGTCGCAGGCAGTCCTAGTCCGAGGACTTTGACAATAATCACAAGCTCGGTCGCCGTAACCAAAAAAGAAAAGAACTTGAACTCACTTACCACAGTACATGAGCAGGGCCAACGGGGAGGATGTGGCGTTTTTCCTCTAAATTTCTGTGCTGTCCGTGACGATATCTGACTGTTGAGTGACAATGGTCAGCCTTGTTATGGGAGCCGACGGCCCGGCGGAACTTGAAACATGATATTTTTAAATTTAATTTGAGGAAGCCCCAGGACCGTATAACCAGATTCTCCGCCGTGGCAAAATTGGGTGAACTGTATCCACTTTCGGATAACGTTTCCAGTACCAGTCTGAAGATCACTCTCGATGATATTCAAGTTAGTCCCTCGCCATACGAAAGCCTGAGGGCACTCACATATCTGCTAGTCTATCTCCCTTACCGCAGATTGACAATCAAAACGGATGCAAATAATATAGAACTTCCCCGACATTTCGCTCCGTTGACTCCAACATTACCTAGGGATTGGTTAAACTCGACCATTTGCAAATCCTCCGACGCCTAGCACTATCCGTCCCCAGCTCAATCAGTGGGACCAGGGAAGGCCTGACCAATGAACAGAATCAATGTGAAGTTAGGGTCGGCGATTTCTATGCCGCTAACCTTCCGTGTGCGCATTGAAACGGAAACGCCGTCTGGCACAAGTTGTCGAGGAGCTTCTCGCATTGAGTATGTGTCAACGGATCATTGAACATAATCGCCCCTGCCGAAATAAAATGCTCAGGGTGCCGAATGTACCGTTACATTCATGGTTCGCACCGCGACAAGCCTTCGAGTTGACGAGATCAAGGAGCTGTTGTGGGCACCAGCGTAGAGCCCGCAGCCAGCGAAACTCGTCATCTGGGTCGTTCCCGGCGTCTGCCTCGGCACGAGGGGGATCGCTCTCCAGTTTTGCAAGAAAAGCTTTAACGAAGTCCTGAAGTTCGCCGTCCAGCAAAAGCTAATGGAAAGTAATAGGCGGCTGAGTCCTAAATGCTCCATAATGATACGCACCTTGTCCCCGACGACTGCGGGTATGCATCGGACGAAAACTTGATTGTAGCCACTGGCGCTGCCGGCATCGACGCCTCGCTCCTCGTATGCTGACTCGGCAGGTGATTCAACGAAATGAAACCCCCAGTGCTCAAAGGCTTGTCGCGTGGATAGATCCCGCAATTGCCGTTCCTCGTGTTGGGCGAGGAGAATTGGAACAGGCGGGATCAGTTCTCTGAGTCGGAGAGGGTCTTTCCTGTCCTCTCTAACATTAACGTTGGACAGGTATCCAAGGCAAAGTTCCTTCAGAAATCTCTCCACGCGCACCCGTTCATCCGCTGCATGCTGGTCTATAAGCACCAGAGTCCGCCGCGTCGCAGAGGCTTCGGTTGAGGAATCATTTATGCGGCAGGCGATAAATTTGCGATCCACCTGCTCTATAACCTGTGCGTCGCGTAGATCCTCTTTCTGGAATCGGCGGGAGGACGCCGAACTAGCGTCGCCGTAAGGTTGCCCCATTTTCAAGTAATCCGAGAACTTCTGGGCTCCATGGCAGTCGTGATGGTGGTACGTCTCGGCGACGTCGGCGTCTGGAGCTGGTAAATGTGTTACGGCGGGAATCTTATTCTCCGCAACACCATAAATATCGTTGGCCTGCAGAGAAAAAGTCAAATTCCGTGCGCGACGTCGAAGAAAGGAAAGATTGAATGCCTCTAAAGCTTTTTGCATCCATTCCGGCATGGCAGGTTTATCCTGGTTTTCGGTTTCCCTCGTCTTCTGTCTAGCTAGAGTGCGGCCTGGGAGGCCGTAGGTTATCACGCCGCACGAGTCCACGAGTGGCGGTTCCGACTTTCTGTACGAATTACCCGTGCGTGCGTCGACGACATAAATTTGACCGGTATGTGCATCGGTCCATACCAACTCCTCCGTCTCCTGCGACGCAGGTCACAATAAACCCGATCAGAGTGAGAAATGATATTACCTCAGACGTATACAGAGGTACCGGAGATGCCTCCCTCGACCAACTTCGAGATATTATTTGCTCGGGTTCAGGTTCGGCATAGCCCGAATCGTCTTCAAAGTCATATTTCCGCCGTTTCCGTGGGGAGGGCGAAGGGGATCCACGAGGAGTTCCTTTGGGCTGCTTCTCAGTCGAAAAACCGTGTCGAGTGAGAAACGTTTGGATAGTCGAGGCAAGGAAAGATGCGACCGCGTTTTTATTCTGGTTTCAGGACGTCAGAGCGTGGAAAGTGATCAACGGAGGATGAGTCGCGTACCCGCAAGTGGACCGCAGCTTTAGCAGGCTCGAGGCAATTGTCTACTTGTTGAGGTGGGATACTCAGATCCAGAACATAGACAGGTTTCTTTTCGCTTTTCCGGGGAGAACGTCGGACGGCTGAGATCTTTCGTCGGGGAAAAATCCGACGGGGATGGACCGTACTCACTGCTTCTGAGGCTTGTCTCTCCAGCTTCATCAAACGCCTGTTGAACACGTCAGCGCCGGTGCACCGCAGTTCATCACGCATCCATACATGTTTCGCAAAGGAACTTGACGCAAAGCGCGAGTCAATAGCGTGATGCAGCTCGCAAAACGAGATGGGGTGATGGTTGATGTCTGAACACCGTAAGCCTCAACACTTCAACGAACTGACATTCTCAACGAACAAAGAAATTGGTACGCCTGAGGAAGCCCTTGAGTGACCCAACCCGAAAGAGTATCTTAGCGACACACCTTTGAGTACGCACCATCAAGACTGATGAAACCTTTGAGTCGTAACTCTCCCGAAGTCGTGTCAATCTCGTCAACATGCTAATGTGCGTCAGAGACATTGAACAGGAACATGTCGAGATGCGGACCTGAGCCAAAGCACGACCGTACAGATGCCGAAAGGCGGTCAACATGGAGGTCGTCTGCTCGTATCGGATAAGTTCCATAGATGCTTAAATTAGAACAGACCTTGGGAATCCTCAGCAGCATGTCTTTGTCGGCTTTGACACTGTGAGTGTTTTCCAATGTAAATCCGACACCGGGGAAGACGAGTGCGAAGGCCTCGACTTCATGGCGGATAGCGTCCAGTGTCCGCGCAGGGGTCGGGTGTGAAAGACGGCGGACAGGAAGCTGTTGAGATGTAGATATAATTCAAAGTAAAAAAGTCTCGACTTGCATTATAGAAAGCATCCCGGACGCAAACCGTGGTCCCAGGTGATTCGCGTCTCCACCGAACGGCTGGTCCATTGTACAGGGCCTTGGAGCCCTGTGGTATGAATGAACCGACCATTGGGACCCACGCGAAGATTATTCAGACCTTGACTATGACTGACCAGGTTTCCCGGGCTCGTGCGGTCCGCGACGAGATTTCGAGGCAGCAGATGTTCGCGCAAGATGCCAGAGCTGTCCGGTTGAGAATAACCAAGGGAAATTCGATATAAATTTACCTTCTCCACGGAACCCGAACGCCGAAAGGTCGTAAAGAGAGTCGGGAGCGTACGCCTTCGATGTTCCTGGACGACGGTATCGGGATAGAACAAGGGTCCTGAGCCCACTCACACGTACCGTACCTCAAGCCTGTGCCAAGAATATCCATACCGTCCTTGCCCATCCCAGAACCATCGTCTCGGACCCAGCAAGTCCACTCTTCGCAGTCGACACCGATGTCAATCTGGCGTGCACCGGCGTCTAGAGCGTTTTGGAGCAGCTCCGAAACGATTTGGGACAACGACGTGAGGATTTGCGTAGACCGAAGCTTGGTACACGTTGCATCGGGCAAGAGCTCGATTCCGGCGTCCATTAACGGATACGGGAAGAAAACAATAGAAGTTGCGGTCAAGCGGCGTCGTGGCTATGCCGATCACGCTTGTCCACAACCTCCACCCTTGTCCACAGCAAGTCTCAACAACGAAACGACATGAAGTTTGTCTGGATAGACGTTGATCCTGTTAGTACGCGTCTTTGTGCCTCCCGACTGGCCTGATCCTCTCGCAGGGTCATGACGATGCCACCGCGATATTGCTAGCTCTTCACTCGCCGAATATCACTCTTCTCGGTATCTCTACAGTACACGGAAATACAGCTAGTGATTCTACCATGCGAAATGCCGCTAGATGCCTGCACGCATTCGGTGCCTCGTCTCGGTATCCTGACATTCGTGTTCATCCGGGAGCCCCCAAGCCACTTCTCCGTCCCGCAAAGCACGATCCAGAAATCCATGGCGCTGATGGCCTTGGCGGAGTCGAAGGTCTTCCCGATTCCGAAAGTCCTGAGGTCGTCCGTTGGCTAGCGAAAGATGCCGATGGTGAGTATATCAGGGCACTCGAAGGGTTGGCTCGCGCCGTGAAACAAACGTGGAACAGAGGCGCTGGGCACAAGACCACCATTGTTTCCAGCGGGCCAATGACAAACGTTGCCCTCTTTGTAGCGGCGTATCCCGATCTTTTGGTTGCTGTGGAAGAGTTTGTGTGTGCGTCAAGCAACTTTTAACGTGAGTGTCTTGATGAGCTTATCGTTTCAGTCATGGGCGGCGGCGTCGGTCTCGGAAACAGGTCCGCGGTTGCAGGTCCGTATTGCATCTCTTTGCAACAATGGCTGACATGCGACCTCCAGAGTACAACATTCTGTGCGATCGTATGTATTCATCTACTTATGTTATTAGTAATTCATATGTTTATACTTTTTCTCAACTAGCACATGCAGCACAAATTGTGCTGGATGCGCCAGTGAAGAAAACGATGATCCCCATCAACGTAACCCACACCGCGATTGTGACGAGGACAATCCACGCGCAGCTGCTTTCCCCTACATCTTCTCCTCTTCAGGACTCTAGCGCACCGCTGCCAAAAGCGGCCACAAACCTGCGGCACACACTCTCCACACTAATCGGGTTTTTCGCCGACTCTTACAAGAGCACATTCGGTTTCAATGACGGACCGCCACTTCACGACGCGCTAACCGTCGCGTACGTCTCGATGCCCGAACTCTTCAAGGGAATGCGCTACCGCGTGGACATAGAACTAACCGGGACGCATGCGACAGGGGAAACTATAGTGGATGTTTGGAACTACCAAGCCTGTGACGAGAGTGGATGGGGTCCCGGCAAAAAGAACTGCATCGTCACTCAGTCAGTTAATGTAAGTGTTCACCACCATGTCACTCAATCTGAACATTTCCTCACGAATGCGCAGCTCGACGGTTTTTTTGCGTTTTTCCATGACTGTGTTCTGCGCTGCGATCAACTTTCGCCGTTGAACACGATTTAGTCTTCTGGGGCTCAGAGATCCAAAGCGGCATTAATTGCGGATGTCTCAGTGAACTCAACGAGAACTCGAGTTTTCCTTGTACTATCGCTTAACATTTGTTGAACCCAAATTAGGTGAAGTCTGCGTCATGGCGAAAAAAATGAAAGGGCAATATTTCGGGCCACTCATGGCCACAAGTTACGCATCTGTTACGATTGTGGACCACGTCTATACATGACTGAGGTGAAGTCCTTACAGTTGGGACTTCCGAGTCCGACACACCAAATTCCCAGCGTCAGTTTCCACTGCGCTGGAATCCTTGAAAAATCCTTGCGCAAATTCGTTTTGACATCTCTTGATGGAGAGATTATCTCTCGAGACTCACAGACAGATGCTTCAACAATTTTTGATCTCGTACCTCGATTTGTTGAAGACATCAAAAGCTGTCGGCTCGGAGCTTGTCTCCTCTACATCTGCGCTATGCCTTCCATGGATTTTGCGCTGGCTCCAACGACCGTTGCTATTGTTGCCACCAGCCGGGGAATCCTAAGCTGCGGACATGTGCTCGCTGCCATGTAGCCCGATACTGGCTCGGAGATCGCAATAAAATCTAACTCTGCAGTGATAGGTTCTCCTCAATGCCACAGAGACGACTGGAAGAACCATAGACCGAATTGCATTGACCACAAAACGACTTTCAAGGACCAGAGACCGAAAGTCTTTCTAAAATGGGTCGCTCAGTGGTGAAACGCCCTCCTTGCTTGGGGTGTATTTTCTGCGAACTTGGCAAACCAACCGCCTGGATATCTCCCTACTCACAGGTTTTCTGATCCTAGTAAGTATCTCCTTGAATTACACGAAATAACACTGTTGCAATGATCTTGTCGAAATCGAGAGACTTCCCCCAGATGAGGCCCAAAAGCATTCGAAATTTAGGGTGCTATCCCAATGCTATTGATTGGATTTGTCTAACCCGACCTAGGTTGTATTAGCTGGGATGCGCAGCGATGACCAGATGGGGGCGCTCACTGACTTGGAATATCGCGCTCAAACCAAGGAAAACTTTCAGCGTATTGGAAAAATGCATTTTGTTCTCGTTTGCTTCCCATTCTATGGCAACTCAGGAGATCTCCTGGATAATATATTTCCGGGCGGGCTGGCATCATTTACCAATGCTCACAGTCCAGAGAGTCGGCTGATGTCGACTGCGTTGGTAAGTGCATGCACGGTGCCGTTCGCAAATCATGTTCGGGCTGGTAATGGTGTGTTGAAACTGCAACTTTCCGTACTATCGCTCACACTTGCGTGCAGTTACCGGCTACAAACAAGTACTGGATGATCTAAAGGATGAAATTTCGGCAGGGTTTGACCTCGATTGAAATGGGTAGTTGGTTCATTTATTGCGCGGAAGATAGTCTTTGCGAGTCGCCAGTCGGGGTGTCTGTGACAGCTTCTTTGCACATCCATCCAGCAGCACTACATACCTGGAAAGATGAGATTTTCAGCAATGATCAAGCCAAAATTCAAGTCGATACGCCACGCCCCAAAATTATTGAGCGAGATACGAGATACAATGATGCGTCTTCTAAATTGTCTGACTCGGTGGTCGCTATGATTGTGGCAAGATCTAAATATAAGTATCCAAATCATTTGGCCATGTTTATCCGCTCTCTTGGCTCTCTCCACTCTACCACATCATCTTTCAACTTCTAATCACTGCTTCAAACTTCTGGGCCGAATCAAGTTTCCCTAGCCTCCTTCATGTCTTCAATCTGCTTCGTCCGTCGCGAGTTCCCCTAGCGTCTCATGAACACCTTCATGCCTTGGCTCAAACCTAACTCTGAAGGGCGGAGGTGTACGGCCTGACAGCCCCTCTTTGTCCTTCATCACAATGGGCTCGGAGGGTAGCGCATGGATCGTGAATGACCAGAGAATTCGCGAAATCGCCAAGAACAGTTCTCGTTCTGCGACAACGATTCCCGGGCAAATGCGACGGCCAACTCCGAACGCCCAGTGATCACGCTTTGAAAATTTGGTCAATTGCACTCGGGGCAGGTGTATTTATTTTTCACCTTCATTGGATCTCCCAGTTTCGCAGATTCGGCGCTGGAGAGTTCATCCCCGAGGTAACGATCTGGGTTAAAGGTATATCTTTGCCTGTTTCAGTTTCCGACACGAAGAGAGCTTGGTATTGCTTACGGATCCACCCAGCGCTTTTCGTCGTGATGCATGGTATAGCAGTTCAGCACCACTACAGTGTTCTTTGGTATAAACATGCCGTTGTACTCATAATCTTCCGTCGAATAATGCGGGGTGGCCATCCAGAACGGATTATGAACGCGTTCAATCTGCATTTTTGAACGAGGTGAGCTACAAAGTTGAGTTCAGACTTACCTCTTTAATGAAGGCTCGAATATACGGCAACCGAGACTCGTCATCAGCAGTCGGCCAATGGTCCGATCCAACAACTTGGTCCAGCTCTTCATGCGCACGGGCTTGGATGTCGGGGCGAGATGGCAGAAGTGCTATGGCCCATTGGATAATTTCAGATATCTGCAACAGGTGAGTCAAAAGTTTCTCAGTTTTATTTCGTGACAAACTGGTCCACCACCGAGAGTAAATGCTGCTGTGAGCATGCAGGTATCCTCCCAGTCGAGCTTATGTTTCTCTTCCGTTTCGATCAAAGTCTTGGCGAGGCAGTCTGGTACGATCTCTCCGCCATCCATTCGAATCTTAAGGGCTGAATATAGGCCCCCATAAAACCCCATGAGGTCCGCGTGTACTCTGCGGCCTCGAGACCGTGTCATTGTGGCGGTCCGTTGAAGAGGTTCCATAAAATCAATCGCGTTGGAAAACGGACCTGCATCATGGGCATCCCAATGAGATGAATCAGTGGAGCCGCAATGACAAAAAACTGACCCGTCAAGTCCATGAACTCTTTGCCGATTTCAAGTGCGCGTTCGACCAGTCCAGATGGCGAATCCGCACGGGTCGCGAATGACACTGACAACATGTTGCTAGCGAGAGCAGAATCGTCAAGGTCGGTCCAAAGCTAAACGAGACGCCTCACTTGACGGTATAACGGTTGGCATAGCTTGCTGGATCCAATGCCACAGTTCCTCGCTTGGAATCGGTGTAGAATGATCGAACCAGAATAAAGGCTTCGTATTCAAGGACATGGGCGTAGCTTTCTATGGCCTTCGGAGTCAGAAATTGCATGGCAAGCCGCCGGTGATGCTACTCGTCGTTAAAGGTCACTCCAGCAATAAATCGAAACCGCGCACCCGCCTAAAAGGATAACAATATCAGTTCGTGTTGCGCTTACTTAGCTAATATCCAGAACCCACCAAGTATCATCGTATGCGGACGATGTAATCCCTCTCCCCGCGAAAATAGTCTGGTCTTTCATGAAATATTTTTTCCGACTCGAGAAAATGGCACCCTGGGTCACCAAAAGGTCGCGTGCTATGTTCGCATCGGAGATGACGACGAAGAGTTGATTTCCCATCCACAGAGAGAAAAGTGGCCCGTATTCTGTAGCCCACTTGTGGAGCGTCTTTTCCGGGTGCCTTCGAAGGAATGCATAACGTAGGAGGGGTCCAGGCGGTATCGGAGTTCCTCTGGAACTGTTGACATTTTTGCGAAGTAGGAGCGGTATGAGCAACAAAGCGACTGTGACCAGGAAAAAGGATAAACCAGTGAGCGTGTACGATATGAACATTGCCTGGCTGAAACTTGCGTTGGACGACTGTACTTAGATCGACGTACAGACTTTAAATGAGTAAGTAGGAATGGATTCAGGCCATCTGTCTTGTGCAGGCTGTGAGGGCCTCGGCAAAGCGTACTAGGAAGATCGGTCGGTGAAAATCTGGAACATACCCATCTCGGTTTCGACAGCGTGCAAGATCGAGAATCATGAGTCTACACTCCGGAAATTCAGGTCGTTCCGGCGAATTAATCGAACAATCGATGAACCGTTGATTCAAACTGGTTCATCACGTCGTAGTAGCAAGATTACACCTAGACTAACTTGACGGTTGGGTTGTGGATTTTTCTGCACCTCCGTGTGCATTTACTGGTAGCCAGGCAGTGAGTGATGATCTATGGTTTGAACGACGTGGCCTACCTGAAACCATCCATCATCTCGCATCATTCGCAAGTGAATGAATACCTTTCAATACTCTCGGATCGCGAAATCGCCGCTCAATTTAGGCTTCTATCCGGCAAGGCCTTTTGCGGATAGATCAAGGATGGTTAGTTGCACTGTCAAAATGGTTGTGCTACAATTTGACGGTGGTCATTGACACATACCTTCTTTCTTTCATAATCTTTCCACACTTGGCGACCCTTGCGCCTCCGCATACAGCTTTGTCACTACAAGATGGTGGCGTCCGGATGCACCGAACATCGCCCAAAGATCTTTGCTTCCTCTGCGGCGCTGCCGTCACTGCTACCGCTAGATCTTCGGAGAATCCGATCCTCAGAATACTGTTCCATTTCGCACAATTCGTACGGTGACAGGTCACAAGCCCGAAATCGTACGAAATTTTTCTGAGGTCACTGCCTCACAGAGGGGATTTCCGCCTTAGCTGAGCTAGCCGAGGGATGCCGACAGATGCTGGCGGATCAAATTACCAAAACAGGACCGAAAGGTTCAATTCGAATGCGATGTCAAACCATACGAATTGAACAAAATGGAACAGTATACGAGCTCGTGTAAGTACAAAGGATAATTTTATAAAGAGGAGACATGCGGCTGTACACGGCGATCAGTCACTGCGTTCCGACCCCTCCTAGACAGAGTTTTGCTTGATCTGGCTTGATCTGTCTTGATCTGTCTAGGGTCTGTCTAGCCTAATTCTGGCCGCCAGACAGACCCTAGACAGACCCTAGACAGACCGAAAAAGTCTGTCTAGGAGGGGTCGGAACGCAGTGAGTCTCGCCATTTTTTCGGAGCTCAAAGGCTGTGTGCATAAGTGCTATTTATCGCGATGACTATCAAATGCGTACGTCTTCGGTGTCATCCTTGAGGTGATGAACAGCCGCTGTAGCTCCCAGACTGTACCGCGCCAGAGTCACTGTTCTCACCAACACCCTTCGGTGGATTTCCCTCATAGCCCAAGACTTCGACTGCAGAGTTTCTTCTACCACGGCCTAAAGGTGCAAGAGTGCGATGGCCACCGACTTGGAAGCGAGCTACACCCCTCAAACAACGTCCCGAGAAGACGTTCCAGAAAAGGCCACCCCCAAGGCCAGTGCTGCCGCTGAAAGTACGATTTTAACTGGGAAGCGGCTCGTCGCTTTATTCATCGCCATGTAAAAGCTTTATACCCCCCTCGTCTCGCTATCCCTCACGCATTTCCAGCCTGCTATCCGTTTTATTGATGGCTTTGGACCAAACCATTTTGGCGACAGCACTCCCTCGCATTGCATCCGTACGGTGACAACCTGCCGGATGCAACGTGTTGATTCATCTCCGTAGGACTTCCAATCGTTCACCCTACAAGGCTGGGTCGCGACATCGTTCGTCCTTGCACAGAGTCAGTTTCCGATTATGAGCGCTAGTACAGGTATTAATTAACGTCGAACAGCCGTGTTCCTTTTGTTCTATGCTCAACTGCTGCGCATCTTCTCGGCAAAATGGGTCTTGGTGGTCGCAATTATCATATTCGAAGCAGGATCTTTATTGTGCGGAGTTTCCCAGAACATAGACCAGTTGATTGCGGGACGGACGGTTAGTCGGGGATGTGTAAGTCCAACCGATGTTGTCTGAACCACTCATTTCCAGGTTAGTGGTTTCGGAGCTGCGGGAATGTGTAAGTACAACCGATGTCGTCTGAACCACTCATTTTCACTGCAATCCCTTCCAGTTGTGGCCATTCTTCAGATCGTATCTCAAGTTACTCGATTAGAGGATCGTCCAAAGTTTCTCGCATCATTTGGGATGATCTTCGTGCGCCTAATCCAACTCATCGAGGAGAAACACAAGCTCAATGAGAACTTCCTAGGGATTAGCATCTGTAATTGGTCCTTTACTCGGCGGCGCGCTGACGGACCATGTACGATGATTGTGCTCCCTTTATACTTTCTTTCTGACGCCAATTTAAATAGGTCACTTGGCGATGGTGCTTTCTGGTGACCGTAATCTCTCTTGACGGATTATCTATTCTAAGACGTTCCCACAGATCAACCTACCAGTCGGAGGGGTCTCCTTGCTCGCAGTAACGTTCCTCTTCAAAGCCGCCCCTCCGCTGGGCTCCGACCCAAATAAGCGTTCGTGGGGCGATCTCATTGGGCAGGTCGCTCGAATGGATTTCTTTGGTGCAATACTAGTTATCGCCGCCGTCACAAGTCTCGTACTTGCCCTTCAGTGGGGCGGGAATACAAAGCCGTGGAACGACAAGGCCGTGATCATAGTAGGTTCAAGGTTTCGTGTTGGTGACTCAGGATTGATGACCTTTCTTCGCAAGTGTTTTGTGTTTGCAGGAGTCCTTGCGATCGTATTCATTGCTTGGGAGACGTACCTTGGTGAACGGGCTATGACTCCGACAGCCATCTGCAAGTCTCGGTCGATGTAAGAAACACTCTTACTGTGCGCGTCGATATTCACACAAATGTAGATACGCGATACTTGCATACTGTTTTCTCAATCGTTTCGTGCTGCTCCTCTTCACCTATGTAAGTACTTTTCACCTGATAATGAAGATTTATCGACGACATCCACAGTACATCCCGATCTTTTTTCAGGCAGCGAAACACCGAACCGCTACGAAGTCAGGCGTGGATCTTCTTCCTTTCATGCTCGGTCTTGTAATTACTACGATGGTTGTTGGACAAATTGTGGGCAAGATAGGTTACTAGTATGTCACCGACGCAACTTCACGATCATCTTCTAATTTATTTACTAAACAGCTGGCACTTCCTTGTCGTCGCGCCGATATTCCTCGCCATCGGCTCTGGATTACTTTATACTATAAACACGGCGTCGTCTTCGGCCGAAATCACAGGGTTGCAGATCCTGGTGGGGATAGGCACTGGAATGGGCTTGCAGAACGCCCTCCTCGCGATCCAGTGTGTTGATTGAGTCATATGTTTTCTTTCACTACTGATCCGGCCTGCTCTAGAGTCGAGTTCAAAGACGCGCCCAGATTTATCGGCCAAGCTACGGGCTTGGCCTCCTTTGCGCAGCTTCTGGGCGGCACACTGGGGTTGGGCATCGCAGAGCCTGTGTTTTCGTCTGAATTAGGGAAGGCCCTTCTTCGCTATGCACCAGCAGCCCCCGCTGCCATCGTACGGCAGTCCCCGACCGCCATCTACACGAATCTCCCGGCTCAAATGATCCCGGGCGTTGTTCGAGCTTACATCACCGCGCTGAGGACTGTGTTCGTACTCGGTGTTCCCGTCGCGGGCCTGGCACTCCTGTCATCGCAGTTTATTCAAAACATCCGGATCGTGAAGGAGTCTGCACCTACTGGGAAAATGGAGAGTTCAGCTGGGAGCTGAAGGTCCGCTTGGATTCAGTCGCTCAACAGTGGGTGTCTAAATACTATTCTTGGTGCTCTTTCAATAAGGATACTTTTCAAAGACTTGAAGTTGAAATTTATGCCGTTTTGAGCACGTGTCTCAATCTCAACAATTCCCACGGTTCAAATTCAGATGCATAGCCACGCTATCCTTGTTATAGTGCACATGCCTAGTTTCGGCCACCCTGTCGTGACACATGATTTTAAAGTATGCACATGTCACGAGTTCTATTGTTCCCGCCGACGTACTCGTGTTTCCATCCTCTTCTTGTGAGTTCCTGGATACTATTAAAACCGAAACTTTACATTTCCTTTTGTTGCCTCGATTTGGAATGATATTTATCAGTAGACCTGAGACCTACTATCGTGTAGGAGTTTGAGCCACAATCAGGCAAGACATCGAAATGATTAAATGATCGGGGTTGACCTGCTGTACCTATCTATTTTTTGGCCAGAAAATGCTCGCGGAGCCGCATGTTTCCTCTCCATGCCACCGTGAGCTCAATAGCTAAAACCATCTCAGTTAAGATGCTTCTCGAATTCGCATGGCTTTCAGCGGTCCGTTATTGATTTTAGGGGTTGCCGCAAGGTTCCGCATACCTTGATCCAGTATCGTATCAAGTTCTTTTTGTTCCTGGATGTGACCATCGTGGACGCCTTCTTGCCCTCTTCGTGTCGGATTGATATCCTGTGAGTCCCTCCCACTGATGAGCTTTGATAGGTGGTATCTATCAAACACTTATCACGAGTTCAATACGAGGTTTTCCCGAGACATCGTGCGATGCATAGAACGCCGTATCTAGTACACGCCTACTCACACATTCGAGGCTACGGCCGACCGATACATACCCCGCGGAATTCCCGCTTCGCATCCGTCCATACGTTTGCTAGCCTTTAGAGTCTGAACAATCTTACCACGGACAGTTTATATGCAGTAGATATACAAAAGTAGTCGGTCTTATTTCTAACATATGCCCTAGGCGCAAAGGAAATAAAACAAGAATTTTTAATAAAAAAAATAACAAAACTGTACACGCCAATGTGATGGAAGGACTCAGCATCAAGAAAACCGCCGGTAGCTATCAGAACTCAGAACTATGAAGCACTCGGTGCTGTCAACTGCTGTCAAAGGCTTGCATAGCGGCCATAGTGAGTTGCGGTTTGGTGCTCTGAGTCGAGTAATTGCCGCCGAGAACTTGGCCGTGGCCAAGATGGTTGACGCGTTCAGGATCGAAAGTCTTTCATTTTGTTTAGCTTTGGAAAAGCATTGGCCGGTCTCTTATCAGCTAAGAGAATCATTCCTTTAAATTGACATAAATGGAAAAGGTGTCATGCCTTGCTTCAAAGAACACGTTACAAATAAGTTTCAGTACGATGCATTCCAAAGAGCTAAATAACAAAGGCTAATAAAGCTTACACATGATCAACTATTTTATCGCTTCTGCCTCTGAAGTCGTCCAGTTGGTAGTCAGGACTTGTATGAACAGCTCGCGTGATGTTGACAGAGTAGGGCGCACTGGTACTGGACGCGATCGTTGTCGGAATTCGAGTCACATGTGACCACCCCAACCCAACGCGGACATGAATTAGCATACATGCAATCCCAGTGACAGCCGCCCAGCAATCCAATGCGATGAATTGAAGATTGGATTCCGTCTGATAGGAGATGAGGAAGAAAAGTGTCCAGGTTCTGCAGTGTGTGGTTCGGTCAATAAGAAACACCAAAGAAGTGGTATGCTAACGTGTAGAGTGCTGCGCTTTCGACTAAGATACCAAGAAGCGACTGAAACAATAATAAAAATTGATGAGTGTCTTCAATTATTGAGTACAGGAATCCTTACATTCCAATTTTGCGCTCCGCCAAACACAGAATTTTTCACGAAACGCGAATTTCTCCAGATACGTAAAGTGATCAAGGCTGGGTTCAAAATACTTGAGCAAAAAGAAAGAAGATTGCACGTTAGAATACTGACTTGTGCAATAAACATTGGTGCTATGGATTTGCATCAAGGAAGGTTTTCCATCCGGCGTCACAAAAGGCGTACCACAGAGTGAACGCAGTGTCACTGGTTATCCACCGACCCGCAGCCGTTGCAAAAATGTTTTCCCCGGGTGTATATTGAGACAACTGGTAGGTGATTCCCCCGCCGCAAACTATGGAAGGGCGGTGAAAGTTGTTGCACGGAACCAACATAGGGACAACACTCACTTGCTAGACCAAGCATTGTGCATGTCGGAAATATAATGACGTAGATGTTGTGGCCCCAGATAACCTGTGCAGCAACTTCAGATTATGGTGCTTTTTCGATTCAGATTTTGTACCCATAGTCGGTGAATCTAGAAATTTTGAATCGACGCGCAGCAACTTGATGGATAAAGCCGACGTACAATCAAGACATCCCCAATAACCAACGACGCACTCAAAAACCCTGTCTTCACAACCTCCGTAATGTGGGACAAGTCCCCATAGAACGCGATTGGAAGGCTACCGTTTTCAAAGTAGACGAAAGCCAGGAAAGACCTGTCGACAGTCAAAATCCAGTGCTGCATCGTTTCATTTCAATCAACGAAAAGTACTTTGAGTTTTTCACATACCCCAGTGATGACCATGAAAAGACAGATGGGTCCGAGCAAAACAGAGTGCTTGATTCTGGATGCGTTCGGTCTTGCCTTCGAGGCCGAATTTTTTGTTCCCAGGAGGTACATGGATGTGATGAAAAGAACAAGATAAACACCGTAGAGGAAGGCCTCGACAGATACAGTCCCGACATTCACTGCGACGAGCGGAACGTTGAGCACCATTTTGCGGAAGCTCGATGGGAATCCAATCATTTGAATCACCTTTGGCGGTTATAAGTAGCTACTTCTCGCGAGGTACAACCGTGGGAAATCGGTGGCTGTCAAGATTTCATTCCCGATTCAAGAGTCCGATCGCTTTTACTCTCATGATGTGGCTTGGATGGACTAGCATGACCGCTAGAGATTCCGTGTTCGCCGGTGTGCCAGCCGCGGTGACGGCTCACTCATCGCTACGATCTATAGATGGATTTATTAAACGGCTTCAAGTTGTGCTGGATTCGGAACAGTCTCTTACAGTGTTACACCAACTTGCCACTTACAACTTCACTGAACGATGACCCATCTATTACAGCCTCCCCCACAAACCCAATGTCTTTCCTCGACGACATTCAGGCCGCCCCCCTCGATGGATCCCTTTCAGTAGCTGAAATATACGACTGGCATGGCCAGAACACTCCGCACCATCGCCTATTCGTTTTCGCTCGCGACGACGGCTCAATCAGGACGATATACTGGCCTGAAGCGGTTCAGGCTGTGTATATGGGGGCAGACATTCTGAGAAAGCGCTTTGGGTGGAAGCCTGGAATGAAAAAACTGCCTGTCGTCGGGATTCTTGCAGCTTCTGGTACGCTCTTTTGTCTCATACTCAAACACTGTGTTCATTGGCTTAGATGCGATCCCATATTTTGTTGTCTTCATGAGCTGTCTCAGAGCGAATTACGTTGCTTTTCCCATTTCTCCGCGCAATTCGCCATCGGCTGTGGCCCACCTCATCGATAAAGGTGGCTCATCTCCTGGATATATAAGGGTCGATTTAATTGTGATGAAGGTGCTGTAGATCACCTTATCATCGGCCATGATCCCGCTCTCCTGGCACTCGCAACGGACGCTACTCAAGTCTTGAAAGACAAATATACTACAGCTGTCCCCGATATCTCATATGTTCCACTCTTCGAAGACCTATTTCACCCTGACTCGAAAAGTATCAAATCCGAGGACATCCCGTATGAGCACCATGGCCCCGATTCGCCTGCCCTCATTTGTCATTCCTCTGGTATGTCCTGCAATAAAATTCAAGGATCGGAGCTCAACTTTGCCTAGGCTCGACTAGATTTCCAAGTCCCATCTGGTACTCTCAGCATCGTATGGTTCAATTGGCCTTGATTCCCTGGTTCGGAGAGCGCGATTTGACAAACCAAGTGTTATCCTTGCACAGTATGCCCATGTACCACGGTAATTTGCATATGAATATTTCGGTCCATTCTCAACTCGTTGTCCACAGGAATGGGCTTCACGCAGATGGTTTGGTCGGTAAGGACCTTCGCTCGAGGTCCTGGCATGTCTCATCTTTTACCCAGGCATCGTGCGGCATGGTTTTGAGCGGCTTTGAACCCAAACCTCTTCCCATTGTTCCAAATCCCGAGAACCTTTTATTGGCGGCGAAGGCCACCAACAGCGACATCATTTTTGCGGTTCCCTCATTCATCGAGGTACGTTTTAAGTTTGCCGACTCATAAATCATATCATTCAACTCTTCCTTCAGGCTTGGTCTCGCGAACCAGAATGGGTAAAATGGCTCGCAAGTGTTACCGGTGTGGTGTGTATTTTTTTCGTATCGGGTTGTATATGTTGAAATTCCTTTAATCAGCTTTACGGCGGTGGCCCACTGAACAAGCAAGTCGGGGATTATTTGTCTTCGCAGGGCGTCTCAATTTTCGTGCTCTATGGCTCGTAAGTTCAGCTGTTCTGTTCCTCGGGGCTCGGGTGTTATTCACAGAAATTAGATCCGAAGGGGGGATGATGAGTGTGATAATCCCAGGTTCAGTCTTCGTCTGCCTTCCTTCATCAATGCTGCTCTAAATATTCAAACAAATATAGGACGGCAAGTCGACTTTGACTGGGACTACTTCACCTTTCCCGAGCCCATGATTACCGCCGAGATGGTCCCTCACGGAGATAACAAATTCGAGTTCGTGATGGTCGTGCGTACTCTCAACTTGGAATCATGTACCTCAATAAAAACATGTGGCACAGAAAAATCATTTTTGTCACCCAACCGTGCTGAACACCACTGTCCGTGGCGTTGAAGCATACGCGAGCTCTGACCTGATGGAACCGCATCCAACGAAACCGAATTACTGGAAGATATTTGGGCGTGCAGACGACCAAATCATGCACAATACCGGTGAAAAAGTAAGCTCAAGGCTAGCGTGAAGAGGCACTGAAAATTTACCACTGTGTCAGACAAACCCGGGACCTTTAGGTAAATAAGCGTGGAGTAAAATCATTACGACGGCTAATCTTCTGTTCACAAGAAAATATGCTCAACCAAGATCCCCATGTATCGGCTTGCGTCATGTTTGGCCGAGGCCGTTTCCAAGCGGGGGTTATCGTCGATCCCAAGCCCAATCATAAATTCGATCCTTCAGATTCACTGAAATTAGCTCAATTCCGCAATTCAATATGGTAAATCGAGTCTTCTTAACATACCGATAAACCAGGCTCATGTTCCAAGGCCCACAATAGGGAAGATGAACGCGTTTGCCCCTCAGCATTCAAGACTGTTCAAAGAGGTGAATACTGCCACTGTGTCTTGACTAGAGTTGCTAATGCCTGTTCGTCAAGATGATTCTGGTCACAAAGCCTGACAAGCCGTAAGTGACGCCCACATGTTTTGAGGTATCTTCACATCGGGATGTAGATTTACCTACACTGCGAAAATGACTGCTCGTCGGCAAGCAATCATTGTCGATTATGAAGACGAAATCGCAGACCTATATGATGCAGTGGAGGAAACCGCTCAAGTAGGTGTCTCTCCCCCTGCGCAATGGGACCCAACCTCGACTGTGAACTTTGTGCGCAAAGTCGTTCACAAGATCGTCGGCAATGAGATTGAAGATGATGTGGATATATTCCATCATGGCTGCGACAGTCTGCAGGCGACGTGGATTCGAAACTCGCTCCTCAGGGCTCTTCGCGATTCGCAGATGGAAACCCGCCAGACTACCCACAATTTCGTCTATGATCATCCCTCCATTTCTAGTCTCGGCGCTTTCGTTTTCACCCTCGCCTCGGGCGGCGAGAAAGAGGGCCCCTCGGTCTCAAGAGAAGCCAAGATGAACGAGACGCTCTCGAAATATACGTACGAATTTCCCAAGCATGCAGGGAATACCGATTCGCCTCCGTCGAACGCGAAAGTAGTCTTGGTTACGGGGACTACTGGGGAACTAGGATGTTATCTCTTGTCTCAGCTCGTCAATGCCAGTGATGTGCGTCGAGTGTACGCACTCAATCGCGCCTCCCAGCACGCACGGAGTCTGCGCGAGAGACAGACCCTGGCCCTCATTGATCGCGGTCTTGAGGCGAATTTATTAGACTCGGCGAAGGTGGTACTCCTAGAAGTGAAGCTCTCTGCCGTCCAGTTTAATCTTGCGGAGCCCGTGTATCAAGAGGTACGCGTCTTTTCCGAATGCCCCTGCCCTTGTTCATTTCCCGACTGCACAGATGCAAAAATGTGTGACCCACATCATCCACGCCGGTGAGATAGCAGTCGTCCTGGTCGGTCTACCTTACTTACACACGTCTTGCAGCTTGGCCAGTCGACTTCAACCTCACACTGCAGTCTTTTGAAGACAATGTGCAAGGTCTCCGAAACCTCGTAGACTTCTCTCTCGGGTCGTCATTCAAGGAGCCGCCGACTTTGATCTATACTAGCTCAATCGGGATTTTCCAAAGTGAATGCTTTCAGTGTGGATCGTGGCTTGGGCTAATATCTTTCTAGATGTCAGCGAGGGCGCCATCCTGGCGGAGAAAAAAATCGAAGCAAAAATAGCTGCTGGGTCGGGGTACACCGAGTCCAAGTGGGTGGCTGAGCAGATTCTGATCAAGGCCGAAGAGTCTACTCCACTGAAGTCCGTCACTGTCCGGGTCGGCCAGCTCTGTGGAGGACTGAACGGGGCATGGAACACCACAGAGTGGTTCCCTGCCCTAGTCCAGGCTTCAAACGTTATTCGCCATTTCCCAGACGGGCATAAGGTAGGAAGGCGGTCCCATTTCTTCCCAAGAACATCGTCTCATGTGCGATAGGACGTTTCCTGGCTACCGGCAGATACTGCCGCCGCTGCCATCGTAGACTTTATGAGTGCTCGTCGGTCAAACAGCATTCTGAACTTGGTTAATCCGCACCCGACTTCATGGTCTATACTCTGCCAAATGTTGGCGACAGAGCTCTCGGCCTCCATCGTCCCTTACCCACATTGGTTGGCTCTGCTCGAAGACGCTTGCAAGACTGAAGCGGATTTGCGCGCCAGTCGCCTCCTCCCGTTTTTCCGCTCTTTGCGCGATCCAATCGGTTCATTCAAAACTGATATGGATGGCGCATTGGACGCCTCCCCGTCCCTGCGCTCTCAATTGCTCCCGCTTCAGGAGAAGGACGTTCGGCAGTGGCTGTCATATTGGCGAAAAGCAGGCCTGTTGTAAGATATACATCATTTAGTTCAGTGGATGCAAACGAGCATAGATCTTGTTTTATTGAATTTATTCTTGCCCTCTAAGCATGTGGTCATTTTGTGGCCAGTCACGGATCGCCACGAAGTCAAGCCTAGTATGCGGTTGCGGCCAAGATTCCTGGTAGATTGGCAGCGGAAGATGCGGATGCGGCGAACAGGAAGCAAAAGAGAATGAGCTGGTTTGGTCTGGTGTGACTCCCCGGCTCCCGGCTCCACCGCATCATTCAAATTTTAAACAATTTTTCATCTTGGCTCTTCGTCCACCATCATTCGCTGGCCTTGGACGCCATTTGGGATATTCGCATCCTATCCAGATTCGTATCTCGTGCGACCCTTTCGCCCTTTTCTGTTCATTTGGATCTCGCTTCTCAGCGCCGCCACACTGGTGCACCTGTCAAGCCAAGGCACGTTAATCTTTCCCAAATACAACATCGCCGTGTACCGCGAGGAATACAGACGACAGAATCCCGGCAATAATCCGCTGCCCATCGCGCTATGCTGTACTATGATCGCTTGTTCTCGTTCAATTGTTTCATTTGCCAGCATCTGCGCGTTTTATCAATCTGCATCGAAATCCGTCATTCAAGACCACGAACTTGTAAGGGCACAATGATAAACTTACAAGAACGAACACGGACAAGCTACCATTTCACCCCCAAAGCATGCCGCACCCCAAACCTGCCGTCGCCATCGTATGCCATTTCACCAGTCACTGTTTTCTGAACTAAATATTCTCAAGGTTGGTTTGTCTGCCGAGTTACCCAGTGGAAATACTCGAGACTCAAACCTCGATCATGATGCTTTCTTTGAATTTTTGCTCGCCAAAGGAGAGGCATATGAGCAAGTGCCTGCTGAAAGATTTAACATTGACGCGTAAGAAATATTGCCGCAGAAAAGCACGACGAAAGACTGATTTTATTTCAGGTGGCAAGGCTCAAATCTTGGTCAAGTACTACCGCGCAAAGGCTGCTTCCTCAAGAATGTAACCGAATTCGATCACGCGGAGTTTGGAATATCGACCAAAGATGCCTACGCTATGGGCCTCAGTACCAGAAAGCTCCTGGAGCATTCGTTTCTCGCGCTTTTAGACTCGGGAATTGATTCTCGTGGGCAAGATGTCGGGGTGTATATGGCAGGGACTGCTTTTGACATACTGTCTGTTGCCGAGCCGGTACTGTTGCCACAGAGAGTCTCCGCTCGCCTGGCTGATTTTTGTCCAGGATATCTTCGAAGCTCGCGGCTTACTCTCCGGAGTTCCCTCCATGATTGCCAATAAAGTCTCATATCACTTGGATTTAACCGGTCCCTCCATCCCCATCGACACGGCCTGCAGCTCTACTCTGACTGCCCTCCATCTCGCCACCCAGGCCCTCCGCGCGGGTGAATGCAAAGCGGCTCTCGTCGGCGGAAGTCAATTGAATCACAGGCAAGCCTTCCATTATAACAAACACCCGATTCTCATTGTTCATCTAGGTTCATTGATTTCGTCCAATATTCTCGGAGCTCTGTATTGGCCCCTGATGGCAAGTGCAAGCCATTCGATGCTGCAGCTGACGGGTCCGTCTTCAATGATCCTTATTCACTGGTGACTCATATTTCTCCTCCAGGTTCTCTCGGGGCGAAGGGGTAGTTGTGCTCGTGTTAAAACTATTAGACGAGGCTATCCGGGACGGGGACCATGTCTACGCTTCGGTCAGTCAGCGAGCAGCGCTTATGAACTCTTCCTTGATATTATTTTCGCAGATACTCGGGACCGCCGTCAATGCTACTGGTTCAGCAGCTCCCCTCTACGCTCCTGTTGCAGATGCCCAACGAAAAGCAATGGAAACGGCGTTCGGTCAAACAGACTGTTTGCCCTCAGAAGTCGATTTTGTTGAGTTGCATGCAACTGGCACGGCGGCCGGCGATCCTACGGAAGCAAATTGGGGTTCGTAGGTTATATATGTTTGTTGCGTTTCATTTGATTGACTTGCTTTAGTTGGATCAGCTTTCACTGGCAGTCGCGAATTACTACTGGGCAGTGTCAAAGGAAACGTCGGGTAAGTGTTCCTTTTCTGGCATTATATCCACGACCACTCATGAACGTAGTCATCTCGAGATAACTGCCTTCCTCGCGTCACTATCCAAAGTTTGCTCGATCTTCAAAACAGGACTCATCCCACCTACCGTCAATCTCGCTACTCCAAATCCTGCAATCCATTGGAAAGAATATAACATGCGCGCCCCAACTGAGGTCACAAAACTAAGCAATCACTCGGGCAGGTCCTTGATCTCCATGACGAGCTCTGGCATCGGCGGTTCCAATGGCCATGTCATTCTGGAAGGGCCGCCCTTGCGTACCTATCCTTGTGCGCCATCCGAAGCCAGGCCGATGTTGCTTGTGGCCGGCGGTCTTTCTTCTCAAACTGCCTCCGCGATAGCGGCTACCATAGCCGTCTCTGATCCCAACGACCTAGCCGCCCTATCCACCATCCACGGCCGGCGCTCCAGGCAGCTGACATGGCGAACTTTCGCGACGTGGGTTCCAGGCCAGGAAAAGATCGAATTTCCTGCTCCGGTGCTTTCTCCCAAGGTCAAGGCACCTATAGTTTTCGTGTTTTCCGGACAAGGACCCCAGCATTTCAATAGTACGTTTTCCTAGCTCCGTCTCGTTCGTACTCGCATTGGCTGACGTGAACCAGTGGGTCGACAACTTTTCAGGAATTTTGCGGCATTTAGAGCTAGCATTCTTCGTATGGACAAGGTTTACCATTCAATCACTGGCCAATCCCTCGTCGACGACTTTGGCCTCTTCGATGACGTTACCCCGAAGATCGTCTTGCCGGATATTTGGCCTATTGCAATCACCCAACCAGCCTTGATTATTCTGGAGATGGCCTTATACGATCTTTTTGCCCTGCACAGTGTCTTTCCGGATATCGTCGTCGCCCACTCCGCGGGGGAGACGGCCATGCTTTATGCTTCTGGCGCGATTTCACAAGAAATGGCGGTGGAAATTGCGACTGCTCGCGGACTTGCAATGCGGTCGGTGGAGGCGTTTGGAGGAGCTATGGCGGCAGTGGGATGCAATGGGGAGCAAGCCGCCGAAATCATAGAAAGGTCACGTGATAGTGACACTCTCGAAATCGGATGTTACAACGGGCCTGAGGCGGTAGCCCTGTCCGGCTCTGATGCGGCCATTGACCGCGCCGTCGAATATGCCCAAAGTAAAGGCTTCTTTGCCCGCAAAATCAAGACTCGTGTCGCCGGTCATTCGAGCCTGATGGAGAGATGCCGCGAGGATTATCAGGCGCGAATGCTCGATATTTATTCTCGTTATCCTGGTCAATATATCCCCTCAAAAACGACGTACTCCACTCAAACGGGATTGCGATGGGCTGCACCATTCACCGCGGACTACATGTGGACCAACGCTCGGAATCCGGTCTATTTCGCCAAAGCCATATCTACTTTACGGAAAGACCATCCGAATGCAATTTTCGTCGAAATCACCCCTCATCCCGTATTGACATCGTACATCGCCAGTGTTGGTGTCAAGTCGGATCTCGTCATTGCTCCCATGCGTCGAACTCGAGACGCAGAACCATTCGCCGAGGTCGTCGATTTCCTTGGTGCGCTAGGAACGCTTACGTGTTTGGGATCCAACCGAGTCGACTTCCAGACCTTGAATGGTCCGTCGGCTCTCAAAGGCGTCTCGTTGCCTCCCTATCCGTTCGCTCGGAAAAACATACCGTATTGCTCTCCATCGCACCAAGCGGCGCTCACCTGTAACCGCAATGGCCCTCTCAATTACAAGGGCATGGCCTTGAACATGTTAACCCACCCCGACCTCGCGGAGCATGTCATCAAGGGCGAGCCGATCTTGCCCGCCACTGCTTATCTCGAAATGGTACGCGCTCGAATGCTTGAATTAAACGCAAACCGAGTAACATTTTAGGCTTTCGAATTCGGTGCCACGCATCTGTGGAACGTCGAGTTCATCTCCATGTTACCACTCTTCAAAGACAAAGTCCTCCGCGTTGAAGTCTGCCGTGACGAGCATCGCTGGGAGGTTAAATCGTGGTCAGCGGAACAGCCTCAGATTTCGGTGAGTTGTGCGTCCGTCTTTCTTGCGCCTCTGAACCTTCCATAGCCTCGTGTGCATGCTTGTGGTTACATGGCCACCGATGACCAATCCGACGTGTCGCCCACGCTAGATGTCAAAGAGATTAAAGCACGGTGTATTTCTATGCCGGTGAAACGTAACGCTACTGCCTTCGGGGTCTACTCGTTCACTGACATGCAACGAAAGGCTTTTACGACTCGATTGCATACTTTGCCCAATATGGCCCTGCTTTCCGCCAAATTCGGAATATTTGGACTGGAGACGATGAGGCTATTGTCGAAATCAACAACGATTTTCACACCAGGTCAGTGTTTTCTCTCCATGTGTGACCATGCTCATTAAGCTTTCAGTGACAATCGATACATCATCAATCCTGCTATTCTTGACTCATGTCTTCACGTTTTAGTCCATCCCGCGTTCACAGGAGATACCAATCAAAGCACGTATTATCTTCCCTCCAAAATACAAGAGGTTCTACTTCACACGAATGGGAAATTGCCTTCAGTTCTGTATTCTCATTCCAACTTTCGCGAATGGCACCCTGGTACGTCAGCCCGCGCCTTACATCGATAAAGCTCAATGATATCTAGACTACCTTGTATTTGACATCGTCGTCTGTGACCCGCTCGGTAACAAGATATGCAGTTTGCTAGGTGCACAAATTGCCAAGCATGGTGGCCACACCAATCAGCATTCCCGGTACTACGACATAGGATATCAACCCATGAGCTCCTCGAAATTCGTGTCTCGAAGGCAACTGCCCCAGTGCCCGGATTATGCTTTTTTGGATGACATCGTCGCCCACCCTGTCACCAGACAGGCGCCAGACTCGCCCTACCTTCACATCTTAGACTCGGTTAAAATGCGCAAGGTACTTCCTTTCTTCATTATCCATACTTGATATTGACCTCTTTAATCAGGCCACCCCGCTTCAAATTCTCAACGAACTCCCGTTCCCTGCAGAATCCTCCATTGCACAAGTGCGGGATATCCTTGATCATCTTATCAATCAAGGCAAGACCGTGATTTCGGTCTTGGAGATCGGCAACAGTACGCAGGTCTCACGAAAATACTGTCTTTGCATTCATTATTTCTAACAGTTTCCGGGTCGCTATCCCGTTTGCTCTGGGCCCTGACCGAAGAATACTCGAACGCATCCCTTCGTATCGTAACGAGCAGTGTCGTGGCTCCTGATCCTGAACTCTGCTTTGGCTTGCCCTCCATCACGTTCGACCCGACCCAAGACCTCATCAGCCAGGGTCTCGCTCCATGGAGCTACGACATAGTCATTGGCATCCACGCTCTCGGATTTGTGGATAACCCGCTTCAGTCATTGCGGTATCTCCATGACTTGCTGATTCCCGGCGGTTTTTTGGTGTTCTCGGAAGTTAATGGGAATCCCTCGATTCCTGGGGCAGAATGGGTTGGTCACGTTTTCGCACCAAATGACGGTGGATGGAAGGGCTTATGCCAGGGAAGGGCATACCACCGATATGAGAAATCAACCTGGACGAAGAATCTTGGTGACGGTGGTTTCAACCCTCTCATGCCTCCACCATGTCGCGAATCATCGTCCGAGCTGTTTGTTGTTTTCGCTGCCCAACGAAATGCCCTCGACATACGCTCAAATTCTGACTCCATGACCGGGAAAGATCCTCGCCATCATATGGTCTCTTTCCCCTCTCCTCGGCATGCGTTAGATCTTCGGGCACTACTCTCTGACCTCGAAGGCTCGACAGAGACGAAGACTCTGTGGATCGAGGCAACCGACAACACTCTCGCGGGTTCCGCCGCTCGAGGCTTTACCCGTTCTTTGCGGAGGGAGGGGCTGAGAACTGATATTCGATTGGCTCTTTTCCACCCGTCGTGGACACCAGACCAGCGAAACGCAATGCTGCGATATCTCACGGAATTTCCTTATTTGGAGAAGGAAATCATTGTTGATGGCAATGTGAACATCTTGGTTCCTCGGATTGTTCTCCAGCCCTCCGTTGTAGATCAACCCAGTGGAACGGAATTGTGGAAATACCATGCTCCTACGACCTCCCTCATCCACTCCTCTCTTGAGAGTCCCGCAGACGGCGAAGTACTTGTGCGGGTTCTCAGTACTTCCAGGTTGGGTCCACTTGCTGGTATAGTTGGCGTCGTTCACGCCACTCGTTCCTCGTTGTGGGCGATGGGCACTCGAGTCGTCGGTGTCTCTGCCTCTGATCTCTCTAATATCCAAGTCTTTTTCGAAGGCGAGATTGCAGAGCTGCCTTCCGACGCTGATATCCACACCATGTCGACAGTAGTGGTTCCGCTTCTCATCCTCACCCTCGCTCTCGGCAGCCATATGCTCAACCCGTGCCGCTTGGTACGACAGCGTCTTCATATCGCCGAGGACGACGTCACTGTCAGTTGCATCAAGTTCCTTTGGCGCATTTTGAATCTCGAATCGTCGCCGATCCGAGACGCTGCCTTACCCGAATCCTTGTCCACGAGCAGCATTGTCATTGCGGGGCGTTTAGACTCGGGCACGATACAGGTCTTGAGGAGCCGGATGCAGCCAAGCGCTTCACTCTTCATCTGGGACGACCCGGTTTCGGGGATATCGCCGCGGCTGCAGCGGGAACGTTGGCTAGCGGGCGATATACTTCAGAAATATGTCCCTGTCATCCCCGCTTCACAGTCCTGTCTACCCTACACTGTGACTGGCAAAGAGCCGCATGCGCTTATCCCTCCAAGCTATCGCATTTCCAATCCGGTCCAGTTCGACCCGACCCGGGTTTATCTTCTCCTCGGTGGTATTGGCTCATTCGGAATTCATGTGGCCATTTGGATGTACTCTGTGAGTGATTTCGTCTTTTGATGCACATTTACTGACAACACCAGAGGGGAGCTCGCCGAATCGTCTTGACTTCACGTTCCGGGGTTAAAGCTCTGGATTCTTCCAACCAGCAGGCTCTGAGACGAGCCTTGGGGTACTTGACTTCACGACCTGATCTTCATTTGCGTCTCGAAGCATGCGATTCCACTTCCGCGGAACAAATGAGCGCCCTCTTGAACTCCATTACACATCCTCTTGCCGGTTGCATCCTGTTGTCTGCGGTCCTTGTCGACGGCGGTTTCATGTCCTTCGATCCCGCCCACAGCCTTGCTTACCAGGCTCCAATCGCGTCCAAGATCGACGCTTTCCAAGTCCTCGAAAAGGTTATTGCTATCGACAAGCTCGACTTTTTCATTTCCACGAGTTCGGTCATGTCTTATGGCTCTGCTGGTCAAACGAACTATTCAGCGTGAGTTCCGTCTTAGGTGACTTGATGGTGCTGAACGTCTTTCAGGGCAAATACAGCACTTGAATGGCTCACGGGACGCTATCCAAATGCTTTCAGTCTCGTTGCCCCCGGGATCACCGATTCCACATTTGCACTGGACCAACTTACTTCCCCCGATCCGCGTTCTCCAATATGGCTCAAATACGCGATGAGCTGCCACGGTGCGTTTGATTGATTTCTTCATGAGTATAAGCTCTCATCGCCTATTTCCTCAATGCAGAGCTTTGCGAATGTATTGAAAATGGCTTGAAGAAGCTCCGCACGGGTCCATTCTCGACCTACATTCCTGACCTTGGCTGGGAGACTGTCGAAGAACATCTGGGTACCTCCCCGCTTTATCAACACCTCTTAGTCCCGTCTACCTCCCCCACGACAGCGCTCGATGATCGGGACATCGTGGAGACAATTGTCTTGAATGAGTTGCATATGGATAAGACGGACCTTGATCCTACCGTTCCCCTCACTAGCTACGGCCTCGACTCGCTCTCAGCTAGCAGAATGGCTTCGGCATTCAAGACATTATTCACGATCACCCAGCTACAACTTTTGGCGGACGTCACCCTTCAAGATCTTCAGGGCCGCCTCACCGACTCAGTCGACCAGGACGACAAGGAGATCGGTGTGACCACGACGGATGACACCGACGAACAGCCTTACGATTGGAAGAACCCGGGTCGGCAAGGAGAAAACATCGTCAAGCTGGTGATAGGTCGACCAGATGATATCCCCCTGATTCTCGTGCACGGTGGTGCAGGGAATCCTGTGCCCTTTCAGCCTCTCCAGCAGCATTTTACTTCTGCCCTTTGGGCCTTCCAATATACACCCGACACTCCCCTTACCAACTTCAGCGAGCTCACGGCTTTCTATTTCGCTCGACTGAAGGAAGCGCGACCACATGGCCCATACCGCCTGGGGGCTTATTCTGCAACCTGCCTGGTCGCCATGGAACTCGCCCGCCGGCTCGAAGCCGGTGGGGAAACCGTCTTGCAACTGGCGTTCATTGACCACTTCCCGCTGCTATACGCCTCTCCGATCTTGTTGTACGACTCGGAGACGATGCATACGCGAGCTTTCAGCGAGGCGCAGCATGATTCAGCCGTCAGGCAGATATTCAGTATCATGCAGAACGACCCGCATGACAACTGGATCACGAAAGGTCCCCTGAATCTGGAGGCGAAGCAGATCCGGATCATGCTCAAGAAAACGGGGGAGGTGATGCTGCCTCGCCTCATGGAGTTGCTGGGGGATTCCACTGGCACGACCGAGGAAGAACGGCAGGATAACTTGAAGCGCGCCCTTGGCGCTGCGGTCGACGAAATCAAGGCCCCGGTTACTGTCTATATTGCCTGGCGAGGGGTCTTCGGGGAGCTGCGAGAAGCGTGTCCGTCGGGAGAATGGGATGACTACGGAATTGGGTACTGTCAGAAGCGCATGGAGGCCGTAGTGTTTGAGAAGGAGGGGCATCTCAGCTTGTTGCACTCCAAGGTCTTTTCCGACTTGCTCGAAAATTCTTGGGAAAGAGTAGCGTAATATTTCGTGGCTTGGTAACATACGCATTAAATTATTGATTCGCCCAGAAGGATATCGCTGTTGTGCCTTCGCACTTGACTTGGCTCTGATGTCGGTTCTTGGATCCTGAGCTTGTCTACACCAGAACTCGACAAGTCAAACAACGCAAGCTTACTTGAAAAAACAAGCGCGTTAAAGAAAAAATAAATGCTTAAAGACAAAAAACTGGATGCCCACGGCTCCGGCTATCTCGGGCCGACTGTGACAGTTTTTTCAGGCCAGTGCCACAGTCGTCAATGCAGAAAATACACGGTCAGACGGCTACAATATTCATAGCTTGGCCTTCGCTTCCTTCAACTTGGCATACTTCATGCTTTCATCTGACGCAGGAATCAGATAACCGTGATGGAGAGCAATGGAAACCCACAGTTGTTGGTGTAGAGGTCATCCCGAGGCACGACTACGTGCGACTGGAGGTTAGATGCATCGACCATCTCCGGAACGACCTCTTTCAGCGTGCGCGCACCCAGCAGGCGCATGTTCATCTCGAACTCATCCTGAATCAGGCTTTTAGTGGGGATGTGCGAAGAGGGAGTTGTGATACGCCGTACGTGTAAGATCTGGAGTGCCTTCTCGACACCCTCCGTGCCGTATGCGCAGAACGAGTATAGGAACGGACGCCCGACGCCGACTGCGGATTCGGTAAGATCAAATACACAAATATTCAGATAATGTGGTATCACACCTGCGGTGGCCCCTAAGGCGATGGCTTTCAGCACGTCTGTGGCGCGTCGCACGCCGCCATCCACGAAAAGCTGAAACTTTTCGTTGGGGAAGGTCAGGCCGCGCTCCTCTTTTAGCTTCGCGACCACCTCGACCAGAATTTCGATCCCCGACCGGGCAAAGTCTAGTTGGCGGCCACCGTGATTAGAGAGGACAACGCCTGCGACGCCGGCATCGTATGCTTGTAGGGCATCCTGTGGGTCTTAAGCTTAGGTCAGAAGAAGGGAGAAAACCGTGCCATACCTCCCAGCATTGCACACCCTTCAATATAATGGGCACTGTATACAAAACTCCGTGAGCTGAGGATCCCGCATTTTGAATGGAGACCCACTCTTGGTGATGCTCTTAAACCAGTCCAAATCATCCCAGTTTAGTCCGGGGTCGATGAAGCTCTGAACGATTTATGAAACCAGAAACTAAAAAAAAAGATAGGCTGCAGACAACATACACTGATAGCTCGGGCGGCGCCCTGAGATCGATCAACTCCTTGAGAGCCGGATTTCGAGACAACAGAAGGATCTTCGTCCTCGAATTTCATTCGCATATCCTTTTCCCGGCGACCGAGCTGAACCGGAGGAAATCAATGGCTCGGAAGGATAGCATAAATGAGCGGGAATACCTGAGGAGCGTCCACGGTAATGAATAACCCCTTCACACCGCGACTCTCGGCATGCTGCACCAGCTTCTTGGTGATGGCTCGATCCTTGTTTACATATCTAGAAACAAACCGAGTAAATTCTCGGGCTCCAAAGGTGATATAACTACTTACAATTGGAAGAACTGAACCTGGCCGGGTTGCGCTGCGTCGACGATTTCGTCGAACGAGCATGAGGCCAAAGTGGGGATCTAGAGGCCTGTGAGAAGATACGTTAAAAAAGCAGAACCAGTTTTCTAACCATTTGGATTACGCCGTGCTTGGCCGCAGCTCGTGTGAGATTAATTTCACCATCAGGATGACCGAGTTTTCCAAGGGCGGTAGCAGACTGGATGTTATGAGACGACCGAGGACGATAGAAAAGACCGGAATAGCACACCATATATACAGGCATAGTGGACTTGTGGCCAAGAATTGTTGTGGACCAGTCAACCTTTGTAACGTCTCGAAGGACCCGTGGCCGGAACCATATTCTAAGACATTCTCAGCCAAAATGTGGAAGTGAATGGCAGATCGAAAAACCTGTGGTAGGCAGCGTTGTTCTCGCGCAATGTCATTTCCGAGTCCGAAGCAGACGAATAATAATTCCACGCCTTTTCCGTCAGGACTTGCTTGGCGATATTCTTCACTGCTTTATTAGATCACACAGGGCGAATTCAAGTAACACCGTACCTCAAAGTCATGGAGATTCAAAATTTCCTCGAGGGACGGGCGGTTAGATATTCGTTGCTGGCGGGCTTTCTCTTCGTCTGTAATCTCGACCACGACCTTCTCCACCGTGTCGGGTTCTACAGGACCCAAACTTGCGGAAATGAACAAGTATTGGATACATAGATGAGGACACTCACTGTTTTTCCGGTGGTAAATTTGTGGTTATGGCATCTGGCGGATGGATGGGTTCGTATTCCTGCCTGGTGGGCTTTAGCGTCATACATGTGGGGCAAATCACAACGCGAACGTAGCATCTTTCCCGGCGTATTTCAGGATGATTTTGCTGCCACCGGGATGTTCTGTAAACCAATGGTAAGTACTGCGAGCCCCAAGGCCCAAAGAAATCCCTCGCCGTCAAGGAACTCCGTAACATCATAGACTTTGCCTGAGGAGAAATTCAGACACGAGGCATTGCGTCGAAGTCAATGCATCCACACCGTGAACTATAATCCAACAGCTTTCCCGGCTGTTATGCTCAGCCACAGTCTTCCCAGAGAGCATGCTGCAGAGATTGTGGTTGAAGATAACCAGAGAAGTGCAATAGACGGAGGCCGCGGGCGCGCGCACCCGGTCCGGCGCTCCGTCGGCGTGTCTGATTGCCGATGACTAAACTTGATTGCCGGCAGGCCAGTCGCATTTCGTCTCCGATTTGACCCGGACACTCTGACTTTCAAACCACCACCACTGGCCACACAAGCAACGCAAGATCCGTTTCTCATACTCAATCTTGGGACGATCAAAACATATGCAGAACATCTACGGCGCTGATTTTTCACCCCTGAGCGCTCTTTTCCATATTCAAGCCCCGAGTTCTCAGGTATCCTCTCCAAAAGGTCTAGTTCATACACGATGACAATTACGCGCGTTTTGTTGTTGATGAGCCCTAACTGCTGAGCTACCCAAATGGCAACACGAAAGGACTCTTCCATTCTATCTGGAGACCGTCTTTGCTACTTGTATAATGCGCTCGCCGAAATCACCGCAATAATGGGTTGAAAACATTGGATTTTTGGTTTTCTGTGCTACTGATCTTCTAAGAATATCACGGTACTTCTAGGGTGCCGCTCGGCGCAATGCTAATATGGGGTCTAGAAACCACCGTGGCATCGCATTGGTCCGCTGATCTCTGCATTTGGTGGGACTGTGCCGATCCTCCTGCGCTTGAATAGACGCTGCAGCGAGTGCTCACATGCACCTGCTGCCCCACATTTCATTCTGGACACCATTGCCAACATTGCTAGACCTAGCACCTGAAAACGACAAGTGAAAGTCTCGACTCTTGGAGATTTCTGCCTGCGAACCTTCTAAAAATATCGATACTCACAGCATCATGGCGTATTCCTTTGAAAAACGGCGGTTTTTAATACTCGGATGATGTTACGGTATATGTGGTACTATAAGTACCCGGAGGCACTCTCTGCAGTGATCTTTCAGCTCCCAGATCCATCGTGGCGCGATGTCTGCGCAAGCTATTCCGACCACAGTGCAAAATATCGTTGTGTTGGACTTGTCGGCTTCCTATGGTGCCCTCATCATAGCGGCATACATCTCTTGCGCATTATGGGGAATCAATGTCATGCAGACGTACATCTTGGCCGTTTTCTAAACGGACCGCAACTGACTGGCCGACAATTCAGGTACATCTACTATTGGAGGTATGGCTGTTATCCTTTGCCTTCCCACACAACAGACGATGATTGCCCAGCTACCCGGACGACTCTTTGGCAGTCAAGACCTTGGTGAATAAACACGAATGATTTTAATATATCTATTGACAGTTCAACTGTCCAGGTTGCATTCCTCATGTACGAAGGTCGGCTTATGGTTCCCAGAACACCCTTATTCAATTGCCGTCCTCGCAGAATCGTTGACACCGCTCACAAGATACTTGTTACCAAAGTCCGTGAGTGCCACCGAAGCTACACGCACTTTCTTTTGCCGATTTGGCTACAGCATGGTTTACCCTGATTCAAAACTGGGGGCGTGTCTCGGCAATTCTTGCATCTCCAGAGTAAGAATCTTTCGTGCTCTCCTTCGCGCAGGCTGATGCTTGATCCCAGGGAGGCCTTAGTGAGTAGAGCGTCCAATGCAAACACACGGCCTCATTTGTTCTTAATTTCATCGTATTCAATAGCACGAGGCCTGGGTTGGAGTGAGTTTTCGACTCCTTTGTTTCGCAACAACCCGGCAAATCGTTTCCTTTAGTCCATAATAGTGGTCGTTGTCCAGCTCTACTTTCTGCGACGTATCGCAAAATGTCGGGTTTTCCTTTCATTCGCTAAAAAGTAATTTAATGTTCATGGGCGGACAGTTGCTGCCACCACCCGCCATGCTCGGAGTTGGTGGCTATGGATCATCTTCATTGCACTTGTGAGCATTACTACGCATCATTTCCTGGCAATTCAAGGCGCTTACTCACCTTGCCCCTCAGGTCGGTCTTTCTATCGCGCAAGTTGGTGAGTGATTGTTTCGACTAAAGCATGCCGATTACTGACTTCCTGTCGCTAGCTTTGACAATAGGCAAGTTTTTCCTGATCCATCAAACCAATTGCGAATGCGCTCTCTGTTGGCTCTGACGTTCATCATGTTGTTTAGCATATTGCGTCTTTTCAATCAACAGGATCAATATCTTCATTCCGCTCAACCTGGTTTGTGTCTATAAATATCCCTTGCACCTAATTCTAATTCTTCGTTCAGCGCCTCAAGACCGCCGGCCTGATAGCAGCCACGGTTGTCGATCTCGTCATCGCAGGCGCCATGATAATGTTGCTGAAAGATACTGATTCTGGAGACGGGGGAATCTACAGGTCTCAGAGGTCAGTGCCTAAATTCATCAAGATTGTACACTCCAACTTGGCTATCTTCAGGACATCGAAGACCATTAGACGCTTGACAGTAATTACCATCAACACTGGATTGTTCACAGCTGTCATTGCGATTATTTCTCTCGTCCTGGTGACTATCGTTCTTGTTCAAAGCTCACATCTACATCGCCGCTCATTGCCGCCGGTTTCAAGGATGAAACTGCCAGCGGCACAGTTTTCTGGACCGCGATTGCCCAGTACCCGCAATGCTCAATATATCTCTCGGCGTTCCTCGCCAACCTGAACGCGAGGCGCTACATCCGTGGCGCGGACGATGGCGTGACGATCTCCAACATCGAGGACCTTCGCTTCGCCCGCGCAACGGCCGGAGGCGACGCGGAAGCAAGTACGGCGACGCGCATGTCGGACCAGCATATTGTACTTGGCCAGTTGGGATCTGGGGCAAATTCGAGCGGGACCGAAGGGCAAGAGACTGCACATGTGAGCGGGAAGCCTCGGACGCGTCATACCAGTAGTCCTGTTTGCTGATGTGCATTTCGTACAATTTCACAGGAGTCGATCCCCGAAAAACTCTCTTCTTGATTTCTGTTGCATGAAGACAACCACGTCGACGAACATGGGCATGTATTGATTCTCGATATATATATCATCCGGCATTACGCAGTCGTTGGGCGACATTTTTCTATAAATGTATCCTCCCGCCATGAAATTCGTTCCGCTTTGTTTCCCTTGGAGATCTACTTCTTGGCTTCTCTTCCCCGCCCCTGCCCCCGCCCCCATGCAATAGCTGCCAATGACTATCACTGGAAGTCGAGATAATTTCCATCTTCGGTCCCGATATGAATATGGGTTCCTGCATCGGCGAATCGCGCTACGGCACGGACAAAATTGGATTCCTTGCGCATACAGAGGAACGAGGTTCCATACCCCCAAACGACTCGAACGGAGTGGAGCTTCGTAAGCTGACTATCGGTGGATCTGGCGTGAATAAAGTGTTCCAACAAATGGTATTCAGTGCCAGGGGAGTCCAAAAAGCTGAGGTTTCGCAGCTTTGGAAGAGGCGGAGAGATCCTGCAGTGCTCCATACGAAGCCAGGACAATGTGTTGTGGAGATAGAGTATAGAGCGCTGAACTCGGGGGGAGGGATGTTGCAATTCGAGGTCCTCGAGTGTCGCAGCCACAGAGGACAGGCACTCTTGACAGTCCGCAAATCCATCATTGTCTGCTCGGATGGATAACGTAGTCAACGGGGGGGTTGAGCGGAGTAGGAATGAGCGCAGGGATGAATAAGTGGTGTCATACATTTCAGAAATGCGCAGGCATTGCAGAGCGGGCAATGTCAGGCACTTCAAAATATCTTGGGTCTCTTCACCGGCAACATTGCAAATGAGGGTAAGGGATTGTAACCGGGAGTGAGAGATGGGGGGAACCGTATGTCGGGAATCGAAGGAACAAATAACTTCCGTGAGATTTGGCGCGAGTTTGAATAGCTCCAAATTATATACGTCGCCTTCGAAGGTCGTCAACTGCAGCCAAGGTAGGCCATAATAGGAGGACGATGCGTGGCCCGTCAGACACACGCTGAAGAGCTGGGGCGCATTGTCGAAAACATCGGCAGGATCATGAGGGTCTGACTCCGGTGCGTTCACGTGTTCATTGAACGTGGCCTTCTGAAGCGTTGGGAACTCCATTGTGTCCAGATCCAGCTCGCGCACATCGTCTTGGCACAAATCAAGTTCGAGATACTGTAACTTGCTCGAGTAACGATTGATAAGACGGCGCATGCGACCTATCGAGAAAATGCACTCCGCTAACGGGTCCTCATCTTTTCGATGAAAGCCCATTGCAAGGGACACGGGACGGAGTGCTGCGCGACCGAACCATTGGTCAATGTATGCCTCGATTGCACCTGGTTTCGGGACGACGACACCCGGAGTGATGGTGTCGAACGTGAGCGACAAAGTCGACCATAGCTCGGGAGTTGAAAGAGCAATGTCTCTCCATTGACGGCAAATGCGAAGGAGAACCATGGGTGCGCATAATTCGAGCTCTCCAAGTGCGAGGGAGCTGTGCTCCGCGAAGGGAAGGCACTGTTTGAAAATTTCTTGGGTGATTTCGACGGGCAATGTCAGGACTGGATAAGTCGCCACCGAAGCGAGGTGGCGCTGAACCGAGATTCGATGTTTTTTTAGCTCTTTAAGAGCTTCTTTGGTTTTAAAAATCTGAGCGTCGATCTCCGCAAGGAAATCGCGCAGGACCGTGGCAGTGAGGCTCATGAGCTTCAAGATTCAAGAGTAAGAATGACGCCAGAAAGCACTGACATAGGATCGGATTTACCTAAAGATTTAGTACCTCAGTCGGCGCTGTGGTGGAAAGTTTGGGCAGGATCGCGCCAATTTCTCTGGCTCAGTGGCGGTAGCGGTTCAAGTTGAATCTGCACTGCCACCGCCTTTGTTCAGAGCCATCAAGTCGATCAAATCGCTTGGCACCAACTTCAAGTTCCCACTCAACGTTTCAGACACCCGCAAGTCTGAACAATTCGCTGAGTTAGCAAGTCCTGCTTCACGGGTCCTGCTTGACGGTGTTCGCGTCAAAGCTCCCTCACCCCCATTAGGTGTGCTGGATCTAGAGCGAGAAATTATTCCACCTGGAACGCTCAACTTCTCAAGACCTCACAGGCAAAGTATTCCGAGTTGTATGCACCGGGCGGCCTAATTCTTGCCTCCCGGTCGGAAGCGAAAGCGCAAGCTACTTTTAGACGGTAACCAACCAAGGCCGCGACGCGCAATCTGGAGCGAACACTCTTGCTCCGACTCATTTGACCATCCTTGTTGCGTATACTTACCCTGAATCACCGTGACGGACTCGCACCAGTACGGCACTTTTCGGAGGGAACTTGTCCCAGAATTTTCTTATTGTCTTCAAAACGCACTGCTATTGTTCTTTTTCCCCCGGTACCTTTAACTTGACGGAACATCCTCGTGCACCCTCAGGCTGGGGGCCGGCCGTTTCTATAAGGTTGATCTGCGGCACCGCGCAGCCAATCTCCGCTTTTAAATGCAACTTAGCTTTCAGTACAACCCTGCCTGGATACAGAACGCCACTAGACTTGCCATTTGGGATCTCCCTCGGACGTCCGCTCGAAATTGCGCCCGTGTCGTCGCCGGCTGCGCTATCATAGGTTCAGCTCGGATCATTCAACCGAGTCGTTATTTTCCGCCTCGCAAGCTCCGGGCCGTGCTAGAAGACAGTTTATTTGTGCCCAATATCGCTCTTCGCACGTTCGTTTGTCGCCGACACTGTCGGGCGTACCACTGTTTCAGGTCTCTCTCGCTGATGCAATTTTTCCTTGGCCATAAAGTCCCTCCATTTCTTCCCTGCAATTAAAGTTGTCCGCGCATCAATTCAAATTCTGGTTCCGTCCAAGTTACGCCCGGATCACAAAAACCTGCAACGTGTTTCGCGTTTCTTGCGACCGGTGCGAAGGTCATTGGTTCTCCACCGCACCGGTGCGACCGATACTGTACCTTCCCCAACCAATCCCCCACAAAAGACTGCCCTGACATGTTCCCCAACCCCAAACTATTGTGGGACTGTCAAAAATAAATCGTCCCAGTATTTTCAAGATGTGCAGCACTATTTGCTAGGAAAATCAGAGTAGAGAATGCGAAAACAAGGGTATTCCAAGTGCAAAATCTACATTTTTGGACCGCGGAGGTTTGAAGGACTGTCTTGGAAATGACCTCACTTTCGGGTATAAATAGTAGCCGTCCTATGTAAGCGCCAACTCCCCGCATACGCGTTAGCCTCTTGTTTCTTCACCTCCATGAACTACATTCGAGGCGCGGTCAACGCTATCAGTGCCCCCTACCAGTACTACAAGGATATAAACCCCGCGACCCTCACTGGCGCAATCGACGTTATTGTCGTACAGCGTCCAACTTCTAACGGAGCCACTGAGTTTGCATGTACACCATTTCACGTTAGATTCGGCAAATGGCAGGTCCTGCGCCCAGGGGAGAAGAAGGCGCGTATATTGACCTCCAAGCGTCGATCCGAGGCGCTAAACTCGAGCTATAGGTTAAAGTATCGGTCAACGGACATGCGATTCCGTTCGACATGAAGATCGGCGAGGCGGGAGAGGCTTTTTTCGTGTTCGAGACCGACGACGATGTCCCAGAAGACCTTATTACAAGTCCCATTCTTCAGCCCACTCGCCCGGACGAGGGCAAGGACATCCCGACCGATAGATTTGGTGCTAAGCAGGATCCAGAGAAACCGGACGATGAAGTCGCAACAACACCTGCACCGGCAGAGGCTCCAGTCGAGGAGCCAGAGTTCCTCGACCTCAATGCTGGCTCGACTCCGCCTTCAACGTCTGCAATGCGGCCGTCCAACCCGAAACGGCGGTCTGGGCTCTCGGTCTCATCCACGCGTTCGGTTTCACCGCCTCCTCGTTCAGCTACACCGGCATCTATGTTCTCGATGCAGGAAGCGCAAGATGAACGTGTGGATCGCGCTCTGAAGATCGTTCAAGAGTCCATGGCCGTGAACGAGGTCCAGTACAAGTCGGGTAAGTTTTGCGATCGATTTTATTCAAACTATGCTCATGCGCCTCCAAGACATAGCTTTGGACGGCGAGGGATACCACTCTCGCTCCAAGCACGACCGCGATCGCACCATCACCGCGGACGATGACGGTACATACCGTGCGCAGCCGTCCAAATGTTCTTCTACCATGTGTTAATTTTATTTTACACAGGTTCGCCCACACCCTCCCCCACAGCCACCCCCGATGAGAAATCACGCATGGGGTTGCCGCCAAAACTCGACATGGAGTACTCGTGGGAGTGGGGTGCCTTCCCGCAGCCTTCTCCGATGAAGCCGTCGTTCGGGCTGGGCGGCCGCGCCGAGGGTGGGCGCAACGAGGTTGGCTCCACCTTCGCTGCGACATGGGGCCGCGCGTCTCGCAATATGGTCCAGCACATGAGCAAGCTGGATATGAACGGCGACCTGCGGGACATGCCCGAGGAAGACGAGGGTGATGAGCCTGCGGCGGGGGCATCGGGATCGGGTGTGCGGAGCCGGAGTGTGCCCCCGGCGCTCGAGGGCAGCCCGGTGCGTTCACGCCGGAGGGCGAGGACGGAGAAATACGAGGATGAGGACGACGTAGAGGGAAGGGGTGAATTCGCCGAGTCGCCTGTCGCGGCGCCTGAGATGCTGGGATTCGGTGCCGGCGGGCGATTGTCGGCGAGCGAGTCGGACCCCACGAGGTTCACCGTCACTATTGAAGGGAAGAAGGCCGGGTTTGAGCTCAGCATTGTGTCGCCGGAAGCGGCATCCGATGGTGAAGAATCGGAGTCTAACGCGCGCGGGAGGCGAGACCGCGACGGGACGAGCGGCGGGACGCGTGTGTTCGACCGCCGGGACGAGGTGGAGGCAGCGCGCCTGTTTGGAAAGGGGCAGATTGATCTATACCGGTTCTTTGAAGACGAAACGGTAGTAAGCGATCCACGGCTTGTTATTAGATGGGCAGGAGACCAGTCAGTAGTATTTTTCCGATTTTGGTGGTCACGAAAGCTCATTACTTTTAGATACATTACACGGAGTGACGGTTCACCGCTCATGGATGCGCTCGTGCTCTGGCGCGATGCGCTTGTGAAGCAGGCGACGGATGGTATTCCCCTGCGACCGACATCCCCCGTCTCATCTGTCCCCGACTCGCCCGTTGAGGAGGAGGGGCCTGAACAAATACGCGATCGCGCCAAATCGGAGCCGCCCGAATCCCCGACAGTCGCCGGGAAGCCCACCTCCTCGTCCTGGGTGCAGTGGTGGAGTCGGAGTAACAGTAATCAGAAATCCACGCCTGCCCGGAATTCAAAAGACGAGCGCCCCCCTTTGCCCTGGACGTCTTCTGCCCCGGTAGGCATTTATCTTTGATGCGCGAGGCTACTGTTCTGACTTTGCGGTAGCATACCGACTCCAAGACGACAAGTCTCCCGAAACGGCTGTTATCGGATATCCCCCCCGCTGATTCCGCTCCGGCGCCTTCGACACCTGTGCAGCGCCCGGTCGAGGTAACACCAAAGCCGTCCCCCGAGAGCACTGGGAAACGGAAGTTTGCGAAGACACTGCGCTTGACATCCGACCAACTAAAGTCGCTCAATCTGAAACCTGGCCCTAACTCGATCACTTTTTCGCTCTCTACCTCCGGCACCATTGCATGCACGGCTCGCATTTTTGTTTGGGACTCGACAGATCTTGTGCTAGTGTCGGACATTGACGGGACGATCACCAAGTACAAACTCATTTTCCTTCGTTGTGCCGGGCTGACGCCGGTGTTGCAGATCTGATGCCCTCGGACACGTCTTCGCGATGGTCGGGCGCGACTGGACCCACCTCGGGGTCGCCAAGCTGTACACCGACATCACACGGAACGGGTACAAGATCATGTACCTCACCTCGCGCGCGATCGGGCAGGCGGACGCGACGCGCGACTACCTCAAGGGGATCAAGCAGAACGACTACCAGCTCCCTGAGGGACCCGTCATCATGAGCCCCGACCGGCTCATGGCGTCGCTCCATCGCGAAGTCATCATGCGCAAGCCCGAGGTGTTCAAGATGGCATGTTTGCGCGATATCCAGCGTCTGTTTGGGGAGGCGTCGAGGAACCCGTTCTATGCAGGCTTTGGGAACAGGATCACAGACGCGCTGTCATATCGGAGCGTGAATGTGCCGAGCTCGCGGATATTCACGATCGATTCGTCCGGGGAGGTGAAGCTGGAGCTGCTTGAGCTGGCGGGATACAAGTCGTCGTATGTGTGCTTTTTGTTGCGTGGCTTGGAACTAATAATGTTTCGCAGATACATCCACATGACTGACTTGGTGGACCAGATGTTCCCGCCCATACATCGGAAGTGGACGCCGGAATACACCGACCTCAATTACTGGAAGGTGCCTGTGCAGGACTTCCCGCTGCCTGACCTGTCGCCGCCCTCGCCGGCGCTGAGTGCCCGCTCGGATACTTCGGGCACCTTTGCGCGGATACGGAACTTCAGTCTCGTCGGCAACAGCCGGCAGCCGTCCAATATCCGACAGGCGGCGCTGAACAAAGTCAACGGCAGCGCGTCGCGCGAAACGTCCCCGCCCCCCGGCGAGGCGGAGCTGCGGCAGATGTCCTCGTTTGAGCGGCTGAGCAACACATTGTCGAGCTCCTTTGGCAAGTCGTCACCGTTGTCGGACCGCAGCCGGCGCAGCGTGAGCCCTGAGTCGTCGTCGTCGTACACGTATGCCGACTCGGAGGACGAAGAGGGAGACGATGAGCTGGACCCAGAGAAGAAGCGGAGGAGGCAACGGCGGAGTATGACGAGCATGCCTGGTTCGCTGGATGATGAGCTCCAGTTTGATATGGACGACGAGCCGGGTGTGTACGATGGCGAGTCGCATGAGATAGAGGATGAAGAGGAGGCGTTCGACGAGGACCTGTTGGCGGCTGGCGAGATGAAGAATGTGCCGTTTTTGTGAATCGCATGTCGCATTGCTCTGTAGCTTATTTAATTCGTAATATTGTATTTTACATACACGATGGGCCAGATTTCGTTTTTCATCTGCCAACTTCGGGAAAGTCCCAACCATCCAGTTTACACCTGTTTGGAGCCGTGAGAATCTTGGTTCAATTTTCTTGTCTTGTTGCCACGACCATCGTTCCAAAGGTAGGTCTTTCTGAGTGGCCTACGACCTCATTTATGAACACGTTGGTTTAAGATGGCCAATGCTTTTCCCACTGAGGTTTGGCGAATGTCATGGAGCTACGCCTCCTCCAAAGATTTGACAGCTCTTTCTTCGTCGTGCCAGCTTTTTCGAGATATCTGCCAGCCTCTGTTGTTCCAAAACCTTAGCTATCTGGGGCCGTTCCTCGAGGAAATTAATCCAACCAAACCTCAAAAGGTCGTCGAGACGATGAAGCATAGTCGAGACAGACTGCTTTCCATTTCCTCCCATCCCAAAATCCCTTCCATGGTTCAGTACTGGACATTCCATGTCCCAACTGGCTCGCTCCTGTTTGAACCATCTGCTATGATATACCGATACCCTGCCATGAAGCAGGTTTTCGACCTCACCCGCGCCATCAGTGCGGAATTCCGCTCCAGTATCGGAGTATACACCAATCTCTCCAGATTGACCATCACCGGATTCCAGTTCACTCCCGATTTCTGCCAGACCATTACTTCTCTGCCCCTCACTTCGATTGACCTCACCGATTGCGATGTCGACTGCCCCGTTCCCTTCGGTGGCATCGCACTGGAGGCATTCAACTATGCATACAATGGGTTGGAATGGAGGGACGATATGACCGAGCACTACAATCTCGTCTCCGGTTCGGAACTAAAAGCCCTTGAACTCGAGACTCCAGTGCCGGCCAGGGTTTTTCTAACAGTCTTCGTAGCACTTGGGCCCCTTCCCCAGCTGACCTACATCTACGTGTCTTTGGGCTATGATGCCAAGGACGTGTTTTACAGGTTCCTCGATTGTTCTCCAGCGCTCAAATGCATTCAGATGGAAGCTCCCCCCACATTTGGAGATGCCATTCTCCCCGAAACCTCTATTCCGGTGTTGCATTCCTTCGCAGGTCCGATAGAAATCGCCGGCGTCTTTTCTGGCGGTCGACCCGTCCAGAGTTTCAAAGTCCACCCGTCGTTTGGGACCCACGACGAGCTTGCCGAGAAGGAGCCTGTTGACCCCGAGGTAGTGCAGCAGTTTTTGTTGCAGATTTCGACTTCTAGCGCGACGATCGAGGATATTTCTTTACCCTGGGTCTCTCTGAATTCGACCCCCCTGCGCTTCATTGCCGAAAATTTCCCCAAGTTGAAACATCTCCAATTCTTCGTTCGCGATGTCGCAAGCGAAGACCCTCAATCTGACGAAGAATCAGAAGAACACTGGGAGACCCCAGGTGGTTCAAGTGTGACAGGGGACGATGAAATCATCGACGTCGGCGAAAACGACGCAGAACATTCCTTGGACGATGGGATGTTCAGCAGTTTGCGCAAGTTGTTAAGCTTGTCGGGTCAAGATCTGGAGGAAGCTCGGCGGGTGTACAACGAACACCACTGTGACGATTGCGCGAGTGAATCTTCCGACTCGTCCCAGTCCATTGACTGGCATGAGGATGAGGCTGTAGCACACAGAACCTACGAGGACATAAAGCCAGAGTCGGTCGAGGTAAGATCTACATTGTGGGACGCACATGAAGCTCATAATGCTCAAGCATTTCATGGCGGCCTTGGGAAACGATTTGATAGCTTTGCCTCGCAGCATCCAAGTGCTGAGCATCGGTCTGGTTGCGAAGACATACTCGCCATCGTCGAAGGAGGAGTCCTTGCCAGACGCTGAAATTTCATCTGTAGTCGAGAAGTTGGGGGCTCGTTATCCAGTCTTGAGGAAGGTACTGCGTCCGAACTTGAATTCCACCGAATAGTTTTGAACTGAAACCTTCAAGGTGGTCTTCGGATATCGGCCCCGTGCTTGGACGCGCAAGCCCGGTGGCATTTGGAAGCCCCCTAAGCCTGAACGGCCGGAACCTTCTCATCCAATGCAACGCCTGCGTCGATTTGGGCCCTTTCCGATGGCATAGTTTCTCTCTTTGAAATATCTGTCCAATGTCTCAACAAGTTGAATGCTCTTTCTTGAAGTTCCCGCGCACGTAGTACTAGATAGTCGGCATGTACATTTCGCTACTAAACAAATGGTCATTTGGCCCCAAGATTGTGAAATATTTAATATTGTATATTGTGCAATGCAGTCTCCGAGACCGTTCCTCAATCCTGCATCACTTCAGAAACCGGACACCTGTTCTTCGCACCATTTCCATAGCTTCTCAGCCATATCTTTATCATACGCATGTTTACTGGGAACCTGGCGCCGTGCCCAGCAGGTCAAGTACTGTTCGCAATTTGTCAACCAGAATTCTGTCGGGTGAGAACCAATCACCTCTCCGTTCATTTCGAGGGCTTCATCAGACGTCGCTGCGTATAGAGACGTTATGATACCAAGCGAGACCGGGTAGAGGCGTATCTTGTCGACTATCCAAGCTATAATGGGATGCACATTCCGCAACAGTTCGGACTTGACACCGCCTGGAAAGTCGTAAGTAGGTGCCCTGGGGATGGGCCGCGAACAAATTAAATACCAGGATGAAGAGAGATGGCAATAAGGCCCTGGTCTCCGTATCGCTTCGCCAACTCGAAGGAGATCAGAACGTTCCCCTGTCGTGGTGTAAATATCCAACGCTCAACCCGAGGGCCAGAAAATGAACATGCCAGTTTACTTTGACCATACAAGCGGGTCCCTGTGAGCTTTTTTCGCACTGCAAGTGCCGCGTCGCCCTTCTGAAGTGACTCCCAAACAATCCCTTGCTTCGGTGCGGTCAATTCATGGGCGTCCGACGACACAGTTACGACGCGGACACGGCAGGGTGCGCCCGACACCTCGCCTTTAGCGGTACGCAGAAGCGTGGGCATGAGGAGCACGGTGAGGAAATAGTGGCCTACTGCAGGCATGAATATTGGATGCAAAAAGGATAGCCAAAGACTCGGACCAAGAGTATTCGCTCCAAATTGTACATCGTAGCCTTGTGCGGTTACAGGGCCAATTCCAGGAGCATACAAGACACCTCTGCAGCCAAGAAAATTCAGGAATGAGCAAATCCTTCAGTTCTCTACGGCGCACCCATTATTAATGAGAACGTGCAGCTCTTGTTCTTTGGAGATGTACTCCTCTGCAGCTTTCTTGACAGAAGGCAGATCGGCAAGGTCAATTCGGAGGAAATGGATATCTGTTTTCCCCGTCGTCTTGCAAATATCGTCTATAGCAGCCTGCGCCTTCTCTTCTGAGCGGGAAGCGAGGTACACCTTAGCGTTGCGAGCCACTAGAACACGGCAGGTCTCCTTCCCAATCCCTGCGCTGCCGCCTGTGCATAAGAATATCTTGCCTGCAAGATCAAGGACGTCTTGAGCTTTCCAGGTGGGCTTTGGTGGCCATTTCTCGCTCCAAGATCCTACCCGTGTAGGCGGCGGGAGCTTTGACGCGGACATGTCGGAGCAGTACTTACCAAATTGACGAGTCCTTTATATAGTGCTTCTCAGGCTCGTGGGCGCGGAATCATGACACTCCGCCGAATACACCCTGTTGTCGGTTGAAAACGTTCACACATAAAAATGGTTCGTGATGAGGAGACGGCATTCAAACAAAGGCGGTGGCAGTGCAAACTCAATCACAGCAACAATTGGCGCAGGTTAACCAACCCCAAACCAACCCTCACTTTTCCATCTACGAGTAAATTGAACCCGGCCGAGAGAGACAGCAGGAGCGCTCAATATTGGTAAATCCGATCCTGTGCTGCTTAGTACGCGATTTCTTGCGGAGATCGACGCCGATATTTTTGAGACTGAAGAATCTCTTGAACGGGGGAAGAAGCCCCGGATCTCGGTTCAACGCTAACTGGTCGGGGCTGCGGCTTTTCCGTTGCAGTCACCCAGGAGAGCAGCGCCTTCCCTTCACAGAGCACAGCTCCTTCACACTTGGACAGCTCGAATTATGCGCATCCGTGGTTCTCCTTCGCATTTGTCGTGCGTGAATGGAGAGACATTGCTCTTTCAACTTGAACTCCCGAGCTATGGTCGACTTTGTCGCTCACGTTCGACACCATCACATCGGGTGTCGTCGTCCCGGAACCAGGTACGATCGAGGCATACATTGACCAATGGCTAGGTCGCGCAGGACTCCGTCCCTTGTCCCTTGCAATGGGCTTTCATCGAGAAAATGTCGATGACCCATTAGCGGAGTGGATTTTCCTGACAGATCGCATGCGCCATCTCATTGATCGCTACTCCAGCAATTACAATGTCTGGAACTTGATTTGAGCCAAGACGATGTACGCGAACTAGGCCTGGAGTTCCCAACGCTTCAGAAGGCCATGTTCAATGAACAAGTGAATGCATCGGAGTCAGACCCTCATAATCCTACCGATGATTTCGACAATGTGCCCCAGCTCTTCAGCGTGTGTCTGACGGACCACGTATCATCCTCCTATTATTGCCTACCTTGGCGGCAGTTGACGACCTTCGAGGGCGAAATATATGATTTGGAGCTATTCAAACTCGCGCCAAATCTCACGGATGCTATTTGCTCCTTTCGATTTCCCACATGCGACTCCCCCAATCTCTCACTCCCGGTTACAGTCCCTCCCCCTCATTCGCAATGTTGCCGCTGAAGAGGCCCAGGATATTTTGAAGGGCCTGACATTGCCTGCTCTACAATCCCTGCACATTTCTGAAATGGATGACACCACTTACCCATCCCTGCACTCATTCCTGCTCCGCTCAACCCCCCCGTTGACCACATTATCCATCCGAGCAGACAATGATGGATTTTCCCGACTGGCAAGAGTGCCTGTCTTCTGTGGCTGCGACACTCGAGAACCTCGAATTGCAACACCCCTTCACCTAAGTTCAGCGCTCTGTACTCTATCTCAACAACACTTTGCCCTGGATTCGCACGGAGCACTGCAGGGTCTCTCCGCCTCTTCCAAAGCTGCGGAACATTAGTTTCTTGGACTCCCCCGGCACCGATTACTTTGGGTTGAAAAGATTCATCCAAGACAGATCCACCGATGGTCAGCTCACGAAGCTGCAATCTTTTAGAATCGTTTGGGCCCAGGGTACCTCGTTCCTCTGTGCAACCGAGGATTTGAATTTTGGCCGTGCCATGACACGATTTGCCGATGCAGGAATCCATGTTCATATCGGGACCACGGAGCAAATTTATCTCGAGTTCGAGTGGTAGGCATTGGGTTAGACGCGGACAACTCCGAAAATCGGACGCGTGGACGGCAGGGACGGCAGGGACGGCAGGGACGGCAGGGACGGCAGGGACGGCAGACCGGGGAGGACCGGATGCACAATCCCAAAAGGAGGATTCTGTACATGTACGGAGGTATATCTCGCGACTACCCGATTCCAACAAATTGCACGAAAAGCACGTCAAAACGATTGACGCGTCGGAAGACGCTCGCCGACACAAGGGGTTAGCAGGGTCACACCAGATTCAAAGAAAATCAACGAGCCAGTGGTTTCCCTGGCCTCCACCTACTTATCTTGGAGTCAAAGGTACCTGCATCGCCGAGAGCAACAAGAAACTCCATCTTTCAACAGTGGACTGGGCTCTCACGTAATGAATGACGGCGGGTGAGTTATGAGCAAGTTATGAGAGAAAATCGCTTCAATGTTTTGCGGTCACGTGCGTGGTTCAAGTTGGGTGGTTCGATTTAGAACCTGGTATATATTACCATCCGCACGAAGCCACCATGGTCTTGGCCTCAGCGTCGATGCGGTTTGAGTTTTCGTGGTCTCGTGACATAGATCATCCAAGTTGGGTCTGGCTTTTCTGGCGCAAGGAAATTGCTTCGGATACGTAGTGTTAGCGACAGGTATCGCCACTTCGTTTCATCTACGATCTATCTGCCAAGAAACGAAGCCTACTATTACACCTGCTACGAAGAAGCCGGTGCTGCCCTTACTCTTCGGTGCGGCACTTATTTGTCAGATAAGTCCGGTGAGCCTTTCAGCACCCTCGAGCTCTCTCCCCTCTTCACGATGGCTGAAAAAGCTTTGGCCCCGAAGCTTGAACCTGAAGATAAAACAACTGCCCCACGCAAAGTTGGCAATGTCTTGAACGCCGATCTAGCGCTCGCCCTCTCCACTGGCTCACAGCTCAAGCCTTTTAGCAAAGTCGCCTTCAAGCTTTATCTAGTACTGCTGGTTGCTGCCATGGGATCCCTGAGCTTTGCGTGACTATTTTACGTCAAAATGGATTGCAATCCGGTCCAGGGCATGGTTTTCTGGTCCCAAAATAATTACCTTCCAGTAAATCCATTTTCTCCTTTGTGTCCCATAACAATAATATATATGTCCTGACGAGATGACCATCTAGTCAGGTCAAATAGATAATCCGGTCCGGGCTAGGTCCCATTTGGGTCAGACACATGTGAATTTCTGGCCATCCCACATCAAAGATCCGGTCATTTGTGACATGAGTTACTGTCAGGAACAGATCGCGTTCCGGTCAAGTTTTCTCGTAGCTCCCCATCCCCCGCGCCGAATTATATGACCCTGGTATCAATCTTGCGCAGTTTTGCGATGCGAATCTGGGAAAAATATGAGCGGGACCATCAAGCCAATATCTGGACCGGTACACAGAGAAAAACGGAATAAACACTATGGCAATCAACATTGGCATTCTGACTGGCATCTGTGCATTATTGTCCGTGGGTCGTCACTGTGTTATTCAGGTGCTTTTTTTCTTTCACTCGCTGAGAGCATGCTCCTTGTTCGGATGGCGAGCCCAGTTACGAAAAGGTCTATCCAACCATTGTCACTGAAATCACTGACGAGCACATGGTGATTGAGTGGTTTCATGGAATATATGACAACCTCCCCGAGGGCGTGGAACGCAGCTATGGCGTGGATCGAGCAAATATCGCAGCCTGGGATAGGGCTGCAAATATGCCGCTATCTGTGGAATAGGTGGGTGAACATTCCAAATCCGAGGCAAGGCACTGACAAGTGGTTGTTGTGTTCCAGCTAGCACACATTGAGTGGCCAGCCCATCTGACCAACTCCCTGGCCATCTTCCCATCTCCACTGTTTCCGCACCAGGCGACTCTGGCAAATACTTTGTATCCCTGGGTGCCCAGACTTGCGGCATTCTTCTGCGGGCCGCAAACCGACCATCCTGTGGATGTTTGGTCCTATATCGATCACCGCTTTGTGGAAAGCAATGATCTGCATCACTTTTGCAGAGAGTTTCTTGGCAATGTTCCCGGGCAGGAGCCCTTCTGTGGTGCGGATGAGACGTTTTTCACCACACTGGGACATCAGATTCGTGTCAAAATCTATGGATCGGAGCACCCACACATGCCTCGCTCTGGTACGGACGTGTCTAACTGGATCCAGGGCGTGGCACGGTGCATTATAGCGACTGAGGCGGCAGCATTTTATCTGAATGTGGATTCACTGACCACCATGATGCTTCTGCAAGAACGCCGGGTCTGTAGACCGATGGGGACCCACGAGAGAGTACTACAGGCGTATGCACACGCAATCAGGGATGAGCCGGAAGGTGCTGGCCGGAAACTGATGGAAGAAGTTTTGGTCCCTGTACCAGGAGTGGCGGTTCCCTTTCCATCTGCATTCTAGTATCTGAAAAATATTTTCCATCTTCCTTATTACTGGAATAACAGTTGATTCAGAAATCTAGTCAGATGTGAGTAATCAGGCGATAAAGAATGTCATTGAGCAAGCTGAGATTTTTTGTGGCTTCTCAGGGACCCAATGAGACAGATTCAGGCTTAGGGCATGAGAATCGGTGGGGGGGTTGACCAGCTATAAGAAAGCTTGACCGGAAGTCGATCTCAGACTGACAGGAACCCATATCAGGAATGACCGGATCCTTGATGTGTGATGGCGGTCAATTCAAATGTGGTGGACACAAATGGAAATGCAGACAGACTGGATATGCTACTTAAAGGTACTGGATCGTAATTGGGATTGAATATGCAAACGGTAGGGAGTGTATTCTGCCAATTATTTATATATCCTTGTGCAGGGTGGAAACCAAAAAAGATAATTCACTGCCGTGTGGGGATACTAGAGCTAAGAGATTTTGAGTGGCCTGAATCATTATAGAGATGCTAGAGCAGCCTCCTATCTTGAAAAAAGTTGTCCCCGCAATGTCACCATGATCACGTATTTCGTGGCAGGACCATAAAAATTTTGCTGCCGCATGGGGATGCTAGAGCTAAGAGATTTCGAGTGGTCTGAATCATTATAGAGATGCTAGAGCAGCTTTCTATCTTGAAAAAAGTTGTCCCTGCGATGTCGCCGTGATCACGTAGGTTCAGCTGATTATTGGTATGTTTTTGTCCATCAGAGCGGGGATTGAAAGAAAATTCCATACCGCGGGGGGATCCTAGAGCTAAGATATTCCGAGTTGTCAGAATTGCTGTCGGGATGGTAGAGCAGCCTTCTATCACAAAAAAGGTTGTCCCCACCACTGTTATCATGTACTCAGCAGTGGGAATTGGAATCATGAAACATTTGCTGTGGACCTAAGACATTCTTAGTCTTTGGAACTGTTGTCAGGATGCTAGAGAGCCTTCTGATTTGAAAGAGTTGTCCCCGCCATGCCACTCTCATCATGTATTTGGCGGGGAGATCAATAAAAATTCACCAGTACATGGGGGTCGAGTCGGAAGACCTGCCTGGAACACAAGATCAATTGTGAGAAAGGCCACGGTCTTTCTCTGTGTACCAATCCAGATATTGACTTGATGGTCCCGCTCGTATTTTTCCCAGATTCGCATCGGAAAACTGTGCATGATTGATACCAGGGTCATGTAAATAGGCCCAGCGGCTGGGCAGCTATGAGAAAGCTTGACCGGAACACTATTCATTCTTGACGGTAAACCACATGACGGATGACCAGATCTTTGATGTGTGATGACCGGAATTTGATGTGTGTTTGACCGAATTGGAAACACTTACAGACCGGATCGGTTGTTTGGGCTGACTCAATGGTCTGCAAATGGTTGATTTATTGTATTCAAGACATTACAGCTGCCTTCACATCAAGCAAATCGTTCATTCCAAGCACACTGCAAAATTCTGCGCATGCACTCTGTGAATCAACGAGACTTTGCCTCGATGTTGCTGCTGTCAGTCAACTCAAGAATTGTCCATTTCTCATTGTGATATACTCCTGACATCAGCAAAAAAGCCTCTCTTGATTTATCTGTTGCTTACTCATTGTCATCTATGGTGCGATGTCCATCTTCACATGTCCGCCAATCGCGCGCCCCGCCTGCTCAGAAGACCTCGCTATTCGAGAACTGGACACTGCACTACAGCCAACCCCTATGAATGCCAATTTGCCAAATACTCAATCGACGGTTTGGGACTGCCTGATATTTCCGTGCCTTCCCTTCCGTCCTGCCCGCCGTCACTGCCGTTCATAAATCACCCACTGCAAGACCACAGGCAATCATCCCCGTCAAGATTGGGGACTCAGGCCTACACAAAATCTACGGCGCACCCTTTGCTCTCAAGATCAAATCCTCAGCCTTCCTTTGGCAGCTACGTCGATTCGAACACTGTTCTCACCTGGCCGGCATTCGAGTTCAAGTCTTTCAAAGCACTTCTACAATTCTATGGTATCCTGTGCTCGCCAAACTCGAGTCCATCAACGGTGTTTCCTTTATAAAGGCTGCCCGACACTAATTTTGCTTTACTGTCGGCCCCAAGTGAGTTTCCTATTCACAGTGGCTTATTTCCAGCGGTAGTTACTCACCGATCAGTCTCCCCTACATGTCCGCGCCGTGCGGCGGCTCAAGAAAGTGTTTCTGGTAGGACTTCTTATCCGACTTTGTTACAAGTTTGATAATGTCTAGATGCCACTGTACCATTCAATTACTTCCGCTCATGATTCCAGTCCCGTGCAATGCACGCTGGGAATAGGTACGTTGGAAGTAGTTACGAAAGTTGCTCATGATCCTGCTCAATATTAACACAATTGTCAGCCTCGTTCATGCATTTACTTGGTCTTTTACATTCTAGGATTTGTGGTGATGTCTAGTAGAGGCCACATTCTCGGAATCTGAAAGAACCGATGTAGGTTGCGCTGCTGATAGATTTGACCAATATGAGTCTGCGCCCTCAGTTGCATATGACGTGGTGATTGTCCCCATCAACAAGTTTGTTGGAATAAATGAAGAAGTTGCCCTGAAAACATGGAAATAACATTTTTCTGGGCCAGTGGGGATGCCAGAGAAGTTAGATATACAACGGCTGATCAAAGTACGCAGCGCCGGACGTGCAGGGAGAAAAAGTGACCGGACGGCTATCGTGTGGACCAGACGGCTATTTTGGGGACCGGATCTTGATCGAGTTTGACGATCACCATTCTTCGCTGAGCTTTGGCTTCGACACAAGTGGCCAGTCTTCACATCGTTCTACGTTGAACAAATATAGATCATTTTCCGAACAGTGATCAGCAGCGTGAACGGAATGGCGTGCGTCCTGCGTCTCTAGTGAATTGAATCGGAGAAAAACTTGCAACGTCACAGGCAATTTACAGATTACTTCGGCATCAGCGGAGGCGACACGAGTGGTGGGCAAGGGGTCATCACCGCAATGTTGTACAGTGTTTTTAGCCTCGGTTGCATCGCGGGCACCATTGTAGCTGGCCCAATAGCGGACCGATGGGGTCGTCGGGGAGGAATGGTAAATAAATAAATCAGCAGCAGCGGTGGAAGAAGCTTACTCGAATCGGTTAGTTCATAGCAAGCGTAATCATCCTCGCTGTACGGCGCATCGAACTTTCAAAGCATGCGGTGGCCTCTGATCCAGTAATTAGGGTGTCTCGGTCGTCATAGCCGCTCAGAGCCGCACTTACCTCTTCGTCGGGCGATTGGCCATTGGTGGTAAGCGCCGGATTTTTGTCTCGTATATCTTGCACACTGAAGGGAAGCTTTTTGCCCGATCCAGTTGGTTCCACACTTAACAATTCGGCTGCGTTCGTATCATTATCAGTATCGGTGGGGACGCTGATTGAATGGCACAGACCTGCATATGTTTCCGAACTCGCTCCTCCCCATGTTTGTATTTTCCAGACTGTAATATCAAGGTCATGACCGATTTTACAGTGGCGCGGGCGCATAGCCGGACTGTGAATACGAACCGAACCATATTCCTCGCTTACTGACTGATGATTCTTGTTCAGATATAGCTGTGAGCCCCACCCACTCGCATTCTTTTCGATCGGCAACGAGAAACATCCCAGGCTTCACATTTATTGGGTCCATCGTGTGCTCTGGCCTCACAGTCGCAACAGGCCGCATCAACTCGAATTGGTCGTGGAGGGCGCCCTTTGCGGTTCAGTTTATCCCCACAATCATCCTTGCGGTCGGCGTGTGCTTTATTCCTGAGGTACGTACAGCCTCACACTTCCACCCCTGCCGTCAATTGAACGCAAGGATGTTTTAGTCCCCACGCTGGTTGATGTCGGTTGGCCGGAAAGACGAGGCGCGCAATATCCTCGCGAAATATCACGGGAACGGGGATGCAGACGCACCGCTGGTCGTCCTTGAATGGCGGGAACTGGAGGCGTCAATCACAACCGCCGGGTCGGATAAACGATGGTACGCATACTTCACTCTCGCGCGTATATCTCGGTCATTGTGTCGTTGATACGACGAGCCTCCAGGTGGGATTATTTCAATTTTTCCGAGCTGTTCAATTCGCGCGGGGCGCGGTATCGAACATTCATAACCTTGTGGATGGGAGTTTGCTGCCTGTGGAGTGGAATGGGCATATTGTAAGCCATTTTGTCTTTCCTCCGAGTTCGGTGTTGACCCGAGTGCGAACTTGAAGTTACTACGTGACGGCAGCATTTGATCTTGCGGGCGGTATGCCTTTGAATTATCGAACAATTTTTCAACCTCACTCACTAGCTTTCCATCCAGTGAAAACGCAAGAAGGGCGTCTCGTATATTCTGCGATTTCCTCCGCTATCGGAGCTGTGGGTGGGGTATTCGGGGATTTGATCATCGACAAAAGTTTGCCTTCTCTTTTAAGCGGAATTATATTCTGATGTTATGTCATGTTCAAGTCGGACGACGAACCTTATGGCTCTGGGGTACAGCAAGCTGCGCTCTCACCCTGGCTCTGGCCGCTGGTAAGTGCTCTTCGGAACCCACGAAGCTCCACTGCGATGGTTATTTAGGGTTCACTGCAAAGACGCAGTCTCAAGACGCGATTGCCTTCATTTGTACGTCAAGAATTGCTTCATGAGCGGTGATTAAAGACCCCCAGTGCTGTTCTCTTTCGTGCAAAACATGACCTACACGCCGCTGCAAGGGAAGCGTCATCACGAACATTCGAGCTCGAAATGACGCGCCGCTTTTTCAGGCGTGTACATTGCAGAATGTCTGAGTTTTTCAGCGAGATCCAAAGGCTTGGCGCTGTGGGAACAAATCATTATCTCGTTTAGCTCACTTTGGCTGATCGTCAAGTTTATCACTCCAGAGTTGCTTTGATCGAAAGCCTGGCCGCTGTGGTCAACAATTACGCGGGCGCAGTGGCATTCCAAACGATTGGCTGGAAGTACATTCTTGTCTGGGCCATCTGGGACGTCGTGGAAACGACAGTCATATGGTTGTGCGCAGTGGAAACAATGGGCCGAACATTGTAGGTCCTGTGCGTTCTGTGTCGTGCCGAGTTCTCAAAAAGTCAATTTTACGCAGGGAAGAATTGGACGAGTTTTTCAAGGTTGCTTCATTTCGTTTTTCGTCCAAGTTGTCCAACTGAGAGCTGGGCCTGCGCAGGATCCTCATCCAGTCAATGCATCCCTAAACAAGCACCGTGGTGGGCCAGGTGATAGTTGAAAGCTGGAATGTTGTTTCCCTGGTATTCCGTACCGTGTGATTCGGTAATGTTTAGAGATGGCGGTGCGTAGCCTGACGATAACAGAACAACATTATGGCTACTTTATTGCGGTGACCGCGTTCTGGTCAACGGAACGGATTCCACGATGAGCGTGGCTCGAATTGTGTCGGCTCATCGTGCGCATAAGGATTCTCCGTAGGGGGCTACGCGAGCGTGTTAATGACGAGGCCGAATCTCGAAGGAGAACATACCGGAAGGTTGCGCTCCCTACATCGCAAGTCAGAATGAGGCAATAGGATATGAGCCTCCAAAAGCTCACCATTTAGTACCGCCGGGTGCAGTCGGCGCTGTAAATACAAGTACATCACCAACTTATCTGCGCACACGTACAGCAAACCCACCAATGTACGGGTCGGGGTGCTTCCAGGCGGCGAGTTTGGCTTCGGCCTGCTCGAGTATTTGAGCCAGCTGTCGTGGATCCTTCACGTCGCTGGAATGAAATGCGGCGCGTGAGCTGGGGGAGGGTACGAGTAACGTCTCAAGCCGACCGATGGCGCTCAAACTCTGCCCGAATTTCCATGGCCTTTGCGCGCCACACGTCCCGCCGAACTGTCCAGTCGAGCGAGTTCTTGAGGCGGCGCTTGTACAGCGATTGCACGTATTGCCTGTGCGCGGAGGCAAAGGTGGACATGGCGGAAAGAGAAAGGCGGTAATGTGACGCCGTCACAAATGCGTCACGATTTTAGGGACGTGCCAAGCTGAATGAGACTTGGAGATGCATTATTGTACCTATTGTACAGATTGCGATAATTATGCTACGAAAACAGGGTGCAGGCAGGACAGCAAAAAGGCATGAAAACCATCATCCGAGGAGGCTCGGTCTAACCGGCGAAATGCTCATCGCTCCGAGCGACGCCCCGAGCCCATCATCATCCGCAGACGGCCCCTGCGAGCTCGGAATGGTCAAGCCGCCATACGAAGTGGGGCGACCACCGAAATCTACATCTACATCTTCCTCTTCCTCTCCATCCTCGTCATCCTCCTCCTCCTCATCGATCGCAACAGAACTCCACTCGCGATAGATGCTCTGAATGTACACGCTCGACCGCGTGAGCTTGTACGGGTCGAACGGGAAGAAGGTATTGAGCTCGGCGGTGATGCTGCTGTTCAGGAGCGCGGGGTACAGCAGCATCGCTGGGTAGCTGCTCCGCGTCGCGCTCCCACCGCTGGCTGCGCTAACAACCCGCCCTTCAGCGTTGTTCGCTCCGTACTCCGAGCGCTTATTCGCCTCGAGGATCGTAAAACAGTACGTGAAGCCCGTGCTTTGTGCGATGTGCGCGAATTGGCCGACCACGTTGGGGGAGCAGAGCTATACCAGAAGCATCCGTCAGTGCTCCCACAACGATGATGGAGACACGGTACCTTGAGCGGATTGAGCACCGAATTGATGATCCTCTGCACAACGTCCAGTTCCGGCATCCACTTCTTCCCCGGCTTCGCGACCAGCTCCTCCTCGTCATCCTGTAACAAATCGCGCCAGCGGAAGCAAAATATCAAAAACACAGCCTGCGCAACCGCGTAGAACACCCCACTCTGCGCCGAACTCCCCGGCCCGCTCGCGACCGTCGTGTTCGTCCGAATAGCCTCCTCCACACCGTCTACGTGTGCCCGCAAAAACTCACACAACACCCCCACGACGCGCCGCGCGCCGTCCCGGTCCACAAATGCCGCGCGGCTCACAAAACTGCCGATGTAAGCCGCCGCCGCCGCGCGCGTGACGGCGGGCGTCGCGCTCTGGAACAACGCACGATCGACGAGCAGACCCAGAAAGATGTCCGCAAAGTCGGGCGCGAGGGAGGTGTAGAAGAAGACGAGGAACTGGGTGTAGCGAGATTTGAAGGTCGGGAGGATGAGGCGGTCGAATATCGAGAGGAGGGTGTGGAACTGCGCGTTGAGCGAGGTGGGGAGCGGCTTGGGCGGGGAGGGGGAGCCTGTTGGATCGGGCAGCTGGGAATCGGGAAAGAAAGCAGAAGGGAGCTCCATTGGGGAGGATAACGGGGAGAGGTTGGGTGTCAGTGGTGGAAGAGGCGGGAGGGCGGGCAGCTCTGGAGGAAGAGCAGTGCGCGGGGAGTCGGAAGAGGAAGGAATAGCCTGGTGAGCCCGCTGGAAGTGCTCGAATAGCAAGGTCAAGATCGCGTCTAATTTTTTGACCATGTCCTGGATATGGTTCACGTCTGAAAGAGTTTCGGGTCCGTCTAGGTCTCCTCCGTCGGACGATATATCGCTCATGTCGCCGTCTTCATCGCCATCGTCATCGCTATCCGAGTCATCGTCTTCGAGACCGAGAACGGTGTCAAATGGATCAAGCTCGAAAACATCCTGATCCTCCATCTGGTCCTCCAATTCTTCTAGCTCCACCTGGATCTCTACCTGTGGATCTCGTCAACGCGATACAATTGAATCGAGATAAAAAACGGACATCAATTTGAATTGCACGGTCAACAATCGTGGATAAGATTCTGTCAGCAAGTTCTGGGCAATATGTCGATATCCTGAGCAGATTTCGGATATATGTCGACTGTGACGCCTGCGACTGACGCTTGTGGGGAAAGTTGCGCACAAGAAGGGGTTGCAAAGTAGATGATAGGGTGGGGATTAGGGATAGCAGATGGCGGAGCAGATAGTGAAGCCGATCGTATATAACGCGTCGGGTTAGTGGACTAGACGACCCTTCGGGGGTGTTGGTGTCCAGAGCCTGGATTCCAGATTCTGGACGCGTCAAATTAATAGTGCTAATTGAAAGATGATAGAAACTTACGATACGTGAATCCATGGGTAATCTTGCCAAGAACAAGGGACAAGTATTCAGGTCGTGCACTGAGAAGCATGCCAATGAAAATGGTGTATGCCTTGACGGTTGCAGCGTCCATGGTCGTCCATGGTATGGCCACAACAGCTTGGACGAGTGTGGCGTGTGACCGCTCCAGACGCGACACTACATGCGACAGAGCAGAGATCCAAAGTCGCAATTGCGCTGGCTGCGGGGCAGTCTTGGTGCTGAATTGGTTTACCAACTCGTCGAATGGCTCGCTAGTGCCCTGCATTAAAACTAATGAGAGTTGCCGCGGGTACGGTTGAAATGACCTACATTTGCCTTCTGAAGTAACGCATTATTCACAAAAGCGAGATGCATATCCTTGCGGTATTTCTCGTCTTGTTTTACGCGGGAATTAGTCGCGATCGGGCGACGAATAAGCACAGCCGGACTGGGGGACGCTTTTCGCGAGGCCGAGGGGCGTTTTACAAAAGACTCAAGACCGGGTTTTGGCTGCTGGGGGTCCATGTACTTGTGGGCCATAGGACCAGCCTTGGGTGCGCGACGCTGGTTGAACTGAGAGAGAGTCGAATGAGGGTCCATTGACTCTTACGGACCCGTGCTCGGGGGATGAGAAAGAAAATGTCAAGGCCGTTGCATAACCAGTCCAAATACGTAACCTTTCCCCAAAAGCTCGCCCTCTGGCAACTCTCAGAAACGTTCCCCACGATAATGAGAAGTCGATGCAGTAAAGCACACCACCCTCTGAACATCGGCCATGTAATCCCTCCAAATCCAAATCATACGGTAAATAACAAGGAAAACAATTCCAGTCTTAGCTCTCGCCTGGCGCACCGCGGTGCCTATTCAAGGATACATTGACCGGATGAGGATCCTGCACAGGAACAGCTTTCAGTCGGACAATACCACAAAACGAAATCATCTGACGTTGAAAATCTCGTCAATTCTTCCCTGCATCATTCACTTAGCACATTCTGCGATACTAAACTGAAAAGACGTACAGTGTTCGACCCATTGTTTCCCCTGCGCACAACCAAACGACCCCCGTTTCCACAACGAGAATGTACTTCCAGCCAATCGTTTGGAAAGCCACTGCGCCCGCGTAATTATTCACCAAAGCGGCGAGGCTTTCAATCAAGGAGACGCTGAAACGAGGGCATTAGTCGAAGTAAGCTTAACCGGATAGTAATGCGTTCCCACAGCACCAAGCCCTTCGACCTCGCTGAAAAACTCAAACATTCTGCGATGTACACTCCTGGAAAAGCTGCGCACCAATCCGATCGGCCGCCCAACTGTTCGTGAAGACGCTTCCCAAGGAGTGGCGAGTGGGTCATGTTATCCACGAAAGAGAGCAGCACTGCCGGAATCCATCGCTACTCGAAATGAAGAAACGCTTGACATACAAATGAAGGCAATCGCGCCTTGAGACTGCGTCTTTGCGGTGGACCCTGAACAACCTTCACAGTGCAGCTTTTGTAAGTTCCAACGACTGCTCACCGGCAGCCAGGGCAAGGTGGCGAGAACGCAGCTTGCTGTACCTCACAGCTATAAGGTACGTCGCCCCGACTTGAACATCAGAATATGATTCCGCTCAGAAGAGAAGAAAGGTAAACCTTTGTGGATGATCAAAACACTATGGCCAAGATATACGAGAACGAAGTATGCATACCATAGTTTATCCGACCCGACGGTTGCGATTGAGGCCTCCAGTTCTCCCCATTGAAGGACGACCAGTGGTGCGTCTGCATCGCCGTTCCCGTGGTGTTTCCGACCAACAGACATCAGCCAACGCGGGGACTAAAACATGCTTGCCTTCAATTGACTGGGCAGAAGTGCGAGGCTGTACGTACCTCAGGAATAAAGCACACGCCGATCGCGAGGACGATTGTGGGAATAAACTGAACCGCAAAGGGCCCTCCAGGACCAATTCGAGTGGATGCGGTTTGTTGCGACGATAAGGCTTGTTGAGCACACGATAGGTCCGATGATTGTGAAGCCTGGGATGTTTCTCGTCACCGATTCTAAAAGAATGCGAGTGGGTGCGGCTCACAGCTACATCTGAACAAGAATCATCAATCAGCCTTGAAAGTAAGCGAGCAATAAGCAATATGGCTCGGTTCGTATTCACAGTCCGGCTATGCGACCACGCCACTGTAAAACCGGTCACGACCTTGAGGTTACAGCCTGGAAAATACAAAGATGGGAGGAGCGAGTTCGGAAAGATATGCATAGCTGTGCCATTCAATTAGCCTCTCTGCACCGATACTGATATTATGATAATGATACGAACACAGCCGAACGATTGAGCGTAGAACCACGCCGATTCCGAAGTAATTTGTGAATTGCCTGCGGACGTTGCAACTTTTTGTCTGATTCGATTCGCTAAAGACGCAGGACGTACGCCATTCCGTTCATACTGCTCATCATTGTACAGGAAATGATGAGTATTTTACAACGTTAAACGATGCGAGGACTGGCAAGTTCTGTCGAAGCCAAAGCTCAGGGATCCCATGGCAGCAACCAGCAGCACTAGATAAAGCTTGAAGGCGGTTTTGCTGAGAGGCTTGAGCTGTGGACCAGTCGAGAGGGCGAGAGCTAGATCAGCGTTCAAGACATTGTCGACTTTGCGTGAAGTCTCCACGCAAAGAGAAGCTGGTTCTTTCTCTTGTTCAAGCTTCGTGGCCAGAGTTTTTTCTGCCATTGTGAAGAGAGGAAGAGAGGCGCTGAAAGGCTCACCGAACTGCAGAGTAAGAGCAGCACCGGATTCGTCGTCGCAGATGTAATAGTAGGCTTCGTTTCATGGCAGATAGATCGTAGATGAAGTATAAAATCAGCGAAGCGGCGATACCTCCCAACGAAGCCCAATTGCCACTTCTTGAGTTAGAAAAGCAAGCCCGGTCTATCTCATCAGACCACGAAAACTTGGTTTGAAACGGCGGCCGCTGACACTAATGATATGGTGGGCGATGATAACCAGGTTGAAAATCGAACCACAACTTGAACCATACACGTGACCGCGAAACATCAAAGACGTTCCCCCTTATTGGACATGGACCTTTGGAGCGCGTCCTGAGCTCACCCAAGTCGGACCAAGGGCTCTACGATCAATTACGGAGACCACCTCTCTCAGATATTGCCAGAAAACATCAGACAAAGTCGTGAATTGAACGTGAGTCGTATACAATTGAGTAGGTAACAGAGATGTATGGTCAGATAAAAATATTAGAATGGGTCCGTACAGCAGATCAAAATCATGACTCGTAAATCCGGCTTTGAGGTCGGCCACCGCCGCCAGATCCGTCTAGAAACATCTTGCTCAATGGCCTCGAAGGTCCTGGTCTTTGTCTGCGTCTCCCTTCTCTCATACTTCGGATGGCTTGATCTAGGTCCCCAACGGAACGACCCTGAGATCGGGGAGGAGCAAGAGATTGAGGTGAGGAAGGATCTTGTCCAATCTTGATGGTCTGCATTGCATGAGCACAGTACGCGCAAATCTGCAAGCGCAGAAAACTCACAGATTCTGACGCTGTGTCCTCGAAGGGCTCTGCGATCGTGGGTTTCTTGACCGTCGGGTTCCGCTTTTCCTCTGCATCATGGACTTCGAGAGCACACTTCTAGATCCCAAGTCAAGTGCCGCTTTAAAACTCCAACGATGAAACTCACCCTCAGTGACGAGGAAAACGACAAGATTTCCCCGAAAAGTCTCTCCGGTGTGAGCGCCTGCGGCGAATCAGGGTTCTCGCCATAGTACACCAGAAGAGCGCGATATTCTCCTCCCAGAGCATTGCCCATCTTGTCCATGGCGCCAACACTGTCCTTGACTTCGGCCACGAAGGACTGCGGGGCAACATGAGTGGGTATTTGGTTGAACATTTCAAGTCAGACATACCTCCATGACAGGGATAAACCGGTCATTTGCTTGCGCGTTGGCTACTGGCCGTTTGAGCCGCCCAACTTCACCAATAACCTCGTCTAAACCAACAACTACAGCTTTGACGCTCTGTATGACGGATTGCACAGAAACTGTGGGGGATCAATGGATGTTTGATACTGAAAGCGCAGAGGACGTACGCCGTGCCGCAGCTTCCACATGAGTCAAATCGTCAATAAAGTTGATCAACGATGGGTCTGTCTTGATCATTACGCGAGCGAGATAATGTAAGAGGGTGGGGCATTCCGAGGTATTTGCAGACTTGTATTCTTTCAACTGCAAACATCTGTTAGCACCTTTCCGCTGACGCCTAGCGATGACAAACTTTCGATAATGTATCTAGTTTGAAACCGCGAGCTCCGCCGCGATACGTAGAGCTGTTGAGCGAATTTCCGATATGCAGAACAGCCTGCAAACAAGTGTCAACGAAAGCATGAAGTACAGCGGCTCGACAGACCTGCAACACCTGCTGAAACTTGGATGCATGCCGCAGTTCGTGACAAGCATGATGAAGGAATTGCAACTGGGGTCGACACTCTGCAACGTCCATCTCGAATTTACGACGGAATACCATGCATTTCATGCGGTCCGCAAGCCGAGGGACCGTCATAATCTGATAGACTCCAGGTGATATTCTCATAACCAAATGTTTTTTCACGTACCTCCCTGACATACTGGTCCTCTTTCGAGTACATCGTCAAATCGTCCAACTCTTTGAAGAGTCGCATCTGAAGAGAGTTGGAGAGGAGCGGGTCGTTGAATAAAATATCTCACCTCCTCCACAGTCGGTACGTTCTCCTTGATTCGCATCAGGGCATCGACGGATAGTCGCTCGTCGTCCATTTCCAGAACGGCTTTCTTGATCTCGGGAAAACTCATCTTTATCGTCGGCAAAAAGACACCTGAGGAACAATGAGACGACGAGTATGCTCATCAATGTAAAAACGCGCCGATGCCTCTGGCCCTGTTCTCGGGCAACAGAGATACGGGGGCTGTCTTCTTGGGACTCCGACGCATCTGCGAGGGCGAAACCGAAGTTGTGTCCAGGGCGAAGACGGCCTCCAAGTCATCCATTTGGAATCGGATGCTGGGAGCGCCGCTCCATACGGTGGACCCTGCAGGCGGAATTTCCACCTTGTCCCAGTTCAAAGGCTTCAAGCGTTTGGCAGGCCGGGCGACAACGTTAGACTTTCCGCCCATACGGAAAGAGGTGGGAGGGGGCGGCGGACCACCAGCCAAGCCAGGGGGTGGAGGCGGCGGTGGAGGCGGCGGACCACCACCAGATGGAGGAGGCGGAGGCGGGGGCGGGGGAGGAGGCGGGCCGCCGCCAGATGGAGGTGGAGGCGGAGGCGGTGGTGGCGGGGGTGGAGGCGCGGCGGAAGATGGAGTTGGAGGCGCGGCGGAAGATGGAGTTGGAGGCGCGGCGGAAGATGGAGTTGGAGGAGCGGGGGGAGGGGGCGGGGGTGGGGGTGGGGGTGAAGCATTGACAGACATGGATCGCGATGGGGGAGGGGGTGGGGGTGGAGGGGGAGGAGGAGGTCCAGATGCGTTCGAGGAACCCGCGAGCGGCAGTGGAGTCGTAGACGATCGCTTGAACTTCGTGGGAGGAGGCGGGGGAGGGGGAGACTTGGCTTTGAATTCCTTCTCCGTCTTGGGCTTCGCAGCGAGCTTGGCCTTGAGTTCGGCGACTTCAATGCACAAGGAGGCAATCTCATCGTCCTTGCGGGAGAGGGTCTCGATTGTCCGTGACGCCATGAGCGCTGCATCTGTTTCCGCCTCCCGCTTCTCCTCACGCGATTCCTCTCGTGAAGCGAAACGAGTATAGACCGACTCTAGAGCGCGCTTGAGGTAAATGATCTCCTTGTCCTTGAAGCCTATAGATGACTCCAATTCGCCGTTCTAGCAAATGTGAGATTCACGCCACGATAATATATCGATTGACCCACCTTGGCTTTCGCTTTGGCGATCTCGTCATTCAAATGGGTCCACTTGGCTCTGTCACGTTCACGTTTAGCCCGCTCATCCTGCACATTGAAACGTCAGAGTAAAATCCACAAGGCTTCAAGTCACGTACAGCCTCCCGCACTTCACTCGGGTTTGCCTGAGCTTTCCAGCGATCCAGTTCAGCTTGAAGGTTCAGCACATCCTTCTCCTTCGCTACTAGACGCTGGACCAAGCCATGGAAATTCTAAAAGACGCTGATTTAGAGGAAGAAAAGAGAAAGCAAAGCATCTCACCTCATTGCCGCCCTTTCCAGATGATTTCACATGGGGCCCGGGAATATTCAGTGGTAGGCTTCTGAGCGTGTTCATCTCTGCGATTTGCTGATTAAGCTTGTTCCGCAGCTCTGTCCGCTGCCTGATGTTAGCAAGAAACATCAAATCGAGCACGAGGCGTACCTCATCATTGAGTTCCTCGTACTTGGTCCTCAGAGATTCCAGTTCTTGTTCGACGATTGTGCTGGAAGCAGTGTCGGACGCGGCCCTGACCTCGAGTTCCTGGCCGGTGATATGGACCACAGACGCAGCAAAATGCTTCATAAACACGTGCCAGCTATCATCACTGTCCGAAAGAGTCAGCACTACCGCCGATTCCTCGATTTGGTAAAAAGGACGCTGACAAATCATCAAGCCTTGCCGCCTGTTCCACAAATCGGTCTAGGATGGTGAACAAATCCGTCTTGAGTTGTCTGAGTAAGTGGGTGAATATCTCTAAGAGCATCTCTTAAAAAAACACCCACATATCGACGTCCCGCTGTAGTATTTGCCCATAGTGATTCATGATCTCTAACATCATTGGATATATCTCGCCGTGCTGCTTCGCAAGGCGAACGAGTTCCTCCAACTCGACTTCATTGAAGCGCGGATGCCCATTTCCTTGAATCATCAGTTCCCGCGCACGGTCCTGCACATCCAGCTCGTCCAGAAGTTTCTCGTCTGTGTATAGCTTCAGTTGTTTTAGCAGTTCATCTGGCGGCGTTATGTATCGGAGAGCCTATGGATTGTACGGTCAGGGTGCACTGCTATGAGGGAAAGGAGATCATACCACTACTACTTCGTTCAGACCCCGACGCCCAAACTCTTCCCGCAGCATCACACGGTCCTCGAGAGAGTCTGGGAAATTGATGATGGTGTTGATGAGCGCCATCGACGCAATGCGGGCCTCCCAAATTTCGTTCTCCTGGCTGGTGGGCTCGACATTGGTCTCCGCGTCGCCAGGGAGATCTGGAAGCCGCAGAAATTCCAAGATCGTCTGAAAGCGGAATGATTCGTCATATGCCACGCGATAATCTGAGAACGCGGCGAGCACCGCCTTGTGCCCTTCGGCGAATAGGACGGTGACAAGGCCACCCAAGAGATCAGAGGCCATGGCGCGCAGCTTGGGAGAGGAGCGATGGAGGGAGTATGCGATGTAGGTGAAGATCGTCGGCGAGGATAAATAGTATTGGGGGTCCGCGTTGAGCAACACGCGGAGGCACTTGATGGTCTCGAGCAGCACGATACCCACCGCTTCCGTTAAATTCCGACCTTTGCTATCTTTAGCTACAAAGTTGGAGAGGAAGGTGCCCAGGACATCCATCCCATGCTGGTCACCCACAAATTCTTGGATCCATGGCATCGGGGCGGTTGAGAGGCGCACACGTAGACTGATCATATGCTTTACGAGCTTCACGTCCGCCTTCGTGGTTCGTAAGCCATCTAGGTACCACTTCGGGGTCGCCTCTGTCGATGTCGGTTCTTTGGAGGTCCCCGCACCACCGGAAGACGCCCACCAGCTGCTCCACAAACCGCCGGTACTCTGCGGCTGAAGGGGCTGCATCTCTTCAACGATCTTCTCCACCTGCGCTCGACTCATGCCTTGCGCGCTCCCGCCCGCCCCAATACTAAATTCCCCACTGGAGCGACCTTGACTGGTTTCCTCAGCTACAACTGGAGGTGCCGCAGAAGGTGCTACCCAATTGGATATCGAGAATCGATGGAGGTTGAGACCGCCCGTTAATTGGGGAACGAGACGAGCGGCAACGGCGCCCGCCGGGCCATATGACGCCGCATAACCTGGAGTTGCGGTAGATCTGGGGTTGAAGTTCTTTTCCCGATTCTTTTCCCGATGCGATATGATGAGTTGCCGCTTTTGTTTGGGCGGAAGATTATACATATTACTGCGGCTGTCTCCTTTGAAGCCCAGGTCGTCCTATAAGATGATGAGAATCGGTCTAGTGGGTGGAAGGGATTATGTACCACCAAAGCCTCGAATTCAGCCTCGTCAAAGCCCTGGTCCTCGTCGACCGTACTGTCGGTAAAACTACCGCCGGTGAAATGTGGAACGAGCTTGGGCTCGCTCACAACACTCTTGCGGTTGTCGACGACACTGCTGCGGTTGGGAGTGGTCCGTAGCCAACCATCGAACATCATGGAAAGTCGATTCGGAGTTGTTGGATTTGCCTCATCTCCAGCGCTAGATCCAGAGGAGACCGTGTGGTTGAGCTTTGCAGTTCCTTCGTCATCCTCTTCTTCGTCTTCTGCTTCTTGCAGGGACGCGAGATTTCTGATGGTTGCCTCAGAAGGCTCGGCCGAGCTTTCCGAAGACGCAGAATTTGAAGAAAGACCGCGCGTTTTAGACCGACGGAACCATTCATCTGGCACGCAGAGTCGGAACGAACGTGTAGCTGACGAGGACAAAGGGTTGGCTTTAAATGGAAACCCAACGATGTTGAATACGAGAGAGGAGCGGGGAAGCCGGGAGGATTCTGCAAACGACTCAGTCGCCTGAGTACATGTCGAAAAAGGAAGTACATACCGGAACCCTTTCTATCTGTCCACACCTCCTCAAGCACATACTCCAAGTTGCCGCCTCCCGGAATCGGCATAGTCTTTGGAAGACCAAGTTCCACAATAACTGCATCTACGACCTCCCCGACTGTGGTATTTCGAGAGATAAATATCTTGTACTCGAAACCCTCATGGATCTCCCATACGCGCTGAAACGAGAATGAAACGGAAAACGCCGGATGGAGAGATACCAAACGGAGCACAGGGTTGTGCATATGGGAAGTCAAAGGGAAGGAAGAGAAACCCCGGTCGACAGGTGGTCTGGCGGTCATAGCATCTACGAGCGGTGCAATGGGGGTCGTCGGTGGTAGAGTTCCTGAAAGCGAAATTAAGCCGAATGCGTTGAAGTTCGGGCGTCAATAAATGTGCTAACCGTCCCCGAGCGCCTCAAGATCCTCCTCTGCCCATAGTCGGCCAGATTGTTCGGCTCTGATGGTTTGGAGAGCCCACCCTTGGTCCGCCAGATCCCCTAGCATCTCGGACTTGACACCATCAAGCGCAATGAGAGCTTCAATGACATCTTTGGCTGTCGCATTTTGCTGAACCTCGGCAAAGCGCAGAGAGCCGGTGGGGAGGATCGTTGGAACGATCAATGAATTCGTAGGCATCGTCGCTGCAATCCAGAGCTAGTTACACCGCGGAGAAGGGGGGGTAAGATGGTAGCGCTGTGGGTAGTGGTTCCCGAGAAGGAACGCCGCTGGGGCGGCGGTCAGTACCGCGCAGAGTCGGCGACGGGTGTACGAGAGTCAGTGGTCGTGAAGCACGTGCATTGGTGCCACAAATGCCAATTGAATTTCCAAATCAGGATAGGTTGGAAATCGTTCATCAACTTGCTTTCAAACCACCACTTTTCTTTCAACGAAAGATAATTCCAATACGGAAGCCGTAGCCCATGTTGCTGAACAGAAAACACGAATCAGCAACGCCTCCCTCTCGATGAAAACGCCACACCTCCGTGGAGTCTGGACTGACCGACTGAACCGTGAATTTATATCGAAATACTCCTAGATCGCAACAGCGCTCAAGCTCCCGCGCAACGCATTAACACGCGTTGTTCTCTCATCTCACACCATTGGCATTGAGCGATCGAGCTTGCCCCGGAATGACGTCTTTGCCTTGGCCTTTTCTGACTGCCCAGTGGGGAGCGAAAGCCACGTAATGCTAGGGCGTACATCACGATCACCACTGGTGAGTACAATCCAATGAGGGTAGGCGCCGACGCTGGCTTCTCGTGGCGCTGGCGCCTGCGGTATGATTTCTACACTCTTGTCCCGGACAAGCCCCGCACAGGGTCCTCGACCAGGGCTTTCTCCGGGAGCCGGTTCAACGTCGAGATTTCGATTGGTTTATCGTCTGGCAAAAATATATGTACGAAGTGTTCGCGGTTTATATTCTACAAGCCCAGTATTCAGGCATGCCGAGTACCTCTTGGACAAACTAAAATGATAGTATTTTCTCGTACCTGATTTGGGAGTCCGTGCCACCCTGGGGTTCAGGTGCATCTCGTTCTTCCAACTAGTTTTTTTTTGGTGCTCGAGATCGCTGGATATGCCAACGGGGCACTTGAGCACAAAAACTGGGAGTTGGGAATGCTATGGTTTATGCCACGATCAATGCTCCCATCAATGCTACCGGCAGCCGGCACGCTTTGGTAGTCTATTGTTTGCCGCGGGGGTCTGATTGGGCCGCGCGCTTATTATGTAATTCGGAGGTTCCCGAGTCATGTGATTCTATCAAGCTGACCATCGACCACGCGTTTTCTCCCTCACCACACCCCCAAATCTCATTCAACTTTGAGTTTACGCGATTTGCCACAACTGGGTGCTATGAGGGTCAGTTTTGGCGCCTGAAAATGCATGAATCTGGCCTGCTCAAAACCAATTGATTGCGGGTGCATATACCATGTTTCACAAATTTCTGGACGGCAACCTGCTCAGCCGAAGACCACCATTACATTATGTGAGTCATACAAGTGTTTTGTGCTCTTGGAGTAGCCGTAGGAGATGCTGGCGCGACGAGGAGAGATGACGCGTCCGAAAACACGGCCCACACGTGACTCGGGAAGCTCCGAATTACATAATAAGGAAGCATCCCGATCAGACCCCCGCGCGTAATCACAGACTTTATATAGCGAGGTACGAGCGTTTATATAAAGCGTCTGTCTACGAGAGACTACCTCATTTCTGTCGTGGTTGAATTCCAGGCATCTGGATGTTCCGCAAGGGCACCCAAATGCCGAATTCGTTGAACTCAATTTTATTTCCGGTGTGTTGAATTCCAAAATCGGTTAGAAATAACGAGCCCGGGTCCTGGCGCCGGCACCATCTTGGCCTACTTCTGTGGTGGCCAAGTTCCTGGTACCCGCGACCCATTAGAGACACGCAAAGGATCTTATGCCATTCAGATGTGTTGAGAATAGGCGCAGGGTGCAGGTGCTGCAGGTGGATTAACGTGCATGGGGATGATATCAGAAAGGCGCGGATACTACGCGCCGTAGTCCCGTTGAATATATGGAACATAAATTTTAGCTGTCCCATTGCGCGCGTAGCGTACGCGCGGGATCGCCTTCGTACCGACTTGCTCCTTTGACAGTCGGGATACGTGAAGAAGTCTCGGGGGTTGCTCAATGGTATTAGCAGCAACCCGAACTTGCACCAGCGAGGGGAGTTGCTGAATGGAATTATCTGACGAGTATTGCACGATTTATTAGAAAATTCTGGGTATAATATATCGTCCATTAGGGTTGTCAAATGACCCCCTATTCCTTGACGGTGAAACTCCACTTGGACCACCAATTATCCACCGCTTCGCTTGCATCGTAGCTGAAAAGAACGAGATATTGTTCCCACGCCTGGATGAGTAAATCCGAGGATTCGCAGGTCTCGAAGTCTTCAAACGATGGGTGGAGGGTGAGTGCGAGCCCTATATCTCTGTCCTCCTGTAGCGGTCCGCGGGGTAGCGAGATCTGGATGAGGGATTGATATTCGGAGATACGTGCATCGTTCGTCCGGCGCTGTCTGAGCTCCTCGTATGTTTCGGTGAAGATGGGGATTTGTTTCGGGTGAGAGAGGTGGGAGAAAAGAGCTCCAAGAGTGACTGCGTCTTCGACCTAGTTTAACTGTGAATTAAAGGGGAAGGAGCCGCGCAGAGTTGAACTTACCGCCATCGATGCGTTATGGCTTCCATGAATCTATAGGGGTGGTCATGCGTTATTCAACCAATGTGTGGATGGGTACATACCAGCACAGAGTGGGCAGCATCACCAATGAGGACGATTGAACCGTCGAGACCCAAGACATCCTCCTGCTTGAACACTTTTTGAATCGTCGGACGACAGCCGTGTCCCAGCTGGATCAGCTTTTGCAGTCTGCAGCTAGTTAGACCGCTCAAACAGAGGAATCAAACAACAATCAACCTTGGGTCATACCCAGACCAATCAAACGGACGGAGGGCAGACAACTCGTGGCTTTCATACATGTCACTGTCGACAGAATCCAAAGGAGTGATGGAGCAAATGCAAAGATTGAACGTTTTTGCATTGTTCTGTAGTTGTCGTGAGTATTGCGATAAATATCGATGACACGACGTACGTCAAGGGTAGCAGTGATGCTCGAATTGTCCCCCATCCAAATGGTGAACTAGAGCAACGTAAGGATCTAGTCCGGTCCATATATAACAGACAAACCTCGTTTTCATCGCAGAGCGAACGGAATTCGTCTTTCTGCATGAGCTCGGTTGGAACTGAAATATTCGCACTTTACGTACGTTAGTCGTTGTTTGGATGGCAGATTTGAGCACTTACCCGCAAACGACGTGTTCAGGTTCGGGTTCTTTACCAATCACAAGCGAACGAACGAAGCTGTTGTGGCCATCGGCGCCCACAACCTTGACGAGATGAGACGGGATTGGAGGTAAGAGAAGCGGCATACGACGTTCCCCTGCAGAAGTTCTCCATCGTCCAACTCGACAGTGACTCCAGCTATTGACTTCACGACGTTGACGGCCTTCCTGTCCTTGAAGACGACGCCGGCATCCGAGCACAGGGAATATAACTGGCGAATCAAGTCATCGTGCTTCAAGTTGTGAGTTCAGAATGCTGTCAAGGCCAAGCTACACAGGTGCCGCACCTGGAAAACAAGAAACTCGGCCTCAAGCTCGGACATGATTTGGTCGTGAAACTTCATGAATCCAGCGGGCTCCGAAGTTTCGCCTGGAGTATCAATGATTGTTCAACCGTGGAAAAATCGCATTGAAGGCAAACATACCATGTCTGAAGGACAGACTGAAAAGCGTATTACGATCGGCCGAACATGGAATACTGAAAGACATACCCAGTGTTCCGAGTTCCGTATGTTTGGAGGAACGCCGCCATCCCAGGCCATTTGGCCAAAATTCTAGTCATGTTGGGTGGAGATCGAATGCATCCATGTGTCTTGAAATGCGATTCACGAGTCAGTTCCTCACGATTGCTTGCCTCGCTGGAAACCAACCTTGCCCTGCACAGGACGTTGCTCTATGACCACCGTTTCATGACCAGACGCTCTGAGCGCGTAGCTACACGCAAGCCCCCCCAGACCGCCGCCGATAATGAGAAACTTGAGTTTCAAAGTCGCCTGAGGAGCATTGACCGACATGGAGGAGGGTGGGAATCAAAAAAGAGCACTGAGTTTGACACGCCAATACTCATACACCAAGGTGAAAGTCACGGCATGACGCCAAAGTTTCAAAATGATTTTCAAGGGCCGAAGTAGTAAAATGGAAGCCGAAACAGGACAGCATGATGGTTGCCATTTAGTTTATCGCGATCCTGCACCGGATCCGCAGAATTTGGGTAAATTTGGGTCGGAGCCGAGAAGAACATCTAGAAAGACATGTTGCAGTTGGCTTGCACCGAAGCGGCGAGAGCTCATCAGGCTGGAACCTGTGGAAGAAGAAATGTCCGATTTTTGCGCCCATAATCGGCTTGCTTTTCGCGGAGAGTCGCGTCGATAAGACGGGGCAAAAAAACGGGGCAAAAACGGTCCGTCGCTAAGTAGCCGGTTGGCAGACCACGTGAAACGGAGAACATGTAGAGCAGCTGCCAAATTGAGAAAACCACCATAACAGAAAACTCAATTTCCAGACATTGACTTGGCCTTCGCCGAACTCGCTTCATACCCCGGTTTAACATCAGTGAACGTGGCATTGGTGAAATTGCATTGAATATCCCTTCAAGACTTCAATCACCTTTTTCATACCTCCTAACTTGACTTCAATGACTTCGGCCCGACCACCTTCGACGCGTCTGTCAGCGAGCCCTTGGCGCTTCCATTCAATGCCTCATACACTCCGGAGAGTGCGCTGATAGGCGCTGATCCGCTGGTCTTTCATTCTCCTTGTCGATAACGCTTTCTCCCAGGTGCAACTTCAAGCCTACTTGTGCAATCAAATCATCGTTCCTATGCTCTGGCTCTTTCTTGCTCCTGTTTTATTCCATTTTCATAAAGTTCCGAGGATGTTATTTAGACGCCCCCATCTTTCTTCTTTTTTGGTCTTGCGCCTTTGGCGCTCAAAGGCGCTTTCATATTTCCAGATCCGTTACCTCAGACTCTCGCCACATCTCTCGGCGTGTGTTGGGTGTGGCCCGTCCACCCGATCAGATTGTGATAATTCAGCAAGTCGCGCCCATTCCTTTGACCAAATCTAGGAAAAATACGCCTGCTCCCGACGACCATCGCGGTGGCAATCTAACTCGTTGTGTCTACTATCGGCTGCGACACTACTAGTAACGATTGCGAACCATCTCGCTTATCTGACTGCTAAATCTGCATTCAACCCATGATATATAATAACCCCTGGCTTTCAGTATCTTGTTGGAGACGTTTGTGCCCCGGTCTTCTCTTTCTTAGCGTTCTGAGATGCTGTTTCGTTTTTTCACCACGATTCTTCTCTTCAGCAAGTCCGACATGGTTCCGATCCTCGGTCCTTGTGTTCGTTGACCGTTCGCTTCTTTCAATCGTGTTTCGGCATTTATTCTTCAATTCAGCTTGCTGTCTCTATGGTTCTCGCTGGGCCTACAGATATCATCGCTTTCATCCTTGGTTTTTTCTGGCTTGAACTCCATCTCCTTACTTTTGAGGTGCGTCATGCCGTCTGGCGCTTACCGGATTCCTGAACAACGACATCTTTCTAGATCAAGAATCAGGTCAGGAGTCCATGATTTGATTGTGCAATTCTTTCTGACCCTGAAACTCCAGATAACCGGGCTGGAAGAAGATCGCCTTTCCAAGCCAAACCGTCCCATCGTGGCCGGGAGAGTTTCTGTCGCCGAGGCCCAGAAGCTTTACCTTGCTGTCGCCGCGCTCTCCCTCGTATGGAGCATGTATCACGGCATTTTGATCTGCAGTGCAGTCTATATGCTTGCTATCTATTGCTACAACGAAGGTGGCATGTCACGTCATTGGTTTTTGAAGTCCTTCCTCGGGTCCATCGGCTACGTCTGCTATTGCTGGGGAACCACCATAATCTTTGGTATATATTTCCTGTTTGTGTAGTCGACAACTTTTCACTGGTATGCAGACCACAGAAAGCCTCTTTCAAATATTTCTATCGCAGCCATACTTACCAGCGGCCTCCTCCATACCACTACAGTATGCGTTTTCATCCCACTTATTTATTTACTCATCGCTTGAACCAGGGCCACGCGCAGGACTTCCGCGACCGGCTCGGCGACGCAGCCATCGGGCGCAAGACCCTCCCACTGCTGCTTCCACCTCACCTTGCCCGCTGGTCGCTCGCTCTCCTCATGGTCACCTGGACCGCCTTGCTCGTCCACCTCTGGGCCCCGCCGCGCGCTATCTCCCTCCTCCTCGGTCTGCTTTGCCTCACATCCGGCGCCAAATTCATCCGCAACCATTCCGTCGAGGCGGATCGAGATTCCTACTTGTACTACAATGTTCGTCTTTAGCCTTCGTCGAGTCCTCCATCTTTCCCTCTACTAATTCTGGTCGCAGTTGTGGCTCATCACGGCCCACCTATTGCCGGTTTTCGCGCGGATGTCGGCACGGAGTGCTATCCATGCTAATTCTTTCTCGCTCTGAAATCCTGTTAATGTCTTTCGATCACGAGTCACGATGTATCACGATGCTATTTTGTAATGAATTCGACGTCTTGACGACCTGTCAATGTTATACAATGTTGGTATGATCTGCCGCTGGGTTGTACCGTCTGCTGACGGAGCAGCGCAGACCTCCGGATACATTTGAAATCGAATAGTTTTCTCGTGTACCTCCATCGAATGCTTGGTATTCTTTCTAAAATCGTCGACCGTATCGATGATGCACATGTCTAGATCGTGTAGCCGTTGGTCGTCGGTGCCCATGTTTGCAATCGCGGATGCGCTTTGTGGACGAGGGGAGCCATCTTTTCCGAGTCGTCGTCTACGGGTCGCTTTTGGAAGAATAGGTTTGAGAGAAACTGCATGGAGGACCTGCAGTGAGTTTAAAGCGGTCATGTAGCATAGGATAAATGAGGGAATAAATAGAGAGGCCGTTATCTTAAGCTTGTAGGAGATTTGACCCTGAGCTCGAGATTCCCCAGGAATGAAAGGTAGCCTTATGATAATCTCTAATCGACTATGCAATTCTTTAGATAACCACATTCTTGAGTGCGTCAGCGTCTGCCTCACCAGCGGCGGTCTGGTTATAAACTCGTTATTCCGCATACAGTTTTCATTAGAGATTTAGAGATTTAGAATACAGATCTACTCCTACAGCCATTTGATAAACATAGTGTCATTATACTTATCAAGGGAATGCGCCGTCACTTACGGCACCACCTCTTATAAGCTGTGGTAGCACCACCTAAGAGAAGTGTGGGGGAGGCGGAGGCGATTCCGGTGGGTGCTTTAATAATCCCGTTTGGTATATTGCACTTCCGCGCCTGCTTCCTCCTTCCGCCCACATTTCCGGCATATTCCGGCATGTTCCCACAGTTGCATTCTGGGAATGGTCACCTCCGCCGTCTATCCTAGTCACATCCCTTCGGTATAGCAGTGTACTATCTCATTGGCCTACTAGTAGTTCCAAGTGCTTTACATTATTCTTTGCATGTGAATGTGTTTTTATTTGCCTCAGCAAGCATCAATATGCCACTTTTGATCTACCTCTGCTGCCTCTGCCAGTGCATTTTGTAGCATACACATACATTGTTCCTATGGCTCTAGAGTGATTCCATCCATTATCTCAACACAAAATGAATCTCGCATTTCTGATTCCACCTCTGCTGCCAAAATCCTGGGCACCAATGCTGGCCACTGCCATGTTGCAAGATTTGCAATGATGTTTCGCACTGCAGGTACATAGTATGGCAAAATGGACTGGACAGCTTACATTTCGCAGCACTATCAGTCAGGCTTTGATGCCCAGATGTCAAGTACGAGAGAGGACCCCAGAAATGGCCCACAAATATTGTTACGGGGCTGAACATTTCATTTGAATATTGAAGTATTAATGTGAGCTCGAGTGATAGGTTGTAGACATGCAGTTCCACCATGCTGTGTAGTCCTACCTACCACATTGGCAGTGATCACGAGGAGGAAGACACAACACCAAAATGAGTTACAAAGCTAAGTATGTGCCCTTCGGTGATCGGTTCACTGCGGGAGCCACTGTGGCCTTGGGTACATCTTTCTAAGGTAGGGGACATACAAATCCCGCAAACCCCACGTGACCAGGCGTGACAGCGTCCCAAAAAGGTGAAATTCTCGCGAAAAATCCCGCAAATAATAACCACTTGTCCCTGGGCTTATCCGTCTCATGAAATTGGAGTAAAAGTATGTACAAATGAGTAGATGCCAAAAGATTTAGTCCATCAGGTCCCAAAAGCAACTAGTTATCAATTTCACCCACAATCACAGCCTAAAACACCCTCTTCGACATTGGACAGGTCAGAGAGATGTTGGTGATACCTTCAAAGGCAAAATATTTTTCAGATAGATTGAAGAATTTCATGAAGCATGTACAGGGTGTTATTGAGCACCTCTCATCACGGAAAAAAACGAAGGTTTTGGGACTCTTTTATATTTCTAGTGTTCTATAGTCTTAGTTTCATCTTACTTATGCTCCTAGCATCAGCATTTGATAGTCATAGTGCCTCTGTACATGTTATTGCACCGTTTGTACCCAAATGTATTTCTTGCAAGGGCTTCACCTTACCAAATAGACTTACAACGACATCTCCTCAGTCACGACTGCCTCAAAAATTAAGCCTGTTCAATATAATGTTATTTAGATGAATAAGAATGATTTCATGGCAGGGATTTACTCAATTCTAAGTAGTTGATGTTCAGGACGCGGTTTTCATCACGATGTCCGGATTTGGACGGAGATGTCACATCAAAGTCACGGCACGTGGGGTCTGCGGGATTTGTATGTCCCCTACCTTACTATCCACTGATCCACATGGTGACCTTCAATAAATTGGTGCTCCTTGGTCTCTACCTTCCCAGCCAGTCAGTCATTGGGTTGACAGACACAAGATAAGACATACAATGTTACTGGACAAGTCAATTAATTCCTGTGGAAATTCTCACATCGGAGAAGCCTAGGTTGAAGATGTTGTAGGTATACTGCTCGCAAGAATTATATTGCGCACCAGTTGTCAGCGAGTTGAATGAGTTTGAAGCAGAACAATTCTACAACAAGTAAACAAGGCTCTTTCAATTTCGTCTGCCACACTATTCTATGGGAGAAAAGCGCAAGTGTAAGGGCAACCTCAGCTCGTCGCGGGAGCGCGGGAGACTAGCGGGAGAATCCGAAGAGAAGAAAGGATAAGGATTCCCACGCTAGGCGAGGTTTTTGTAGGTACTAGCCAGTAGCACGTGTCCGGATCGATTGGCAGTGGTCTCAAGCTTGATCGCATAGCACGTGCCAGTGAGAGCGACCGGACGAGGGGGGTCGGAGGAGGACGGAGGACGACATTCCAGACGAAGGCGTAGGCTGGGGCATAGGACCGAAGGCCGGATGGTCGGGCGAGGTCGGACGGTCGGACGGGGCCGGACGAAGGATCGGACGAGGAAGTGGGGCGGTGCGATGGGCCGGAGCTGGACGGACGGACGGGTAGTTCCCCTGACATCACCCCCCCTTGGAATGCGGTGTCCCGACGCATGAATCGGACATGGGCGTTGCGCCTCCGGAACGAGAGTGAGTCGAAAGCGGCCGAGGCGATCCGGCGCGGGGCGTTAGGGTAGCGGCGATAATAGGCATCAATGGCGTCTTGGGCGAAGACGTCGGAGTGCTTTACCCATTTATTGTGTTCCGGGCTGTAGCCTTTCCACCGCACCATGTACCAGAGGCTGCCGTAACGGACCTTCGCTTCTAGGATCTCTTCGACCTCCCATTGAACGTCGTGGTCCGTCTGAAGGACGGGCGGGGGTTCTATGACAGTATTTATCGCTGAAAATTATAAGGTTGAGGAATGAGGTTCAGAACAGCATTTTAAGACATTGAGGTTTGAGGTTTTGTGAAAATATCAGGTTGAGGATTGAGGTTTAGCCATATTTTTTAGGTTGCACTAGCAGGTCTGAGATTGAAAATGTGAGGTTTCGTACGAGATTTGCCAGGTTTCGTACGAAACCTGCCAGGTTGAGTGTTGAGGTGGAGAACGAGGTACTCAGAATTTTTTGTCAGCTCCCCATCATCATATGATGGATCAGATGGGATCAAAACTGCAATGTTTCAGCTAACTCCAGAAACTAATATTTAACCTCTATTTGTTTAGATAATCCTGGTTCAAAATAACAGCTTCCGGAATTTGCCTTGAAATTGATGGCTGTCCGCATTGGGTTGGAAAGGGTGGGCCCTGGCAATTCTCAGAATATTGATGGCTTGCTGTATTGGGTGCCTGCCTGCCTTGCAATTGATGAGATGCATGCATCTGGGCTCCTATTGATGGTTTTTTGCTTGAAAAGCCAATATTCATCCTGAAAGCGCCGGCTCTTAGAAAGTATTTTGCATTTTGCAGGCCAATGAGGCCACCTATTGAAAAACACATCTAGAGGACTCTTGTAGCCCTTGATGAGCTCTACAATTTGGGCATAGGGATCAGCCATTTGCAGTGAAAATTTCCGCTTTGGGAAATGAACGCTTTCGTCCCAAAAAGGAAATTTTGGCAAAAATCAGTCCCTCACCCGCCTTTCATCCGTTTTGGATGTTCTAACTTGGTAGGGCTATTTATTCATGCCTTCTGAAGCATATTAGGATAGATTGAGCACCATAACAGTGCTTTAATAGGGTGAGAATAGTGAAATAAATGTTTTTTGCCTTTGGGCCCAGTACCTTGGGAATGTATAGCTATTCTCACTGTATAATACCATCTTACTATATATTCAGGTTGTCTGAAGGCAATCCCTCCCTCATACCAGCCTATAAATGAAAATAACATTACCTTTTGCCCCTATGAGGTAATCACATTTTCGCTTGATTACCTGTCCTTGGATTGCTTGCAGTGCATAAGGGTATACTCAGAAGATTTATTCCATGTTAACTTGCCGGAAATGGGGACACTTATGCCTCAGGGAAGTCAATGTATCATTATTAATCTTGATAGCGAAATCCTGGGTTGTGCATCTCATATACCTGGTACTAAGGTTATGGAAACAGTTATGCAACATTCCAATGAATTCATCAACCCATCTGATGAGTTGTAATGCAATAGTACACCAAAATATGGCCTTGAACTTGAAAAATGTGAAATCACATTTTTCACTTGTTTGATGAATAGGGCACTTAGAAGCAAGAGGTGCATGATCTCTGGATCACCCAATTTGATGTTCAATAGGCGAGACAGCTGATTGATCTCGGATCCCCGTGGAAACACAACCACTTCTCTTTTTGAGAGAAGAAACACTGACTCTTTCTACAAACTGCTTAACGTTCTCTGGCCCCCATGTGTTCTCTACAAGAAATATCTTGAAACCTCCCTCAAGCTGGAGACTGCTTTACATTTGTGCTATCTTTAAGTGAAAACATTGATATTCAATGAAGATTATGTACAGAGTTCCTGTCCCATACTGTTTGCAGAGTGTTTTAGAGCGGTGCCGAGGCACGAGAGGCTTTGTTGAGCGCAGACAAGAGGCAAATTCACAGACAAAGGTGCGGGCAGTGGCGCATTGATGGTTTGATGGGGATTTCCTTTTCTGGGGGGGGTGGGTCGTGAGAATTATTGGGTGATCCAGAGATCAAGCACCTCTTGCTTAGAAGATGAGAAAAAGCTGAATAAACACTACAGAATGAAATATTGAGCTCAGTAGACCCAGAATATGCAAAAGATCACAAGGTTTTGTCAACATTTGGCCAGATAGTGTTTTGAACCATCTTGAAGATTTGTGCACTGACCTACTGGCAGACCCACTTACTCAGAAACACTACTCCACCAAAACTTGTATTGAGAGCTCAATTAATAAAGTGGAAAGTGACATTTATCATTTTAGAGTTTTGGTACTATGTACTGGCTGCATTTTGAGTAGAAGCAGTTCACACAGTGTAGGAGACATGCTTTGGGTCCTTAAAGCTTGTTCCATCAAGCCCTGGCATAGTGTATTGAGCGAACATTGAGCTGAAACATAATAAGCATAAATCTTGAGATACCTACCCAGGCAGTGCCAATCACCAAATTTCCTACCATATACAAGCTGAATGTGTCCCCTTTCTGCTCCCATGGCAGAGGAATGAGGGGAATGAGCAAAAATGATGGTTTCCAATATAGCTAGAATATATAGTATTCTCTGGTTTAGAACACTCTTAAACCCCTTCCTATAGGTTGGAGTGATCATGGATAGTTGGGAAATACCTTCAGGATCCACAACCAGCATTCCGGCCCCAAGTTATCCTCCCCAATAAAGCAATTGAGTATTTTCGTTGTTTTCACTCTATTAACCTGCTCCAATAGAGATTAGCATGTCCCAATGAGCAGTGTAAGGCATGAATAAATATCCCTACCAAGTTAGAACATCCAAAACGGATGAAAGGCGGAGGGACTGATTTTTGCCAAAATTTCCTTTTTGGGACGAAAGCGTTCATTTCCCAAAGCGGAAATTTTCACTGCAAATGGCTGATCCCTATGCCCAAATTGTAGAGCTCATCAAGGGCTACAAGAGTCCTCTAGATGTGTTTTTCAATAGGTGGCCTCATTGGCCTGCAAAATGCAAAATACTTTCTAAGAGCCGGCACTTTCAGAATGAATATTGGCTTTTCAAGCAAAAAACCATCAATAGGAGCCCAGATGCATGCATCTCATCAATTGCAAGGCAGGCAGGCACCCAATACAGCAAGCCATCAATATTCTGAGAATTGCCAGGGCCCACCCTTTCCAACCCAATGCGGACAGCCATCAATTTCAAGGCAAATTCCGGAAGCTGTTATTTTGAACCAGGATTATCTAAACAAATAGAGGTTAAATATTAGTTTCTGGAGTTAGCTGAAACATTGCAGTTTTGATCCCATCTGATCCATCATATGATGATGGGGAGCTGACAAAAAATTCTGAGTACCTCGTTCTCCACCTCAACACTCAACCTGGCAGGTTTCGTACGAAACCTGGCAAATCTCGTACGAAACCTCACATTTTCAATCTCAGACCTGCTAGTGCAACCTAAAAAAAATGGCTAAACCTCAATCCTCAACCTGATATTTTCACAAAACCTCAAACCTCAATGTCTTAAAATGCTGTTCTGAACCTCATTTCTCAACCTTATAATTTTCAGCGAAAAAAGCTTTTATAGGGTTCGTTGTTCCGGGGGCGTCTGGGGAACGGGTCCGGTTCCGCGAGCTGGAGTTTCACCACCGGGAAGACCGGGTGGAGCTGGGAGTACCGGGGGGGAAGCTCGAGCTTGTACGCACCCTTTCCGACGACCTTCACGACTTTGAAGGGGCCGAGGCGTTTGTCCGTGAATTTGACGGACGGACGGACGGGTCGTCTGGATGTCGGAGGCGTCCAGCCAGACTCGATCGCCTACTTTGATCTCCGGGGCGGGCGTGCGTCGGCGATCGTAGTACAGCTTGAACTCGTCCTTGGCTTTAACGAGCGTGGCTTTGGCTTCCGAGACTCCGGACGTGATCCGGTCACGGAACTCGTTCGCGGACTCCACGTTCGAGCGTAGTCCGTTGGGCTCGAACCCCATCCGGGGGAGTCTTCCAGTGTCCGTCATGAACGGGACTTGCTGCGTCGAGGAGTGGACGTGGTTGTTGTACGCGAACTCTGCGGCCGGGAGGAGCTCGTCCCAGTCGTCTTGTTTGTAGTTCGTGAAGATCCGGACGAACTGCTCGAGTTCCTGGTTGACGTGCTCGGTCTGGCCGTCGGTCTGCGGGTGGTAGGCGGTGGAGGTCGCTGGTTCTATCCCGATGAGGCGCCACAGTTCCGTGGTGAACTCCGTGACGAACTGCGGCCCGCGGTCGGAGATATATTTCCGGGGGGTTCCGTGGTGCCTCCAGACGTTCCGGTAATAGAGCCGAGTGGCTCCAACCGCGCCAAGGCCGGTGTGGCACTCGTTGAAATGGGCCCGCTTGCCCAGGACGTCGACCACGACCATAACGGCGTCGAAGCCATGCGCGTCCGGGAGCTCGACGATGAAGTCCACCGAGACGGTGTCCCAGCGTTCTTCCGGAATCTCGGTCGGGTGGAGCTCTCCGTGGGGTAGCTTCCAGAGTGCCTTCGTCCGGTTGCACGGGTCGCAGGTTCGGACATATTGGCCGACGTGACGGGACAGCTGGGGCCACCAGTAATTCCGGGAGATGAGCTCGAGGGTTTTGAAGCGTCCGGCGTGTCCGGCGACTCGGGTGTCGTGGTGCAGGGCGATGATCCGGCGTCAGAGGTCCTTATTCCGCGGTACGACGATCTTACCGCGGTAGTAAAGGAGCCCTTCTGCGACACGCCACTCGGACGACCGGGGGGGGCGGACATTCCGGTTCTTGAGGAGCTCTCGCGCGACAAGCGCGACGGGGTCCTCAAGGTCCGGTTCACCCGCGAAGGCCTCCCGGACGTCACAAAGGAGGGGGACTTCGGGTCCGGCTACCACAACGCCTTCTAGCGCGCGGACGTGGAACAAGTCCGGGCAAAGAAGGGTAACGTCCGTGTTGTCCGAGCCTACCCCGTGGTCCGGGCGACGGGACAGCGCGTCCGGACGGCCCATGAGGCGTCCGGGCTGGTGGTGGAGCGCAAAGTCAAACCGGGACAGGTACAGGGACCACCGCGCCTGCCTCCGGTTCAAGTTCTGTGCCTTCCGGAAGTACTCCAGGTTTTTGTGATCCGTCCAGATCTCGACCAGATGCTGCGTACCTTCGAGGAAGTGTCGCCACTTCTCTAGGGCTCGGATGATCGCGAGCATCTCTTTGTCGTGGATCTCGTAGTTGCGCTGGACGTCACTCAGACTTTTGGAGTAGAACGCGACCGGGTGCCACTTTCCGTTCGCGTCCGGCTAGGACAGGACGGCCCCGGTAGCATAGTCGGAGCTGTCCGCCTCGACTCGGTATGGATGCGATTCGTCGGGTAGGACTAAGACGGGCTCCGCGGTCACCGCGTCCTTGAGGGCTTGGAAAGCGGCGGCCACGACAGCGGTCCAGGTCCATGCGATGCTCTTCTTTGTGAGGTCAAAGAGGGGCCGCGCGATGTCCGAGAACGCCTGGATGAACCTCCGGTAGAAGTTCGTGAAGCCGAGGAACTGCTGCACGTCCTTCTTGTTCTCCAGAGCGGGCCAGGCGGCGACTCCGGCGACCTTGACCGGGTCCATCTCGACGTGGTTGTGCGAGATGATGACACCGAGGTACTCGATCGACGACTTCTCGAACTCGCACTTCTCTGGCCGGAGGTAAAGCTTGTGCGCTCGGAGCCGCCAGAGGACTTCTCGGACGATCTCTCGGTGGCGCGCGAGATCGGAGTGAGCGATGAGGATGTCGTCGAGGTATACCATGACATCTCCGGACAGGATGAGGTCTTGGAAGATGTCGTTCATCATCGTCTGGAACGTGGCCGGAGAGTTGGTGAGGCCGAAGTACATCACCAGGGGCTCGAAGAGCCCTCGGTTGGTACGGAACGCGGCCTTCCACTCGTCGCCTCCCCGGATCCGGACATTGTTGAAGCCCCACCGGACGTCGAGTTTTGTGAAGAACCGGGCTCCCTTAAGGCGGTTGATGAGATCGTTAATCAGCGGGAGCGGATACCGGTTCTTTATGGTCATCGCGTTGAGCGCCCGATAGTCCTGGACGAACCGGAGGCTTCCGTCCTTCTTTTTGATGAAGAAGACCGGAGACGCCATCAGGGATTTGGACGGACGGATCCGGCCAGTGCTCAACCCATCCTCAATGAACGCGTCAAGTTCCTTCTGCTCAAGGGGGGAGATCGGGTAGACCTTGCAGTTGGCCGGTTTCGCATCCGGGACGAGTTCGATGGCGTGGTCCCACGTCCGACGTTCCGGCAACGCGTCGAACGACTCCTTATCGAAAATGTCGGAGAAATCCTCTACCCAGGCCGGAACCGAGGTCCCAGGCCAGAACCGAGGTCCCAGGCGGCGCCGAGTTCCGGGCGTAGGCCTCCGCGAGCCTCTGAGAGACGGTGCTGCCCGCGCGGATTTCTTCAGCCGGAGCGAACACGGTGTAGAGGATCCGGTCGCCGTCCTCGAGCTCGTCGTCTTCGTCACCATCGTCGTCGTCCGGGTCTGGAGTGAGGTCCGGGAAGTCGTCTCCGTCGTCGTCCGGATCGTACCCGTCATCTCCGCACCACTCCTCTGAGTCAATGGCACAGATAGACGGGACGGGACCTTCGCGGAGCTGCCAGAGGATCGCGGCGGAGATCTTCGCGTTGTGATGGACGGCGCGGAGCTCCTCCCGGCAAGTGCTGCAGCTGGTCGGACAGTGGGTCATCCGGACTTCCTTAGTCTCCCAGTCGATCTCCGGGTTGTGCTTCTGAAGCCAGGAGTAACCGAGGATGATGTGCTGCTTTCCGAGCCGCGTTACCGCGAGTTGGATGCGTTCGGAGTGTCCCTTGTAGTTGTCGACCATATCAACTACGCCGGAAATGCCTCCGGACGCATTGGGCGTGCCGTCGACGTTGAGGACCGGAATTGGCTGGGAGAGCTTCTGGACGGGAAGGTTGCGGGAGATCACGTACTCCGAGTCGATGAAGTCTCCGGTCGCTCCGCAGTCAACCAGACCCTTCACGGACATCGTAGCCGCGGTCTCTACCGATTGCATCTCCAACGGAATGTGCAGGGAGTTCCGGCCCTCCACGGAATCAATAACGTACCGCCGGGGTAGTTTGCGTTCCCACCTCGGACGGCGGACGCGGGGAATGGAAGGGGGAAGTTCTGTCTTTGCCTCCGGGGCGGGAATAGGGGGTGCGCCTTTCGTATCAACTGCTGATTTATTGGGTATATCTTTGTACAAGCAGGAGTAACGATTGGGGGACACGACCGAGGGCGCACCGCTCACTCGGCCAGGTCCGGAAAACCCTCCGGCTCCGCGTCTCCGGCGTCCGGCTCGGCCGGAAGCCCAGCGGTGGTAGAGAGGCGCGCGAAGAGTTCTCCGAGGAGGTTGTCACCGAGTTGACGGACGACCTCGTCCAGGATGTCCGCGTACTGGACATCCGAGGGAGTCGGGCAGTCTCGGGCGAGGTGTCCGGCCGCGCCGCAACGGAAGCAAGTGCGTGGCGTGAAGCGTGCGCGGGTCCGGTCGACATCCATTGGAATGCCAGGCGGAAGGGCGGGCGCCGGCGCGGCTTTGGGAGCAGGCGTGAAGGAGGGGACTGGGAGGAACATCCCAGTGCAGGGGCGTGCGGCCGGAGCTGGGGAGCGAGTCGGAGGTGCTCCTGCTCGGACACGGGCGAGGGCGTCGTACTGGCGGAAGGCGCGGAGACGCCATCCGGCGTAGTCTAGCAGCGCCGGAGCGGTCCCGGACGTGGTGATCGCCGCGTTAATCCGCGGGTCGAGCCCTGCGCGGTACTTGGTGACGCGGACGAGCGGGTCCGTGTACCCGGCCGTGGCGGCGAGTTCCTCGAAGTCGTCCGTGTACCGGTAAACGTCGCGGGAGCCCTGGTAGTAGCTATGGGTCTCCAGCCGGAGGAGAGCTTGGTCTTGCTCGTTTTCCTCTACAAACCAGAGCCGGAACTTGGACTCGAATTCCGCCCAGGACGGGAATGGGAACGGAATGATTGCGGACTGTCGTTCGGCCCATCGTCCGGCCGCGTCTCGCGCCATAAAGGACATGGCGTACCGCACGAGTTTTTCCTCAACGACCTGTCCGTGGACCATGAAGGCTTCCGGAACTAGTCGGAGGTATGTGAGGACGGAGTGGAGGAACATCCGTCCTTGAGTCCGGTCGCCGTCAAAAACGGCTGGGGGGTTCGGTCGGAGAACCAATTTTGCTGCAGGGGTGAGGGTGGTGAAGTCTGGACCCACCGCCGGAGCCGGAGCGGCAGGGACGGGGGCAGTCGCGGGTGGATTTTGGCTGTTGTGTAAAACGCGGAGGAGTAGGGTTTCGATGTTCGCGAGAGAGCTTTCTACCGCTGTCAGCCGGGATTCGGGGTCGGCAGCCGGGTCCGGGATGTAAACATCCGGGAGCTCGGGTGGCGCAGACCCGTTTCCGGGCGTCGGGGCGTCCATCAAGGAGGAGGGGTCGAGATTGGAAGTGGGGGAGGCCGGAGCGCTAGCGTAGCGGTCCGAGTCCGAGTCTACACCGAACTTCGCAATCCTGACCGGTTGATCCCTTAGATCCTTTCTTCTGCTGTAAGGGCAACCTCAGCTCGTCGCGGGAGCGCGGGAGACTAGCGGGAGAATCCGAAGAGAAGAAAGGATAAGGATTCCCACGCTAGGCGAGGTTTTTGTAGGTACTAGCCAGTAGCACGTGTCCGGATCGATCGGCAGTGGTCTCAAGCTTGATCGCATAGCACGTGCCAGTGAGAGCGACCGGACGAGGGGGGTCGGAGGAGGACGGAGTCCGGAGGGACGGAGGTCGACGTTCCAGACGAAGGCGTAGGCTGGGGCATAGGACCGAAGGCCGGATGGTCGGGGGAGGTCGGACGGTCGGACGGGGCCGGACGAAGGATCGGACGAGGAAGTGGGGCGGTGCGATGGGCCGGAGCTGGACGGACGGACGGACGGGTGGTTCCCCTGACAGCAAGCATAAGACTCCGAGAGACTAAACCTGCTTTGTAGCTCATCAAGAAGATCTGGAACCACTTGTTGGATATTATTGGAGGCCAGGCTTCAATAATCCAAACATAGCTACCCATTGCCTCAGCCACTTTGATCGGAGTTAATTTAGTTTAAGGTATGAACTTGAAATCCATCGACAACACTTACTTCTGATTTAACAAATATCAGTTCAAAGTCGGTTCAACAAATTCGTAAAAAACTAGACCTGAAAGGAGCCCAACAACAAAAAGTCATTATATTCGAAAGTATCACTTTGTCCTTAGTCCCCCCTTTTATTTTCAGATAATTACTTGATGACCTGATAACCTCAATGACTGCCCAACAATTTACAACTATTACTTTACAACTTTAATGAATTGCATACCTTTATGACCACACCAGTATTTTTTCACAACAGATTATATTAAGGTTGTATTAAGGCATCTCGGTAAGCTTATATATGACCTTGAATTGTAGATCAGTTCAAAAGCATATTGTTTGTGCATTCACACCACTTGAGAGACCAAAGCAAGCAGCCCTATCATTCAATCCGTACTAAGAAAAATGACAACCAGGATTCAGGAGAAAAGAAAAAACTCCCGACAGTTGAAATCCAGTCATGCATGGAAAAAATCTTTTGGCAACCTTGTTGACAGGAGTGTGCAACTCAGACTATACTGTACAAACGAAGGTTAAACAATTCTATCATTCAATGTGTACACTAAAAAATTGATGGTAGTGATCCAGTGGATGGCCCTCGAAAGCATACAGGTTGTTGTTAGCACTATCCTTGGTGAATCTAGTATTGCCCATGTTTTCCCCAGCACTCAAGGCAGGGAGATTAAGAAGAGTTGAGTGGACACTGGAAAGTATGGTCACTATCTCCTGAAGGAAAAAAAGGGATGCCAGAAGGAAGGAGGGATGGTGCATGTGGGGTATGGTGAAGAGGAATCCACTATGGGCACATCGGGAGTCTAGTGTCTGGAGCTCGCTCACTGGCAGAATCAATTAGCCTTATTGGGAAGATTGTTCTATTTTCACTGAAATCAACCTGTTCTTGGACTGAAATAAAAAATCTGGCTCCACAGTTCTGTGTGAATGTATCATAACATGGCTCCCAAATATTTTGAGGAGTTTTGGTGCAGAAATGGAGGACTAGTTCCAAAATGATCAGACATTGATGGTCTTTTCTGTCCACATCAATCACATTGCCTGGCCACATCAATTTGGGAACTCGTCCCCCATTTCTCGACCAAAATTTCTCAAAATATTTGGAAGCAGTCTTATGATTGATTCACACAGAACTGTGGAGCCAGATTTTTTATTTAAGTCTTCGAACAGGTTGATTTCAGTGAAAATATAACAATCTTCCCAATAAGGCTCATTGATCATGTGGGGCAACTGCACTTGTCTGTCCCCTACCTTAGGTGAGATGAAGAACTTGACATGAGTGGCCTCAAAACAAGAAGGGAGAGACAGTAGCGGGGATGTTGCGAAAGGGCACTTGCAGACAGGTTCCTGGGGTCCTCAATACTCAAAATGTGTTGGCAGTATCGCCTGTCAGTCGTTTAACACAGTCCACGACCTGCCCGGGCATCAAACCCAAACTGTCCAGTCTATGTTGCCATAAAATAGGTAGATACAGATTCTCCTATGAACTCTTTCTTTTTTTTTCCACTTGAAAAACTTGAAAAAACCCTGCCACCTGTAGACATAGCACAAGGCCTATTTCAGGCTATTATGGATTCAAAAGAAAAAAAAAATGGACAAAAAAATAAAGCACAGGTATCAGTACTGGTACTCAAGAAGAAAACAAACCATGACCTCGTTGTGGGCTTGTACAATAGGTGCTCCTGCAACTGCTCCCAGTGGATGCCGAACAGTCAGGTTGAGACTGGCAGGGTAATTGACAAGCCGAGTCCCAATCTACAAAGACAATGGGCATAACAACAGCCTCTGTCATGTCTTCAAAAAGAACATTGATGTCTCGCAAGTTGAGGACATACATGGCTGTATGTAAAGGTCTAAGAGCGTCAATAACTTTCTGCTCAATCTGCATGTCTGCTGGTACTGGGCCCAGCATTTTATTTGCTCCACCTAATCACCATGAATCACTCATGCGCACAATGAACATGTATTAGTGCTGGCACAAGCCACACAAGTCAGCAAAGCTGTAGACATTATCATCGTGATGAAGCATGGACTTCATGTAGCATGGCCGTTCAGTGGGATGTCTATCACACACTTCAATCCAATCTGTGCAGAAAACATGGTTTCCTGGGAGGTAATCTCAGTAAACAAGGGTGGCTGTCAAAGCACCAACATCGAAGGTCTGGGAAAAGTACACTAGCTTCTGGGTGACAAGGTCCTGCGGCATCCTGAATTGATCTTCAACTTCATCTTGATTCATTCCTTTGACTAGCCTACTTATTGGGACTCAGACATCCAACATCCAACATCCAACATGGCATGGACATACATGGACAATCATCAACGATGAGGTGGACTCGTTGATAAGCCATGAAAGCAGTCACACATGAAACGCAGCTATTTTGCAATTTTCAGTATAAACAATCACGCAGACATCCCAAGAAGCTTCCGCGATGCCTCGCACGGAGAGCTACCAGTCATATAGCTAGAGTCGTGCTCACATGGAGACGATCTCGAATAACCAGACAGTACCTAGGAACCCACCTAGAAGCGCTGACACTGACTTGGAATACAGAGGAGTTAGAAGGAATCTATATTTGGCAATCACGGACGGAACTCAGTGGTCGCGACCACCTCCAGAGACATCTTGTTTGTTGCAGCATTCCTGGAATTAGTGGACATGTGTGTCACATGCAAGGGGAGGGCTCCAAGATGGAAAAGCGGTGAATACCCCAAACAGCTATAGTTCTGAGGTCCGTGCAGATCCAGAGTATGACCAAGATGGATTAGGCAACCAATGCCAAAGCGCACTCCAGGTGGAGCTGTCTGATCAAAGATGGCAACAGCCAAAATGTGATCAATATAGTTGAACCGCGAGAGTTTGACAGTGCCTGCAAACTGTATAAGTTGCTCGTGAAGAGACCCCGACCTCAGCAGGAGAGTCTGAATAGGGCTAGGACGAAGAAGAGACGTGTCTAGGCAAGAGCGTCACCCCGGACCCAGCACTATTACCAAGATAATAATATTTCAACTTCGATCGATTGAGTCTGAACTAGTGTTCGATCTACCGGTATAGGGAGCCAATGGTGTTATTCAAGCAAGGATTCTGAGTCAGAATTTGCAGGTAAACGGACCAGTGTATATAATATTATTTACTCATCGCGATAAGAGAGTAGTATAAAAGAGCAGGCAGTTTAGCAGCACAGTAGCAGACCCTGCCTCTAGACACCGCTGTGTTGTAGACAGGTTTGGCTTGAGAGCTCAGTAGCCTTGCACGACTGTTCTTTCACCTGATATAAAGTGACTTGTGGTTTTGGATTAATATCTGTGTGGACTTGTGAACCTGAACTGTGGAATTGTGCCCGTGAACGTGTCTGTGTCCTGTGTCTTGTGTTTGTCTTGTCATTGTGTCTGTGAACGTGTTCTTGTGTGTCCTGTGTCCTGTGTCCCTGTGTCTGCGAACCACTGTTGTGTGCTTGTTAAGCCAATGTGTTGGCAAAAACCCATTCCTCGGAACAAACCATGCCAGACCTTTGAGTCTGTTTCTTATATGAAAACAACCTATGTTCATCCGTGAACAAAGGAAAGCGCTCAGTGAACCAACAAAACACACCACGCTCAACTAGGAGACTTCCTCAAATGGTTGAAACCTGCACGCACTTGGCTATTTGACCTAATACCTGGTCTACACCCCTGAACAAACTATCATTCCTATTAAGGAAGGTGTTGTTGAGTGGTTTTGGTTAGGATTTGGTTTTATAGAAGTTATCTTCGTGAACCTTTCTCAAACGTGATCCATCCACACTAGGAGTGACTGTCTTTCATCATGCTTGCGATATTCTCCATGGGAATAACTTGTACAGGGGCTTGGTCCTGTCCAAAGCCTCCAATGGTGAATTGAGGAGACCATAGAGTGCCACTGCTGCAGCTTGGTGTGCCTGGCAAGTGCCAAATATGTTGTTAAAGGAGTAGGGAACCTGCAACAAAATGAGAATGTGCACAGGAGATGTGAGGGAAGGAATATCTGGTAGAACTCAATGTCTGCTAATCACGGAAAGATTTGGTTGAGGGAATCTAGGTACAATGTCACCTTTTACAACATGATTTTGTCACTCCATAATCCGGGATTTCCACCTGTCCCCCAGCAAGCACGTTCAATCACATCAGCTGCGAGGTGGGAAGCGGTGGATACAGACTAAAAAAATCTAGATCTGGGGCACTGTACACAAGAGCAGAGGTATTTATTTGAAAAATGATACAACATCCTGACACTATTTCTTTTCCTACAAGAAGATACACATTTTGCAGACTAAGAAAGTTATGGATAGCACCCTGGTGTCAGGGGAACCACCCGTCCGTCCGTCCGTCCGTCCGTCCGTCCGTCCGGCTCCGGCCCATCGCATTGCCCCACTGCCTCGTCCGATCCTTCGTCCGGCCTCGCCCGACTGTCCGGCCTTCGGACCCGCACCTCAGCCTGCGCCTCCACCCGGAACGTCACCTCCCGTCTCTCCGGACTCCGTTCCCCTCCGTCCCCCTCCGTCCGGTCGCTCTCACTGGCACATGCTGTGCGATCAAGCTTGAGACCACTGCCGATCCCTCCGGACACGTGCTACTGGCTAGTACTTATAAAAAAACCTCGCCTAGCGTGGGAATCCTCATCCTTTCTTCTCTTCGGATTCTCCCGCTAGGTGCGTATTCTAGAACTCTGTATTTAGTACCTTGAATTGAGTTGCTTCGGATTCTCCCGCTAGTCTCCCGCGCTCCGCGCCGAGCTGAGGTTGCCCTTACACCTGGATACCAGATGCTGGCTCATGGCTACTTGTGCATATTTCCTAATATACTGTCTGCCTTGGTCTCAGAATTTCAAGTTGTTTCCAGTTGCGGTGCATAAGCAGATTCACTGGAGGATGTTTGAGCTCACTGCTCCAGGTGGTCCGAGTTTGAACATCATTGGCCATGGTGGTCATTATTTCTGTGGATTCAGAGACATGGAACCAGCCAAGGAGCAGTTCAAAGGAGGAGGTCGCTAATTTTGCATGAACTTCAACTGGAAGTTCAACTTAGTTCAACGGAGCTAAAAGTGGTGTGGCTGACTGGAAAGGCATAAATCCTGTGAAAGCAGTAACCAACACAAGCTGCCATCACTAGTCTTCCTGAGATAGACACACAGTAAGAGGGCCAATCTAAACCTGTGTGACATCTGCATATCAGATCAAGGAATGCCCTGAGACACGAAGGTTTTCAAGGGAACTTTTTTGGTTTACTCTGCCTCTGCAGACTTGCCATCACACATATTACTTCAGCACACCATTTCCAGCCATGCTTATCATTTTCATAGGCTTTGAAAATGTCTGTTGCCGGCAAACCTGTGAGGTTTGGCTTGACCTTCAAGAGATTGCAAGAGCATGAATCTTGCATCCATGGCAGAATTAGTCATACATGTCAGTGGACATCATGGCCAATGACTGCAGGCAATACTCTGCATGCCTCTCAGGGAGGGATTTGTGACCTGGCTCAGCAGAGTAACCCAACACTCAAATCCCAGATGTGGGCAAAATTTTCCAGGGTGCTCACATTACAGTCTATGCCGTGCTGAAGCCAAGCAGCAGCCAGAGCGCTGAGGTGACCACTGTGAGTTTGTGCCTGATACAACCAAGACCGTCCTCAGATGTTTAAAATGGAAGGCTCATATCTTTGATAACATAGGATTAGGCCTCATCCCACTGATAAGCCATGAATTCACCAATGCCTGAAATTTAACCTGTTCTGGATTTACATTGTGATTACATGCACATCTGGGTCTAGGATGAGTCCTGAGTCAGTAGACCTGGAACTATACACTTGTAAGGGCAACCTCAGCTCGGTGCGGGAGCGCAGGAGACTAGCGGGAGAATCCGAAGTAACTCAATTGACAGTACTAAATACAGGTTTCTAGAATACGAACCTAGCGGGAGAATCCGAAGAGAAGAAAGGATAAGGATTCCCACGCTAGGCGAGGTTTTTATAGGTACTAGCCAGTAGCACGTGTCCGGATCGATCGGCAGTGGTCTCGAGCTTGATCGCATAGCACGTGCCAGTGAGAGCGACCGGACGCGGGGGGTCGGAGGGGGACGGAGTCCGGAGGGACGGAGGGCGACGTTCTAGACGGAGGCGTAGGCTGGGGCACAGGACCGAAGGCCGGATGGTCGGGCGAGGACGGATGGACGGACGAGGCCGGACGAAGGATCGGACGAGGAAGTGGGGCGGTGCGATGGGCCGGAGTCGGACGGACGGACGGACGGACGGACGGACGGACGGGTGGTTCCCCTGACAACACTAAAAATCCAACCCAGAACTGGCTGTGGATGAGTATCCAGAAAACACACATACTGGGCACCTCCAACTAATATCCCATTGGCTTTGGATCCCACTGTTGTACCACAGGCAGGAAGTTGCAGATAGTCCAAATGAGCAGTAGGGAATATAATAGACAGGATGCGCACGAGCCGCGTGCGGCTTTTGGCACTTGTGCAAAGCCGCGTGAGATTTTCCATTACCTGCAAATAAAATACCATTTTTGTATATCCACACTCCCATTTTGTCCCTAGACTTTGTGCATACTCAGTATTGTTGGATTTGGTCATGAGGGCGAGCCTGAGCAAGCCATTCTTTGATGACATCACCGACGCAGTGCTCTCGCGGCTTTATCTTGCCTGTTCCCACTCCACTATTAATGCTCCACTCTGTATTCAAAAAATATACCAGGGATACAATGTCTGTAAGTACCTTCTATTCCATTGAAATATGTAGTGTCCAGGCCATGATTATATTTTTTTCGGCGCGGCTTTGCACAATGACCAAAAGCCGCATGAAGCCGCATGCGGCCCATGCGGCTTTTGCGCATCCTCTCTAATATCTATTCTGTGCCAATTATTGAGCTCACAGCAAGCTTATCTTGAACGAGTTTCAACATTGTTTGTCCATGCTTACATCAAGAAAACAATGTGTTTGATCACATGATGGCTCCAGAACCTTTCAAGCTAAGGTAGGGGACATCCACTTACAGTGAACGTCACGTGAATTTTCCATATATGGGTAATTTTTAGAAAATATTGTGGTGAAAGACGTGTAGATCAGCTTGTCTTTATCCCTTCCATGAAATTGTAAAAACATATCTCAAGAGTGCTAAAACCAGCTAGCTAAGGATTTCAGTAAGAACTGAGAGAGGAGATGTGGTCGCAGAGTGGATCACCTCTCGCTGATCATTGGCGATCAAATTATGATGGCAATTCCATTGCAACTTGGAAGAATAACTCCTCACTCAATATTGACTCTTTTCCTTAGTGGTCTGGTTTGAACATTCTAACTAAGTATACCTACAGATTCATGGAAGGGATAAAAACAAGCTGATCTACATGTCTTTCACCACAATATTTTCTAAAAATTACCCATATATGGAAGATTCACGTGACATTCACCATAAGTGGATGTCCCCTACCTTACAATAATGGGCCAGATCCAGATAAGGTGTCATATGCCCATCAAATATTGATCAGCTTAATATGGCAACTGAGTTTGAACTCAATTTAGGAAGTGCTCTTTCACTTGGGCTATGAGGGGGACCAGGGTGTCTAATTAAAGGCAAAAGACCCAAGGTTCCGGATATCCAAGAATCTCTCAAGGGACACAAGTAGTGCACCCAAGAAATCCAGAATACTAGGACTGATTGAGTGCTAAGTAAAAACCTCAATTGTAGCAGGAATATATCAGACAAATAGGAGCCTGCTCAACCAGGTCCCACATTGATGGTTAAACGGTCTAAAGCAGCTCTTGGGCTACGGACAAGTTCAGGGTGTCTATAAAGAGGCACTCTGAAGGGCTATCTTATTCAACCATAATGTCTAGAGAGACTAACCCAGAACCAGTATTTTCAGGATCTAGGTCAATCAATCAGCAAGGCTTGGCAATCAGATTTCATATACCAGAGTCATAGATATGGACACACTGGTGGCTAATGTATCAAGTTTGTAAAGTTATTTATAGTTGTACAGTATACAAGGAGGGCAGCTTGTAGGGAGAAGGCATAAAATCCTATCTGGATGCGGAAAGCGGAGAAGGCTGAAGGTCTCTTTAGTGAGTACAGAAGGGCGGAACCTCTGGCTTGATTCATTGAGGCCAATCCAATAGAATGTGCTTGTATTTTCGAGTTTATCACAAATCTATCAGCTTCTTTTGGGATAAAACCCTTGTGTGTTACATGTGCGTGTGTGTGCCTTGTGTGTTATATATGTGTATGTGTGTGCTTTGCATGTACATGTGCATGTACTTGACCCTACATGTGTGTGTATGTGTTCTACGTGTTTTTGTGTTCCAGATTTGTTGTGTGTTGCATGTCAAATTGGTTCACTGCTCTTGTCTTACGAGGTTAGAGGGGGTGACCCAGAGTTGCAAAACTATAAATTGAACATTGTCTGCAGACAATCTCTGGATTAGCTTGCTGTGATCTGCAAAATATAAAACAACTGTTCCCATGTATCTTCTATCAGTACACAAAGACCTGTGCTCACATCAGGAAAATCGGGAATTCTATAAAGGGCAAGGGGCAATTATGGCAGTCTTGGGGGGTCTTTGATGGTCTATCAAGTTTGGCCTTGGCTATCCACAGCTATACTGGGCATTCATGGTCTATGTATTTGGTCAACTGCTATGAAGAACTCTGGTGGTTTATGGGTTTGGTTAATGATCTAAATAGAACTCTATAGTATGGGATAGATGGATTTGTAGGCATAAAAACATTGTTGAATTATTAATGTAGAATGGAGTTTAGAGGACTCCATCATATCAAACAGATACAGATAGCCAGATAGTCAAGCTAAAGCCTTTGTCAAGTATTCTGTTGGCACCGGCCCTAGTTGAAGAACAAAGAGAAAAAATGGACAAGTCATTTGCCGAGATCAAGCACTGTTGACGTGTGAATCCCCATTGACATTGTAGAATCCAAAAAATATCAGCAGTTGGCTGGTCCTCCACAACGGTACATTGGCATCTTTGTTGGCCCACAAATGAACTGAGGCAGAGCATGGGGACTGGTGGTAGGGTATATTAAGTTCAAATGCAAGTCTGCTGCAAAAAAGCCAAGTTGAATTGCTGGCAAAGTGAATGAATGATGTCCATTGGCGAGAAGGTTGCTGATCACAATGACAGTGGCAATGTTCTTAAGGCTGCCAGCACTGTGTCGTACCATTTCTTTCTTACTCCCACCACCATTGCCGTCTTATCACTCCCTCTTTCCCCTACCATTGAGTGATGAGTGCACCCTACCTTCATCTCTGCCTTGGGCTCGAACAACACAACATGCAAAATTCTAACTGGGTTACTGATATGCTTCAAGATGACAAGTTGCTCGCAAGCCTGCCACCTCAAGCTGCCTCAATCTGTCATTGTCGTCTTGCTTGTCAGTGACCTCACCCTCAAGCTCTCAAATCTCTTAGATCCAAGTTTCAATATCTTCCCTCAAGCTTTGTGCAACTTTCTTCAAGAATCAGGCACGTTATCAAGAACTCTTTGTCTCCGCATCCATCAGCTCCATCTCAGGCGTGGATTGGCATCTACTGACAACTTTTTCTTCAAACCCAAACACAGCTAGAATTCTGGCTGTGTCCATGTAGAAGCTGTGTGTCAGGGGAACCACCCGTCCGTCCGTCCATCCGGCTCCGGCCCATCGCACTGCCCCACTGCCTCGTCCGATCCTTCGTCCGGCCTCGCCTGACTGTCCGGCCTTTGGACCTGCACCTCAGCCTGCGCCTCCACCCGGAACGTCACCTCCCGTCTCTCCGGACTCCGTTCCCCTCCGCCCCCCTCTGTCCGGTCGCTCTCACTGGCACATGCTGTGCGATCAAGCTCGAGACCACTGCCGATCCCTCCGGACACGTGCTACTGGCTAGTACCTATAAAAAACCTCGCCTAGCGTGGGAATCCTCATCCTTTCTTCTCTTCGGATTCTCCCACTAGGTGCGTATTCTAGAAACCTGTATTTAGTACTGTCAATTGAGTTACTTCGGATTCTCCCGCTAGTCTCCCGCGCTCCGCGCCGAGCTGAGGTTGCCCTTACACTGTGTGTAGAGGTGATCACTGATGTCTATATGTGTAAGGATGGTATCCTTACAACCTACATCAGTTACCTATGTTACCACAGATGGATACTGACAGCTCACATCAGTTATCTATCCATCTGTCTATCTGTCTGATACATATCAGGTATCTAGGTTACATGATCATCTTTCACTTTACAGCCTTCCATGCACAACCCACCTACCCACATATATATAGGCATCACTTACTGTACTTTCTACACACCACGTACACCCGACATCACCCCCGTTGTATTCCTCTTGATTGCTTGTAGCCTGGAGTCTCACCAGTGGAATATACTGTGGTCCTGTCAACGTGTGTGTGACCGCACCTGCTTCGCTCACTAGTGTCTGTCAGTGAAAGGCTGTCGTTCTCTCGACAGACACTAACGAGCGAAGCAGGTGCGGTCACACACACGTTGACAGGACCACGGTATATTCCACTGGCGAGACTCCAGGCTACAAGCAATCAAGAGGAATACAATGGGGGTGATGTCAGGTGTACGTGGTGTGTAGAAAGTACAGTAAGTGATGCCTATATATATGTGGGTAGGTGGGCTGTGCATGGAAGGCTGTAAAGTGAAAGATGATCATGTAACCTAGATACCTGATATGTATCAGACAGATAGACAGATGGATAGATAACTGATGTGAGCTGTCAGTATCCATCTGTGGTAACATAGGTAACTGATGTAGGTTGTGAGGATACCATCCTTACAATATGGAAGAGGTGAATTCTACTTTTATATCACTGCTTTGCTCTCTCATTTTTTGCTCAAGGTCATCTGGGGCCTCTTTGTTATAGTCCGAGCTTACTGCTTTCTCCCTTCATGTTTCTTCATGCCCCCCCCCTGCCTTTGTGCCACCTTTTACTGCTCCGCATATCCACTTAAAATCAGTAATCTTATCCTCCTGTGCCACATTCTGTCCCATAGTCAGCAGTTCACATGTAGTGTCAATGAAAATGCTTCTGTCATGTATTTGTAAACAATTGTGTGAATATTAAGTCCAAGTGCTGAGGTCAAAGTGACCCCAAAGATTGGCGGCTATGCCGAATATAGTGTATTATGTCCACTCTGGGGGCTATAGCTTTGACAAACTTGATAGAACTGGGTGGTACTCTGAGTGTCTATGGGTGTCTATGGCGCCAAACCCCGCCCCGCCCACCTTTCTATATAGACAGCCTTTGGCTATAATATCTATCAAGTCTATTTTTGTCTCCGTGGGTCTATGGAGTGATTCCTGATTTTCCTGATACAGTCGCACTCTCTGGGATTGCAACTGGAATCACTCATGGAGTTTGGTTGGTTGTTGTGTTAAGGATTTGTTGTCATGAATTGCCTGGGTTCTAACTTTTTCATGTGATGCGTCCGTCACGTATGGACATGTCTAAATATCATGGGACTCGCATGACGCCACCACGGGACCTTCTCACAGTTGAAACCCAAGTACAGGTTTCAAGGACTTGGATATGGGAAGACGTTAAGGGTTAGGGATCCCGCGCTGTTGGTCCCCTAACTCTCAGATGCTGTGTCAATAACACACAGGAGACTAGGAATATCAGCATTAATGCTCCTTGACGTTGTGGTACAGGAACTGATCGTGATCATATTTAATTTATTCAGGATTTATATAAACTTGGTAGAATCTCCTTGTACAGTAGATTCTACCTCGTCTAATCTCTGGCTTCTGCTTTGGCTTGACTTAGAGATTGTCTCCACCCTGTCCCGATTCCTCTCCATTCTATTGCAGGTTGCATCCACACCCCAGGTATTATAATACCTGAGTTACCCTATTTGACTCATTCTGGGTTCTGCCTCACACCCCGACCTATGATATACGGCCTCCTAACGAGGAGTCCATCTGGTTAGTCTTGCTGCTTGGGGAACAGACTGGTTACTAGTATCTGTTGAGTTTCTCCTGGTTGGGGTTCTCGCCGGGTTGCTTGTTGTTTAGCCGACCCAGAGGCTGTTGCTGACATTTGTGTTGGTTTCCAGATTTGTGGGTCCTGAACTAGAGTGCACCTTCTTATTGCATTCAGCCTGATGGATTTGCACAAAGTAGCATTTCACCCTTAGACTGCCAGCACATGTTTCACAGCTAGACATGCTGAACCAGATTCAGATCATGGGGTGAATTGCTCAGAAAGCATTCCTCAAGGACTTCCCTGGATTCTGTGTTGAACCTCGGATTGGGCCATCTGAAATGGGCTACACAGAAGGCTAGTTGGACTGCAAAGTTTGCAAAGCAGTGGAGGAACGTGAAGAGAGGGCTGTTCATAAGAGTCATTGAAGTTGAGCTGGGCCTGCCAGATTATTTCCCACAACTCCATCCTTGCAACCATCATATCTCCCAAGTAATAAATATTTATGATTGCTCTATGAAATACAAAAGCACGCTAAGCAGAAACATACACTCTATGTGTCTGTGTCACGACATGGTCCAAAAGAAGAGATAAAAAAACAGACTCAAGACCATCACAAGTTTGCAGCTGTTCTCAGGATAATTGCCGCTCGTCAAGCAGAAATTAAGTGTATGTAAGGGCATCAATTTGTGTAAATGTGAATGCATCGGATGCGAAACAAACCAGGGTGTTTGTGTGTGGGTGCGTACATAGTACAATAGACAGATAGGCGTAGGGAATGAATGTGTGGAGCGAGAACCCTCCTCCTCCTGGGTGAGCAGTCTGAGCTGAGTGTTGTCTGAGTCCCAGTTGGCAGAGTTACAGTCAGCAGCATATGGCACATTATGGCCTGGTATGGGATTAAGGTATGACAGGACCCTCGGTTTGTCGGCCACGATTCCACAAGAGGAAGATTGCCACAAACCGTAATCGAATTCCAGGTATGCATACATATGGGAATGAACCATGAATGCTTGAGAACAAACATTTATTCACAAAGCCCATTACAGGATCCTCGAATGGGACCCTGCAACAACCCACAACAAATCTCCGGAGCAATTTGACAATGCAGATGAACCTTGACGATATCTAAAGCTGTTCTTTTGGTCTTGCGTGAGGTGATACATAGCCATAGGTGTATCTTAAATGAAAGAGTGTGCTACTTAGTACATAATCATCATTAACAAGTTTGTACAGCAGGTCTTTCTTTTTGTTGAGGACATGCAGAATCAACGCTCGAGGGCCTGTAAAGGTTAGGGTAATATTAATTATTGCAGAAGAGGGAGCAGAGGAATTGCTGGACACACCACTACAATCCATCACACAGATGTGGATGAGAGCCATGCCAATGTGGACTGGGGGTATGCTTTTCTTTGTTAAAATTGAGTGCATGATAGCCACCTCTTGGAGCATGCATGCAACCCTCTGCGCCAAGTGTATCAATACACTATGACATTGCTGGTGCGTGCACATAGGAAACAGAATACCTGTAAAAAAAAATGGAGCAGGCTTGTAGAATGCGTGCAGAACTGCCCCAAATAAATGCATGCCCAGTTTTCGAGACTCAGATCCTTGAGGTAATAGGTCATATTTGAGAAAGAACTGTGCTTGCTCAGGCTTCATGGATGAGATAAACCTATTTGTTACCTTTCTGAATGCAATGGGACTCCATTCTTGCAGTTTGACAGGGGCTAGATAATGTTTCCATGCGAAAAGAACGGGAACATCTTGATGATGTTGGGAAGAGAGCCGTTGCTTCGCATACAAAGTCCAGCTCTTCATAGAAGGCAGAGTGGTGGGAACTGAAGGCAGCAGACAGAGTGGGCGAAGGTCTCTACGATGCGAGGGTCCAGACCACTAGCAGGATTGGAGGAATCAGAGCTTGACTTTCCCTAGTCGGTGATCTTGGACATGATTGTTGACGGATTCGGGGAAGAATTGATTCAGAGCCGCAATTTCCACACGGTCAATGTTCTGTGTGGGTTGAATGTGAGCGTAGTACAAAGATTGGGCACACCATATTATCGTCTATTAGAACCTCGTTGATGTTGATTTCACAATTGTTTTCGTAGACGGAGTCTTCAGCATCAGAAGTTGCTGTTATGGTGCGCGCTAAGTTGGGGGCTCTGAGTCCGGCTCAGCAGTTTCGGGATCACTGTCACCTAGTTCGTTCTGTAGTTGAGTGAGTTGAAGCAATTTTTGCAGTCCGTGGCATTGATAAAGAGCCGGAAAGAGTTGAACGAAAGCCAGCGGATGTTCGTACACACAGTATCTTGAGCTCGAGATTCATCCTCATTGCCCTACCCTATTCAGTTTTCGTTAGACAAGGGCGGAATCAGATTTTAGTTGGAGATATAAAGGCTAGTGGTGTTTATGAGCTTTTTCGACGCGAGGCATAGCAATTGAAAGGTTGCGTTCGAGGAAATTATTGGTGCCACAGCAACCCGCCGTACGGCAGCATACGGCACGGCCAAACATGTGACGGTGTCTTCTTCTCTCCTTCTGCCAACAAACCGTAACCATTAACGTCTCCATCGGCGGACCACCTCGTTTTGGTACTTAGCCACCTTCCGACCACCCATCTCCATCTTCTCCTCTACTTTTGGCCGTGTGTTCTATGGGCGCGAATTCATAGACGTGCAGTCCGGATCATATGCTATCCAGACGCCGGTAAAACTCTCACTTGGTGTCTGAAGTCTGAATTGAGATTCGGCTTTCAAACTGGTGGAATGCGGTCCGCTGTCGTGTACTAGTTCGTTTTCTCCATTTCTCCGTCCTTTCGCCAGTGCCCTCGTGCATGAGCATCGTGGTTTGCTCAGGCGTTATTCGGGCACCGCATTGCCGCCACTTCGAGATGCTTATCACCAATCCGAGCAACTTTTCTGTGGCCGCTTCGACCGAACTGGCCGTCTGTCAAGGACCCTGCTGCAGGGCAGTAGAACGCCGTTGGCTGTGGCGGCGTCGGCGTCTGTTCGGCCTCTAAACTAGTCTTGTTGAGTGAAAAAATAGTCCGGTCCGAGTCTGCGTGTGAAAGTGACTTGGGAAAAGTGACATGCAGAACGAATACAGCACATGTTTGACTTTTCAGTTCGGTTTAACGTCGCGTGCCGTCAAAATGGCCTTTCTCTGGTCTTTCAAGTTTCTAGCGTACAATGGAGAATTCGGAGTCGGGCGCGTATATATATGCGGGATTTTTGTCAACACAGGGAAACGACTTGAGATGGGAAAAACCCGAAGGACAGGGAATGCCAAGACGATGGTGAAAGGGAAAACGTAACGCCGATCGCGATTGCAAATTTGCAGGAGCCCAAAGCCAGTTCGCTAGGCGAGTCACAAGCGTGACTGGGTGGGCGGTCATCCTCCTCCGTTCCTCATGACAGAGCTCACGTCCCCAGCCAGCCCCATCCACCCTGAGTCTCCTCCAATGCAGGAATCTCACCCTATGTCCCCGACGCAGACCACGCCTTTCCTCCCCGAGACCCTGCCTTCTGGTTCTCGCACCCCTAGCGCCCGCTCCCCCTCGTTCGCCTCCTCTCCCTTAAATCCCCAGGGCCCAGCAAACTCGCCGTTTCGTCCCAACTCCAGACCCCCATCGCGTGGGAGCAGCATGTATTTTTCCTCGTCGCGATTTCCCTCAGAAGAGGCTCCGCCGAGTGGACCATACCCTTTTTCGCGTGACTCTACGCTCTCCTCAAATGCTATGCGGGGCAGCATGATTCTCTATCGACTGGTGGATGACAAGGATCCAGAGACTGACCTATTGACTCCTCCACGGGCTCTGGGCAGCGGCAATCGCAGCAGTGTCGCCTCTACTGCTTCTGTAGCCTCGGGTCTTTCTGCCCCTCGAGGCCTCGTGCCCTATGCATATGATCCGGCGCTCGACGAGGGCGACCCTCTGGACGAAATGGACTGGCTGCATGACCCCGCTCCGAAGGGTAAATATCGCGGCCGCCAGTTTAGATACCGCAGCGCATTTCCGTGGCGTGGTCTCGCCAACGTCGGCGTGCTCATCCTCTTGGTCTTCGCCCTTCTCGCGCTATTCGTCAGCTACCCCGTCATCACCTACTTCCGAACGCTGTCCACTTCCGGCGCGGTCGAGGGCAATATTCTCGTCAACAAGACCGGCCAGGTCGCAGACCTGCCCAACATCCCCGCGCTCGTCGATGTTGCGACGCCGTCGGAGGCGCATACCCGAACCGGCTTTGACGGCCAATCATACACGTTAGTGTTTTCCGACGAGTTCGAAGAGGACGGCCGCACGTTTTATCCTGGAGACGACCCTTATTGGTATGTTTTGCTCGATTTTTAGAAGATCTGCTCAATTTAGAGCTCTCTGACAGGGAAGCCGTCGATCTGTGGTACGGCAACACCCAGGACCTCGAGTGGTACGATCCCTCGCAGATCATCACCCGTCAAGGCCACCTCATCATCACCATGGACTCGACCAGCACGACCCTCCCGTACCAGAGCACGGGTGAGCTATATTTTTATCTTTCCGAAAAAGGAAATTGATGTTTGACTGAAGGCTCAACTGCCCCGTTTACCGTTGACGAAAACCACGGCCAAACGTATCGCTCCGGGATGCTTCAAAGCTGGAATAAATTTTGTTTTACGCGTGGCTATATTGAGGTCGCGATCTCCCTCCCAGGTCCCAACGCCAACACGAAGGGCTACTGGCCCGGGGCGTGGACGATGGGCAATCTCGCGCGACCGGGGTACACTGCCAGCACCGACGGCGCCTGGCCGTACACTTACAACTCGTGCGATGTGGGAACCTTCCCTAATCAGACGCTGGCCGACGGCTCGGGGCCGGCGGCAGCAATCGACTCGGCAGCGAGCCAGGCAAAGTACGACAACAAGCTGAGTTGGCTGAGTGGGCAGAAGCTTTCGTAGGTTTTTTGTGTTGAAACGGATGGTGGACTCCACTCACACCCCCGCAGCGCGTGCTCGTGCCCCGGCTCGGACCACCCAGGCCCGAGCGTGTCAGTCGGACGCGGCGCGCCGGAGATCGACATCCTCGAGGCGGAAAAGGACAAGGTCAACGTCGCGGGGCAGGTCGTCTCGCAGTCAGCGCAGTTTGCGCCCTTTACGGCCGACTACGTGTACAATAACGCAACCACGGACGAGTGGACCGTGTACAACACGGCGAACACGCGGCCGAACCCGTACAAGGGCAGCGCGGTGCAGCAGGCGGTGAGCGCGCTGACGGAGGTACCGGGGACCGGCTTCCAGGGGAGCGGGCAGCAGTTGGTCACGTATGGGTTTGAGTACTGGAGCGACCCGACGGATCCGACGACCGGGTTCATTGAGTGGCAGGTGGATGGACAGCCGTCAGCGCGCATGGGCGCGGCAGCGGTGGGCCCGGATCAGGGCCCGACTGGGAGCGGGGTCGGGCAGAGGCTCATCCCCGTCGAGCCTATGTCGATCATTCTGAATCTGGGGATATCGAGTACGCTACTTCCTCAACGGGATACCGTGTTCTGACCACACCCGCACAGATAACTGGCAGACCCCCGATCTGACGACGATGGTTTTCCCGGCGGAGATGCTGGTCGACTACGTTCGCGTGTACCAGCGGGACGGCGAGCAGAACATTGGGTGCAATCCGCCGGACTACCCGACGGCAGACTACATTAACAACCATTATGAGGCGTATTCAAGTGAGTTCCTACTCCTTTTAGTTCATGCTCGGTATACTAACTCTTACCGCGCACACTAGATCCCAATCTTACGCAGTGGCAGTGGCCCAAGCCCACGAACTCGTTGTACGCGGGCGGGTGCTAGACTGCACCGCCTGTTCCGTTCAAAGCCTCCCTTCCTCCATGACGTGCGCACGACCGATACGCCCCAAATACCCACCCACTCCAAAGTTACAGTACCCCCGCCTTTGTGCCTACTCGCTACAATATGTCGCCCCCCGTAATTCCGCCTAGGCTCGGACAACGCTCGCTTAGACCTGGCATCGTTCTCGCTGCTGCAGACATTCATTTCTCCCTTTACCCCTTTACTCGCATGGATAATCGCATATCGCACGCATATCTATACATTTTACGCGGCACACGCATAGACGCTTTGGTTTTTTTTATTCCGCATTCACATTTGCATGGGCACGGATTCACGCACGGTAGTTACATGCAGACCTTCATCGTTGATCGACGAGACGAGCGGCGATTATCCTTATTTCATGACCATCTTCTGTTTCTTTTATCTTTTATTTCGGACCTTGGTCATAGCACGGACATACACAAATAGTTGTATTTTAGATAGAGCGAATATGGATATTGGCCGGATCTCCGAGTGTGGGCTCCAAAGGGCCAAACTGCAAGTGGAAGACGCGGTTATGTCCCTATTGTTGGGTGTAAAACCTCCCCAGTCCATTAGGTATGTATCGTATATGTACACCGCACAATACTGAAAAACACCATCAAGTCTTTCTCCCCAACCCAATCGTCCCTCGCCGCTGTTTCTGATTCTGCTGCGCCAGCAATGCCGCCGGACCGGGGGGCAGCGGCCCCGGCCCTGCCTGTGCGCTGACGGCGCTCGCAAGCAGCCCACTCTGCCCCCTCGCGCGAGGGTTCAAAGGCGACAGAATCCCGCTCCGCGCCGACAGCGGCCCAGCCGGTACCGCCGACGCGACCCCGACCCCGACGTTGATCTCCCCCGTCACCCTCCTCCGCGCGCCCGGGCGCGAGCCGCCCGACGACCGTCCCTGTGCCGGTCTCCCGCTGTCTTCGTTCCTGTCATAGTCCGACAGGCCAGACGAGAACCCCGCGTCCGTGCCGAGCGCTTGGCGGCGCGACTTTTCGTGCTTGGACTGGATAGAGCGGAAGTGGAGGAGGAGTTCCTGCCATTTGATCTCGTCGCGCCCGATTTTGGAACGTGTACCGGCCGTCGCGCCTATAGATCTAAGTGGGGAGAGAAAAAGTTAGGCTCTGAAATTAAAGAGCGGAGGAGATAATCACTCACGATTTCGGCGCTATATGCAAGAAACCGGCAGAATTGACGGCGTTTAATCGATTCCGAAGAGAAACGAATGCTGAGCTCTGGGGCAGAAGCATTAACAGCCCGTAAAGGCACTTGAACAGATAAGGGTATCGCTCGGGTTCAAGAAGCTGTAGACGGATGTCTAGGAGGAATATTGTCACTGTCAATGCATGCCCCCTCGCCTCCAGATGTAAAACTGACATGTAAAAACGGGCGATTCTATCAGTTGAACCAGCTTGTCCACTTGCACCAGCATTGGTACGGTGATTTCTAGGTCAGCGCTGAACCACCAAGTTGTAAGTGCGATTCTTCCTTGCCGTGAAGTGGACGTACAATATGGAGAGAAGATTCGACGCGTGCTCGTAGGCCTGAGCCAAGAGGCAGAGCGAAAACACGGCAACAGCGTTGTGGCACCACGAGCGATACAGCGTCGTAAACAGAGCCTGTCCGTCTTGCTAATGGCAAAAGAGACCTCAGCAAAACGGAAGGGAGGATAAACGGGCGCTGGCCGTACCCGTGTTTCCAAGTTCTTTAAGCGCTTGCGGAAGTCCGCCAACTCCGGCGAGGTGATGAGGATAATGTTCAACTTCTGGACGATGACGCTGGCGAATTCGAGGTCCTGGAGGACAGAAATTAATTACCATCAAAGTCAGCATAAAAAAATCGCTTCTTACATCCTCCTTCTCCAAAATCTCAGCGAACGTCCGATATATTCTTTCGGTGTTGAGGTTGAGACAAAGCTGCCGGATGATGAGGCTCCCTCTCGTCTCTAACAGCCTTCGGTCGGTGCTGAAGAGCTCGAGAAGATTGTTCATGAACGCTTTGAAGTAGTTCTCTTCCGAAGTAGACGAGATCTGGGCGAGCAGTTGCAAGTCATGTTTGATGACCTGGAAAGGTTTCAACAACCAACCTATTTGTACCGCAGCAGGAAATCAATTTACCTCCTCCGAACTATCGGAAAGCGTCTTGAGCAGCGCAGGAAACGTGCCGTCGTCCATGGCCAGAATCTAGGTAGCAAATGCATTAGTTGTGCACCGTATTTGCTCGGCGTGGGGACCGCACCTTCTTGGGCGCCTTCTGATGCAGCATAATAAGCCACTTCAGCGCAGCGACCCGCGTCTCCTCAAACTCGCTCAAGAACTGGATCGTCAGCTCATTCACAGTCGCCTGGTAGTCGAACAGATCGGTGGCCTCCTCCGGGGGCGACGTGAAGGCCGTCTGGCTCTGGCTGTTGAACGACATCGGGGATTGGGGACGGCTCGTGCTCCCGCCTGGGAGCGGCGGCGGGCCCATTTCGGAGGGCCGGGGGGTTAGGTTGGGGTCGAGGGCGGAGATGTTTGTGCGTGATCGGGAGAGAGGCTGCGCCGCGGGGGCGGAGGGGGAGTCGGGGACGGTTTCGGGGCTTGATACGTCGCGGGACGGCTCCTTCCCCGTTGTTGACTGGCGCGACGTGGTCGAGGTGGGAGTGGGAGACCCGGGTAATCGGGACGGTGGGACCGGGCGGGCAGGCGGTTCGGCAGGGGATGGTAATGCCTGGATGACATTCAAGAGGAGCTTGTTCGTTTGTATGGCAGCAGACTGAATCATCGTGACGTGATGGGCGAGGTTGGGAAGAATGGCTGGGATGAGGCGCGGAGTGAAGGGAACCATCACTTCACTCGTGAAGGTCAGGAATTCGGCAAGCCACCGGAGCGCGGTCGACTGCTGAATTTCGTCGTGTTCTCCATCCAATTGCTGGATCAGAATCTCGATTATAGCATCATAGTCAATCCTCACGCCTTGTCCAGGCACCCAAGCTCCAGTATCCCGATAGTCGGCGTCAGAGGGCGCCTCGTCTTTGGCGACGGCCGATTCGTCGCCGTAGTCCTCGTGGTCCGCGATAAACGCGGAGCGCTCGGAGTGGTCTACGCTGAAATCCCCGAGCCTGTCGTCGCCGCCGCCGAGATCCGAGGTTCGTATCGACGCGCTGTCGCGCTTGGACTTTTGCTCCTCCGCGCGCTTGCGGACCGTGCTGACGTCGCGGATTTCGCGCACAAAGTCGGCGAGCAGCGTTTCGGTTGCGACGCGGACATCTTCGGTTGGGTCCGAGAGATATTTGCTACAGGGATGTTAGAACGCGCCAAAGATACGGAGGGGAACCTCACAGCAGTCCATCGAGGAACTCGGGGAGATACGAGATGAGCTCGAGCTCAGGGACCGAGTCCAACACGTTGATCCACGAGACGAGATAACTTCGCGTAAAGGGACTGACGACATAGATCCGCTCGCGGAGGAGGGGAATAAAGTGCGCGAGGGAAAAGGCTTTCCGCGCGCCGTACTCACTGCCCAGCGGCGCGTCGGGATAAGGCACCAGGACCCCCTGAACTTCGTCCCGAACCTTTTCCGTCTCCGGGTAGAGCGGGATATACACCGAGGCGGACTCCGCAACTATGTCTTTGAGAAGCCGGTCTAAGAGCTCGGCGCCGTTCTTGACAGACAGCTCCGAGTCAGCCGCGAGCTGCGGAAGCGTAAGTTGACGCCAGTACGCGCAATAGTGCGCACCTTGCTCAGGGCATCGAATATCTCATTGAAATACACGAGGACCTCGCCCTTGGACACCTTTGCGATATTATAGAGACATTCGGCGGAAAAGTAGCGGATTCTGTTCTCCGGATCCACGAAGCAGTCCAGTAGCGGGTGCACGAACTTGTCCATGTACGGAGCGACATCGACTCCGAGCGCAATCGCGGTCCCTGCGAGACCTATGAGGCCGCCGTTGCGTATATGCAGCGGATTGGACGTGTTATTGAACATGTCGACGAGCTGGTCGATGATTTGGCTGATTCTGCGCTGGTCCCCCTGCTGGTGGCATTCTCGAATTTGTCTTGAATGGCAATGAGACTGCGTAAGACATGTACTAGCGGCCTTACTTTTCCAAGTCAAGCGCAGCAGCCTTTCGTTTCTCATAAATCTTGTCGATGAGCTGCTTTGCTATTGCGGTCTCTGCGGGCGGGGTCAGCGTAATACGACGTACATTGTCGTCCCGTACCCATGTGTGAGACTGCTGTAAAGGCGCATGCAGATGCGTATTAAAGCAGAGGCGCGTCAGCACAGCCACCTGCTATCACTCTCTCTTTCTGCCACCATGATTTCTCTTGCAGGGGCTCTCCTGCTCGTCGTTCCCTTTGCGCCGTCTTTATTCGACTCTTGTCTATCGAGTTCGTACTACGGCAACTACAACGATGGGCAAACCACCAACAGCATATTCTTGCCCGATGTCGCGTGCCTTGATTCCTGGTCCTCGCAGACGCTTGCCCCGTTTGCATCCATTGCAGAGGCCAAACACGACATTCATCAACTCGTTTGGGTCGAGCAGGAAGCGGTGGACCCGAGCTTGATGGCCGCGACCGGCCAGTCCGAATTCGACGCCTTCCTGCAGAGACTCACTGCTCAGGGAGCGCGTTTCGGACGCGAGCAGGAGGTTCTCGCTGTCCCAGAGATGCGGTACGAACTTTTGCATCGCACCACGACGGCTGCACTGCTCTCCGTGTCGGAATCAACCGCCAGGACAATCGACACTCTGCTCCCTCGCTTCTGGAAATCGTCTTTGGTGTCCACTACGCCTGTCGACTATCTACCCGTCCCGGCCGAGGCGCTTAAACACGTCAAAGAAGTCTTATCTGGCCTCAAGTTCAACCCTGAGATTGCGGCTATTGTAGACAGCATCAGCGTGCCCCAGATGATAAACGACATCCGCTTCCTCACGGGCGAAGACGGCGTTTCTGGCATCGAGAGCCGCCACTCCTTTGCAAATGGTTCGCGGACGGCTGCGCATTGGTTGAAGGCCCGCTTCGAAGACACCGGCGCGACTTGCGAGCTGCAGACATTCGGGGCGGGCTTCGCACCCAACGTCATCTGGTAACCCGTTCATCCCCCGATTACTCCTGTGTTACTCATGCAACTCAGCGCGTATCCGTCTACCGTCAACACCACCGCGACGGTCCTCCTGAGCGCGCACTACGACAGCCGCGGGTCCTTCGGGAGCACGCGCGCGCCCGGCGGCGACGACGACGGCTCCGGCACCATGGCCATCCTCGCCATCGCCCGCACCATTGCCCGCAAGGGGATTACGTTCCCGAGCAACGTCCAGCTTGCCGCCTTTGCCGGCGAGGAGCAGGGGCTGATTGGCTCCAATGCGTATGCCCGTGCGTTCTCGTTATGTGTCCAGTGTTTCTCGGCTTACACCTCGTACAGGCAAGATGCGCGCCGCGGGCGCGAATATCACGGTCATGATCCAGGCTGATATGCTTGCGTACCGCGCCCCCGGTGGGTGCTTGCTTGCATAATGCATAAAGCAGTAGTGTGCTGACGGACGCCGTGTTCAGGAGAGCCCCCTCAGCTGGGCTTGCCCCAGACGTGCGTCGCTTGTTACTTACCAACTATCGCTTTCCGAGTTTAATCTGGTGTGCGTGTGCAGGATTGGTACGACGGAAGTGACGCAACTCGTGGCGAACGTGTCTGCCATCTACAGCCCGGAGCTGCGTGTCGGGTTCACCGCGGTTAGTCGTCCGGCCCAGTCTGCACATTTCATGCTCTTATCTCATCTTACTTGTCTTGAATTATTTTAGGCGTGCTGCAGTGATCACCAGGTACCTTGACGACTTGTGCTTTCCTATATTCTTCTAACCCCTGCTACAGTCCTTCCACGAACAGGGCTTCCCCGCCACCCAGGTCTTTGAACGCGCCGGGCCTAGTCAGTGTTTTCTTTCCCTTCGCCAATCTGGTTGGTATCCATCCCACTAATTGAATTTATTCCATCCATTCCACAGTCGTGGACCCGATGTACCACAATAGCGGTACGGTCTACCTCCTCCCTCTACCTCATAACTCTCGAGTTGAATTTTATTTATTTTTGCAGGCGACTTGAGCGACCGTGAAGGGTACGACTTTGACCAGGTCAAGTCGATTGCGAAGGTTCAGGTGCGTTGTCGCGTGCTGTTTATCCGTCCTTTTTTTTTTTCGCTAACGTTATATGCTTTTGGTCCGCATAATTAGCTCGCGACGCTGCTGCACACTGCGGGGTATGAGCTGCCTGAGGCGAAGGAATAGATTTGCCGGAATTCAAGTAGATTTGTGTTCAGCATTTACAGTACCGGACATACTTACGAAGAGATGGATGTAGACGTAGTGTAATCTGTCTGATATTACAGGTCGTATATTGCATTTTGGGTAGAATTGTTAGGGACATGTTTTCGAAGTTGAGCGTTAGCTAATCGCGATCTTGCTTTCTTCCATCACCTCGACGCGTTTTCTTCGCGTCAATCGCAGGTATAACAATGGTAGGCTACCGTCGAGGCCGATTCGGGGACGCTCGTGATCCTGCACTCCTGTGGCACGCTACGACTACTCAGATGAGTCAGAACCTGTGGCCCTCTTGAATATCGCTCTGGTCGCCACATCTCCTCGCTCATATCGTTCTGGCAGCAGTGTGAGCCAGGTAAAATCAGCAGGGCGTACGAGCAAGTCGGGGGCGCGCTACGTGCGTGGAGTCGAGTCGGAGTTGGCGAGGCCACCTCTGTTGGATACTTCGAACACGTTCAGACTGTCTGGAAAGAGAAACACCTTCCCTCGCCATAAGCCCTTTACCTGGCATTTGGCGGCTGGGTTGACTATTTTTGACTGTTCAGGTTCTCACGACCCTCACGCTGCGTCTCTTATCAATGCACCATTATGTCGAGCCCAACCACTGAGAACAACGCTCCCGGTCCTGCCGTCTTTGTCCCTACATCCCCCTTCGCCAAAGCACCCGGCGCCGATGCAATTCTTCGATCCTCAGATGGTGCGGACTTCTACGTCCATCGCGCGATCCTGGCATTCGTGTCGCCCATTTTCCGTGGTATGTTCACCCTCCCCCAGCCTCTCGCAGAGCCGGAAATCCCCGTTATCTCAGTGCAGGAAAATTCCTCCATTCTTGACCGGGCACTGCGATTCTTCTACCCCGGGGAACAGCCCGCCATTGCGAGGTTGGACGAGTTGCGCGAGGTTATCGAGGTCCTGATCACGAAATACGATGTCCAATGCGTCATTCCGGCAGTGAAACAGCATCTCCGAAAATACATGGTGGATCAGCCTTTGGGTGTATACGCCGTCGCGCTGACGTATGGCTGGAGAGATGTGGCGAAGGAGGCGGCGAGGCACTGTTTAAAGCTCCCCCTCCGAGACCGGCTTGGCAACAAGGCTCCACCGGGACTGGATCAAATCACGGGTACTGCATATCATAATCTCCTCCAGTACCATCATCTATGTGGCGCAGCGGCAAGCAAGTCATTCCAAACCCTATCATGGGTAACCGCTTCCAGCCCTGGTTACTGGTTCTGCTGCAATGGATGCAAAGACAAGAGCTTGCAGCAGTGGACCTTCTCAGATGGTGCTGGTCGTCGTATTCCCGCCTGGTTCCAGCAGTATCTCGAAGGCATGGCTGGCGCCTCGGCAGTAACACCGGGGAAGCACCTGATTGATAATAATTTTTACTTTCTAAATGCGTTCACCAAGGCCCATTGTGATAATTGCGCCAGCAACATGAATTGGTTGATGGTGTTCAACTTTATCTCGACGGAATTGAGTAATAGAATGAACGCAGAAATCGACAAGGTTCGTCCAAAGTGGTGTCATACTCCCTTTTATCATTTCAATCGGTTAAATAGGTGGAATTGGAATTTGCTTCATCATGAAGCGGTGGTGGACGATTCGGCCTGATCCTTCATCCCATGATTCTGTTGAACTTGAAGTTGACTCGCATTTCATATCCACGCGAATTCTTCTGGAAGTGAATGCAAAGGGATAATCCCATGGAAAATTTTTTACTTATTGCACCTCCCTTCAACTCTTGTATTATATTTCTTGTACATCTTCACTCCTTCTCCTTCTCCCTCGTCAGGACGCGGCTGCACTCGGCACGAGCCGCCTGGCAGGTTTGAATCTCTGTTCTGTTCGGCACGAGCCGGACATACAGAGAAATGTAGACTTGGTGTAATCTGTCTGATAATTACAGGTCGTATTTTGGGTAGAATTGTTTGGGACGTGTTTTCGAAGTCGCGCACGAGTTGATCGCGATCTTGCTTTCTCCCATCACCTCGACGCGTTTTCTTCGCGTCAATCGCAGGTATAACAATGGTAGGCCAACGTCGAGGCCGATTCGTGGATGCTCATGCGCAGACCCACAGAGTCTCGCATTCCTGCACGCCCACGACTGCGCAGAACGTATGGATTCCTCTTGAATATCTCCAGGTAAAATAATCATTTATCAACGCATCTATGTAGCGCACTCGGACGCGGTCTGGGGTGCCGCCTGGACTGCCACTGACAACGTCGTCTCGGTCTCCGCGGACGGCTCAATAAAACAATGGGCCTCGTCCTCGGGCCAGCGCCATCCACCCAACGCCGACCCGCCCGCGCCGCACACACTCGGGCTCGTTTCGCTTTCTGTGTCGCCCGACGGCACGCGCGCGCTGTACAATAGCCTCGAGGGCCTGACGTGTCTGTGGGATCTGACGAGCGGGGAGGTAGTGGGCCGGTTTGAGAGCTTTGCGCGCGCAGCGGAGGGGGCGGAGCCGTGTAAGTGCAGGGCCCTTCCCTCTTTTTGCGTATACATAGTACTGAAAGAAGTGTATGTGCAGCGTGGTCGGTGTCGCTGCATCCGAGCGGGGAGACGTACGCCGCGACCGGCGGGTCGGGGAACGTCGCGATTTACTCGGCCCAGACGGATACGTTTGGGCAGCGGATTGCGTCACTCGCGTCGGGGCGCAGCAAGTTTGGGATGTACTGCCAGCATGTGCGTCTGCTTGAGGTCACTACGGCGCGGAAGATATTTATTTATTCAATCGCGCGCACAGAGCCCGGACGGCAAGCGGATAGCGCTGTCGACGGAGACGGGGCAGATATACGTATTCGACGTCGAAGCGCAGGCATTGAGTGCGACCTACACCTCGCATGCGTTGTCCGTGCGTTCGCTCGCGTGGTCCGCCGACTCTAGTGTGCGTGCTTGTTTTATTTTATTCTCTGTACTTCCAAGTTTTTAATTGGTCCCGCAGCTGCTCCTCAGCGCGTCAGAGGACAAGCGGCTCGTGCTGCACGACGTGCGCACGTCGGCGGGCGGGACGGTCGCGTCTTTCACCGGACACGCGTCGTGGGTGCTCAGCGTCGATATATCGCAGGACGGCCGGCTCGGGCTTTCAGGGTGCGTTTAGCGCGTTTATTTAAATTCTCTCCCTCTCGAGTCTTTCTTCAACCTCCAACCTCTGACTGACACAATACCAACGCAGGTCCGCCGACAAGTCAATCAAGGTGTGGGATATTGGCGCGCGTGCGGCGGTGTCCACCGTGCAGGACACGGGCGAGGTCTGGTCCGTTTCGTGGCGGCCGCGGCCGTCGGCAGGGGCGGCGGGGGCGGGCGCGTTTGTGAGCGGGGGCGAGGACGGCATGGTGAGGTGGTGGAGAGGTGCGGGGGTTGCGGTTTAGCAAGCGCAAAAGTTGTATGTATGACAGTGCGCCCATGTACTAATATTCCAGTGTCGAAATGAAAAGCACGCCACTGCAAGATGGAGTCGAGAACGGGCTAACTGGTGCCACAGCCAATGTTTCACTGTTCTTGTAATCCGCTCCTCAGTTTCTCGCGAGCTGATTACCATTTACCACAATCCTGAATTTCTGGGTCAAGTGCTCTCGGGCTGGAACGCGCTGTAATTTCCTCAGCGAAGACCCAGGGGCCAGGGCCCGCGTCCGAGTCTTCGCCCATTTCTCGCGTTTGTGTGCTGAGTAGGTATCCTGCAAATCTTTTCCTTTACGCCGGTGGTGGTAGACTGAGACAGGCGCCCTATAGCAAAATATTCTAGAGTTCTCGTGTACTAAAATGTGGTTTCCATTATGAAGATGACTTGGTGTCCGCCAATAAATTGTGGGTCCAAGTGGGTTTGGAACTCCGAGACGGCATCTCGGCATCACGATTTCAAGCGGCGCTTGAATTCAGCTTACTAGTTCTGACAAAGATCATTTTTGAGGCTTCACATCAACGAGAGCGGACGAAGACATCCAAAAAATCTTTTTACCCAGAAAACCTAACTGCTTTAAAAGTACGCGCTCCCAGCATGCCTCCTACACCATCGTGGCTTATACGTATACCGCAGGATGTCTGACGCTGGAGATGACATTGCCATTGACGCCGCCCCGGTTGAGGAAGTCGAGGTTGCCCAGGAGGCCCCCAAGGGCAAGCTCTCCGTCGAGGAGGCCCTCCAGGTGAGTTTCTTCCACTTCCCACCCATCAAAGAGACAGAAAAAACGGAATACTCACGCGCCGCACAGCAAGTCCTGAAAAACGCCCTCGTCCACGACGGGCTCGCGCGCGGGCTGCGGGAGTGCACCAAGGCGCTCGACAAGCGCCAGGCGCATCTGTGCGTGCTCGTCGAGACGTGCACGGAGGCCGAGTACATCAAGCTCATTGAGGCACTGTGCGCGGAGCACAAGATCAACCTGATCAAGGTCGGGGACGCCAAGGTGCTCGGGACCTGGGCGGGCCTGTGCAAGATCGACCGCGAGGGCAACCCGCGCAAGGTGGTCGGGTGCACGTGTGTGGTGGTGAAGGAGTACGGTGTTGAGAGCGAGGGGCTGCATGTCCTGCTCGACTACTTCAAGAACCGCTAGGTCTTGAAAAACTGAAAATGTGAGTTCCGTACTCTTTTTGGCATTTCTTTTTGGGGGCGCGCGTGTGTGGGTGGGCCGCGTAGCTGCTGTGTGATGACAATACAGACTCCCTCAACCGAGGATTCGTCCTATGGTGATACAAGTCTATCCGGAATCATTATATTAACGTCTGATTCTTCTTTCCTTCCCTTTCATTTCTTTCGGCCCTCGTTCGTTGTGCTGACAAAATTGCTTTGCGCAGGTCGACGCGTAGGTTACGATGTATGCTATTATACTAATGACATCAACGCTGGAACACCCAAATCATTGAGTGAGATTAAGATGATCATTGACCGCCAGTCCACATTGGATTCTTCTACCTTCATGGTCGTCCGATGTCGAGCGAGGCCCTGTCCTGCTCGACTGCTTCCAACCTGAAGAACTGTTTGGGCAAATGAAATAAATGTGAGTCGGTTTTTTTTCCCTTTGTTTTTCGGCGAGTATGGCTGCTGCGCGGCGCTGCTCTGTGATGACAATACAGACTCCCTCAACCGAGGATTCGTCCTATGGTGATACAAGTCTATCCGGAATCATTATATTAACGTCTGATTCTGCCTCTTTTCTCTTCTCTTGGTTCTGACCGTCGTTCATTGTGCTGACGAAAATTCCTTTTCGCAGGTGGCTCACACGACGTCGACACCCGACTCGCCGATGTCTCAGAACGAGGCGATATGTAAGTATGCATTTACCCGTATTTAAGGACTTGGGAATTTGAGCAATAGTTGACACGGGTGGAGATACCAGTGTCCATAAATGGGACGAGGGACTTGCTGAGCGCTGGCTTGTATAAGTACTTTTCGGAAGCCGTCCTCTTCTTCGTTTGAAATGATGTGCACTGCGTTATTCGGAGAGTATGTATGCTCTCGAGTCGGAGAAATACTGCGTCTGGGTGTTTGACCGCTGCAGAAAGAATGGGTCGCGGCGAGACGAGCCAGGCGCAGTAAGACGAGCCTGGCGCGGTCACGTGTAGACGAGGCTAGAGCAGGTCAGGCAACGCGTCCTGCCTATAAAAGGAGGGTAACGGCCCAAGTCACACACCTCTCGACCACCACGATATTCTCTTCCGTTGCCTTTCCTTTCATCTTCTCCGTCTATCATTCAAGACATTAGGCATCGTTTGACTGGTCGTGCACCCTCAGGCTGGACACCAGGTGGGTTTTAAAACTTTAGCTGCTTTTTCAAGTTTCAACTGTGGGCGGCGGAGTTTAGAACGGTGTATTCAATGGGCCGTAGTCACGGTCTCATTGGGATGAAGGGCTCCGACAATCCAAGCCCTCTCCCGTGAGAAGAGCATTTGCACAGCCGGCGTCACTTACTTACCGACGCACGGTGGGTCTGTGGCGTACCTAACCTTGTTATAAGGGTGCACCGTTGCACATGGCTTCTGCATGGGTTGGTCTGTGGCGTGCCTAACCTTGTTGTAAGGGTGCACCATTGCACATGGCTTCTGCATGGGTTGGTCTGTGACGTGCCTAACCTTGTTATAAGGGTGCACCGTTGCACATGGTTTCTGCATGGGTTGGATTCCCATGTCAGTCATGTTGAGCTCCGCTAGCAAAGGACAACGTACTGACGCCCTCTGGGTAGATCTTTAAGCTTCAAGCCTCGCGCTCAAGTGTATGCTCTGTTTGTGTGTTTGTGGCCCATCGCATCTGTTTGTAGATTACATTCGCGTATGACCAGACCTCTTCCCTGAATCTCTCTTTTCGCGTCGTATTTGCATGTGACTTCAACTCTCATCCTCTCCTCGACTCTTCCTCCACCATCGCGCTCTTGCCACCTCAATCTCTGCATACACGACCTACAGGTGTGTCTGCTTCAATTTCTTCCCTCTGCTTCTCCTGGCTTTGATTACGATTTTCCGGCCGTAGCGGCGAACTCGCCACCTTTCTCGACATTTGTTCGCGCCTGGCACGACCCTATCAATATTGTGCGCCGTCTGTTGGAGAACGGCGTTGACAGAACTTGCCAAGTCGCTTGCGCGGCCAGTTCCGCGTTTCCCAGAAAAGACGTTGAACTCTGAAGTTACGGCCACTCAAACGGCACGGGTGCCGCCCGTGCCGCCCGTTGCGGCGCAATTACGGCGCCACCTGTCATGACACTTGAACACCTTTGAAAACATTCCGTGATAGACCCTTGACAATGATTGGAGACTGGCTGAATTAATGGCATACTATCGGTAGCCTTGCCAGCCCGATCCGCAGGAAATTCCTCCCCTTTTTGAGGCACCAGTGAGACAAAGCCGTACAGCCGTAAACGGACGGTTACGGCTCACGTATACGGCCGAACCGTATCGTCCCCGTCCCGTGTAAAATGGTCTCCCAGTGCTTGACGGTACTCCGCAGCCATATTTACGGCCCGCGTCTCCGTAATTTTTACGGTACGGCTGCAAGCCCTACTCTTGCGATAGGCCCATCAAGGTTTCTCATTTGTCCGAAGGATCTTTCTCCGTGAACGCTGTCCCCGGCGACCTCCAACCCAAACCAGGCGCCAAGGAGGATTTCAAAGGGTTACGCCAAACCGTGACAATGAATCACCGAGTTCTCAAGACTGCTTCAAGCTGATAATGCGTCACCCATATTGTTTGGAATCACGGCATCTTACGTCGGCCTTGTTGTTTCCCGGCTTACAGTGCGATCCTGAACTTGCGTGCACTGTGGGTGTGGCTGAGTGAGTCAGTTGCTCGCTGTCACCGGCACCACTGGGAATTTCAGGTACCACACCCTGCCCCCTCGTTCCTTGCATTTCCTGTGCATTCACCATGCTCGGTGTCGTATTACTCTCTCATTCCTCTTGAGTTAGATATATTGGTTCCTGACACGATATTGCATAACTATTCACTGATTCAAACTGATCCCCTGCGCTTTTGCGAGGGTCTTCTGCTCTTCCCGAGTGACAGACGCTGTGGGCACGAGTTTTCATTTCAATATTCGGTCGATCACTGCAATCATTTCTCCTTCCCTTCCTAGCGAGGCAAGACAATCGTACTACGGGAACTCTAAGTCGTGTTTCAAGTCCGAGGTATGCATTCTACCTCTACTTGACATGACCAGATCTTTGGTAGATTGGCTAGGCATGTGTCATTCCTCTGGACCGATGGAACACGATGCACTGGGCCTGTCTTTCAACCTTGTCGGTTTTTTCACGACCTAGTATGAGGAAAGACCAAACCAGTGTTTCGTGTTCTGTGTTTCTGGAGGAATGACTCCGCCTCTGGCCATTTCGCCAAATCCGGTCATGTTGGGTGGAGATCGAATGCATTCTCGGTCTTGAAATGCAATCGAACGAGTTCTGCAATAGTGACGACTGTCTTACCTCGCTGGGACGAACTTGATTTCTAATACGCCTGCTGAAAATTGACGACAGAGAAGAAAGAGAGCGACGAAATGCTCCTGGTTTGCTGTTCACATGTGGTATGCTCATCTTCAGGCGTCATTCTCCCAAAATTGAATAAAAGTGATACAGGTGAACATAACTGGTATCAGTGCGCCACCCAGATCAACTGCCTGGAAAATTGCATGCTAATGGTGCACATTTCAATTCTGAGCAGAACCATTCAGAAACACGATGAATTGTGTTCGCCATCGAGATTTGTTGTCATTCAATGTTTTTTTGGAGTGCCTGCCAAGCTGCAGATTGATTACTGTGATCCATCCGGGACACTCTGACACGGCTGTTATCCATCGACAACGTGTTACAGCAGGGTGGTTTCATCGGTATGAATGAGATTTTTTTTGGCCATGCAGATGAAAGATTTCCAGTTCTAGCGTCTCGCCGAACTGCATTCAATGCGCGGCGCAAAAGGTTAATAACACAAATCCCTGTTGGATTAGTGCTCGCGTGCTGATAATCAACTCAGATACTAGTCAATTCAGTTTGGGTCTCGACGGCGTAGTGGCGTATTCCAAATTAGGTTCGTCTTGCACCCAAAGTGAACATTAATTTCCTTTTTGGGACTTTGCAGTCACGGCATTGCCTTACCTGGATTGATCCGGGAACTATCTCAACCCTGAAGACTTGCTGAAGACGCTCCTCCGGCCGCTCTTTCGAGTCTTCCCCTGCCGCCTAGCTATCTTCCATTCCAAGAACACCCCTATCATTTTCCCCTTGGGCATCCAATCACCTGCGCCCACCAAAACACCCACAATGACAATGAAAGTACTCCGCCGATGGGGCGACGCTTATAGACGCGCAATTGCCGCAAAACACGGGGGCGCCGGCCACTCTGCACGGCAAACAATAACGCTTCCGATATGCATATCGGAACGCACCATATGGCGCGTACGGACAGAGTTCGCGGAGGACCCACCTAGCCATGTCGGTGGGTCCCGCACTTAAGTCTCGATTTCTTCAATCCCCTCTCTTGCTGTTTCTCTCTCCATGCAGTCCAATAAGCCATTGAAAGCCCCAGTTTCCGTCAAATTCATTGTGGTTGGAGGAGGTATCTCTAGACTGGCATGCAGTTACGGCCTTCGGAAGGCTGGACACGAAGTTGTTATCCTGGAAGAATAATGGGAAAGCCAAGGTAAGGATGATATATCCTGCGTCGGTTTATTGTGTTTCTAAAGTCATCTGCCGTTTGTTAGAAGAGAGATAGTCTGCGATCCCCTCCAAATATGACCCGGATTATCAAGGACTGGCCTGGTACGGAAGCTCTCCTTCGGTCTCATGGGACGAAATGCTCCGGGTATGGCTTTAGAAGAGGTATCTGTTCATACAAGTTTGAGGCCTATTCACTGTTTCACCTGATTTATGACCAGCTGAGACGTTGGAACGCGTGGGGTTCCTCAAGTTCCATGAAGATATCATGTCAGATTTTCAAGCTGATTTTCTTGTCATTCAGGTACACAGGACATTATTCGTCTTCGCGCCATAAAACTGAAATAAACTCGAGCATGATGACCTGCACCGTCATTTGACGTCTCTTTGTTTGACTACTGGAGTCGACCTAAAATATGGATGCAAGGCCGTGGGTCTTACTCTCGGGACTGGTGATTCTGCAACAGTGCGCCTGGAAGATGGGAGCTCGTTGACTGGTGACATTGTATTAGCACCATTTTATTGCTCATTCCACACTCTCTAATGGTCTTTCTAGATCATAGGTGCCGATGGACGCAACAGTTTCGTGCGCTCAATTGTAGCAGAAGGAGAGGTCCAGACCACTCATACCATCACAGGGTGAGTCTGGGATATATCTTGACTGGGACGGTCCTTAACTATCGAAAGAATAAATATTTCTATCCCAATAAAAGCAGTTGTTGAAGATGACGACTTGAAGACATTGTTCGACCAAAGTGAGGTTTGTAATTCGCTTTGTGTGTAGCACAAAACTCACATTTGTAGTTCGCAATTTGGATGGGATCGGAGTCGAGCGTCTTTGGGGTCATGGACGTACGTTTTGTCTGGTTATTTTCCTGGTTGGCATTGAATTATTTCAGCGCGATACTGAAACGTTCAACTTGTCGATCTTTCCTCAAGTCTCAACATCAATGAGCACGATTGAGATGAAAGCTCTCCGAGTAGGAAGCATTCATTGCCATTCGATTTGTCTAGTTATCACCCGTGGTTCGGTCGTTTTGTTCCATTTCTTGTTCAAGTTCTAATCCAAGACGCAGCCTGCAAAGACTTCTTGACTTAGGATCAGCTTGCTTTCCCACGGTTCATCAATTATTCGCACAGGAAGGTCTTATCGGTCTTGCTGGGTCCGCCGTATTGGTTGGCGACGCGGCTCATTCTATATTGGTTTGTGTATTACAAAGTCAGTGGCAGTTGTTGACCTCATGGGTCCAGATTCACGGCAGTCATAACTCCGCGATGGCGGTAAGGCGTCCTCTTCCTTTCCATTCGACACATGAATTCATTTGGGTTGATAGATCGAGGACGCCGCGACTCTTGGAAGACTGTTCTCGCGCCTCTCAAATCGAGATCAGATTCCACGGCTCTTGGACACGTACCAGTCTCTCAGAACCCCTCGTCTCCGCGCCATCCATGATTCCGAGTATCAGGCCTTCACACAAACGTGTTATCTCCCTGATCCCCTCCAGGAGGGAAGAGACTCGATTTTGAGAGCAACTTTGAGTGACAGCCACGGTGCTGTTGAGGCCGAGATGCTCGAGTCCATCTGGGAAGAATATGTTCAGCTATTCAGTTACAACGCGGAGGAGCAGGTGGAAAATCAGTGGGCCCAGTGGCCCACTCATTTGGGGGTCGAGAGATCTGTGGCGTGCGCTGTATCCATCGAATAATGTCTGTGCATCACCCTCTTGATAAAATTATGTGTGTCCGTCCGTCCGTCTGAAGCTTAAACTCCGCTAATTGTACTGTGGTCGAAGAGCGTCCCTGGATTCATTTTTTTTTCGAGATGAGCAGTCTACTATATCATTTCGACCGAGTGTTCGGCCCATGTTACACGTTACCTAAGGTTTTCATTTTCCAAAGTGTTCAGATCGCCTCTTGGTCTGTTACCTCCGGCTCAAGTGTTCATTTCAAATGTCCACCAAACCTTATGGAGCGCAAGAAGGTGATCGCGACGATCGCAATTTCGCTTCAGCCACTTGAGCATCCCGGAACACAACAGAGGTCCTTCGAAGTTTTTTATTCGGCCCAGTGTAAACTTCTACAGCGAGCCGACGTTATATACCTCAGACGACAGTTCCCGTTTCGGAAATCGAAGCGCCTTTCTTCGAGCATGACGTTTACGACGACTGCGACATCCCACTCGATATCGTTTCTGGTCTTCTCGCTGCCGGCAGCTCGTCGGTTACGGCGGGTTTTGCTGTGAGCGAGAATGGCGGTTTGGCTCGTTCAGGGGATGCCGAGAAGTCTGATGCTGAAGAGGAAGCCGTGCCCTCACTTGCACCTCTTGGTCGTGCCCAGCGCAAGAGAATCGGGACCTCGCGCTACCGGGGACCCTTTGGGAGGAGCACTAGTGGATATTTTTCGGATATTTTTTCACAAAACTTTGCGTGTTTTAGAATCGTTTTTTGGCCCTTTTTAGCACTACAAAAAATTGAGTGTTCATTTACCCTGCCTGCGTTACCGTTACAAGTGTCCCAGGTGTTCAGTTCAAAGGCCTGTGTTACACGTTACCTGAACACTCGGTCGAAATGATACAGTTCCACGTAGAGGGATTTAAAACTGATTTCAAGACGACATGGTGCTGAGGGCAACCGCCTTTCTCGCTACAAGCGTCCCTGGATTCTTTTTTTTTCGAGATGAGAAGTCCAGTGCTCCACGTAGAGGGATTTAAAACTGATTTCAAGACGACATGGTGCTGGCAGAAGAGTGAGGGCAACCGCGTCACAAAGTTGTGACAACCGCCTTTCTCACTACATCCATGTCGTTTGGTCGCGTCCACGAAATTCAATGAGAGACGCGTCTTCAACGATATCACCATTTCACCTAGAAGCCACAGAATCCAAGCACATGCGTTTAATAGACCTCACGGTGCACATTCCCGAGCGGGTGCGAGCACTTCCGCAGGAACCAGCCCCGTCCCGGTGGAAGACCCTCGAGTTTAGAATCTATGCTGTCTTTATATTCGTTATTGTCCTCATAATGGGTTGGATACCGATGATTCTGAGTTCTCGTGCGTTGGCTTGCCAGTCATCATTGACGTCCTGTGGGCTGAACCCATCGTTCAGCGACGCATCCTAATTACCCGAGGTTCCGGGCCAGACTTTCGCAAGGCTGGATGTTTGGCCGCCCCGTTGTAAGCCCGCCCCGCTCTCTGCGACTGCCACGCAGTTGAGCAGAGCAATTTCAGGATAATAGCGATGCGCAGTATCGTGCGTTCAGAAACAATTGTATTCCATTGGCACTCGCCGCCGGAGCCTTTCTCCTTGCCAAAGTTGTCCGCACGCGCATCCACGGCGCTAAATACTCGCCGGACAACATGTATCTCCTCCCCTTCAACCTCGGCGCGTCCGTCGTGATGCTTATTGCGCTGCACGGAACAAGTGCTCTCAAAATACTTACCATCCTCACCGGAAACTACTTGATCTCAAAGGGCTTCGGTGCTTCAAAATCCGGTCCAATTTGTAGTTGGATCTTTAACATGGTCGTTCTTTTCCTGAATGATAGGTATAGCGGATACAGCTTTGGGGATGTAGCGCCGTCCCTTGTCTTTTTGGTCCGTTTGCATACCGTTTTGTTCGGTTTTGTCTGAATTCACCCAGGATTCGTTTGAAGGAATCTACCCGCGATGGCACATCAGCTTCAATATAACGATGCTTCGGCTCGTATCATTCAGTATGGATTATTATTGGGCGTGCAATACTGTCGCAGGTTCTTCAGAAGTATGTTTCCCTCACAATGCCTCGCATAAAATATCCTGATAATTTATCAAGACCAGCGCTGTACTCAACGAAAAGCAACGCCAGACCATCGCGCACCCAGAGGCCATGTACTCGTATCGCAATTATCTCTCTTACGCGCTCTATCCGCCGCTCTATCTCGCAGGACCCATCCTGTCCTTCAACGATTACATCTGGCAGGTCGGTCGTTTGTCCCCGGATCCTTTCAGCTTGTAAAAATTGTCCTAGCACCGAAAACCGCTCAATATCAGCAGAGCCTCTATCTTGGGATACGCGGTCCGGTTCTTTGTGTGCTTCTTCACTATGGAGTTCATCCTGCATTTCATGTATGTGGTGGCTATCAAGGAGTCAAAGGCGTGGGTGGGCGACACGGCGGCCCAGATTGCCATGATTGGCTTCTGGAATCTTGTAATCGTCTGGTTGAAGGTGAGCCGTTCGTGGGGCGCTGTGTTGACGTGGCTGAGTACCGTCATTCAGCTCATGATCCTATGGCGATTTTTCCGGCTCTGGTCAATGGCCGCTGGAATCGAAGCCCCCGAAAACATGATACGATGTATGGCCAACAACTATTCCGTGTTTGGCTTCTGGAGAAGCTGGCATCGAAGCTATAATCTTTGGCTCATTCGGTATCTATCCCAGCTGCTCCTCCTCGCTTGCACTGAGCGTCCATCTGCTTTCTTAGCTATATCTACATTCCCGTCGGCGGAACCAACAATCAGCTCCTCAACACCCTGCTCATCTTCACGTTCGTTGCGCTCTGGCACGACCTCACCTTCCGGCTCCTCGCGTGGGGCTGGCTGGTCAGCTTGTTCATCGTGCCAGAACTCGTCGCGAGCTACGTTCTTCCTGAATCCAAGGTACCCCCCCTTGCTCTCAGCCCCCCGTGGTTTATGTTTATGCCTCCATAGTACGGACACAAGCCATGGTATCGACACGCCTGCGCCCTCGGCGCGGTCTTCAATATGATGATGATGGCGACCGCAAACCTCGTCGGCTTCGTCCTCGGCATCGACGGGACGCAGATCTTTGTGCAGCTGCTGTTTGGGACCGCGGAAGGTACGCTCGTCGGCGCCTTCCGTCCACACATACGATTGTCTCAAATTGTTTATTGATTTAGGATGGCAATTCTTGGCGGGCGCCTCTGTGTGTCTTTACGCTGCTGTGCATCTCATGTTCGAGTATCGGTACGTCTCCTCCCTCCTTTTTGCGCTTATCCCTACGACATTCATCGGTTTGGTGCAGTGAGGACGAAAAACGCCATGGGATAAACAGGAGATGCTAGCCCTGAAATATACCCAGAAAATATAATTTTAATCACTTCTAAGTACACATCCAAGATCGAGGCAGCGTTAAACTCTACTCTTGATGCCAGGATCGCCAATGGGGACGAGTAGATTGTGTCGGATTGTGACGATATCCGCGTCGCTGAGGCCTGTGAAGCGCTTGACGTACCCCTCTGCACCAGAGTATCTTTCGTCCAGCAAGTCTAGGAACGCGGACATCGTGATGTCCCTGCAAGGAGCGAGTCAGATCGATAAATCATAAAGCAAACGACACGCACCGGCAGGTGAACATGTTGAGGGCGGCCTCGCTATTGGAGGCAAAGAGCGGTTCTTTGTTGAGCCGCTCAATGATCATTGCTCGGGCTGGCTCGCGACCAATCCTAGTCAGGGCGTAGTCTTTGGCGATCGCGTCGTGATGTACTCCAGCGAGCTAGGCAGACAATTAGAAATTAAAATCAGCACGGGGGCCTTCTTGTGAAGCGGGCTTGAAGCTTACTTTGAGCAGTATGGCTGCTATTACGCCCGTCCTATCCTTCCCCGCGGTGCAGTGGAAGAGACAGGGCTCGGTTGGTCGGTCCCTGACATGGCGCAGGATGGTGCCGAAGGAGGGACCGCCGTGGTCAAGGATTTGGGAGTACCTTCACAGGGAACATCAGCTAATGGGAACCGCATCTTAAAATAAAGAAGACGCACAACTCCATAAACGCCTAGTGGAGGTTATTATTGAAGGAATCACACATGAGGGTATACACACCTCGGTTTTGCCGCTAGCGTACAACTGGTACCGTCTGCGGTGGTTCGGATCAGTAGGGATCCAGAATAGATGCGGGGGGCCGCAACGTACGCACTTGGCCATCATCTCGGGGCTGTAGTCCTCTGTTTTGAAGACAGGGACATGGCTGATCTGGACGCCTTCGATAGAGGGCCCGGGAGTGTTGTACTTTGCGATCTCGGTGTCAGACCTACGAGGAGCAGATTGGAATTTGTAAAGAGTATTGCAAGAGAGACTATGCCGGACCGGAGGTCAAAGACTTGGGAAATCCCGAGCTCTTTGAATTGGACTTTGCCTGCATCGGAGATGAAGCGAATACTTCGACTTGAAAAGGACGCTTGCCTTCGTCGGTGATTCCTGAAAGCTCTGCAGACCTGTAGAGATAGCCTGGTTTGGTGACGAGATTCGGATAAAGGTGCGATGGGAGGCCGCCAAGGTCCCGAACGTTGATGACACCAGCAATGGGGACAAAGGGATGGCGGGACAGCTGGTCCTGAACGAATTGAGGATCGAGAGGTTCTAGAGCGTCCATGATCTTATACAACACAAGAAATATAAGCTATAAAATGTGGTGAGACGCAAAGGTGAATCACGAGAGAATCGCCAAAAATGGGCTGTCACATTGTGACACAACGCGTCTTAATCTTCGCGTCTACCACGATGGCGACCAGCTCTCCCGCAGCCACCCTTCCCTCTAGCAGTTTCCCCAATCCAACCCCTTCCAGTCCCACTGGGAGTAGAGGTACCCCAAGGCCAAGGCCCGCTGCCAATGCCCTCGCGATGGAGGACGACGAGCCTGAGGCCCAGGAAGAAGAGCAGGCCGCCCCTGGTGGCTCAAAACGCAGGCGCGGTCGAAATCAAGCCCCCGATGCTCCCCTAGTCAAAGACGCAGTAGGTGAGAGCGTCGTGGACGCTTTCGAGAAGTTTATCAAGACGTGAGGTGTCTTTTCGCGTCTGCCATTGTCATCTCAAGTCGCGTCCCCAGGTTCACGAATGCAGTCACGTTGGTCGCGACCCCTGGCTCAGACGGCGACTTGCCTGAGGCCCTCGACGGAGAGGTGATATACGTGGAGCAGATCCACACCATGCGCGAATACGAGCTCACCACCCTCTACGTCGACTTTGGCCATTTGCTGCTGAAAGACGACGTGCTCGCAGACGCAATCCAAAAACACTACTACAGGTTCCTGCCGTACATCCGACGCGCGCTCGTGAACCTCGTCACCCAGTACGAGCCCGAATACCTCAAAATCAATCCTAGTGCTGCCACCACCGACTCTGCCAACTTGCAGACTCGCGACTTCAACGTGGCGTTCTACCACCTCCCATTAGTGTCCGGAATCCGCAATTTACGGACCGAGAAAATCGGAACTCTACTGAGTATCAGCGGCACAGTCACTCGCACCAGCGAGGTTCGACCCGAACTGCTCTTTGGGAGCTTCATCTGTGAGATCTGCGGAGGCTTGGTAGACGAGATCGAACAGCAATTTAAATACACTGAAGTGAGCGGTTCCTTTTCCAATCGACTCGTTTTAATCACACCCCAGCCTGCATTATGCCCCAACCTCACCTGCGGCAATCGTACCGCGTGGAAGCTTCAGATTGACACATCGAGGTTCACAGACTGGCAAAAAGTCCGCATCCAAGAAAACCCCTCGGAAATCCCGACGGGGTCCATGCCGCGGTCCTTGGATGTAATTCTACGCTCTGAGATGGTCGAGCGCGCCAAGGCAGGAGACAAGTGTGTATTCACTGGCACGTTCATTGTCGTGCCCGATGTTAGCCAACTCGGCCTACCTGGTGGGAATGCAGCCCAGCTGCAACGAGAGTCGAACAAAAGCGGAGGCGCAGGGACGGCGACTGGTGGGATCGGCGGTGGGGTTACCGGTCTCAAGAGCCTGGGAGTGCGCGATCTGCAGTACAAGACCGCGTTCCTTGCGTGCATGGTGACTGATTCTGACAATCGAGTAAGCTCTCTCTTACCCTGCACGAGAAGTATCTCACTCTTTTTAGCGTAACGCTACGAATATCAGAGGCGAGGAAGATGTCGGAGAAGACAGTGGTAATGCGTTCCTCCAGACTCTCAGCGAACCCGAGTTCGATGAGCTGAGGATGATGATCGACGCGGACCGTATTTACGAACGTCTTGTCGCCAGTATCGCGCCGACTGTCTATGGCCACGAAATCGTCAAAAAAGGTCTCTTGCTACAACTTATGGGAGGCGTGCACAAGCAGACACCAGAAGGGATGCACCTTCGTGGTGACATTAATATCTGCATTGTTGGAGACCCATCCACCTCAAAGTCGCAATTTTTGAAGTGCGTTTGTTCTTTTTACTCGGCATATCACTAAATTTTGTCTCAGATACGTTTGTTCGTTCTTACCTCGTGCAGTCTATACGTCGGGAAAAGCATCTTCAGCCGCTGGTCTCACCGCTGCTGTAGTCAAGGACGAAGAGACGGGCGACTTCACGATCGAAGCCGGCGCTCTCATGTTGGCCGACAACGGCATCTGCGCCATCGACGAGTTCGACAAGATGGACATTTCCGACCAGGTCGCCATCCACGAGGCGATGGAACAGCAGACGATCTCCATTGCGAAAGCCGGGATCCACGCGACGCTCAATGCGCGCACGTCCATTCTCGCTGCGGCTAATCCGGTCGGGGGTAGGTACGACCGCAAAAAGTCATTGCACAGCAACGTCCAGATGAGTGCCCCCATCATGAGTCGGTTCGATCTGTTCTTCGTCGTGCTGGACGAATGCGACGAGAAGGTGGATTTGAATATCGCAAGGCATATTGTCAATGTGCATCGGTTCCAGGACGAGGCGATCAATCCCGAGTTTAGCACCGAGACGCTGCAAAGATATATTCGCTTCGCGAGGACGTTTAATCCCAAGGTAGGTCCGCTTTGGAAATATGTTTTTGCCGACGTTGACGTTTCTCCCGCAGCTTACGCCCGAGGCTGCCGATGTTCTGGTGGAAAAATACCGCATTCTGAGGCAAGACGATGCCACTGGCGCTGGGAGAAACTCATACAGGATTACCGTTCGTCAACTCGAGAGCATGATCCGGCTGAGCGAGGCCATTGCCCGGGCGAACTGCACCAACGAGGTCGGTTCCAGTCTGAATGGCTTGCGCCTAATTAACCTTCTCCCAACAGATAACACCTGTTTTCGTCAGGGAAGCATACAGTCTCTTACGCCAGTCCATCATACACGTCGAGCAGGACGACATCGACTTCGACGAAGAAGAGCTGGAGGGTGAACGCGGGGACACACGGCCGCGACCCACCGCTGGTGACGGAGACGACAACGACAACGACGACGACGAAGGCGATGTCGAGATGTCTGCCGCCGAAATCGATGCGCTCGACCAGGCAGAAGCCAGTTCGCTACCGACTCCCCAACAACCACCGCCCGCACCGGGTTCAAATTCCGAGTCCGATCCGGCAAACCCGAGTGTCGGGGACCAGAGCGTTGCCCCCCCTGCGCCTGCGAAGCGCCGGATGATCATCACGCACGACAAGTACATGACGCTGCAGAGCTTGATTGTGTTGAAGATCACGGCGGTGGAGCACGAGACGGGGAAGGGGATCGACCGGGACGACCTGATTGACTGGTACCTCGAGGAGAAGGAGCAGGCTGGCGAACTGCAAGACACGACCGATGCGGACTATGAGAGGGAGCTGATGACGAAGATGCTCCGGAAGCTGGTTAAGGTCAGTGCTCGTTCGGGCGGTGACTGACTGACTGACTGACACGACGCGCAGGATAATTACCTGCTTGAAGTTCGAGGCGATGTGCAGGATTCTCTTCCGTCGATGGATGACGAGAGTCAGCCGGTCGAGGGGGAGAATGTGAAGGTTCATTATATGGTTCATCCATCGGTTGATACGGAAGGTTCATCCTTGACTTCGTCGTCCCTTAGTTGAAATGTTTTCTTTGCTATACCGATGTTGTACCTATGTACTTCTGTATTTTCCTCTGCTCTGAATTGAATAACTGCGTTATTACGGCTACCTGATAGGACCACGCAGGTGATCCTCCCCTTTGTCCCATGTACTCTATAGAGCTATATTTTCTTTTGTTTTGAATGTTCCTTGTTGCTATTTTGGTCAGAAACTCTCACGACTAGGACCTTGTCCTACACCACCACTCGTGTTGGTTCCAATGGGATTGAAAGCCGAGCTTGAACTCGTCCGGGCCCAGTGGCACGGGACCATCTTGGCGACTTCCGTGCCTGTGCGTATGACAGTTGTTATCGTTTTTTATTCCAACTCCCCGGATCAACTCTCAACATTCAGGTCCGTGGTCTGGACTCTGACTCAAGCGGTCATCTTAGATTCGCTGCCGGATTTGGTAACTGTCATGGCGGCATTGCGACGGCAGAGCATCACGATCAATTTGCGTCGCCGCTCATCAAATCCCGCTCGCCGGGAGACGGTGAGCTCGCGATCTTGCTCTTCCGCACTCTTAAATTCACCATATTATTCTGGGGCTTTCAATGAGTAATTTTATGTCATTATTGTCATATACTATTACAATCAGTCCTTGCCAACATTGCGATCTGAAATTAATATATTTGAGGCCAATCTAATGAATTTTGGTGTGTTGAGATATTTGCGACGACCATGGAGGCTCATTTGAAGGCACAGTTGAGTCGCTGGAAGTGCTCCCTTTAATAGTGTGCGCGGCAGCGAGGGGTCGTGCTTAGCGCTGATGCGCCAATTGACAGATTGATCGTGTAGGAGCGTGTGATGACAGATGTCAAAAAAGTTGAATTCTCGCACAGCTTCCAAGTTGTGACTTGACGTGCTTGTTAGTGCTGGGTAAAGAATGATCGTGTAATTTACGAATCAAAAATTACTTGTAAAATACATGTAAAATACATTCTTTACAGGAGGCCTCCCACTTGGCATGTAAATAATGAAAATTTGGCTAAGGTCATGGTGGCTCAGCCGAGGCCACTGACTGTCCCTCTGCGGCACGGAGGATCCGTCCGGTTGAGTAGCAGCTGTAATGGACTGATCAGGACACTATCAGCACAATGTCCAAGCGCAGCGGCGCCGGTGATATGAAATTTCCCATGTATTCTTTACAAAATTTACAAAATTTACTAATATTACAGCCATTTTTTACCGTAAAATACAGTAATTTTTTCGGCCTGCGGCGCTGTAAATTACTGTAATTTACACGTGTAATATATGCCCTGAAATCCTGTCTGTAAAATACCAAAAATTACACCGGGATTTTAAATAATACCCAGCCCTAGTGCTTGTTGAGCACGAGTTGACAAAAATCCAGCCAAAACCTCGGCCTTGCTCGTTGGAACAGCCTGAAAACCTCTGTCTTGACCCTCGATTTGGACCGAAACCTCGGACTTGACACTTGAACCATGAATAAAGAACGAGAATAACAGTCATATGTGCGGCCCACGCATCCGGCCGCGACAGCCTGGGATGGGGCCTGCGCAAGAGTTCTAGCTTCTATGCCTTTTATTAGGTGTCAGCTTCTCGATTGATATTTCTCTGCACTTTCTCGAGGTTTGTCAAATTGTCGGCGCTGGGTGTGGATCTCTCTGCTTTGGGGAGGCCACGCGGGAATCTGGTTGGCCGTTAATCTCTCAGGCTTTCGGAATATCCTCAGACCTTTCTCTGGAGCGGGGGTTCCTCGGGGGTTTCAGCCTTCAGCTTGAGGATACGTGCTGGAGATAGGCTGGAGTTCTGACCGCCGGCAACCAGATTTTTATTAAAGCCGTACCTAGCCTGCCCTGCGTATCATTGGACTCTCGGTGTCAATGAAAGCTTTCAATGGTCTTCTTGGATATCAGTTCAAGTCATATGATTCCATAACGCCACTGTTCCGATGTGTCTCCGCTGTATGGACCGGATATATATAAAGTACCATTATGTGCAGTAGCCCTTTGTCGTCCACGATGTCCGCCCACACGTCCGAGAAAGATGCAGCTGCGGTGGATGAGAAGGCACACCACGAAAACGCCGTCCCGGAAAATGCCAAGATTGTCGAGGCTGCTAACACTGACCTTGCGTTGGCATTGGCGAGCGGACCGCACCTCAGTCCATTAAGCATTCGGTCACTACAGCTCTACCTGATCCTCCTCGTGGCTTTCATGGGCAGTTGGGCAAATGGCTTTGACGGGTCCGGTGGGCATGAATGCATCCAAGGTTTGCTTACATTCTAACGCGCGCGAATCAGTCATGTCCGCTGTTAACGGGATGCAGTGAGCAATAATCTCTTTAAAGCCGATTACAGTGTCGCTAAATGTTCCTTCCCTTATTCAGACAATACTTGGACTACTTCGGAATCAGTGTACAGTCAAATATACTCGATTTGACGGTAGAGCGCTAACTGTCGAACGTTAGGGAACAGATGCTGGCGGTGGTGTCGGTTCTACGACGGCTATAATCTTGTGAGTTTTTCAATTGTGTCCCAGTGATTGGTGTTCATTCTTGCAATATTTAGCGGAATTGTGAGTTGAATATTCAACTGAACACGTGATGCTGTGTTGAATTTTTCTTTTCAACTCCTTCTCCCTCGCCACATTCTTCTTACCGAACGTGCAGTACAGCATTGGGAGTATTGTCGCAGTTCCAGTGGCGGGTCCTATTACGGATTATGTTGGGCGCAGAGGCGGCATGGTATTTTTCTTCCCTTCTGGTCTAATGCATTGAATGAAATTCATTGGCTAGTTTATCGGCGGACTGATTATCATCATTGGTACGAGTCTACTGGGTAGTTGAGCGTCGATTCACACTCTCACAAACATCCAGGTAGTATCGTAGTTACGACGGCGCAAGATATAAGCGCACTGTTGGGCGGGCGATTCGTTCTCGGTGAGCTGAATCTGTTGAAGCTTAAATGCAGGTCTAACTCTTCCATTCATGATGCTAGGCTTGGGCGTAGGCATAGTACAGACTGCTTGTCCGAGTTACGTGGTAGAAATGGCGCCGCCACAATGGAGAGGCCGCCTCACCGGGCTCTTCAACACATTTTATTATGCGGGTGAGTCTGTCGTGACCCACACTCCGTCATAATCACATATTTTTCTACGCCAAGGGTCCATACTGTGCACCGGGATCACGATTGCCACTGGCCGTCTTCAAAGCACGAGATCATGGCGCGCACCCCTGGCAATCCAAATCGTGGCAGCTGGAATTCTCGTCATCTTCTCCCTCTTTCTTCCCGAGGTACGCAACTTCGGTCCCCAACAGTCGCGTATTTTTACGATGGCTGTTACTTAGTCGCCTCGATGGCTTCTTTCCGTTGGTCGCAAAGAGGAAGGCTTGGCTATTTTGGCAAGATACCACGGCAATGACGACCCCAATTCTCCCTTGGTGCAGCTTGAGTGGAAGGAATTCCAGGATATGGTCAAGCTCGATGCGTCGGATAAGCGCTGGTGGGACTACAGGGAGCTCTTCCACACTCCGAATGCCAGATACAGAACTTTCTTGATGATGCTTATGGCTTTCTTTGGGCAATGGTCCGGAAATGGTCTTGGGTACAGTCCCGCTCGGTTTACGCAAAATCTTGCTCATTTCCGTTCAGATATTTCTTGACAATCTTGTTCAACAATGCTGGTGTCAAGTGAGCACTTAGAGCCGGCCCTGGGAGATTCCTCTGACGTCGAAAAACAGGACCCAAAATGAGAGGCTAACTCTCAACTTCGTCAATACCTTGGTCTCCGCTGCGGGCGCCGTGCGTATTTGTGTTACTTTGCGGCCGCCATGCTGATATACGTGTCAGTTAATTGGAACCTCACTTACTGATAAAGGTCAGTACATTCTCAATCGACAGAGTATTGACTGACCTTTGCAATAGTTGGCCGACGCAGTAAGTTTCCAGCCTGCCATTTCGTGAAGGCTTTTTTTATGAATACTGCATACAGAGATGTGGTTCTGGGGCACACTGGCAAGCGCTGGAATGCTGATGGTTGTGACTGGTGAGTATATGTGAAGCTTGTTGAAATCTTTCCAAACTGTCCTTAGGATGTACCGCAAAATGGGGTAAAGAAGGAAGTAACCCGAATGGTGCCAATGCCGCCATTGCCTTCATCTGTATGTGTCGTGAATACATGTGAAACAGCGTCTCACAGTCCCAACTTTTAGTCTTGTTCGGTTTTGTATACAGGTTTGACTCCCATTAATGCTGTTTCCTTGAAAATAATATGTCTGCAGCCTTGCATATACTCCTCTCCAGGTGAATAAACGCGTTTGACTGCGCGTCGGTATCGTTTACCCTCCTTCAATCTAGGCACTGTACCCTGCGGAAGTTCTCGATTATAACACGAGGTGAATTTCCACCGCCCACTCTTTCCATTTTGAAGTCGAACAACTTCATAGGGCGAAGGGGATGGCCTTGTATGCGCTATGGGTCAGCTGCGCTTCTTTCGTCAATACATATGCTGGGCCGATAGCTTTGCAACGCATTACATGGAGGTATGTGGATTTCAATTGGCCGAGAACTGTGAATTGAACAGAGAACCCAAGGTATTATATCGTGTACATCGTCTGGGATCTCTTTGAATGCATCGTCATATGGTTCTGCGTGGTTGAGACGAGAGGGAGAACACTGTACGATAACTTTTTTCTTTTGACGATTGCTGATCCGATCTCTGGACATTTTGAATAGTGAGGAGTTGAACGAGATATTCGAGGTCAGTATCATATCCTCCGGTCTGCGTTCGCTTACCCGGCTCCTAGGATCCACATCCCGTCCGGGCCTCCCTTCGCAAACGCAAGGTTGCTGTCGTGAACAAGGAGGATGGAGCAGCTGAGGCAATTGACGTCAATGAGGAAGTGTAATGGTTTTTATGAGCCAGTATGTATTCCGTGTTTAAGCCAATGAATCAGTTTAATAACACATTCGAATTGTTTCGCGATAACACGAGTACGTCGATAACACGAGTAGATAACACGAGTACAACACAGCAGGATCACCATTACAGTTACAAGTAGATAGACATCTACAGGAGCATCAACGTCTGCGAGATGATGCCCATCACCGACCGCAACTAAGAACACCTTTAGCACGCTTATAAACACACTGCAACCACACTCACAAGCAGGGGCCTGCGCTAACGCCTACGGCGAAACGCGGACGCAGCACCTGGCTTGCCTCGCTCGCGTGCATCGGCCGCCGCCGCACGGGTGTCGGTAATGCTCATTCTCGCAGAGCGCGGATTCCCATTGCCGGCGGGGGGGGGGATGCTCCCAGCGGGTGGCGCCGCCTCTTCCGTTTTCTTCTTCTTCTTCTTTTTCTTGTGCTTCCTCTTCTTCGTCTCTCGGATAGGTAACGGATCCAGCAGCCCCGTGATCCTTGTATACGACTTGGAGCGTGATATGCTCCCGGCAGGCGGTCCACGGGGATATCTCGCGACCGTCTCTGGCTTTTGGCATCGACCCGTCAAAAACCCTCGACCACAACTTCTTCGCTTGATCCCGGTGCCCTGGCAGCGTACGACCTCGCAGCGACCACCGCCTCATTTGCTCCCACATCTCAACGACAACCGCTTCCGACAACGGCTCTGAGTCGGGGCTCGCCCAGCGATCCAATGTGCGAACGTTCAAACCGCCGCGTGCCAACTCGGCCGCGCCGGTGAATCGCTGTACGACATTCTCCGCAAAAAAAATGATTGGGGAATACACCTCACCCAAACGCAAAATACGGGAAACAGACCACTCCGCGTTCCCTTGCAGCTCTGTAACAACGACGATGAGAAAATGGAATCCGCATCGGAGGGGACCCTCACCGGCAAAGTAGGTCATCCTCTTGTTCACTTTGTTGCTGGCGCCATTCGCGTCGTAGTACCGTAAGGGAACCAAATGTTCTGATATACGCACGTCGCCCCGCAAAGTCATTCCGATGTAAAATACGAAGGCCGCGTACGCGTTGAACAGCGCAGTCCAAGCGCCAAAGTATTTGACCCAGCGCTCGTCTTCGTTTACATCACGCCCTGGCATTTGACCTTTCGCGCTGTCGGTCAGGGCTTTTCTTTTCTATTTTGAATGGCGAGGAGTTGAACGAGATATTCGAGGTCAGTATCATATTGTATTGCGACATCCTCCAGTCTGCGTTCGCTTACCCGGCTCCTAGGATCCGCATCCCGTACGGGCCTCCCTTCGCAAACGCAAGGTTGCTGTCGTGAACAAGGAGGATGGAGCCGCTGAGGCAATCAACGTCAATGAGGAAGTGTAATGTTTTCTATGAGCCAGTATGTATTCCATATTTCCGTTCATGAATTTCATTGTTAGAGAAAACACAAAAGAGCTGCGGCGTTAAGTGCTAACCGGCCTTCAAGCTTCAAGTTGGACGGGCAACGTCGCTCGATCGGCTGTAATATGTACCGCCACCGTGATCATTGTTTCCACCATGTCTTTCGCGATACTGGGTAAACATGTGCCAGTGACTTACTCCATCGCCTATCCGCATGGTCATCTCTCCCAGAACCTACCTACCAGCATCATCTTCGGAGAAGGTGTTTTTAAAATAAATACTGGCCCACTCCACCCCATGGCCACATCTTGTGAGGAACTATAACTGTTCCACCCTTCTTGCGCCAGCGCCTCACCTTAACAGCTGCTTTGCTATTTCGAAATATCCCCGGTTTCGTTCCCAAGTCACCCTGATCCATAATAGTACCCAGGTCCTGAGGCTCATGGGTTGTTCCGGAAACCTTGCGGAAACCATAAAAAAGCTGCTGAGATTCTCCGGAACGCCGCATCTTCCCATGTTTCTGCTATCTCTGCTACCTCTACTCCCTGCACTCTTTCATGGTCTAGCCCTCGGAACGAAGACTAGCCCCAAAATTGCAAATGCTTGGTATGCTGGCTTCCATGCCCCGGGCCAGGCCGTTCCATCGTTCTCTTTGTCGCAAGTGAGCTGGGAAAAGTACACGCATCTGGCCTACGCCTTCGCGTGAGCTCTTCGCGTTAATTAGCGCTTGTTGTTTATTGACCGGCCAACAGAGAGACGACCGCGGATGTTCGGGTGCTTAGTTTGAATGGTTCGGATCCCGAGCTGCTACCCCAATTTGTGGCTGCTGCCCACGCTCATGTGAGACCAGCGTTACGCGTTCAGTTTCCAAACCTAACAATTTCCAAGGGAGTGAAAGCACAAGTGACCGTTGGAGGTTGGACTGGGAGCCTTTTTTGGTCTGCCAACGTGGGCAGTGCTCAGAACAGGTTTATAAAAACCTACTGGCAGCCTCGAGCTATCTAATTGAAATTCAGGACGCTCTTCGTCAAGACGTTGGTCGACTTTGCCACGAAATACAACCTCGACGGTCTCGATTTCGATTGGGAATATCCAGGTTCACAGGGAATCGGTTGCAACACCATCAATGCCAACGACACAGCCAATTTCCTCGCTTTTATCCAAGAGCTTCGCGCAAACCCAGTGGGCTCGAAGCTTATCCTCTCTGCTGCAACAGCCATCTCGCCGTTCGCAGACTCAGATGGTAACCCTTCGGCCGACGTCTCTGGATTCAGCAAAGTCCTCGACCACATTGCTATCATGAATTACGACATAAATGGGCCATGGTCGGCGGCTGTTGGACCCAACGCCCCCTTGACAGACAGTTGTGCACCCCCGGCATTCCAGGCCGGCTCCGCAGTCTCTGGGGTTGATGCATGGCAAGCCGCTGGTATGCCATTGAACCAGATCACCCTGGGAGTGCCAGCATACGGCCACTCTTTCCGTGTGGCAAAATCCGATGCTTTTGTCAACGGTTCCCAGACGGAGCTTGCACTGTATGCTCCTTTCAATGCTTCAAATATACCCGTTGGTGACTCCTGGGATGACGCACCGGGTGTGGATGAATGCGGTAACTTTGAAGCTCAGGGTGGCGTCATAAATTTCTGGGGGTTGATTCAACAAGGTTATTTGAACGCGAACGGCACTCCCAAGGAGGGAGTGCCATATATCTATGATAATTGCACAGAGACGGTTTGTCCATTCTTTGCTTCCAGATTTCGCCTCAAATTGACGTTTATTTAGCCGTATGTCTTCAACACGACAACCAATGATATGATTTCGTTCGACAATGCCAAATCGTTTGCCGCCAAGGGCGATTACATCAAGTCGAAGGGACTGGCTGGGTTCGCTATATGGGAGGCGGGAGGTGATTACAATGATATCCTCCTTGATTCCATCCGTGAGGCAGCTGGGTTCTGAACCAGGAACGTTCTTAGCATAATTTACTGAAATGTAATACACAGCGACTACTGTTGTGTTCGATAGAGCCTGAAAACGATTGTGACTCATGGTGGCTACATAGCGACCCAAGTCAGAATGATCCAGCGAGGCGAGGGGAGCGACGACAACGACCAGGAGAAAATAGTTCGGCCACATGGGTGGCGAGGGCATCGGCAAGAGGCGCCCGTATGGTGGGCTCAGAATTTCGAGGAAGAGTTGGCAGAGTTGGCAGAGGAAGCCTTCAAGAGTCACATGCAAAACACACGAGCGCGAGTAGAGATGAGGTATACATTGAAATTCGCAATATCGATTTAATATCGAAGCCAGGGACAGTGCAGAATCTTGAGAGATTTACCCAGAGGACGTCAGTACGTTGTCGTCAACAAAAGTACGGAGTGAGATAGGTCCATTCCCGATGGGACTTTGCTAGCAAAAGCTCGTCTAGCTGACAATGGGAATCAAACCCACGAGAGGTCTACGAACAACGGACGCACCCTCATGATAAGGATAGGCACGCCACAAACCGCCCATAGGCAAGTGACGCTTGTCTCACGGGAAAGGGCTCAAAATTGGGTACACCCAGGGGTCATTCCCTATGAGACTCTGGCCCAATTCAATTCATACGCCGCATACAACTTCTGCCGCCCATAGTTGAAATCGAAAAAGCAGCTAAACCCACCTGTGCGGCCCGACCACTCGATGTCTTGAATGAGAGTGTGCTAGAGGTAGCAGAACTTGAAGGAGAGAGAGAACATTTCAACATATGGAAGAGGATGGTGGTGGTCGAGAGGAAAGAGGTGTGTGACTTGGTCAGCCGTTACGATGAGCGAGGAACGAGCTACATCACAGTAACTGTCTAGAGACTACCGCTACGCTCCTTTATAGGCAAGACGCGTTACTTTCCTGCTTTGAGTTCCCAGCTCACTCTCCATGTGACCGCGTTTGCGGAGCGCCGTCTCGCCGCGGCCAATTTCGCTTTATCGGTGGGGACGCGTTTAGCTTCCAACAGCCATGTTCCTCTGTCTTCCGTTCGAATTTGTGAAGCGCACCAAGTCAGTCGACCACCCAGATGCGACAGAGAAACCCCTGCCTCGATATCGCTCTGTTGTCTCCGACTCTGACGCCGGTTCAGCTGCAGTTCTATCTCACCTGAGAGCCTTGCTCTCTGAAAACAAGCTCGACGCATACATCATTCCGAACGAGGATGAACACGGAAGCGAAATTCCTGCCGCCTCAGAGTTGCGGCGCGGATTCATGACGGGCTTTCATGGAACAGCAGGACTAGCAGTCGTAACTCAAACCGAAGCTCTGCTGTTCGTAGACAGTCGGTACTGGATTGCCGCCGAGAAAGCCATGGATCCCTCGCTGTGGAAACTCCGAAAGGTGGACCCACGCGCAATGGTCGAGGGCGGCTTTCAAGACTATTTAGGCAACGTAGCCTTCCTGACAAGCTCTCTCGTCAATGGCTAACAAAAAGCAGCTGCCCGCAGGAAGTCGCATCGGCGTCGACGCTCGCTTAATACCTCCTGCGCTGAAGGCTTCACTTGATACTGGGCTTCCCGCAGGCTCGAAATTGGTTTGCCAATTCGAGAATCTGGTCGACGAGGTCTGTACATGCAACAATTGCAATTTGCGTAACTCAAACCTACTCAAGGTATGGGAGAACAAGCCCATGCGCTCTACCGACCCTGTAACTATACATCCGCTCAAGTTCACTGGTTAGACCTGTTTCATGCCTCCCACTCCTCGCTGATTTGTTTCAGGAAGGGCCGCAGACTCCAAACTCGCCGAGCTGCGTAAAGCTATGGTAACATTCTCGCCGACTACGTCGGTATGTAGTTTTCCTATTTGTCCGCGTTCCTGCTAAACAATTCTCGGTAGTACCTTGTTACACCCCTCGACGATCTCGTGTGGCTGTTGAATCTACGGGGAAACGACATGTTCAATCAGCCGTTTTTCTACGCGTATCTCTTTGTTTCCCCAACAGATGCGGTCCTCTTCATCGACCCAAAGAAGGTGACATCGGAAGTTGAAGACTACCTCACGAGCCTCGGAGTGCGAACGCAAGCATATGGCACCGTGTGGGGGTTTCTCAAGGCGGAAATTGAACGTGATCCCAAGGCGAGTCCAATGTAGACACCAACATGGTTCGCACTTGACGTTCTTTCTAGTCTACGGTTCTCGTTGATCCTAAGGCGTCTTACGCGGTTATGGACGTGCTAGGGGTGCGTCTTCCTGCGATCTTTGGGAATACGCGTTGATTTCCTATAGTCAACGGCGACCATAATCTCCTCTCCAATCAATATTTCGAAGGCCGTCAAAAACTCGGTCGAAATCCAAGGGTTCTACAACGCAAATCTTCGCGACAGCGTCGCAATGGTTAAATCAGTGAATTCATAGGTTTATTACGAGTACTTAAAAATGTTAGGTACGCTGGTATGGCTGGCTCGAGGAACAGGTTGTCAAGAAGCGGGCGCCTGTAACGGAATATGAAGCCCAGACGAAGCTGGAGGAGTATCGATCCATGGAGAAGTATTGGGGCGGGCCCGCCGGCTTTACTAGGTTTTTCGGTCCCCTCGCATCCTCTCGATAAACTGATCAACCACACTCAGTGCCTATGGACCTAACGCAGCGCTTCCGCAGTAAGCCCAGTTTCCTCATTCACGGTTCCCTTTTTCGAGCAGCCCTAGTTACGACGCGGACGAGGATGATTGCCTTGTTATTGGTCGGGACGCACCGTACCTGATGTGAGGACGTTTCTTTACCCTTTCACAATCTGACGCCCACAAAAGTGACTCGGGCCAGCAATACCTCGATGCCACCATCGACACGACGCGGTAAATTTGGTCCGAAAATCCGCCATAAGTCCAGACTAACATGTGGGCAGCACTGTGCATTTCGGAACACCCAGTCCGTACTTGATCTGATTATATTCGTTTCCCTGAACTGTCTTCCAGCCAAGGAGCACAAACGTGCTTTCACACGGGTTCTGCAAGCGCACATTGCAGTCGACGCGCTCATCTTCCCCGCCGGGACGATAGGGACCAATCTAGGTACTTTCATGTGCATGCTACTGGAGGCACTAGAGCTGACTATATTACAGATGGGATTGTGCGGCACCACCTGTGGAAGGACGGCATGTGCGTATGGTGCCCGTGCGATTTCTTTCTATTCACTAAATATTCTCAAGGAACTTCGGGCACGGACCGGGACACGGTTCGTTGACCATAGAACTGCGAATATATTCCTCATCCTCACATCTTCGTCTGTACAGGAATCGGCAGGTAAGCAGACCTCAAGTGAGTTCTGTTGCAGACTTACCGACCACTGGCACAGCTATGGCGTTGTTCATGAGAGTATGGACCTATTCACGGCCACCTGACACACGTTAATCCTTTGTAGGCTCCACGGGAGTTGGCGTCCCGTTCGTCATCAAACCTGGACATGTTACTACGAACGAGCCAGGATTCTATGACGAAGGTAAGTTTGGCTGTCGCATCGAGTCGACAATTGTCGCGGTCAAGAAGAAGGTGCATCCTCCTCCTCCTACTTGGCGCGTCGACTTCTCCGACACTGTTTTTTCAGACGTTGCGAGAGTTTGGCGGTGATACTTGGATGGGTTTCGATCGCTGTACAATGGTGGGTTCTTTTCGAGTCTGTTTTTTTCTTTGATTCACCTTGGCACGCAGGTCCCAATCCAGAGCAAGCTGGTCGATTTTTCGCTTCTGACCAAGGAGGAGAAGGCCTGGTTGGACGCGCACAACAAGCTCAGCTATAAAAAGCTGCGTCCATTGTTGAAAAAGGCGGGCGACAAACGAGCTCTCGCACTGCTTGGGAACTTTTTCTAGGGATGGGGAGACATGTACATATTTTAGGACGATAGTGCAAACCCCAGCTGTGTTTCTCCTGCTTAGCTCGAACAGTGATCCTGGCAATGTCCTTAGACGCAGACGAAATCCCAGGCCGCTGCTCATTCCTGTGCACGACATTTGAGGGTCTCCGCTGGTGTACCTACCCTTGGCCTCTGACCCATCGCTCTCCTAATACAATTGCGCTCTCAGAATCCGAGTCAGCGCAAGAGTTTGCATATCCCTCCGTGACTGCATGGGCTGAGGCGGACGCCGCCCTCCATTTTTCAATGATGAAGGAGGAGTTATTGAGGAGGTTATAAAGACATGCACGACAACCTTGAGAACCCAGTTGAACGGAAGATCAATCGGGTTTCGTCGGCCGAACCTGAACGTCTTCTGCTCTACATCCATGTCTGCCGAAGGCACTCTGCAGGAATTGAAGGACTGGCTGGAACGCAGTGGCGGATTCTTTCACCCCCACGTACATCTAACCCAAGGTGAGCTGTGGACTGGAATTGGCTGTTAAATTCTTCGTAATGGACCATTCGAAGTTGAATCTGGGTTTTCTCTTCTTGCCTCTGACAATTTGCCCGCCGATAGCAAGATAGTATCTTGCCCATTCACCCTAGCCATCACCAAAGATCTAGCACTGCAGGCGCTCTCTGTTCTATTGCATTCAATAGATCTGACCGGCTGGTCTGAACGCCAATTGATATCTATATATCTAAGTTTCCACTGGATTATCGGAGACGGTGAAAGGTGAAGATTGTGGAGATCGCCCTTGCTCAAAAGCCCAAGTCCCTCTTAGCTCAAAAAACGTCCTCACCCATTTGCCATATGTGAAATCTCTGCCTGCGCGGGACAAGCTTAGAACACCGCTCCATTTCACTGAGATCGAGCTGGAACTTCTCAAAGGCTCTAATTTGTACGGCGCTACTCTTGACCGTGAGCTACTCCCGTTCCGAGTTCGCACCAAAGCAATATCCAAGTGCATAGGTCATCGCGAGTGGAAAGCTGAGTTCGACGAATGCCGAGGCGTCATCGGTATCGTTGATAGGGAGTGGGCCGACCAGCTCACCTGGTCTGTCCTGTAATTTATCATCCTTCCTCCGCCTCATTGGCCGCGCAGGGAATTGTACCTGACTGCCGCTACGCATCTGTCCTCGAGGGCCTTTCCATCCACCCTTATTTCCCGAAACTTGTCCTTGACATCCCCTGGCGACCCAGAGCCAATATTACTCCCAGGGGTGGACTCTCTGAACCATGCGCGAGCGGAGCCGGTGTCGTGGATCCAATCCTATCTTGGAAGCGGCCCCGTACCCGATGCTGGCTCCTGCATCTCGCTTGTTCTTCACAATCCAGTCGCTGCCGGTGCAGAATTATTCAACAACTACGGGCCCAAGCCAAACGCCGAGCTTATCCTCGGATACGGCTTCTCTTTGCCCAACGTGAGCTATATTGTGTCAGGCCGGCGGTGATTTTATAGCTGCGCATAACCAGAATCTAGATGACACGATTGTCCTCAAAATCGGCGGGCCACATGGAGGGCGGTGGGAAGTAGGCCGAGAGGCGCGCGGGGCTGACCCAATCTGGGCCAGCGTTCTCACAGCAATGCTTCCTGAGGAAGGGGCGGAGCCCGCTTATGACGACCACTTGGACGCCACTGAAATGTTGGCAGACATGGTTCAGCAGCTCCTAGACAAACTACCAGACGAGACCATCCCCACTCCGGATGGTGTTCGGGAGGATGTCGCGCTGATGATTCAACATTATATCAAAGGTGCATATTGCACTCAATCGTCTGCAAAACACTTGATTGATTTGGAATCCAGGCCAGCGAGAAATTCTGGAGTCTTTGATAGAATATGCCGGGGCTAAGGAATGGCACGGAGAGATTCCCGCACCAGAGAATGAGCAGGAGTAGTATTCCTTCCTCTCGACCAATTGGCCGAGAACGAGGGCATGGGCGTACGAGTCGCGGGTCTCTTTTTTGCCAGAATATTTGCGTATTCTCGGATAAAGTAAGCTTGCTGCTTTGAGCTTCTGAAATACTTGAATGCAATTTTCTATTGAATTTTCGCGTAAACGCGTAAACCCTAACCCTAGTCAACGCGTCGCTTAGGAAATTTTCGTTTTTGACACCCCATGTTTCGAACGGTGAAGGCAACGACGAGGTTATTTGCTCGCTTCCAGCCTCTTCACTCCTCATCGGTTATGCTCCCTGCTGCAACAAAAATGCCCGCATCTCGTCGCCCAAGACGCCCGCGGCCAGCGGGTCCCCCTGCCGTTAGAACAATGGCCTCTGCTGCAACTGCAACGGCCCCTGTTGCGCCTGCGCCTGCACCTGCTCCTGAACCTGCATCCGTATCCTCTACCCGGAATGAAGCCCACTTTTCTGCGAGGAGATTCGCAGATGCGCCCATCTCAGAGGCCTCCAAACGGGGCATTAAGCACGAGTGCGTCTTGCTGCAATCCGCATATTTGCTCTCTAACGAGTCCTAGATTCTTGTCGGATGTACAGGGTGCGGAGCAACTCAGTTTAATGACGACCAACTATTTAACTTAATCTGTGCTCAAAGCCTCGACTCTCGACGTAGGACGAGACTTTCAGGACCTGAGAAAAAAAACCTGACAACTTTTTGCAGCCCGCACTCAAAGGGTTGGATCTTCTGGTACAGGCCAAGACCGGGACGGGCAAGACTTTGGCGTTCTTGCTGCCGGCTGTGGAACGTCTCTCCCAAATGGAATTGACCAATAGAAAGATTTCTATGCTCGTATTATCTCCCACCCGGGAACTGGCTTTACAGGTAACACTTTCGTTTTTCACCGCATCGGAAACTAAGCACACGGCTTCGTAAGATAGAAGAAGAAGCCCAGACCCTCATCGCACACCATCCTTTCAAGGTCGCCCATGCCATTGGGGGTACAAAGCACGTATTCTCCCTTATCAGAGGACGACCAATTTTAATGAACTTTTACAGCATGACCGCCACGAGCAAGAGAATAATGGAGAACCCGCCCCGGATTTTAATTGCTACTCCAGGCCGTCTGGTCGACCATCTTGAAAATACGCACAGCTTCGTTCACCTGTTCTCGGACCTCAGAGTTATTGTCTATGACGAGGCGGATCGTCTGTTGGATCAGGGCTTCAGAAAGGAGCTTGATAAAATCCTCAGTTACCTACCCGACAAGACCAAGGTCAAGAGACAGGCCTTGTTGTTCTCTGCCACTGTCAGCGAGGAGATTAAAGTCGTCGCCAAGGGGGCACTGGCCGCCAACTATAAGTTTATCAGCACCCTCCGGGACGACGAGATCAACACACACGAGCATGGTATGTTTACAAAATCCAGGATCTCGATATTTCTCAACACCGAATATACAGTTCCCCAGCAGTCGATGGTTGTACCCTTCTCACATCAGCTCGCCGCGACGTTGGCCTTCCTCAAGCAAGATCGCACCCTCCACAACGGCGCCTCCAAGGCTATGATTTTCCTTCCTACTGCTCGGATGGTCGGATTTTACTTCGAGGCTCTTTCCCAGCTGCCCAAAGGCTCCCTTCCTCCCTTGTATGAAATCCATAGCCGCAAATCGCAGCCAGCGCGGATAAGAGCCGCTGATGCATTCAAAGACTGCAAAGAAGGCGTCTTGATTAGTTCAGATGTCACCGCCCGCGGTATGGATTTCCCTGGGTCTGTGCCTTGTTTCTCGCAAACGCCTTGTATTGTCTGACCTCGCAATTCAGAGTCACGCTCATCCTCCAGTCTGGCCTGCCGCCCAACGCGGAGCAGTACATCCACCGCCTCGGGCGCACAGCGCGCGCAGGTGCCAGTGGGCGAGGGATCGTTATTCTTGACAAGGCCGAGACGTTCTTCCTGCGCGACCGCACTATCGCAGGGCTCGGAATCACTCCTGTTCCCCAGGTCGTCACGCCCGGCTTATACCACCTCAACGACGCGGAGCTCGCGGGACCAGCGGCTGAGATTGCGAAGGTGCTGCCGTTGGTGAGTTCGGAATCGAAGGCGCAGGCGTACCGCGCGTTCCTGGGCGTGTACCAAACGAGCATCAAGGGGCTCGGGTGGACAAAAGCCGAGCTCGTTATCAAAGCAAACGAGGTTGCGAGGACCACCCTGGGGTGGAGCGAGCCGGAGCTGCCGGAAATTGAGAAGAAGACAGTGGGGAAGATGAATTTGAAGGGTATTCCTGGGCTGAATATTGTGGTGTTGCCACCAAAAGAGGGCCGTGGACCGCCTCGCGGGCCGCCCAGCGAGCAGCAGCAGCAACCCCGCCAGCGGAATCGGCAGCAACGCCCGAATTAGATCCACTACTAGTAGACGTATTTTACACGTAGACGTATTTTACACCCACACCTCACTATTTAGCAATGTAGCCTTGATACTTGAGCCGGAATTTAGGTAGAACAGCACGGGTATTACTCTGATAACATGTACATGGCCGCTCGCCCCTAGAAGAACTTGCCAAGCAGTGCGAGAGCTCGTTTATCGCCCGCCTTTTTCAGCAATGGACGCAGCTTTTTATAGCTGAGCTTGTTGTGCGCGTCCAACCAGGCCTTCTCCTCCTTGGTCAGAAGCGAAAAGTCGACCAGCTTGCTCTGGATGGGGACCTGCGTGCCAAGGTGAATCAAATAAAAAAACAGACTCGAAAAGAACCCACCATTGTACAGCGATCGAAGCCCATCCAGGTATCACCGCCAAACTCTCGCAGCGTCTGAGAAAACAGTGTTAGAGAAGTTGACGCGCCAAGTAGGAGGAGGATGTACCTTCTTCTTCACCGCGACAATTGTCGACTCGATGCGACAGCCAAACTTACCTTCGTCATAGAATCCTGGCTCGTTCGTGGTGACATGCCCAAGTTTGAGAACGAATGGGACGCTGATCCCCGTGGAGCCTGCGAATGACGGTCAAAAGATGCTTGAGGAACCTGAGGAGAACTGGTCCATACTCTCATGAACGAGACCATAGCTGCCAATCGTTAACTAAGTGAGAGAACCTAATCGGTCCCTGCTCACCTGCCGATTCCTGCACACAAGTATGTGAGGATGAGCGCCGTTGTAATTCTGTGGGGAACGAACCGTGTCCTGGTCCATGCCCAAAATTCCTTCAGATAATTCAGTAAGGGGAAAGCAAACACAGAACACCGCACGTACATGCCATCCTTCCACAGGTGGTGCCGCACGATTCCATCTTGAAGGCAGTCAGTCTTGGTGTGTCTGGAGACAGGTACCAAAATACCTAGATTAGTTCCGGTGGTCCCGGCGGGGAAGATGAGCGAGTCGACAGCGATGTGTGCTTGCAGAACCCGTGTGAAAGCACGTTTGTGCTCTTTGGCTGAGAAACAGTTCAGGACAGAAATATAATTAGGGCAAGTACACAGACTGGGTTTTCCAAAATGCACAGTGCTGGCCCACAGATTAATCTCGAAACAAGGAGGATTGAGAAAAAGCTTACCGTGTCGTGTCGATGGTGGCGTCGAGGTATTGCTGGCCCGAGTCACTGGGGGGAGTCAGGTGTAAAGAATGGACGGTCGAGACACCAGATTACATTAGATACGGTGCGTGCTGGCCAATAACAAGGCAATCATCCTCTTCGGCCGCGTAACTGAGGTTGTTGGAGCAAGGGAACAATTGAAAGGTTTTATGCCTACTGAGGAAGCGCGGCGCTGGGTCCGTACGCACTAGGTAGCGGATAAGTTACGAGAACGACGCAAGGGCGACTGACAAACCTGATGAAGTGGCCAGGCCCACCCCAATACTTCTCCATGGACCGATACTCATTGAGCTTCATCTGGGCTTCATATTCCGTTACAGGCGCCTTCTTCTTGACAACTTGCTCCTCGAGCCAGCCGTACCACCGTACCTAACCCGTGTAATTGTAAGTGGTCGAGGAAAACCGATGAATGTATCAAGTTCACCATTGCAACGCTGTCGCGCAGATTTGCGTTGTAGAAGCCTTGGATTTCGACCGGATTCTTTATAGCCTTCGCGGCATTGATGGGAGACGAGATTATAGCCACCGTCGACTATAGCGCGTTTAATGCGTATACCAACAAATGAAGGAGAGACAGACTCTGAGCACGTCCATAACAGCATAAGATGCCTTGGGATCAACAAGAATCGTCGACTAGAAAGACCGTCAAGTGCGAACCATATTACTGTCCAGATTGGACTCGCCGTGGGATCACGTTCAGTTTCCGCCTTGAGGAACTCCCACACGGTGCCATATGCTTGCGTTCGCACTCCGAGGCTAGTGAGGTAGTCCTCGACTTCCGAGGTCACCTTCTTTGGGTCGATGAAGAGGACCGCATCTGTTGAGGAAACAAAGAGATACGCGTAGAAGAATGCTTGGTTAAACATGTCGTTCCCGCGCAGGTTTAAAAGCCACACGAGATCGTCGAGGGGTGTAACAAGGTACTGCCAAAGATTGTTTGGAAAGAACGCGGAAAAATGAGGAAACTGCATACCGACGCGGTCGGTGAGAATGCCACCATAGCTTTACGCAGTTCGGCGAGTTTAGAGTCGGCACCCCTTCCTGAACCAAGTTGGAATTAGGATTGACGAGATGGGTGAAATAGGTCTAACCAGTAAATTTGAGCTGATGTATAGTTACAGGGTCGGTAGACCGCATGGGCTTGTTTTCCCATACCTGCAGTAGTTTTGAGTGATCCGAATACCAAACTTGCATAAACAGACCTCGTCCACCAGATTGTCGAGTTGGCAGACCAATTTCGAACCTGCGGGAAGCCCAGCATCAAGTGAAGCTTTCAATGCAGGGGGTATCAAGCGAGCGTCGACGCCGATGCGACTTCCTGCGGGCAGCTGCTTTTTTATTAGCCATTGACGAGAGAGCTTGTCAGGAAGGCTACGTTGCATAAATAGTCTTGAAAGCCGCCCTCGACCATTGCGCGTGGGTCCACCTTTCGGAGTTTCCACAGCGAGGGATCCATGGCTTTCTCGGCGGCAATCCAGTACCGACTGTCTACGAACAGCAGAGCTTCGGTTTGAGTTACGACTGCCAATCCTGCTGTTCCATGAAAGCCCGTCATGAATCCGCGCCGCAACTCTGAGGCGGCAGGAATTTCGCTTCCGTGTTCATCCTCGTTCGGAATGATGTATGCGTCGAGCTTGTTTTCGGAGAGCAAAGCTCTCAGGTGAGATAAAACTGCAGCTGAACCGGCGCCCGAGTTGGAGACAACAGAGCGATATCGAGGTGGAGGTTTCTCTGTCGCATCTGGGTGTTCGACTGACTTGGTGCGCTTCACAAATTCGAACGGAAGACAGAAGAACATGGTTGTTGGATGGGATGCTAAACGCGTCCCCACTGATAAAGCGAATTGGAATGAAATTGGCGGCGGCAAGACGGCGCTCCGTCAAACGCGGTCACATGGTAGTCCATTGTATACCGCGGGGGTCCGATCGGAGTGCACTGCTATTATGGAATTCGGACCTTGCCGGGGCACGTACTTCTGTTCTCTTGCCACCGACAACGCGTTTTCTCGCCCTCCGCATGAGAAAATCTCACTCTGCTTTCGGTTCCACGAAAAGCGTGAATTCCACCCTGGTCGACGGGCTTGCCAAATTTGCCAACTGAGTATACTTTACAATTTTCTGGGGCACTCAGTCAAATAAGGGAAGTCAAAGTTCGCTTGCGGGGCCGATTCAGACCTCGATTCAAGAATCAATTCTGTGGTTGATTCAGAAATCAATTCTCGTCGATTCTCCACCAAGAAATGCCGGTGAATCGAGGTCGTCGTCAATAGGGGGAGTCAAAGCGGTCGATTCAGAGAGCGATTCGGATGTCGATTCTCAACGCGATTCTGAGGCCAGAATCGGGTCAAAAATCACGATTCTCGAGAATTGAGCAGAATCGCTGTTCCTCCTCCAGAGGAGGAACTGCATCAGAATCACGATTCTCGGAACGATTCTCAGTCTGATTCGGCTCGTTAGCAGCCATCACGCGCCAAAATCATGCCTGAGAATCGTCCACAAATTGTCGCTGAATCGTCTCCAGAATTGGGTCGGTCAAAGCTGATGCTGATTCGTGGGCAATTCAAATTTGAGAATCGGCCTGAATCGTGACCAGAATCGCTGTCGGAATTGACCGCTTTGACTCCCCCTATTTCATCAAGAATCCACGTGAATTGATGATTCAACTCCAGAGTCGAATCATTGATTCGGCTCGATTCATCAGAATCGTCTATTCTGGTGTCAAGAATCGTCACCAGAATCGACATCAGAATCGACCGGTGAATCGCCGTAAGCGAAATTTAATATCCCCAGGTGGTTAAACTCATCATACAGTTGGCCTATCCTCGTTGCAATGGTGGTATGGGAGGTGGGCACGTTTAAGAGAACGGACACGCCTGAAGACGTGGGTTGCATGTAATTCGGCAAGCTCTGAATTACATGATAAGAGCGCACTCCAATCGGACCCCCTCGGTAAACAACAGACTTTATATAGTGAGGTACGAGTGTTTATACAAAGTGTCTGTCTATGAGAGACTAGTCACATGGAGAATGATCTGTTGATAGAACCCAAAGCAGGCCAAGCAACACATCTTGCCTATAAAAGGAGCGTAACGGCTGACACCAGGGGCAAAACCCGAGGCATATGGAATCCATATGCCTTACAGGCATGTCCTTCGCATGTGGTTGATCTGTAGGACAAAGCTGTCAATTACCTTTGTCCCATCTTTGTTTTTGGGGGTGACTCAAAGCCAAAAACAAAGATGGGACAAAGGTGATTGACACCTTTGTTCCATGGATCACCCACATGCAAAGGACATGCCTTGGGTTTTTCCCCTGGTGTGACAAAGTCACACACTTCTTTCCTCTCGACTGCCACCATCCTCTTCCATTTCTTTTCCATGTTCTCTCTCTCCTTCTGCTACCTCTGGCACACTCTCATTCAAGACATCAAGTGGTTGTGCTGCACAGGTGTCAGGTGGGTCATCAGGAAAACCGTCCAATGGTAATATCCCTGGATTGGACTGAACTTCATGGTAATTCAGCTGAATATGGATGGATATGGTTGGTTTCCTCCATTAGGGTTTTAGCAATCCCCCCAATTAAATTACCACTAATTTCAGTCCAGCTTAGGCCACTTTTACCATTGCTTCTTGCTCTTACCTAAACCTTAGTGGGTGACCGTCCCTTATTTTTCGATATTTCCTTGATATTTGACTAGAAAGAAACAGTGGAAACAACAGTTTTATTCAGAATACAATACAGCAACCTAATGTATGTAGTAGAAAACAGAGGGAGATAGGTATGTGCCAGATATCAAAACCCAACAGATGATATGACAAGTAAGAAGATATGTAGCAGATGATGTAGGAAAATATGTGTGGGCACACAGTGTTTGAAACTGAATACCTATGATCTATTCGGAGTCAGACACATCAACCCGGGTGATGCAGATAATACATCCTGGAAGGAAGACACAGGAAGTCAAAGATAAGTGAGACAAATAGACATGGGAACATACAGTTGCTCACATCAGGTCGGGGTGTTCTCACGAGTCACGCATCGGGATATTCTTGTGCATGTTTGGGCCAACAAACGAGCTCACGAACTATGGCGCTGTAACACTGATGGTGGCAGCACACCGGTAAAGCATCACCAAGGGATAATGCATGCTGGGACACACAGTGAATCGTCCCTGAAGCAGATAATGAGCAGGCAAGATAAGAAGCTCTGTCTCCTAAGATCAAAAAGAATTCAAATAGAGATGTGCTGACTGAGAATCCATGGGCTTGGTGTCTGCGTGCATCCAAATTCACACAGGGGTGGTAGAGCGATGGTGGTGCATCTGGGGAAATTAGCTGCATGCTGAGGTTGGTCAAATTGACCTGGACATGGATGTTATGTGGTACACACATACAGTGCTTGACACCTGGCTTACAGATATGGCAGTCAAGTCGAGAGCCTGCAACAGCATCAAATCAAAGCCCAAAGAATAGGGATTACACACACTCATCTATAGCTACAGGGAGATATGATCTGTACCCTCAGATGCGAGTGAGTGATGTTGGTGAGGATGCAGAGGAGGGTAACAACGCGTAAGTGCAGAGATCTAAGATTGTTATGTGGGTTTGCGTGAGCTGGACAAATATGGGCTCACTTATCAAAGTTCTGCAACAGCAACAACGACAGTGGGCACATGGAAATGGGTTAGTGAATGTGAGAATGGTACAGGTAGGCGAGTGGGTTGAAAGACCAGTCACTTCGGAACATTGACTTGCGAGGAGAGAGAGGGGGGGGCATGAAAGCATGCAGATGTGGTGGGAGGAAGGAAACAACGACAATACATGTCAGTGACTGGTCACAAAACATCACACATGACGATATTTGATCTCCAATCAACATTTGGCTGGATAGCTCCGACTTGGCTTTGAGTGGGCTTTGAAAGACTTGACCATTTTTCTGAAGGAGTCCCAATGGCTCCGATAAGTATACAAGAACAAAATCAACCCCTTCGCAGAAAAAGCGAGACCAAACACCTAGTAGCAAGTGTTATTCCCGTTCCCAACCTTGTCACAGTGTTTGGTTCCATCTAAAATTTATCTCCTCAGGATAATGCGGAAATGTTGCAAATATGGTTGAAATTGTCACCGATATTCCAAGTTGGCCCTCCTTTGGCCTCTTTTTTTATTGTGAACCAAATTAGGGGGAAGTTTGTAGGTAATTAGGAAAGGATGATTTTCCTGATGGTTTAGCTGCTTTTTGAGTTCAACTGTGGGTGGCAGAAGTTGTAAGTGGTATATGAGTTCAGTCACAGAGTCTCATAGGGAATGACCCTGGGTGTCTGCAAGTTTCAGCCCTTTCCTATGAAACAAGCATTTGCACAGAGGCCTCACTTACCTATGGGCAGTTTGTGGCGTGCCTATCCTTATCATGAGGGTGTGTCCGTTGCTTGTAGACCTCTCATGGGTTTGATTCCTATTGTCAGCTATGATGAGCTTTTGCTCACAAAGTCCCATTGAGAATGGACCTATCTCACTCAGTACTTTTGTTGATGACAACATACTGACAGCCTTTGGCTAGATCTTCAAGCGTCAAGCTCAAGTTTTGACATTGTCTTAAGCTTAAGATTGGCCTGTAAGGGCAACCTCAGCTTGGTGCGGGAGCGCAGGAACTAGTGGGAGAATCTGAAGTGAACTCAATTCATAGTACTAAATACAGAGTCTAGGAATACGCACCTAGCAGGAGAATCCGAAGAGAAGAAAGGATGAGGATTCCCATGCTAGGTGAGGTCTATATAACAAATAGGTACTAGCCAGTAGCATGTGTCCGAGGTGATCGGCAGTGGTCCCGGGCCTGATCGCATAGCATGTTCCAGGTGAGCAGCCAGACGAAGGGAGGCAAGGGGGAACAGAGTCCAGAGGGATGGGGGGCGATGCTCCGGGTGGAGGCACAGCCTGGAGTGCAGGCGGGGGCTCCGGACGGAAGGCCAGATGGACGGGTGAGGCCGGATGAGGAGGGGGTTCCGGATGAAGGATCGGACGAGGGAGCAGGGCAGTACGATGGGCTGGAGCCGGACGGACGAACAGACATCGGGCCGGACAGGGGGTTCCCCTGACACCAACTCTAAAAACCCTCCTGCCTATTCTCTCAAACTTCTTGGGACATTTGCTGCGCTTTCGCCTCCTTCTCTTGGAGGCTTCAAGGGCTTGCCCACAGACATGGAAGGTCCCCCACCACCTTGAGCTCATGCTCTTTACCTCACCGCATGATGGCTGCAAGCTCAAAAACCTTGCAGTGGTGGAATTCCTAACTGCTGTGAAACAGCTTTTTGAAGCCATTTTGGTGCATTCACCTGTTGTGTTCTGCACTGTGACATTTAAACAAATAATATCCTTTACACCACTGAAAAATACCTTCTACTGATTGACTGGGAGATGGGCTGTTGCGTTGAGGAGCTGTTGATAGCTGCTAGCCAAGGTACTATCACTGGCATGCTGGACACAATGTCGGTGGCAGTCCTCAGAAATGATGTTTCAATCCTGCACAACGACATTGAGTCCGCTGTCTATGTACTGCTCAAGGTCCTCACAACGATATTCACCCCCCCTGAGGGCCAGCAGGACCAATGGGCAAAGTATCTCAAAACCTACTACTGGGATTCTCTCTAACTCCTATCGACACTGGCGAACCTTTGAGTAGTCTTGTGGATGAGTATTGACATGACAGGAATAATGGCTTGTACAATGGAGGACTTTTTCTTGTCCACCAGGCATACTGGGTGTGCCAACCTCTTTTGTTCGCTCCTTGGCCTCCCTCTGCCTGCCATGCATTGGACTGAAGCCAGCCTGCCTCACCAGTGTAAGGGGATTGACACCTCAAACTATGAGGTTATCCTTTCATCACTCGAGACTCTTGTTAAACAGGTGCTTGATGCTGTGCGCTCTGTCAATAAGAGTAGCCTCCTCAAGAACTGGGGCTGACTAATTCTCTGCGGACTTTCATTTCATTTCAATTCCATTATTGTGCTGCGAGACTTATGGGGCAATGTGGTGCAGCATATACATTTCAGTAAAAAACCATGCTCAGAATGTGCCTAATTCAGAACCCAGCTGTGTCACAAATGGAATCAAGTGGGATGTTAGATTCACCTCATGAAGAGAATCCAGCTTATTACTTAGCTGAGTCACAGTCACAGTTTTTCCTAAAGTATGCCCAGACCCGCTACAGGCACCTACTCAACAGGGTCCCAGGCTAATGTGCCTTCTGGCGACTTAGCACTTTCCGCGCTGAAGGTGTATGAGACGGCCTCTGCAGAGCACGAGGCTCATCTTGAGCTCCTTCTGGTAAGAGTCCCCCCAGTACCAATGAGCTTGCAAGTTTCAACCACTCCTCTAGGCCCGAGAGCCACCCTCCTTTGCCTCTCTTGTGCCATCCATTGTTATCCCTCTCCCACCCAGCTCTGTTCTAATGGATCTAGCTATAAAGGTCAAACCTGCTACTGATATTCTTTATTTGCGCCTTGAGGGAGTTAGCAATTGTCTTGAAGGACCACATCTCAAAAGGTGTCTTTCCAGCACGTCATTCCAGAGCAGGACACCCAGCCCTGTACATGTGCAACCCTCCAAGTACTGAAGTTTTCTCCAGATTGGTACCTCATCTAATGTTCTACAGCTTTCATAGAATGTCCTTATATATCCCCTGGCCTACTATCTTAGCAAATCACAGGAGGACCCTGTTTGGTATTGAGTTTTGATCTACACATTTTTACTCTTCCAATTTAAGCATGCAATGCTGGGGGGCACAAAATTGTCTCTAAAAGGGTGTCCTGTGCAACAGCTGGCGATCATAGCCGATTTACATACATACTATCGAAACATTTAATGATATTTGGTGTTGACAGAAGCTGTGTTCAACATGTTCAACGCCAGCCTGAAATGCTGGGGGCATACAATTGCCTCTCAAGGGGTGTCTGGCCGATGACCATAGCCGATTTACATGCCTACTATCGAAACATTCAATGATATTTGGTGCTGACAGAAGCTGCGTTCAACATTATTTTGCAAATTTCACAAAAGTTGCCTTTTTGGGCCACGTGGACGAGTGGGCCTGATTTTGATCTCTTGATGGACAGTTATTAAAGAAGGCCAACCAGAGACAGGTTTGAAAGGAGATTTTGTGTGAAGCATGCCAATGGCATCCAAAGATCAACAGACGAGTCGAGTTTTTCCTAATATGGGGATGTCATGTATGAAAATGCCGTCATAGTTCAGGCAGCATGAATATTAGATTCTGTATAGAGCGCGCCGTGTTGCCTCAGACAATGCCAAATCTAGTAGATCAGAACACCGGTAAAGCACATGGTATGGTCCCAGCAGAAGTGGTATCCCGAGTCACTGCCCTGGATGTTGGTGTTGATCAACATGGCAGCCAGGAGAAATGCAACAGGCTGAGGAGGATTCAGGTTTAAAGTATCATTGAACATCATTAGTTGGTGGCGAGCCACAGATTTTGTGCAGTAGACCATCTCTCAACGTAGAGGATGCCTTGCTGGGGGTGGGTGCATTAGCAAAAGCTGGGTGTGTTTGTAGCGAGGGTCCCGGTTTACGTAGTGATCTGTAGCGATCTGTAGAACTACATAGTGGCGTAAACTACGATTGCTACAGATCACTACGTAAACCAGGACCCTCGCTACAAAAGGACCCTGATTTTGATGATGTGGTTTGTGGAATGAAGTGGTGTTCCCCATTGATTGGGTTGGCGGCGTCAGCTGTGTTGGTAGGCCATAAATCATTTTGGCACTGATAGACTTTTTGGAAACTGTGGAACCAAGGGTTTGGTATGCCATGGTAGGACCCAAGCCAATGGCCAAGTGCACACACACAGACATACAAATACTAATAGGGGAAGTCAGAGTAGTCAATTCGAAGTCGATTCTGGCTCGATTCGGCAAGTCGATTCTTGATCGATTCTGAGTCAAGAATTGACTCAGAATCGACTTTCCCAGAATCAAACGAGAATTGATGTTCCTCCTCCAGAGGAGGAACTCCCCAGAATCGAAACCAGAATCGACTCCACCTATCCCTTCCTTAACTCCCTTGATTCCCGTTATGGATATAACAATGTTTTATTTATTAATTTTAATTTCGTCGGATCTCCTTTCTCGCAACTATACAGTCACACCTTCCGTCCTCTCTCATCCACCAACATGACCCGTACCAAAAAAACTATGATCGCCGCGAAGGCTGCTAGTAAATTGCGGCTCCCTCAAAAAGCTCCCAACACACGGAAGAAAACCCTCAGCAAGAAGGCAAAACTCCTAGATAAAGCTCAAGAGAGAATATAAGTGGGCAAAGAGCAAGACCAGAATCATTGCTGAATCGAAGTGAGAATCGGGACGGTCAGAGTCGGCGGTCGATTCTGAGTCGATTCTTGACTCAGAATCAATCAAGAATTGATGGCTGAATCGAGTGAGAATCGACCTCGAATCGGCAACTCTGACTTCCCCTAATAGTATCATACACCTGCAAGCATCAACGTCTCGAAGGGGCACTCGGGATTCAAAATTCGGACAAGGGGTGGGGGGCCCCTCAGAGCAAGGCCTCAAAAATCTTTTCATAGTATATTTCAAACTAGGCCAGAACTGTGTTTAGAACACATCTGAGCCCATGGAAGGCTCTGGAATATATGTATTTGGCCCTCAAAGGTGTCTAGGAGCACCTGCCAACCTTTTTAGCCTGTACAGAAATATTTTTGCAGTTTGGAGACCCTCAATGGGGCACCAGACACTGTCCAAATGACAATGGACTTCATGTTGGCCTGTTCGGGCCATCAGGTGGCGATGCACCTGCACATGACCCGGGGCGGCGGTCCGGGGCTACCCGTGGGAAACTCCTTCCCTATATAGGGCGAGGGGGGTTTGATGGAGGGCCTTAAAAATCTTTTTGACCCCTATCCGTTATTTGAATCCCGAGTGCCCCTTGGACGTCTCACCTCCTCTTCCTCCATGGGTAACAATCGCACACCAAATTCGCAGAGCATGCGTGCCAGCATGGAGCTGCTTGCCACCATCCAACCTGATCTAACGGACGGACAACGCCAAGAACTATTCGAGGCCGTTTTGATGGACGAAAACAACGATTTTGAGGCAGTGGAGCGCCAGTTCAAAATGGAGTTGGCGGTCATCGAGTCAGGCGCAGTGTTCGGTGTGGGTTGCTAATCCGCTTTCCACGCGGCGTCCAAGTTAACTCGTTCTGTAGGCCGCGGTCCCTCCACCGGGTAGGGAGTCGGACATCAAATTCTTCGACTTCGACATTTATAGGGTATTCTACCACTCGACTCACCCCCCCGCCGTGGCGAATGCGATGTTCTCATGTAATTTTTATATCGGCAAGAGCGGGCAAGGGATCGAGTCGATCACCCTGAATGCGCATGCCGTGTATGATATCAAGCTTTTAGACATGACGGGCGAATGGGCGACGTGTTATCCCATGAATGTTTTGCCGGGGACGAGGGTGCGACTCTTGGGAAGCATGTCTCAGGTTCAAGAGCTGGTCTTCCCTCTCAACCCATACGAGATTTCTGCTGTTATCCATCACCTACCGGCGTGAGCCTTCCTTGGTAGGGTGTGTAATTCTTATCGCACTTTCTTTCTACTTTTGTCATTCTTAACTGATTATCTTCAAGCTGGCTCGTTCAAGTTGGTCGCGCACAGATATACATACCATTACGCCCAGTATGTCCCACGGACACTTCGTCTACGCCTCGCATATTCCTGCACCTAAATGACGTCGACTTCTACTACCGTTATTGTAAATTGTAAATTAAAATATTGTTGTCGTCTCCGATTTGCACTGGGGCACCGCGCCATGAGAACAAAGATTAATACCGATCCAACGTTGACGACACCCTAATCTTACCGTCCACTCGCCTCAGTCCCCCGAGACTATCCCCAACCGGTGCGAGCGCGCACGACTGAACACTGCCGTGTTGGTTGCCACCCACTCATCAAGTGCAGCGCCAAAAAAAGACCTAACCATGCTCCCAGAATGCCTTTCTTTCCGACCACGTATCGAACCGCATGCCACGAGTCCTCCGTCGTTGCTCCGAAGAATTACGCGCTTTGTGTTCCCCGCCGAGTGGGCCAAATTTCTTTGCTTTCAATGCCGATGGTCCCGTAGTGTGAGCCAACGTCGCCGACGAGGGGATTCGAGGGATTGAAAGGAAGGTGACCGGTGAAGCATCGGATTTAGAGACATAGGGTGACACTCCCAGCCTGGTTCAATGACATTCCAGGCGCACGTCAATAGCCCCAGCCTGAAATGTGTCTCTCAAGGGGGCGTTCGGTCCAACAGCCGATTTACATACTACCGAGACATTTACTTCTCATGAGCAAGTAAGGGTGAGGCGCTGGCGGAAGACGGGTTCAACGTTATTTTCCGAATTTTCCAAAACTTACCTTTTCGGGCTGCGTGGACGAGTGGGACCTGATTCTGATCTTTTCCTTTGATGGACAGCTAAAGAAGGCGAAGGCCAAGCACAGGCTTGAAAGGGTTACGTATTGCGTGAAGCACGCCAAGAGACCGACGGACGAGTCGAACGGCTACGCCTTTCTTCTTTTCGCTACGGGAATTTCTTGTATGAAAACGCCGTCGCAGTTCAGAGAGTGTGAATATCCATGACCCCGAATTCAGTTGACGAGGGGATGAAGAGTATACACCGGACTCCGAACAGCACGGCGAGCCGTGAAAGAGGATGACGTTTGGGAGCTACCAGAACAGCCGAGACGAGACGAGACGAGACGCAAGGGTGCAAGCAAGCAGGAATTGCAACGAATAAATCGCATTCCGACCGGCAGTGGGACAGGACAAGTATCGCGAGAACCAGCGAACGATGCCCTGGCCGCAAGTCTTTATGCGGAGCAGAGCAAAGTGCCAAAATCTAAATTTGAGCCCAGGACGCGTCGAGTCATCATTCGAACTAGTCGGAGGGACACCATTCCAGCGCTAAACCCGATTAACGCACGGATGCATAGACGGACATCAATTGTCAAAGGAAGGAGGTAGCAAACAACAGAGTATGGGGAGGAGTAGTAGCGAGCAAGCAAGGAAAATTTGAAAAAAATCAAATCAATTCACAGGCATGGCGTATGGGCGTGGGCGTGTCAAACACCCCGAAAGAAGATGATTCCAACTGGGCGGACTGGCGCGGCGTGGACGGATGGATGATGGTGGTATGTGCATGAATGATGATTCCTCGTGGGTAGCTAGCTCTCGGCCAGACGGGTGGCCGGGGCCAAGGGGTGAAATTGGATTTAGAACGGAAAGGAATGCAGGATGGCTGGGCGGGTGAGGACTGGGTTGGGTCAGACTTGAACGTTCGCGCTGGGAGAGTCGTGGGGGTGAGTGGATGCATACATTACGGAGCGCGAAGACGAGACTCACGGCGCTTGGCCGATGACGTTCCCTGGTGGGGAGTACAAACAGACGTAGTACTGCGCCGAGGTGTCGAAGACGTTCTGGCAGAAACTGACGGCACATCCTGTATGCGGATTAGTGATGCGAAGGGGACGCGTGGGTAAGGCAAAGAAAAAGGAACACGAATTATGAATCCTAGCTTGGATTCCGAGTCCGTGGGTGTGGGAGAGCGGAAGGCGTCCGCTGGGACACCGGAGCGACTAAGAGACTGGACCCGAGAGGTAAGGGCGATGGGGACGCGCGACATACCGTCTCGGGAGACAGCTCCGAGCGAGTGGTGGGAGGACGTGCAACCCACACACTGGAATACTAAAGAGAAGGGAATACGGTGCGCGGGCAAAGAGAAAAGGGCGATGAACGGGAGGGTCGTGGAAGTAAGAAAAGAACGTGACGCGTCCCGCTCCCGCTGGATATGACAAGCCGCTCGTGCCTCGTAGGTATCTCGGGATTCTCAATAATCTTCGATGGATGCCACATACCAAGCTGCGTCGTGGACTGCCACACCACCTGCGTAAAGTGGTTGTACGTCGGGTTCGACGGGTCGTAGTCTCCTTCATCCAAGACAAATTGCGCCACAGCCGTCTCCACGGGGAAGTCGCCGGTGCCGGCGACGAGGTTCTCGCCGTACGGGCTGCTGAGCAGCGTGCCGCTCGAGTGCTGGACTTGGCAGTTGTTCGCCCAGCTCGTCGCCGCGTCTGCGAGCGTGTCGTTCCATACCTGTCGTAATAATTCCAGTTTTCATTTCAATGAGTAGTGGCAGCTGTCATAGCCTATCATACCAAGTCAACTGCGTTGTGCTGCGCGCGGACGGAGTTGTGGGCGTCGAGGTAGCGGGGGGAGAGATCTATGAGTGACTTTGCGGCGTGGGCATGCCCGTTGCGCGAGCTGAGGAATCGGGTATTTGGGGTGGCGAGGGCGCTGGCTATGGCCGCAAAGGCAAGGAAGAGGAGGAACATTCCTGTCATGGTGCTGAACGAGTGTGGTGGGCGAGCAGAGCAAGCCTTGGTACAAGGGCTGTATGGAGGTGGGCAAGAACGAAATTAGAATTTGATCGTCACTACGACGGAAACGGAGATTTCTCGAGAAATGTATATTCCATTATTGCCAACGCCGTCTTTGTCAATGAAAATACACGCTAATCGTACAAGGATTGGAGGCTTCAGACTACGGAAGGACGCGTTGCAACTCCAAAAAAAAAGAGAAAATCGAAATTGACGGATGAGTGTATTCAATTTCGCTTTTTCATTGGTGACTCGACCCTGCTGTAGTTACTCGACTCGACGAGAACGGGCGGGGGGACAGTGGAATGGCAGTCGTCACCAGTTCCTCAGCACAAGATGTTTTGCCCATTGCCGAGTTCCAATAAATTGCCAAGAGCGGCGCGGGCGTAGTCCTGTTCGTTGAGGCCGAAGAAGTATGTAGATAAAATGTGTCGCAAGACGAGGAAGAAGTGTCAGACGCGAAGAGGTATTGGTTTTTTGAAGAGCGGCGTGAATGGATGAGCTTTGTCGAATAAACCTGATTTGAACTTTGCTAAGGGACATCTTCACTGCTGGAGAAATTTCGCACCCATGGATGAGATGGCGATCGAACCCACTCTTTTCAAAGCAAAATACACGCTGGTCGTACAAGGATCCATCAGGAGGATCCAGATTAATAACATGTCTCTAGCAAAAATCGACGCGTCTTCAAGCTTCAAGCTCGCGCTGCAGGTCGAATGTTATATTCGCGCTTGAATGTGTCAAACTCCTCTTCCTTGGTCTTGTATTGCTCCGTTAAATTGCTGACCACCTTCTTGATCTGCACAAAGATGAGACACAGAAATACCGTCCATCCAGAGACACGTACGTTGTCCCTGTTCGACTGAAGCGTGGGCACAACATCTTTCACGGTGCGTTCTACGAGGACGCCGCCAATGAGACGGAAGCATTTGCGATCTGGCTCCTCGGCGAGCGCCTCGTTCAGAGTTGTGAGAACAAGACTGAGAAAAATCAATGAGCTGAGTGCATACTCGATGGAATATACACTAACCTGTGCTCGTCGGACTCCTGCTCTAATTCACCGATTTTGCCAGCTAAACCTTGCAGTTCATTCTGCATGCGCGAGTAGTTTTGGGATATCTCTGGCTGAGGTGGTTCAAGGAAAATTCCTTGCCGACAAGACACCCAGTATCACACACCCTGGTCTGACAGTGGTTGGGTCTTGCCCTTGGCCTTTGTAGCAGCAGAGGACATGTCTATTTTTCTGTTTGCTCAATTCGCCGATGTTGATTGGGTGAAAGTGACAGTGTGACGTGTGACTCTCTCAAGTAAACGCTCCTGCTGGCTGGCGCGATGCCTTTCCCTCCGCCCCGCGTTCTGGTGCCTGTGGGCGTATTCCGCTCCATTGCGGCCACCCATGCCCGCGCATTCCCTCTTTCCCGTCGTCTCCAGTCGACCCACACCCACAAGCAGCCCAGCACTCCAAATTACCTAGAGAGCGCAGATGGCCTTATTAGCGACCTCACCATCCGCAAGCATCGCCACGATCGCGCACCCCGTGTATTCGATGCCCAGGGCAACGAGCTGGACGCCTACAAAGGCGGCCCGAGCGCAATTGATAAGGCGGTCCACTTGTTCTTCTTTACCGAAATCCTCCGAGGTCCGTTCGTGTTCGCACTTTAGCTTTCTCGGGACCTCATCGCCATGTAGGGATGTGGATTGTGCTCGAGCAGTTTTTCCGGCCGCCGTACACTATCTCGTATCCCTTTGAGAAGGGCCCGCTGTCACCTCGCTTCCGTGGAGAGCACGCGCTCCGCCGATACCCCAGCGGGGAGGAGAGATGCATCGGTACGTTTACCAACAAAATTATTGGAATGAGTGAATATTCAGCGCTATCGCAGCCTGCAAACTCTGTGAAGCCATCTGCCCAGCCCAGGCTATTACCATCGAAAGCGAGACGCGTATGGACGGTTCGCGAAGAACCACAAAATACGGCGAGTCCCTTTCCAAATATACGTGCCTTCTTACGAACCCCAGTCTAGATATCGATATGACCAAATGCATATACTGCGGATTCTGTCAAGAGGCGTGCCCGGTCGATGCTATTGTAGAAAGTCAGTCCGTTCGAGGATCTTGCCTTTTCGGGATCTGATGTTTTTTTCCCATTGCAGCTCAAAACCAAGAATTCTCCACCGAGACCCGAGAAGAGCTTTTATACAACAAGGAGAAACTTCTTGCTAATGGAGACAGAGCAGAGGCAGAGATAGCTGCCAATCTACTTTGTGAGTCTTCTGTATCGACTTGCATTCTACGCTGACCCACGTTCGAAAAAGCTGATCATGTCTACCGGTGATTCGTTGTACTTAATATAAACCAACGCCGCATCGTGATATCGAGTCCCAAACGAGCCGTGACGTCATCTGAGTTACTTCCAGCATTTTATCTGAGCTTGACTTTTCTGCTCCTTTCATTGTTTCAAATGAACTGCGCAGTGGAGTTTTTTCTTCTTCTCATGGTTGTTTCGAAGAGCGCTTATGCCAAAGGGGCCAATTCAACAGTGCCTTTGAAGATGCCATTCCCAGGATGGTGAAACCGACCCAGAAGACTATCTCCATTGTTGAAAGCAGTGACCTTCCTTCCATTGTAATCAGCCCATTGTCATTGTCACCCTGATTCGGTTCTCACACAGTCATGTTTTTTTCCGTCCCGCGGAACCAGTTTTACAACAGAGACAATGGGCGCCAGACTTTGGCGCCAGCGCGCATCCGACTCAGAGATCCAACACCGGCTGCGTGCTGTCTGATTGCGTTCCCATCTCCCTCTGCGCTTATCCAGGAGCTCGGTCGTACCCTCTATTTGCGGTGCCAAGTTGCGGCGCTTGCTTCTCCCGCCGAATTCACCCCAAATGGGCAGTGGCTGACACCCCTATTTGCCTGAGACTTGTGGCTGACTGGAAAGTACTTCGAAATGACCCTCCTAGGTTCAGATTCAATTTACATTCTCTTCCGCATCGCTCCCGTGCCACGCTCATGGACATTCACATAATTCTAAACCCTGGGACTGTCGGCACGCCATCCAATGCGCAGTCAAAGAAGGACTTGAAGAAGCAGACGCCGAGACGAGGGTACGTGTCCTCCTATCAACGATATCATTGGCTGCCCAAAGTTAATTAGCGGCGTTTACAGAAGTAGGACCCCGACAAGTGCACAAAGTTCTCCCGGATCTACGATAGCTCGCCGAAGCAGCCTGCGAGCCAGTCCCTCCTCCAGGTCCAATTCTAATGTGGAGTCCCGGTCGGCTCAGAGATCATACGCCACACACCCCCCTCCTCGCCACAGTGCCCGTCAGCCGCCCCCGAGTCCCCTTGTTAGGCAGTCGCGCACCAGGAAACGTGGTCTGGAAGTGGAGGAAGACGCGACGCCACCAAAAAGAGCGCATAGTTCCGCGTCGACACAGAGTTCTAGATCTTCGGGTTCGCTGGAGTCTGCCGCGTCTGCACCCTCGCGTGCAAATTCTCTGCTGTCACGCGCCAAGCAGCACGTCGCTCTCGAGGCGGTCGCACTCGGGCGGCGGTCGCGCTCTATGATGGATATTGTGATGGATCTCAAAGGCCCGACGGAGGTGGAGCTGGAGTACCAAGAAGACAGCGGCGTGATGATGTTCATTGAAGACCGCCGCTGCAGCCGCCACGACGCGTCGTATCTCGGCCGAGACTACCTGCTGACCAGGTCACATTTGCGCCGCGACAACAACCAAGAGTACGCGCTTACGGACGACGAGGGCCTGGCGGCGTACTGGGCGGACCAAGCCGCGATTTGGATGCACACAGATAGCGGCGCTTCCTCGAACAACTCGGACTCGACCTCGGATTCTGACTGGGCGGAGGTCGCGCTCACACGCTTCCCCGTATCAATGGAGCGATCGACGGCAGCTTGGGACTCTTCTTGCTCGTGATAGTCGATTGACAGTACATGTAAACCGGCGACAGTGCAACTTCGAAGCCGCGAAGCGTGCTGCGTGATCGTGATTACTTGTACGCAAATGTAAATGGGGAACCGGCGTCTTGGGATTGTCTCTTGTCTCTCGTATCTTGCGATCTAATTTCAAATCTATGCAATCGACATTGGACTTGGACTCGGAGATTCTCTGTCCCGCTCCGCGTGAGTGCATAACGGATGGGTAAAGCGCAAAGCCAAAAGGTAGCCGAAACCCGCTTGAGCTTGGGCTCGGTCGATCGAGGACATAGCGATTTGCGATTTCCAACGGACACAACCCTATCTTGACCCGGACGCGGGCGCAGACGCGGACATGGGCTCATGCGGGGTTGGCTGGCGGCTAGGCTGCTAACTTTAACTTTTAGCTTTACGGAATATGCAGGTAGGACCGACACCCCGGTGGGCAGCCATATTTATAGACCTCGACTCTCAAGTCAAGCGGAACCACGGAAGTTAACTGAATAGGGGAGGAGGTTTAGGGTATAGCGATCCGCGGGACTTTCTTTTTTGGTTCCGTTCACGTTTGTTCCGTTCAAAGCGCGTGCGATCGAACGAATGAATGGATGAATGATAGCGAAGTAGAGACCCAAGACGACTTGCATTACCTTGGCTTCGAGTTTGTCGGGAAATGATTCAGAGTTTCAGAGATACGGAACAACCAATAGACTAACCAACGAGTCGACGCCGATAGTCATCTGCAACTGAACTCGACTCGGATGCGGCGTTGAATGAGGACCACAATTTGTTCCTGAGATGTCGCTCAACGCCACTACAGTGGAGGTGCCAATTCACAGCTGAACTTTTTTCCAAACCCTTTAAAACGGCGAAACGGCGAACAATCGCGAGCAGAAAGTGGGAAGTGCGGACAACACCGGGGGCCCATCCGATGTGTTCAAATTTCAATTCACCGCCAGTCCTTCAAACACCGAGAAATTCGGGAATTGCCAAATAATTGTACAGGCCGGTGATCAAATTCACAGCAGCAAGCGGGGGACGGGCGGCGCGACCAAAAAGAATTCAAAGGAATTTTAAAATCAAAACAATTCGACAACAGGAGGTGGTGGCCGATACCGAATACTGGATGGATATGTATACAACACGTAGATGCATAGTTCGACCGAGCCGCACGATATTATAGTAGTCTGTTGCGCAGGCAAGAAAGGCTGAGAGGCTAACCATCGAAGTCGGAAGTCGGGAAGTCGGGAAGTCGGACCGGACCGAGGAGTGTATCGCGGGTGCGGAGTTCGCGTCGAATGCGCCGGACGAGATTGATGAGTCCAATCCGATGAGAAGGGGAAGGAGTGGAGAGAGGTCGGGCTCGGGCTACATACGGTCACGGTCAGATGACGGATGGTACCGCTTCCCTCGCGGCTCGTCCCGGTCGTGTCTCGATGAGGACGCCGCAGCGTACATCGGCCCCTCGCCCTCGTCATCCACGTCCATGTCGTTCCGCCCCCGCTTGCGTCCGCCGCTTGGCGTCGTCTCCGGCGGCGCGTACCCTCCACCATTGCGCTCCCGCTCCCGCTCGCGTTCCTCGCGCAGCGACTCCCTGATCGACTCGCGCGCCGACGTCACCTGTGGGGGCTGTCTTCCGTCCTCGTGCACGAAATCCACCTCCTCCGCGGGCTGCGCCGCCACCGGCCGCAGGCGGAAGGACGTCCGCCGCGCCTCACTTTCCCTCTCGTTACCATAGAACTGCGCCCCTTCCCGGCCGCGCGACCCCGGGCGCGAGTTGTCCATGTTATCGTCCGCCGCACCCGATGCAGAGCCCGAGCCCGAGTCGACGCTGTTCGAGCGCGAGTACACGCGCTGCGGTGCAGGGGGATGGTACTGCGGCTGCTCATCGCGCCGACGCGCCTGCGGCTGCTCGTACCTCCGGTACGCAGGCTCGCGCTGGTCCCGGTCCCAGTCACGTTCGCGTTCGCGCGCGTCCCACGCCTCGCGGTCGCGGTCGTCGCGGTTGACGTACGTGCCGGGCCCGATGCGCTGGTGGTTGTGAATACCGCGAGCACCGCGGGCGTCGGACGGGGGGGACAAAGGCGGGCGGAATCCCTCATCAAGGAGGCTACGTTGTCGGGGAGTAAGGAGACTATATCGATGCGTCGGCCGGAGCGGGTGCGCTCGGGAGGTTCAGGGTACTGCGGGTGGTATATCGGCGGTGCGCCGGGGTGCCGGCTGCGCGAAGGCGAACGTTCAAGATTGTGCGGGCGGGGGTGCTGTTGCATATGCGGACTGGTGTGCTGCCGAGCGTGCGGATCCGGACCAGGAATATGGGGCATAAAGTGACCGGGTGGCCCGCCGGCTGAGCTGCGCCTTGTCATATGCGCTGGAGGGTCTTGACGAATATTATTGTTATTGCTGCCACGATGATGCGGCTGTTGGGGTTGATGCACGGGCGGCAGGGCATGTCGATCTTGCATTTCTGGTGACGGTGGCACCTGTTGTAACCGCTCATACAGCACCCTTTTGGTTTGAAGGAAAGGGATGAATATTAACAAATGGAAAAATACAAGAAAAACTCACGCGCGTTCGAGCTTGATTCGCTGGATGCTGCGCTTGGCCTGTAATACCTTGAAATGGAGCTTGTCATTGTCCTGAGGGGTCAAATAACGGGTCAAACAAGAAATACGGACAGAAACGGCGGAAAAAGACGGACGCTTCGATTTCTTTTACTTTTCGCTTGAGGTCTTTGTATTTTGCCTGGTATTTTACATCTTCAGCGCCAGCAGCAATACCGACGGTAAAGGGCGGCTGTGTTCCCTGGCGCTGGGGTGGATTTGGCGGAGGAGTGGGAATTGCGCTCATTGCGAGTAGCTGGCAAGGAAGATGCAAGTCAAAAGCTGATGGACTCGCACGACTCGAAGTTGCTCAGCACAGCCGCATATTGAATGTCCGAATTGGGACCCTGCATATGATCACGTGCGATATTCCCTCTTTCAGAATCTCTCACCGCGCAAACGCGCCTTGGCAGAGTTCGTGCATTTGACAGAGTTCGTTCATTTATACTACTCCTCCATTCATAGTCTCTTATCTCCTGGTTCCCTTTCCTCAGTGTCTGTCGGCTATAGACAGTCGGTGTTTTGCCACGTTCGTTGTCTTGGTCTGAGTGAAATTCTGCTGCAGAGATCTACCTCCCCGGGGTGGCTTTGAAACCGTAAAATACAAACGCAATCTGCCTCTGCGCGGGCCCGGGGCCCTCGTCATTCTCGGAGGGGTCACGGCTCTCTGCACGTTTGGCTTCTGGCGAGTTGGATTGGGCAATATCGAAAGAAGGTATGTCGTCATGCTCGCGGCGGAGATGGTGCATCATATCGAGCCCACCGTGAAACGTGTCTCCTTCTGCGCGAGAGATATCTGGGGGCCCGCTGCGCTGGATCCGGCCGACCCCCAACACCCATCCATCGTCTTATCGCCTTCCGTCCGACCCAATTTGGCTCACCGACAACACCTGATTGTGATTGTGTTCTATAGGGAACTTAAGCGCGAAACGACCTGGGCGCGCATCCACTTGGTGCCCCTGCTCCTAGCGGAAGGAGATCGCGCGGCATATAGGGAAGAAGGACGCGCCACCGCCATCGAGGCAGAAATAATGAAGGACGTCAAAGGCTGGGTGGTAAGTAGCCCCTAAAACATTTTGAGAGGTGGCAACTGCTGATCTCGAGGACCGGCTTCTTCAATCTCTGTTGTTCTAATCTCGTCAGCCCCGGCAACCCGTCTACAACAACCCACGATACCGCTCTCCTGAGGAGCTTTGATTGCAGGGGTTTCGTAGTCTACGTGTCTACTGTATCTCCGGTACATCTAGCTTGTACTTAACGAGTTATTCAGACGCACCGGCATTCGCGCCGTGAACATTGGACTGTCATTGGACAATAGGTCCCGTTGTATTGGGAAGTTATTTCCTAAAGCAGCGGCGTATTCCATTATTTTTCATCTCTTGTTTTGCTTCCATTGTGAAAAACGTGAGTCGATACTGCCGACACAGCTGCACCGAGTCACCAGGGGGATTAAATTCCGCGGGGCCAAAAGTTGTGAACTATAAGCTACACACTCCAAACCTCGGAATCTGCTGCGAATCTGGAGATCTCTCGGCGGCGCGATTCCTGATAAGGCAGCCTCCGGAATAACCACACAAGTCACTGTTTGCCTTCTTCCCGGGCATTCAGTCCGAGTCAGGAAGGTGACAAAAATGGATCTATCCAGGTGCCGAATCCCTCTTAAGCAGGCTCTCCGTCAGCCTATGATTCGACCACCCTTTGCTTTCCCCCGTTTGCTACTCCGCGCCCACCATAATTCGCGCGCGCCTCTGCGTTTACCGCGTATGCCCGCTACAATCGTAAGGCGCAACCTCTCCTCCGACGCGATGACCTCGCGCTCTGACGAGTCTATCAAGGATACTGCCATGAATGCCATGAATTTCCTCAATTTCGACGAGCCCCCCTTCGACGAGCAGCAGTTTCTCAGTCCCGAAGAGCCTATGCTGTTCGACTTTGACCTGAACGAGGGGTACCGCCGGGCGTCACTCCGGGATACGATTACACTGGCAGAATAACGGATGAGATGGACATAAAGCCAATATTCTCATTGCCTCCCGAGGCGACGCGTCCAGTCATGATGTACGACCTGGCGCCGACGTATTCACCCGACAGTTTTCATGGTTCCGACCTTTACCATGAAGAGCAGCACACTGGATACCCGATTAATAACTGGTTCGCCCGCGAGACAGATACATCTCCGCTGTCCTCGCCGTCTTCACCCATACCCATTCCCTCCGGTCCGCAGTCACCGTCCTTCTTTTCGTTTGGGGAACACTCTGCGCTTACGCAGGACCCTCCACCTTCGTCTTTCTCACCATCGGCCTTGGCCGCAGCTCTCCCTCTTCCACACTCACCGCCATCATCTTTCGAGGACCAGCATCAGCATCAATACTCGGCGCTGTCACGCCAGCTAGACGCACCCTCGCTCTCCGTATCCCCGCACGAGACCCAAACGCCTGCATGGGCTTCTCAGTTGTGGGACTCACCACCTCCGAGCGCGCCGCGACACCTCCGCACGCCCTCTTCGCCGCGCTCCGCCGCCGCTCTGCGCCACTCGCCACTCGGCCGTGAGCGGCGCAACTCCCTCACCGCCGCAGGCTACCTCTTCCCCTCCTCCAGCGCACCCGGCGCGTCCCACGCGGGCGGAAGCGGCGCGAACACAATCCGCGCGTACAGCCAGCGCGCCGAGTCGTTCAGCACGCCGGATGACCGCGACGCCACCGTGCGGCGCGCAAACAGACGCCACTCGCGCGGCTTCACGGCAGACGAAGGAACCGAGTTTCCTGTCCAGGACAGTGCGGTGGCGCATGAGAGTCGTATGTCGTGCCATTATTGCGTGGCGTAGTGACTAGGCCTGAATGACTGACGTATGGCCACAGCCCCCCTCAAGAGCATGTTGCGGCCGCCGAAGCTTGCGCCGTCGGCGTGGCAGCTTTATTTCACGGACTGGATTCAACGGCAGCAGGCGAGCAGTAGCCGGAAGCTGAACGTTGCTCAGGCAGCGAAGGAAGCGGGGCAAGAATACGCGAGTCTCACCGAGGAGGAGAAGGAGGTGCGTGGTGTTCTTTCGTTTCATTTACTGCTGCGCACTTGCGTCATGATTCATTTCCCTTCACTTGACCTCATCTCCCTTGATATGTGATTGTACTAACGCATCGCACAGCCCTACAAACGACGCTCTCAAGCGGCCAAAGACGTCCGCGAGCGGCTCCACAACGAGTACATGCGCACGCTCACGCCCGAGGACATCAAGCGCGAGAACGCGTTCCGTGCGGCGCAGCGCAAGGCGGGCAAATCGCGCAAGAGCAATATCAAGGACCCGAACGCGCCCAAGAAGCCGCTGAGTGCGTATTTCATGTTCCTACAGCGCATCCGCGCGAGTCAAGAGCTGGTGCGGGAGATTTTCGGAGACGAGACGGAGACGACGAAGCAGAGCGTGTTAGCCGCGGCGAAATGGAGGGCGATGACAGACGAGGAGCGGAAGGTGCGCGTCGTGGTTATCTCCATCATATTGTGTGCTAACTAGCAGCAGCCCTTCCTGGCTCAGGCGGAGCAGGAGAAGATGGAGTACGAGGCTGCCAGGCGGCTGTACGAAGACGGCTCGGCGGGCTCGGCCGCGTATGCGTCAAGCAGCTTCAACTTTAGCATCCTTCCCGGGAGCCCTGCCTTCCCTGCGATCAAGATAGAATCGGAGAGCGAGAGCGACGGCGATGGATTTTCATCCACCAACACACTCCTTCTAGATAGTTTCCTCCCTCTCATTATAATCTGCCTCATGTAATCCCCTTACGACCCCTTACGACCCCCCCTCCTCGCCTTTCTTCATGGCGTATTTATCCTCTTTGGGTCTGCTTTTCGTCTTCGTTGGGTAATCTGTTTGTCTGTAAAGACAGGATTGGCGAACTAACGGACCACTACTGCTGTATTATATCGAATACGTATGCGATTCAGTCCTGTATTGCTATATATAGAGTTTATAAGGCTCCCCTATGCCTACACCTACTACTTACTCTCGTATCACTATCGTATATGCTATGCCATCCCATACATATACACGCTGATGGCGCTACTATTACAATGGAATTTAATCTGTCTTGGGAGATACAGCATTTCCATTTAGAGGGCGCTTTGAGGGCGCTACTGTCCCGAGATGAGATGTGGAATGGTGATGTGCAACGAGGGCAAGCTAATTCTGAAGCCTGAGGTCAGTGCTGAAAGGTTCCGACCGTTTACGTACCTCGCACACGGTGAATAGAAAGGAGGGGACCGTACAAAACCATAAACAGTTTTCGTGAATTCCATTTGGTGTGTCCCACGGTTCGAACGGCTTGTGGACAGTTTCTGAAGTCTCACAGGGAATTCCGGGGTCAAGAAGATGCCTGTGACCTCCCGCAAGCGAGAAGAATACTCTTTAAGTGCTTGGACGAGAAAAACGCGGTCCGGCGTGATCATATTCCGAGTTGAACGTACATATCGGATGTACGTACTCAGTACATCGCGGATCCAGTAAACCGTCTACAGATGGCATGACCGAGTGTCCACAAGTGAAATAGGAGTCGCAACTGAATCTCTGACGACAATCTCCACGGAGAAGGCAGAGGGGAAGGTTGGGATTGTCGCAGACGATAGAAATATTTAGACCGCGCGAAAGATACGATTGAATTTCAGCTTCCGAGAAGAGTTCTGAAATCCATGAAACATGAAACATCTGCCTGATCGATCGTTTTGCTCTCGAACTTCATATGCAGGCGGCGGAAACCCCGCGTAAATTTCAGCGGCCGTTCCATGAAAGTGGTCACTGGATTTCTGCAAAACATGCCAATAGTGGCCGGAAGTCCGAACTGAAGGAGCAGTGATGGAGAGCTCCTACAACAGTGCAACGCCGGGCCACGGATATTTCGGGGTGAGGAAAGCCAGCAGCCCGGCTAGGCCTGCGGGATCAAATCTTGGGACGTGGTGGATCCAATCATAGCGACTGATATAGGTGTCGGACGCCGAGTTTTGTGGGATGAAACGGATTGCAGTGTTGCGGGAAGTGAATGTGAAGCAACAGTCTCAAGATAGAAAGTGAGTTCCTCTATCAGTGGCGACCACGTTCTGAGAGGGACGAGATAAAACCTCTCAGGTCCGGTGGAAAACGTTGTTGGGACGGTGAACTGGCCGAGCTGTGGCATCGACAAGGGCTGACGAGATGGATAATGAAGGGAGGTGACCACAGGACAAGCCTGGGCAAAAGGAATGATTGATAGGAAAGGCAATGATATCGAGTCGGCCGGGTCGTCCGTCATGTTCGTGTTGGAATGGAAGGAAATAAGCTGCCCACATCGTCCAAGAAAAACGATCACATCGCCGAGGGAAAGCCCACAGCGATATCGGACAGGCCACGAAGAGCTGCAATCAGTTTGCGACGGCCACCATCCGGGATTGGTGGAAAAGACGAAATCGCAAGAGATGTGGGAGGCCCATAATGTCGGCATGGAGAGTGCAATGGTCCGCCCTGCGCTTCAAATCCAGCACAAGACCAGCGGGGCTTCCTGTGCACTCATAGCAGAATACCTGCGGTAGGAAGGCATGCAACGAATATCTCTTGCACGATATCGTGAGGGAGACAGCGCGTAGATGACAGATCAGGGCTTTTTGGATGTCAATACACGCCTGAAGCTGGTCCCGTTGTGCAGAGAGCACGCGAATGCGTTCATCGATTCGTCCGAGCTCCTGGGCACGCGAAACTAGGTCCGCTCGAATGAATCGATTTCTTGATTGAAGGGGACATAGTCGGTGTTTGGTATGAGAGAGAGTGAATTCCATTCGCAGTGAAAGAGAGCGGCAGATGGGCTTTTGCTCAAGCTAAGAGCGACCACGTTTTCCTTACAAGCGCTTATGTTGCGAGAAAAATGCCTCGCTTCGTTGCACCGACGCATCTCTAAAGAAGGGATTCCGAATGATTGAATAGGACCCTCTATATGGTTGCTTGCACTAGACGAGGAGACCAACAGAGCCCTGTGCGAGACCATAAGGTGATGGAACGGAGAAAACAGGAGTTTGATGACAGATGGCACAGCCACAACAGATTTCCTTTTCTGGAACCGCAAGCGGAACGACGTCGCTTGGCTTGCAACTCACGGCCCGCTTGGCGAATTTTGGTGCTGGAAAGAAAAAGAACTGACGATAAGTGGGGCAGCTTGGAACTCAATTTGACGGGCCAATTTACCAGGAGAATCTTGAACCGTGAGCGCTTTCCCGGACGGAATTGTTGGTATGGAAGATAAAGAGGGAAAGAAAGAATTATCTAATGAGTAGTGCTCAGATACAAACCGTTTATGAGGCCAATACAAAACAGAACTGCTATTCTCCAGAATCCCAACAATTGCCTTTCTGGGGTACTTGGACGAGCAGTCGAAAGACACGGTCACATGCAAATGTGATTTGTTGATTTGGGCTAAATCTGGACAAGCAACGCGTCCTGCCTATGCCAAAGCTAGACAAATAACGCGTCCCGGCTAAGTATAAAATGAGTGTGACGGCACCAAGTCACACACCTCTTTCCTCTCGACCACCACCATCCTCTTCCATTTCCTTTCTCTCTTCTCTCTGCTCTCCACTCTCATTCAAGGCATCAACCGCTGTGGTTGTGCACCCTGGACACCAGGTGGGTTTAGCTGCTTTTTCGATTTCAACTGTGGGCGGCGGGGTTTTGAACGGTGTATCAATGGGCCAGGTCTCATAGGGAACGACCCTGGGTGTACGCAAGTAGAGCCCTTTCCCGTGAGACAAGCATTTTCACAGAGGCGTCCTTACCTATGGGCGGTTCGTGGCGTGCCTAACCTTGTTATGAGGGTGCACCGTTGCACACGGCTTTTGCATGGGTTAGATTCCCATGTCAGTCGTGTTGAACTCCGCTAGTGGAAGTCCCATCGAGAATGGACCTATCTCACTCAGTACTTTTGTTGACGACAATAATGTACTGACGCCCTTTGGGTAGATCTTCAAAATTCAAGCTTCAAGCCTCGCGCTCAAGTTTTAGCTTTCTGTGGCCGCGTCAATTCGTAGATTACATAAATGTATGACGAGTTCAATGTACTCTTTCGCTGAAACTCCCTGTCGCGATCGTGTGTTCTGCATGTGACTTCAACTCTCTCCCTTTTCCCTGACTCTTCGTCTACCATCTCGCTCGCGCCCTCGCCTTCGAAATCTCGAAATCTCTGCATAGATATAGGCGGGCGTTACCTAAATTCCGTTTCCTTCATTGCTGCTGCCTCCCTAGATTTCGTCTTGACTTCAGCGGTGATCCCGCTGCCACCCACCACCCGCATCACGAACTCGCCTTGGACCACATTCAACCACGCTATGGTATGGACAATGTCTGGTCCGTTTGTTCTATGCGCTCATTGTTTCTATTAGATGCCGCTCTTGGCCTGCCCGCTTGATGTGGTAGTTGAGGTAGGCCATAACTTTGGTTGAAAGACACTTTCGACTAACATGCCAGCGATGGTTGGTTCAGATTCTAGGATGGTGTAGTCCTTGGGACCTGTTGGCTGTCCAGCACAGTTCTCGAGACTTCTGGACGCTCCTTCGGTCCAATGCCATCTGGCATAATTCACGCGCTAACACCTTTCCTGGCTTCCCTCTTCCTCCCTTTGGAAAATCTCAGAGATGGTTTACTCACTTCGTATTCAAAGCGGGGCCATGTACGGTCAGCCTACTGTACCGTACTTCCTTCTCCGGCCTCTCACGTCTCATTAGGTCTGCGGCCGCCACACGGCGCAACTCCCGCATTCCTTTTCGCTCGAGATCAGGTTTTGTTCTGTAGGTTGAATGTTTGTCGTGAATTAGCGCTTATCAGACCTAGGTCGCTTGTTCATTCTTCGCCTTCAAATGTCACCCAGATGACATCGACGAACAGCTCGTGTAAACCTTTTTGTGCGTTTTTGTGTAACACAACCTTACGTTCTACAAGAGAGGCGCTGGTCGCGCAGCCCAGTGGTGCAGGTATGAAAATGTTCCTTCTCTTTTCACAGTTGCCCTACCTGGAGGGCACCCAAAGTACGAGATTCATTCCAGCCCTCGGCTTTATTTACCAAGCTTATCTCATAGATCTTCACTTGTACCAGCCAAGCGTTGTGAATGCTGCGTTGGGGAGGCCGCCCATGGAACCAGTACGTACCGGTTTAGATTCAAGTGTCGATGATGCTCACATCGTGCTAGACAATGCTATCGAGGGCCTACGTATTACCACCGTCAACTTGGGGTATTCTCGAAGAGATGCCTTGCCCAAGATTTATGACCGTAAATTGCGTGCTTTTTTGTACGCCGATGTTCACTTAAACACTGTTCTCAGATGTGTGAAACCCTGCACACATCCATCCCGCGATATCACTCGCAGCAGAGGGCGGTCCAAGAGGCAAATCGCACATTGTAAGTCACTCGCCCGTTTGGTCGACCTTCACTTACCCTTCTATAGCGTGGAGGTGCTCGCGGGCAATGAGGGGCTGGATTACGAGGAACTAATCACTTCCTCCACACTTTCCCGCTATTTACTTATTTTTTCACGGGACTTAACTCGCCTTTCTCACAGTGGTTAGTATTCATCCGTTTTTTCGTTCGATGCTGACGCTAAATTCAGCCTGGTTTACCATCCGCGATGCCTGCCTCGCCGAAGTGGCCTTCACCATCAATGGCCATTGCCCCTTCTGTCTCACCCCCAACCGATCCTTTAGCGCACACGGGCTCATTCGACACATGGAGCTCCAGTAAGTCCGATTGCCTCACCCGTCTTGTGGACTCAACGTTGTTCGTTCTCAGACACCCGGACCAATACGTTCGTGCTCCATCGAAGCTGCATCCATGCACTCTGTGCCCACCAGGATCCGGCCCACTCAAATGGAAGCATCTGAAGCGGCACATCCTGAAAAAGTAAGTCACCGCCGATCCACATTCCGATTTCTTTCTGAAGAGCCTTCTTAGACATACCACCAACATTGCTATTTGACCTTCTATCTTTATATCCTTCCCTTTTTCCCCGTGCTCTATTGTATTGACGCCTTTCCCAGAGTTGTGGAAGGTCTTTTCTCTCTCTTTTCTCTTCTCTTCCTTTTTTCTCGAATTACTACATCTCTCGCTCCATTTATTCCTGCGGTTCTGTTGTAAAGATGGCTGTAAGCCCCCACGTCTCGGTCGCGGGGGAGTCTGATGCGCGGAGGGGCAACCGACGCGCGTCTCCCACAGGGTTTTACCCCGTCGGCCTCCCTTGAATGGGCAGGGATTTGGCGGTAAGCAGCCCACCCACCGCGTAGTGTAGCTAATATATGTATGACCCGGGATTCGTTGGGGTGTTTTCTGAGTGACGCGTCCTAATGAAGGCGAGCTTGAATAATTAGGGTTTTGAACACCCGCCAGTTGACCGAAATGCCGACGTCTTCTAAGACGCTATCGAATCCGGGATCCATTATGTTGGGCTACACAACCCAGTAGAATTTGTAATGATTTAATTAGGACAATATTACAGATATACCCTTCGCAAATCTGTGGCCGCGGTTATCCGCTTACAAATAGGACAGAGCTTCGTAGAGCCGAGACAACGCAACCAGCATAACGCGCAACAAGTGTGCCAACAGCCAGTGCTGGTAGTTGGGTCCGTGTATGATTCTATGCAGATGCGGCAGAGCGAAGTCGCAGCGGAGCGGGCTTCCTGTACACGGAATGAAAGTTAGAGGAAGAACGAAAGAAAGGAAGGAAACAAGACGAACGAGGATTTTGATCTTGTTCTGCAGCAAACCCACGAGCGAGGTCTGGTCTCCCCGATTCTTCGCTGCGAGGATGGCGAGATCGATTTTGTCCGCCTCATCTACAGCAGTTGCATCCAGCTGTACGTTATCGCCCTGCTCAACCTGTTCGGATTTTTCCCTCTGGATCACTTTTCCTTGGGCGACTAGCTCACGCAGTGTCTCGTCGTCGTCCCCACCCCCAATATCCACGTCCATGTCCTCGTCGCTCTGTCGGATATGCTGTGACGCCGGGAACGCGACGATGTCGCCTTCGGTGAACTGAGCTTCCCCGAATTCGTCGTCCCCGTCGATGTCGATTTCATCGTCGACGTCAAGTGAGTTCAGGTCGCGCGTCGCGAAGCCTGTGCCTGTAGATTTTTGTTTTAAAAAAAAAGAAAGATCTCGCACAAATCGGCGACACAACGAACCTCGTACGTCCCCGACATGCCCCGGTCCCAGCATGTCGTCGATTTGCATATCCGGTTCTTCGTCCCTTCTCCGGCTGCGCCGCTGCTCCACAATCGCGGCCTGCCTTGCTTCCTCCAGCCTTCGCGTCTGGTCGACTAGACATGCGTCGACGTGCGCCTCGATGACGTCCTCGTCGCCGCGCACGGTCACTAAGCACACCGGGCACACGACCTCTCCGCCTTCGTTCCTCCGTGAGCGCCAGGTCTCGCGCACGCGCGACGAGGAGGACGCCGCCTCATCCGCGTCCGCGCGCACAAGCTCTTTGAGCTTCGCGTGCCGTGCTTTCCGGTGACGCTTGATCGCTGTGATTGTATGTGTTGTTTCTGTGAGGATCGCAGCGGCAGCGTCTGCGTCCTTCGAACTTGATGCAGAGCCCAGGGATTTGCGGGTGCGGGAGAGACGTGGGCGGGCCGAACTGTCGTAAGTAACACAGAAATTCAGGATAAATCCAGTTCTCCAGGAAGGGATACCCACGTTTCGACAAGGGACTCTAGTGAGTCGAGTGCCTCAAAGTCGATGTCTGTCTCGCCGACACGCCGGATGATCGCCTCGACGCGCTCTGCTTCGAGCGAAGCATGCGCCTCCAAGAGACGGACGGGAATTAGCTCGCTGCATACCGGGCACTCGCGCGTCTCGGCGCGTTTCTTGTCTGATGCGAGGTACAAAAATTCATGGCTTGTGGAGGTAGCTCAAAGCTCAGAAACATTACATTTTTTGACTGGCCCTGGGTCTGGTTCTTGGTCAGGAGACATTTCTGAGAGCGGAGAGGAGCGCGAGCTTCCGCTTCCTGATGCACGGGGGAAGAAATCGGTTTCCTCGACTTGGGTCTCATCGCGCGCCCTCTTCTTCCCTCTGCACTCGGTGAGCCCTATTTTCGCTTGAAAAACATGAAAAACGGACTTGTTAGTGGACATGAATGGATGCAAGGGGTTGAAGGGCCTTGAGATTGCCTGTATAGAGAGTTATGCGTATCTCTCGATTTTTTGGTGGTTTGCGGGAAGCCGCAGCGGGCCGAATTTTGATGATCAAAAGTTACCCCAGGTCTGTTCCCAACTTCACCCACGAACAGAATGCTCCGAGGTTTCCCCGTATTCCCTCCTCTCTTCCTCCCTTTCATCTACTACCATACATCGATTTTGAGCCATGGATGTCGACCAAACCCTCGCGAAATTAACCCTCCCCCAGAAAATTAAACTTCTCTGTGGATCCGTATGCAAATGCTGTAGTATTTCTCTCGGTCCAGATTCTCAACAGACATAGGGATGGTGGCATACCGAGGCCATTCCCGAGGCTGGTGTCTCTGCAATGCGAATGAGCGACGGACCCAACGGCGTCAGAGGACAAAGATGTCCTGTGCATCAGTGTCTTCTGCTGCAGCTACTTATTGGGCTCCCTAGTCTTCAACGGTGTCCCTGCAAGCTGTTTCCCTGCGTCCACTGGTCTTGGCTCTTCGTTCGACGTGGAATTAGCGCACAAGGTGGGAGAGGCCCTCGCAGATGAAGCCCGCGCCAAAGGTTTGTATTTAAAGTTGGATGCTTGGTTGCGCAGCTGCAGCTTTTCTACCAGGATCGCATATTTTACTCGCACCCACGGTCAATACACAGCGCTCGCCGCTCGGTGGGCGCGGCTTCGAGTCCTTCTCGGAGGATCCTATTTTGAATGGACTGATCGCCGCCGCGTACATCAACGGCCTCCAGTCCAGGGGCGTTAGCGCAACAATTAAGCACTATGTCGCGAACGACCAGGAATTCCAGCGGTTCTCGATTAGCAGTGAGGTTTCATTTAATTCGCAGACGTATCCGTCTCAGAGTTCATTCAGGCGACGTCAGCGAACGCGCTCTCCGAGAGATTTATTTGAAGCCCTTTCAAATCGCCATCAGGGACTCAAACCCTTGGGCTCTCATGACTGCGTTTGTCTCATGCCACTGTCAGAATTGCCCACGAACGTCGTTTAAATGATTTTCAGATACAATCGTGTGAATGGTCTTCATGTTTCCGAAGACAAGAGGCTCGTAGACGATATTCTGCGCACGGTCAGTAGGTCTGGTTTCCAGTTATTCTTGCTGATTTTCTGCGCAGGAATGGGGCTACAAAGGTATTCGTTGTGGCTTCCCTGCTGGTGATTTCCTAATGCTTTGTTCCCAGGAATGGTTATGAGTGACTGGACTGGTACATACAGTACCACGGAAAGCATCAAGGCTGGCTTAGATCTCGAAATGCCGTATGTGACCTCTAGGCTTCATATCCACCGCTTACAGGAGGAATGTTTTACAGTGGCCCATCAGTGATGCGCGGTAGGGCCGTGGAGCGCGCTCTCATGAGCGGGAAGCTTTTCCCCAGCGACATTGACGCTCGTGTTCGAAAGGTTTGTATACCTTACTCTCATTCCTCTCACCACTAAAACACACGCAGATTCTGGAGTTGTTGAAGCGCGCCGAAGCTTCCGGTGTACCCTTCAATGCGCCGGAAGAGTCGATCGACACGCCCGAGTTGCGCCAACTCCTTCGCACCGCGGCCGCAGACGCCATCGTGCTGCTGAAGAACGACCAGAACGTCCTCCCTCTTTCCAAGGACGTCAAGAAAATCGCCGTCATCGGGCCCAATGCCAAATTTGCGATGACCAGTGGTGGTGGCTCCGCCCGCCTTCTGTCGACTTATTCGGTGTCGCCGCTGGAGGGCATCACTGCTGTGGCGAAGGAAATCGGCGCAGAAGTCGGGTACGCTGTCGGCGCTGCTTCGCATAGGTATTTGGCCGTCTTGGACCCGTATATTCAGCAGAAGAGTGAGGGCGGTGCGGGGGCAGTCATTGAATTTTGGAACCAGAAACCGTCCGAGGATTATCTTGAGACGACTGCCAACCTCGATACGAAACTGAAGCAATGCGACTGGAGTACGCCGACTCTTGGGACTAACTGTATCTTGCTCGATGGCGTCGTGAGTCTTGTCCTTCCTTTACCCTGTATCATGCTGAATTCTTTATAGGATGCCTCAAAGGTCAACTTCGTCTGTTTCATCCGTGTAAGATCACCCTCTGCGTTCCAATTTTTTTTATCTAATACATTTTGTCTTCACAGTTCTCCACGGCCTTCATCCCTGACGAAGACGGCGACTGGGAGTTCGGTGTCTACTTCGCCGGCAGAGGCAACCTCTTCTTCAACAACAAGCTCGTCGTGGACCTCAGCACGAACCCGGAGCCCGGAGAGGAATTTTTTGGGCTCGCGACAATCGAGAAGCGCGTGGTCGTTGAAGGGCTGAAAGCGGGAACCTCGTACGACGTGGAGCTTCGGATTGACACCAGCGATTTTGCGCCGAGGAGCCCGCTGCCTTGCTGGGGTGGGCTCCGGATCGGTGGTATTCGCCAATTCAACGGCGAAGAGGCTATCAAGGACGCGGCTGCGTTGGCGAAGGACTCGGACGGTATACTAACAAAAAACTCCCGAGTGAATGTCCAGCTCATTCTCTGATAGTTGTTATCCTTGTAGTTGGGTTGAATCACGAGTTAGTGACCAGTTCTTCTCGACGCTGAACCGCGCTCAATTCCATTGTTTAGCTGGGAGAGCGAAGGCTTTGATCGCTCCAACATGGAGTACCGTCCCCTCTATTTTTTTCCGCATAGCCTGATGATACTCCTTACTAGTCTGCCGCTCCTAACGAACCCGCTCGTCTCTGCGGTTTTGCGCGCGAACCCAAACACAGTGGTGGTTAATCAGTCGGGCACCCCAGTAGCAATGCCCTGGATCGACGAGGCCTCGACAGTCCTGCAGGCGTTTTACGGTGGCAATGAACTAGGAAACGGCCTTGCGGATGTTCTATGGGGCAAAGTTAATCCGTCCGCAAAGATATCGCTTACCTTCCCGTGCGCGGCCTTAATTTGGTTGTTTCGAGTTGCGCCGACATGTAATGTTTCAGGAAACGTCTCGAGGACACACCGTCTTTTTCTTCCTTCGGCAACAAGGGACAGGAGCACGGGAAGATCCAGTACAACGAGGTATGTTTCCCAAAGCAATGTGGACCCCGAATCTAATTCCGCAAAGGGCATATTCGTCGGATATCGCAGCTACGAACTTCGGAACGTCCAGCCCCTCTTTCCATTCGGGTACCGTTTCCTCGCCTTTAATTGCATTCCATTCCATTTTGGCTCACTCCACTTTGCGAAGGTTCGGCCTCTCGTACTCGGCCTTCGAATACTCGGGCCTTGAGACCTCCCCTGTCTCCTCTGACGGGACATTCTCGGTAACATTCAAGATCAAGAATACAAGCGATGTATCGGGACGCGAAGTCGCGCAGGTGTACATCTCTGACCCGCAAGCGTCCCTTCCGCGGCCCGTGAAGGAGCTCAAGGGGTTCGTGAAGGTAGCGCTCGGAGGCGGGGAGAGCAAAAGCGTCAAGGTCGATTTGAACAGGGAGGCGCTTGGGTTTTACGATGATAGGCAGATGGGGTGGGTTGCTGAGAAGGGGGCGTTTAAAGTGCTTGTGGCGGCGTCGTCGGCGGATGTCCGACTGAGCGGAGAGGTTGAGCTCGGCGCGACTTTGACCTGGACGGGTCTCTGAGCGTGAGTGGATGAATATTTGTGTAAATTGTACAAAATGTTGTAAATGTATGACTGCAATTTCTGTTGTAGTTTGTTTCCATATTCAAAAGAAATTTACGTGCTTTTTCGCCGTTTTATGAAGGATGTACCAGGGTGTGCGGGACAAGGTGAGGGTGCGAAAGGAGCAAGGCGACGCGTGTGTCAGCGCGTGAGACTGTGCGTGGACACATCAGGGGCTAAAATAGGGGAAGTCAGAGTTGCCGATTCTCATTTGATTCACGGTCGATATTCGGGCAACGATTCTGATTCGCTGAATCGAATGAGAATCAAACGGCAACCGTGACCGACCCGATTCTGAACTCGATTCTGGGGTCGATTCTGGACCATCAAACCGTGCCATCATAAGAATCGCCCCAGAATCGAGTCCAGAATCGACGAGTTCCTCCTCCGAAGGAGGAACTCCACAGAATCGACCCCAAAAGTCGATTCTTGTACAGTCGATTCTGTGTCGGTTCTCGCGCCAGAATCGAATCTGGAATCGGACTCTGAATCGACGCAGAATCAAGTACTCTGACTTCCCTTAATAGTAAAGAGGGTGAAGCGCGCAACTGATTTCAGCTTTAGATTTTAAGCGCGACACCGCTGTTCAACCTACCTGCCCACCTGCTCTTCTGGTGTATTCATAATGCGTGTACAACGCGCGTATATCGTTACCGTCGCGCTGACGAAATGTATGCACACAGTTATCTGTTGCCTTTTTCTTGCAAACCCATCAATCCCAAATAAATATAGTGCCACTGCTACTACCACCCGGCCGCTCGACCCACCGCTGGGTTTCGAACGGCAGGGTTTGGCCGCGGCGAAAGATCTGCATACGATTTCTTCGCTGTGAACCCATCTCGTTCTCCTCTTCTTGGGAAGAATTCAGGAAAAACTCGTCGTCTAAGGGCCGCAGTTAAATTCAATCAACCGTGAAGGCGAAAGTCCACGTACCCTCTTCAAACACAGCCGACATTTCAAAATACTTTTGTACAAAGAAGGCCGCATTTTCGGGCTTGCTTGGCTTTCTATTGCTGCTAATCGGTGGGTGTTTCAGGACTGGAAGCTTTAATTGATCGAGTTGGGAATCGAATAGCACCAAAGCTATGTCAGTAGATGGGGTGGACGGTTCACTGCAGCAGACGGAAAGATTCCAGCGGGTGTAGATTCGAAACCCAGAGCAGGCGCACCTCCGGGAAGCAGAGAGAGCAGCGAAAGAGGCAAGAGTACGGGCTACAAGGGTCATATAGGAAGACAATGTCCAATGATGGTCATCTAAAGTCTTCTTGATTATCTGGTCCTGCATGCCTGTGTCGCAGCTTACTGGGATTTGTTTGGACGTCGGACAAAAAATAAGCCGATAGTTCAATTAGTATCACCAGGGAAGGCGCCTGATCCAAGATTGTAGAGCCCTGAGTCTGGTCGTCTGTAGTCAGTATCGACATCAGGTACGCAAAATGCGCGGGGGACGGCGGGTAGCTATTTGCCCAATGAGAATCGAGGACTAATCAATTGACGAGCGACGGACAAGACTGTGGTACACGAAGACAGCTCTAGAACACTCCCTTGGCCCGAGTGCGCGGATATCCAGTCGTCGTTATGGTCTCGAAGCGCGGTGGCCATGGTGTCGCGAGAAGGTGTAACCATTAGGATTGAAGTATCAGGCAAGTTGGTGGCATGAGAGAGTGCCAGATGGATTGGAGCGGACGGGTGGTAGGGGCCTTTGATTAGGAGGGACTTGAAATCCGGTAACGCGGGGCCAGAGGGAAATAAAGACGCCATAGAGCCAACATGGACTTGAACGGGAGATGGCTCCGGCCAACGCACGCCCGGCAATTGCCGAAATGCCTCTGTCTTTCAACCACCATCTAGTATATGCACACTTTTCGCCTCGCTCATTTTCAATACCTTAGAATAGGCCGTCAACGTTCCACTCTAGACCCATCCATTCCAAAATTCTAGACATCCTCAAGGACATGCATACGGGCCCGCCCGGTTAAATTCTCCAGATAAGGCATCTCAATAATTTATCCTTCTCCTTGCATACGCGTCGCGACGGCAAGACTAGGGGTATAAAATCAGTCGACCAGACGGGACCTCCATCTCAAAGCAGTCGAGCGATAGAACCATCATCTCAAACAATCATGCCTTCTCCTGGACACATTGCGCTCGTTACGGGGCTCGTCTCGTCCTCATATTTTACCTTCGGCAACCTGGGAACTTTTTACTTTGGCGTCATGCCCGCTACGGAGCGCGGACAGTCCACACTTCCCGTTGCAGACCGACTCGCCCTTTGGAGCTCGTATTATGCCATTGCAAAGGTGGGCTCCTGATCGCACGGACCCTTGGTTCAAGAGTTGACTCTTAATGGCAGGTTCATATGGCGACTTCGACCGTGGCGGCCGGGGCGGCACTCTCTGTGGCAGGCTACCTGACCCCCGCAGGCCCGCTTCGCAACATTCTCGGCGCGGGTGCCGTCGCCGGGTTCACCGTCGCGATCTATACTGTCCTCTTTATGCTCCCCCTCAACAACGGCCTTATTGCAATCTTGCGCGCCCACAAGTCTGGAGTGAAGCCAATGGACGTGAAACAAGAGCAGCATGTACTTGACGAGTTGGATAAATGGAGAGCACTGCACAGAGTCCGTATCGTTTTGGGGATCATCTCGTGGTTGGCAGCGATCACGGGCCTACTTGCGAGCGACTCTGCCATCCAGTTTGTCATTTTCTGCAAAGCTGAAGCGCGCGCAACTGATTCCAGGTTTAGATTTTGAGCGTGACGCCATTGGTCGAGCCAGAACCAACCCACTCGCTATTCTGTACCTGATTTACATGTATAAAACTTGCATGCGAAACGACCTCAATTAATTCATTTCACTATTTGTGATGATGCGTGTATATGTTGCTGTTGCGCCGACATTTCCATGCTTCATCCATGGGTGCACTTTTCAAGGGATTAATTTTTACGTCCTACCACTGCATCCATTCCCGGTGTTTCCAGCTCACTCCCTTTCTTGCTACTAATCATCGACATTTGAGCTAGCCGCGAGCCCGCGCAAATAAACGTGACCGCGACCAAGATCATGGCGTCGGCAATTGCCAGGCAGTTGCCGAACAAAGTTTCCGACCACTAGTAAGCACTTCCTCCTGGCAAGTTGCGCTCTTGGTGTTCAACGTTCAACTCTGGTCCTGTCCTTTACAAAACCTTCAGTGGGATTGATCCAACGGCTAAACGGCGCCTCTCGAAATAGAATTAGCTCATACAGGCGTCACGACGGCAAAAGCGACGGTACAAAACCCTTGCAGACAGGACCATCATCTTGAACCAACCATGCCTGCCCCTGGAAACATCGCGCTGGTTACAGGGCTTGTTTCAACCTCTTACTTTACCTTTGGCAATATTGGTGCTGCCTACTTTGGGGTAATGCCCGTCATAGAGCGCGGACGATCCACACTGCCCGTCGCAGACCGACTCGCGCTCTGGGACGCTTTGTATCAGACCGCAAAGGTGGGCCGGCCCCCAACTGAACAAAAAAGCCTGGTTTAAGAGTTGACTCTTAATGGCAGTTTCATATGGCGACTTCGACCGTAATGGCTGGGGCGTCACTCTCTGTGGCTAGCTACCTAACCCCCGCAGGCCCGCTTCGCAACATTCTCGGCGCAGGTGCCGTCGCCGGGTTCACCGTCGCGATCTTTACCGTTCTCTTTATGCTCCCCCTCAACGATAGCCTCATTGCAATCTTACGCGCCCACAAGTCTGGAGTCAAGCCGATGGACGTAAAGCAGGAGCAGCATGTGCTTGACCAGTTGGATAAATGGAGAGCACTGCACAGAGTTCGCATCGCTCTTGGAATCATCTCGTGGCTAGCGGCGACCACCGGCCTGCTTGCGAGCGACTCCATCATCAAGTTTGTACTTTTTTTTGTGAAGCTGAAGTGCGCACGACTGATTTCATGTTTAGATTTTAAGCGCGATGTCATCGTGTGCCGCGATTCAACCTAAAGCCCTCTCTTCTCAGGCTGTACATCATGTACCTCATGTATACATCATGCATGCGAAATAATCAAATTAATTCATTCCGCCGTCTATCCTGCCCGCAAGCGTAGCTACGACCAAGTGTGCCAGCAATTGCCGAACAAAGTTCTGGTCTTGTTCCGACGCCCTCGCCAATTGCATATGATGGCCACACCTTTCGACGGCACAATTGATTCACCCTATTGCACCCGAGATAGTAGGAGCGCGCCGATGGCAAGTATAAGAATCTCCACTGGAGTCTCGCCTCAGGCCTGCTGACCGGCACCGTCATCTCCCACAACCATGCCTTCTCCGGGACACATTGCACTCGTAGCAGGGCTCGTCTCGTCCTCGTACTTTACCTTTGGCAACCTCGGCGCCTCGTACTTCGGCGTCATGCCCGCCACAGAGCGCGGGCGCAGCACACTCCCCGTCGCAGACCGACTTGCTCTGTGGGACGCTTTTTACGGGACCGCAAAGGTGGGTTTTTGGCTCCCAACTGACCGAGTTCCCCGGGTTCAAACCAAACCTTCCATGGTTGGGCAGCTTCATATGGCGAGCTCGGCGCTGATAGCCGGGACGGCGCTCTCCGTGGCCGGCTACACGACCCCCGCTGGCCCGCTTCGCAACATTTACGCCGCAGGCGCGGTCGCCGGGTATACGATCCTAATATACACCGCTCGCTTCATGCTCCCCATCAACAACGGTCTCATTGCAACCTTGCGCGCTCACAACTCTGGAGTCAAGTCGATGGACGCAAAGGAGGAGCAGCATGTGCTGGACCAGTTGGATAGGTGGAGGTCGCTGCACAGGTTCCGTATCGTTCTTGGCATCGTCTCGTTGTTGGCATCGACCACAGGCTTACTTGCGAGCGACCCTATCATTCAGTTTGTCCTTTGCTGTCAAGCTCAAGCGCGTGTAATTGATTCGGGTGTAGATTCTAAGGCGACACCATCACTGCATGTACTACTTACCAGATCTGTTCAAGCCAAGCCAAGCCACCCTCGTGTACCATACTTTCCGCGCACGAAAACAACAGCATGCTATTAAGTCGATCCGTATATACTGACATTTTCCTTCCCTCCTCCTTCGTCCATCCAAATAAATGTACTTACATCCCACACTAAACTACCTCTTGGATTCCGCATCGACACCCACTGCACCCATCCCCGCCGTCTCTGCCCACTCCCTGCTCTCCATCTGCACGAGCCGCGAGCACGCGCGCGCAAACGCAAAGATCTCCTCCTCGCCCGTGAAGATCGAGCTCTTGCCTACCATGTCGTGCGAGAGACCCTACGAAAATTAATAAATGGATGAGTGGGCGGCCGTATACGAAGCAAGACACGACGAACCAGATCGTCCATGACGCCCCGCATGTGGTCCGAGGCTCCGTCGGTTTTGCCCGTATCATCCGAGAAGACTTGGTATATCGGCACGTCGGACGTGATGAATAGCCGGGTCTGCGAACAGATGAACGACGCTTCGTCGACTAAAATAAAAGGGAGAAACCTTGCTCTCATAACACGCTGCCGATCCGTCAGCCCCAAGCCTATTTGATCCAAACCGGGAAACAAGCTCACCGTCTATAAATGTAATGAATCTGCGCGCAAGATCCTTTCGATCGACGCCCATCTTCCACACGTCGAGGAGGAACACGGTCCCGAAGACGCGCGTGATCTCGAGATAGTCTGCCGCGCTGAGGGGGTTCCCGCAGAGCTCCTGGAACGTGAACTTGGCGACGTTCGAGCTGGAGGCGGGGATGAGCAGCGTGCGGCCCCAGATTCGCAGCTTCCGGTTGCGGACGACTTCGCCGTCGCCATGTGTGAAGGAATCGAATATGGAGTCTATCGCCCTGGTTGTCTGGGGCGACAGAGGATAGTAGTATGGCTTGAGTAAAGAAGCGTCCCGAGCCATGCGGCGATAATCTGGGGCAAATTCAGCATGGTAGCAGACGAAGAGCAAAGTGCGAACCTGTTCCCGAATCCAGATCGGTGACCTCGAATCGGGACTTGAGGAGCTCGATGGTGGGTACGAAGCTGGAGCGCTGGATGCCATTCTTGTAAAGATCGTTCGGGTGGCGACTGCAGAAGATCTCAGCAAGACATGATACGTGCTGAGCATTATGGTTTACTTTGAAGTCATCACGCAAACCACACCGAAATTCACGAGGCTTTCCAGTAGTCGCCGGAGGATCATCGCGTCTGCAATATCCGTCACCTGCAACATTAATGAACAAAGCTCGAACCAATCAAAGAATGAAACCCACCGCACCTGAAACTCGTCAAAACAGAGAACCGAGGCCTCGTTTGCAAGGTCTCTTGCAACAGGCAATATCGGGTCTCCGACATCTCCAGCGCTAGCTTTCACGGCATGGACCCGCTTATGGACGTCGATCATGAAAGCATGAAAATGCACTCGTCGCTTGCGCTTTATGTTCGCAGGGAGAGTTGAGTAGAAGAGATCCATGAGCATAGTCTTCCCCGTCCCAACGTCGCCATAGAGGTATAATCCCTTGGGAGCATTCGAGGGCGGCGCAATAGGGTCCGTCTTGATCCGGAATGAATCATCGAGTGAGGAGCGTATGCGGGAAAACTGTGCTGCACCGATAATGAAAGCCGTCAGGCGGAATACAAGTCTCGACATACCAAGGAAGGAGGGGCGGGTGGTGGGACTCTAGGTGGACTGTAGCTGACCAATTTATCGTGCAAGTTCTGGAGTTTCTCGATTATACGCGTCTGGTGGTCGTCCCCGCGCAGCGCACCGCTTTGCACTAGTCTCCTGTACTGTGGTAGTGGTTCTGGGAAACATTCGTGAGTGAAAAATAGAAAAGAAGGCCGATAACGAAGGGTACCGTTTGAAATTTCGCCAACACTTGGGCCTCCGGGAGGAGGGATAGGCTCATGAGGCGGCGATTGTGCAGCAGGCGCAAGGGAGGATTGGTGTCTTCTGCGAGGCGCATACGATACGAATGTTCCGGGGCGAAGGGAAAGTCTTCTCGCTGCCACAAGTATTCGCCAGTATCTCATGGTAGCGATTAAGAAGAAGCCGGGCCGGATGGTCACCGATCAGAAGGATCGATTGTCTTGCAATCTCCTCAACTGTGGGCGATATTCGAGCGAAACGAAGAATTGACTTCGAGTTGGAAGCAAAAAACTACGAATCTCAGAATTAAACGGGAAAAAACGGATCTTTGAGACCCACAGCTCTCCACGTAGACTACTATTTTAGCCCTTGATGTGTCCACGCACCCTGATGTGGAATTTGTGCTGATTCCAAGCGCAATTGAAGCTCTCTTCCTCTAGTAGAATTCTGAGACATGTATACATACCACATCTATCGACTGGCAAAATATGGGCTCAATGGAAGTTGTACAACGCACGAAAGAAATGAAAAGGAAGACTTTGTGACATTTTGTGACACTGCTTGGCAAAATCCACTTGTGGTTCCACCTTCGGGACGTTCATATCTTCCCCATTTCATGTTCAAAAAGCCCAAAAATATTTGAGGCTATAGAAAAGCCCTCAAAGTACTCGACGTCCGTTGCCGAGAGGAAAAGGCCAAGACTGTATAAAGTTATTGTGTGCGATCACTGGCGTGGACACATGGGGGCTAAAATAGTAACGCCTCTTTAACGCCGACAGGTTCCTCTATGTATATCCTCCAAGAGCGCTTCCATGGATTTCAGAATCACACATCTCTTGATAGCTTGATACACAGTGTCCACATCCATGACGACACGGCGGGGGAAATTAATCAACATCGTGGTTCTGCAGGCTCGATAAACTTTGTGCTGCTTCTCCATCAAACGGCTCGCCATGCAAGGTTTGGAATACAAATGCCGTACCTGGCCCGAATATTCTAGCATATATCTCTTTTTTCTCCCTCTGCGATGCCCCCTCTCCGAGGTAAATTCATCCTAGGCTCGGCGGTAAGTCGTCTAGATTAACCCCCCTTCACAGACCGTACAACAACGTCAGAGGTATCTGGTTCCTGACCTGGCCCACCGAACTGTTCAACTTACGGGTTGAAACCCAGCTCAGTGAGCATTTATGCGAGGCCTTGGACCTCCAGAAGCGGCGCGGTATTTTCACAAACATCCAAGTACTTCCTACTAGTACTACCTCTTGGACTCCAAACCAAATCACCCTCATTGTGCTCCGTATAGGAAGTAATCCACCAAATGGTCGATCAGCATTTCGACCTCACCCTTCCTGCGTGCAAGCAACAGGCGAACATGAAATGTTTCATACGCAAGGTAAATACACGGCTTTATTCATCTCATTCGGCGACAAATTCACGTTTCGACCCTCAGCTCACCGTCGAGTTTTTCCCCGGTTTTTTCAACAAGAATACCCAGAAAAACGTAAAGCAACGCACCACGCGCCTGCAGGCGTACATCGAAAGTTATCTCGACGAGAAACTAATGGAACCTTCGGCCCAAGTACACGTCTAGTTATTCTCCTTCTGTACCCACTAATTCGCCTTTTCCTTTTCCTTCTAGCCCAACAAATCAAAGTCAAAGCGCATCATAATCAAGGTTAAACGTCCGCGGCCGCACAAAGCATTCGAAACCGCAACCGAGAGTAGTACCCTCCTGCCCGCGCTTCCCATCGACAGCGATCCCCAAGACGAACCGGACAGCAGCACGGACGTATCCGAAGGCGAAGGCGACTTCGTCTGCCCCATCGCCGGGCGCGGGAAACATCGTCCTCCTCGGGTGCTCTCGCCCTCGCGCTCCCCTTCTCCTATCCTCACCGACGCCGCCGCCACCGACCCCATCACCGAATTCTGCGCAAACTGCTCCCCGCCGATGCTGGACCGCGTCGGCGCGCTGCAGCTCGCAGGCACGACCGAGAAAGACCACCTGATTGGGATGGCGCGATGGAACGACGACGACCTGCGGACCTTTTTATGGGACAACAATGTGGCCCAGAACCCGCTTGAGGAAAGGGCGCTGATGATTGGATTCAAAGTGTGTATTTCTCGCTGCATGAAAATTATATGAGCTGATTTGGTTTTTCAGTGTATCTTGATGGAGTCGCTGTGAATGGGCCTCGCAATGTTAACAATCGTACTTTAGTGCCGCATCCATCTACCGCCAAGATCTTCTCAAGCGACTACCCACAATGTAAATAGATCCCGAAGTCAAACGTGCTCATTTCCACTGCGCGTGGAGTCTTTTGGCCCAACAAAGGGTTCGGAGTACTCGGGGATTCTTCGAAGCGGATACCAGTCAACAGCTTCCGTCAAGATGCTCCGCCCAGTTGAGGGGGTTGTTCGGAGCGGATCTCAGTATAATGTACTTAGCTTCTCAGAAACTCGCACCGTACCTACATCAACCTTGATTCAACTTAATATCGTCTGGTGAAAAGAAAATTGTTTAATGCATCGGTCTCGCAATTGATTTATATGTATTCCTCGAGCGTCAAAGTTCACATCCTGAACACACCAAACCCCCTCCCCTCCCCATCCCACGTCGTCGACCCTCCTCCCCCTCCACCTCCCCCAGCCACACCCGCCGCCGCCTTCCTCGCAGCCAACCCCAGCGCCAGCCCCACCGCATCCCGCGTATCCGCCGGGCGGATAATCCCGTCGTCCCACAGCCGCGCCGTCGAGTACAGCGCCGTCGACTGGTGCTCGATCTCGGATTGGAGGGATGCGTGTTGGGAGGGGTCCCTGAAACGCCACCACCAGATATTTATGAGATGTGTGTTTGAACTAGGGATGGATGGATGAATACGCACTTTGATACAGCAGTCATCACCTGCGAAAGCTGCGCGGAGCCCATGACCGATATCTTCGCGTTCTAGAGTCGTTATTAGCGAGAGCGCGAAGAAGGGGTATAGATAGACGACGTAGACGTACCGGCCACATCCATAGGAATCTCGGCGAATACTAACCCAGTGTCAGCCAGCTGTTTCGAAAAATGTCTCGAGAGAGGGTGTACGCACCGCGCGCCCAGCCATTCCTGTTGAAAGATATTTGATTTGGTGCGGCAAGTGAGAGAAGACTGAATACATACCGTAATTCCCAGCCCCGAACGAGCCGCCCACAATGACAGTGAGCTTGGGCACATCCGCACACGCCACAGCGCGCACCATCTTCGCACCTACCGATCACCTCCGTCTTCAGAGACCATCACAATCCCCAAAGGGGAAACCCACCGTCCTTCGCGATCCCTCCCCGCTCAGCCTTGGAGCCCACCATGTAGCCTACCCCACCACTACTCAGTTATCCGATATCATCTAATCGCACATGGGAAACACACCAGTAACATTCACAAGGAACAGCAGCGGGATCTTCCTTTGCGAACATAGCTCGATGAAATGCGTCGCCTTGAGCGCCGACGGCGAGAACAGGATCCCGTTGTTCGCCACGATCCCCACCTCGTAGCCGTGGATGTGCGCGAAGCCCTGTTCCAGTCGTTAGCCAACTTACATTCATTGATCGGTTTTTTTTTATTGGGGAAAGAGGGCAGGGGAAGGGAACGCACAGTGAGCATCGTCGTCCCGTACTCCTTCTTGAACTCCCGGAACCGGCTCCCGTCAACGACGCGCGCGATGACGTCCCGCATGTCGAACGCCTGCCGCACGTCGGTGCCGACGATGCCGTGCAGCTCCGATGCAGGGTAGAGCGGGTCCTCTGGCGGGGCGGACGGCTACGGAGGGTCAGGTCGGGGGCGCATCATCGAAGAATAACACTTGGACGCGCACCAATCCCTCCACGCCCGCAGCCCTCCCCAGGTCGCCGATGACTTCCCGCGTAATTGCGATCTGAACAAAAAAGTAAAGAGTAAGTGATGATACGACGACACAGCGAGTGAACCTGAACCTACCGCATGCTCGTCGTCATGAGCAAGATGGTCCGTCACCCCGCTCTCGCTCGAGTGCATCATCCCTCCACCGAGCGTCTCGTCGTCCACCTCCTCGCCCGTGGCCGCCTTCACGAGCGGCGGGCCCGCGAGGAATATACGCCCCTGGTTGCGGACGATGACGTTTTCGTCCGCCATTGCGGGGACGTACGCGCCGCCTGCCCAATAATCAGTCTGAGCACCAGAGAACGAGGAGAGGGAAAACCATCTAACCTGCGGTGGATATCCCGTGTATGGACGCGATCTGGGGGATGCCGAGCGCGGACATCTGGGCCTATTGCGCGTGCCCAGGTCAATCGCGAACCACTTTACTGCATTCAGCGCGGAAAGGATGAACCAACCATATTGTAGAATATCCGCCCAAAGTGCTCCTTGTCGGGAAATACATTGGCTTGGAATGGTAGTGCTGCGCCTGTTGACATCAGATTTTGTTCAGAAACATTCCAAAATTCTAATTGGGCGGTACTCACCACCCGATTCAACTGTCTCCAGAAAGAATCGCATTTATATTTTCATAAGCGCAAGGGAGGAAACATAGCGATGTGCCTACCGAGATACACGCAAGGCAGTCGATGCTCCCTCGCCACCTCCTGGCGCGCAGCTGCTTCTTCACCTATAATTTACGGTTCACGGGTCGCTGAACGCGTCAAAATGACAGGCAGCTGCTCACAGTCAACGGATAATACGCGCCGCCCTTAACGGTGGGATCGTTCACGAGAATCATGCACTCCCTTCCGCTGATGCGCCCAATGCCCGTGATGAGCCCCGCGCCGGGGATCGCCTCGGGGTACACATCGTGCGCGGCGAGCGGCGAGAGCTCAAGGAACGGCGTGTGTGGGTCCAGCAGCAGACTCAACCTGCGTGCGCGCGTCAGCGTCCGTACCAATACCCGCCAAGGCGCAATGGCGCACCGCTCGCGGGGGAGTTCTTCCCCTTGCTCCGGTGGCGTTCAACCGCCTTGGGCCCGCCCCCGAGGCGCGCGTTCGCGATCTTGGCTTCCAGGTCCGCGACGAGCGCGTCCATTGCTCGGCTTTGCTGCGAACTCGGGGGACGCGGTGGAGACGAGGGAGGGGAGTACGGTTGCGTGGTATGGTCTGCGACATGTTCTTCGGGCAATTGAAGAGACTAGGGCCCTGCTGGACGCGGGCAGAAGGGCAGAGTGCATGCCCAGTGGTGGTTCCGAGCAAGAGTGAAATGTACGGAAGCTCCGTAGAACGTAAAGTGAAAATGCGGGGAAGCTCCGACCCGATCACATTGGCCCGGTATAAGCCGTATTACGCGTGGTCAAAGCGAGAGTTCTCAACCTCAAATGGGCAGATCCGATGCTCTATAGCGAATACCTCCACAATTATAATAAATAATGCTCTATGCACTAGGACTAGAAATCCTTCCACTCGTCGTCCCAGTCGCTCTTGGGCTTGTTGGCAGACTCGGCAGCGGGCTTGGACGCCGCAGGCTGATCGTAGTGGTTCCCATGTTGATACTCCGCGAACATATCCTCGTCGTCGTCATGGTACAATCCAGAGGTCTCCTCCCCATCGGGGCCCATCCCTACAGACCCGTACCCGTCCCGCGCAGGCGAGGGCCCAATCCGATCCTTCACGTCCCGACCACGCCGCCGACGCTCTCCGCCACGTCGACCCCGAACGCGTTCTTCGACCACTGGTTCGCCGCACCGCCTACCACCGCCGCGCGCTTCCCTGCCTCATTCACGTACCCCATCACGCTCGCCTGCAGCGTCGGGTCCCGCACGCGCTCCGCGGCGGGCTGGATCACGTTCTCCGACACCACGCGCGCCGCGCCGCCTACCGCCGCGGAGAACAGCGACCAGCCCTTGCTCAGCGCCGCGACGGGGTTCTCCTGGATGTCCGACAACGACGGCGCCGCGGCGGAGGACATGCCGTACGACGGGTGCTGGCTGCTTGGGGCCGGTGCGGGCGTGCTCCCGAAGCCCTGGTAGCGGCCGCCCTGCGAGGGCGGGAGGTCCGCGGAGCGGGACGCGTTCGCCTGCCCGAGGGTGGCAAAGTACGACTCGTTCGCGGTCTTCTGGTCCGGCGTGCCGATGTCGGGTGTGCCGCGGGAGAGCCTTTCGTGAACGACGCGGGGGAACCGGAGTCGCTGCGCAGGGACGAGCCGGTGTTGGAGCGCGCGGAGGCTCTTGATTTGCGGAGGCCGGCCGAGTCGGTGCTGCTGCTCAAGACGGTGGGGGAGGGGCGGACTGGGCCCACTCTTTGCCAGCGATTTCAGCGTCGAGCTGTGCGCGCTGTCGGTACTTGCAACACAAAATAGCTCGCTCACTTTTTCCCGGTACTGAGTGGCGGCCCAGCAGTGGTAAATTTCATGCGGAGTGTTACCCTCTTTATATCCACCCTGCTCTGGCGGATAATACGAGGCCATAAACTGCTTGAACGCGGCGTTACCACCAATCTGAGTCGCGGGTGTTCACATCAAGTCGAGCAAGTCCTTGAATTCTAGTCACCTGCATCCGCTTCAGCTGGTCAGCCTGCCATGTGTCCATTGATATCGACCGCACGAAGCTGGATACCAGTCTGTTAATGCTTGAAACGCGCAAGATGCAGCGAAATGTATACCTTATGTGCACCCCAAACCCTCGATGGGTCCCAGCGCATTGGAGGCAAAGAAACACGGCAAAGCTGGATCATATTTAGATTTTGGGACATGGACAAGGGTGCAACGGACCCGAGCGAAGCCCATTGAGGATTCGGGTTCCCGCAGTCGCAGCAGACGCGGTTATCCGTCTTGACGAGGTCCTGGAGGATCTTCTTGGCCTGGGACTGATCCATTAAATGGGTGACTGGAAGAGAAGGAAAGGCGGCACGTGCCAGCCAATATTTCCTAATGGACGCGACGCGTCGAGGGTGAATTGAATATGGCGGTTCCTTACTCGCTCTAGTGACATGAATTAAGCGTCGGTGTGGGTATCTCTCTCAAAGCGGTACAAGGCTGAGGTCATTGGGTCCATAATCCAATCGGATGGAAATACAATATACAAAAATATCAGTATATGGTATAAATAGGCCTTCATCGACTTGAATGTCCTGCTCTAAGTCTAAAAGTCTCTTTTACTTGGTAGAGTCGCGTTGAGTCACTTTGAATTTCTGTGGGCCTTTTATGCGCCTGAGACCAATGCAGTGATGTACATATGTGGCTGTGTTCCGATTGTGTCTTTACGCTTTACCGCTCTGCAATTTCTGGGCATCTGCGCACTCTTGTGTTGAGACTGGGTTCTGTATAGCTGCCTAGGCCCGCACGTTCAGTCGGCATTCGCACTCTCCCAACGCCGTGATTGGTTTTGAGCCTTTGATATACATTGACCTGGGCAATCCACTCTTTCGGGTCGCCCAGCTCCTCTCTCTTGATATCTTCCACTCACCAACGCTTTCTGTTATAATCTGCATCTCCTGCGCACGCGGCCTCTCTCTGCGGTTTCTTCCCCAGTAACCTTTGCTCAGAGCACTCCCCCGTCCTCTCTCGAATTTCAGCCTATTTCCGGCCCCCGTCACCATGATTCAACATACCAATCCCCGCAAAACCGCCACCGCCGTCGCCCCGATGCGTCAACCCGCAGCAGCGGACGGCCCAGAACAGTGGGGCAAATGGATTGGCCGCAAGTCAGTTCTCCCGACCCCATTCTGCCCTTGAATTGAGGCATTGGTTTTGAACACTACCCTCTCCAGCCACTACTCCCTCGAAATGGTCCAGCACCCCCTCCGCGCTCGCATGTGCGGCTTCGGTGACAAAGTTCGTCATTTTACACTTTTTTCTGTGCTCGTGCGAGCGCCTAACCCGCACGTGCGAATCCGCTAGGATCGGCGACCGTTAGCACCAGCAGCAGTCGCCCGCATGGTCGTAAAACGCGACGACAACAATCTCGTCGACGTCGAGTGCGTCGCCCTTCGCTCCGGCCTATTGTTTTGCTCTGTCTCGGCTCACATTATTTTATTCTCACCAGTGATGTGGACTGTTCTTTTTTCATCGTCACTGTTGATCTGTGGTCAGAGGACGGCAAGCATGAGAGAAATCTCGTCCTCCATCCATCCTCGGGGGAACGCTACGTGCCTGTCCAAACAACCAAGCAGCAGCGCCGCCGAGGTGGCGCCCCGACGTCTGGTCCGTCGCGCTCCGGCCGCCAGACACCGATTTCCCGCTCAACGCCGACACCCTTCCGCCCCGCCAATGCTGATCCAGTGCGTTCATTCTTGCTTTATTTGTTTTTTAATGGGATTTACGAACCGCGCTACAGTACAACAGCACCCAGGGCGGCTACTTCCCTGCCCCCCAATCACCAATGTCAGGCCCCGGCCCATTCGCGCCCTCGTCTCCGTACGGCCCCCCAGCACCCCAACCGCCGACGTGGGGCTACCCCTCCCAAAGCACCTCCCACGGCTCTCCGCAAGGCGACCGCAGCACAACCTACCCCCCGCCCATGCTCCCCTCCATCCAGTCCTTCGGCCGCAGTTCGAGCGTCTCCAGCCCCACCGCCGAGCCCTGGAACGCCCCCGACTCGGAGCCGACGTACCGCCCGTGGAACGCAGACAGCGCAGGGAGCAGCTTCGGCGGGCCCGCCGAGCCGCGGGATGGGCACGCGTCCTGGAGCGAGCCGAGCCGCTATGCGCCAGATGCGCCCCCGTACACCACGTCGCCCTCGCCGTCGACGCCGCAGCAATACGACTCCGCGCTCTACGGGAGCGCGTCTTCGCCGTATTCGCACCCGCCCCAGCAGCAGCAGCAGCAGCAACAGCAGGCGCCGTATTTCGCGCCGTCAAATAGCGCAGGCAGCGGTGGCGGTAGTGGCGGCGGCTACGCGCAGAGTACACCCTCGGCGTCGGCGATGCCCGCTGGGACGAGCCCGCGCAGCGCGTACACGCGCACCCTCGTCGGGCCCCTGTCTTCGAACGGGTATCGTCTGCTCGACGAGCACCGCAAGCCGGGAATATTTTTCCTTTTCCAAGACCTTTCTGTTCGCACTGAAGGTTCGTTCCTCCGCTCATTTTACATGCCGCGGCCTCCCAGTTCATGCTGTCGTCATATTCACACCCCAGGTACCTTCCGTCTGCGATTGCGCCTCATGAACGTTGGCGCGTGAGTGATTTCCCTTGCCCCTTCACTTGCCAAGCCTTTCCTAAATAAACTCCCATTCCAGACCCCCGGCGCCGGAACCAGGCGCTCTCCAAGTGCACACCGGCATGTCGCCTGTCCTCGCGCAGATATTCACAGAACCCTTCACTGTATTCTCCGCAAAGCGATTCCCTGGTGTTCCGGGTGAGTGGCTATTATTTTTGCTTGTTTACAATTTTACTTTTGGGTTTTGGCTAATTTATTATTGTACCTAGAAACGACCGCGTTGTCAATCGCCTTTGGGAACCAAGGGCTGAAGCTTCCCCTAGTGAGTTTCCCCTCCATCCCTCCTTTCCACCATTCCAACCGCGGAGCGCTGACGCCCGCCCCAGCGCAATCGCCACGGCTCGAGCAAGCGGCGGCGAGACGACTCCGGCTCGGACGACGATTCCGACGGTGGCTAACAAGCAAGGGTCGGGCGCACGAAAGCTCCAATGTTGTTGTTATCGCCGTCGTTGTTGTCAATGTACTCTTTGCTCTGCTGTATTTGTGGTATTATCACCTGTCATCGGTAGCCGCCCATTTATACACCCTTGTGAACCACCGGCCTATCCTGACCCGTTCCTTGCGCTCGAACCGCTGCACCAGCTCGACCGCCTCGGGGAAGTCCTCGTGGATCCCGCGCAGCCGGTCCGCCGCGTCCTCCTTCTGCTGCCGGAAGTCGTCGGGATCGAGAGACAGCTCGTCGCGCTCGCGCTCCTCCGCGTCGACGGGGTAACCCGCGCGCAGGCGGTGCACGGCCTCGAGGAGGCACCGCAGGACATCGTGCCGCGGCTGCCACGTATTCCACATCGGCGAGATGCGGTGCAGGACGTGCAGATGGTACGCGAGGTCCTCCGCATACGCAGGGTCGTCAAACTCCGCCCCCGCGCGCCTGTGGAACCGCGAGACCTTGGTCGCCGCCCCGCGCGCCTTGCCCACGAGCGGCTTCTCGAGCGGCATCTGTTCGGTGGGGGGCGCGTCGAGCGAGAGCGGCGAGGACGGGTGTGGGTCGCGCTCGTGTCGCAGGCGGTTGCTTTGCCGGTGGTACGGCACAAGGACCTTCTCGAGCACCTCGAACCCGCGCTCGACGTTCCCGGACTGGATCAGCGCCAGGGCGAGCTGGTTCCAGTTGTCCGACGAGAACGAGAAGCCGTGCGTCTGGAACTCCTTCCACACCCGCGCGATCTCGTCGTGCATCCCGGCTGCAGAGAGCGCGCCGATGTACGTGGAGAGCGGCTGGCACAGAACGAAGGTGTGCATTTTGGAGCCGCGCTCTTCCTCGCTCCCGCTCTTGAACAGCGGGACCGTAGAGTACTTGACGCCTGTCTCGAAGACCTGCCGCCACAGCTGGCACACGCTGTCAATGTCGTCCTCACGCACGTAGGCTTCGAGGAGCGCGGTCAAGAGGCTCAGGGTAGGCACACCTCCGTCGGCGAGCATCTTCTCGTAGACACGCGCGACGTCCTCGGTTTTCCCGCGGGAGACGTACGACTGTAAGAGAGGGAGGTACAAGTGATCGCGCGCCGAGAGACGACCATGGGGTGGTTTTTTCCATGTCTGGTCCTCTTGCGTGGCGATGCTCTCGATGAACTGCTCCGCGAGCTTAAAGCTCTCCTCCGTCCCTTCGCGTCCGTACGCCGAGATGATGACACCGTAGGTTACTGCGGTTGGCTTTAGCCCCCGGGCCACCATGTCCTGGTACACAATCATCGCCCGCTCGTCGTCGCCTATGCGTAGGAACCCAGTCATGATAATGGTCATCGTCCAGGTGGTAATATGCCGACTCGACCCCCACTGCTCCGCCAGTTTCTCCATGTGCGTGAAGATATCCGACGCCGCCTTCATCTTGCGCGAGTCGCACGCGGATTGGATCAGCAGCGCAAACGTGTACGCGTCGGGGCGGAGCCGCAGCGTCTCGAGTTGGTTGAAGATGCGCGACACCGTGCGGAACGGCGCACCGATCTGCACGTACGCCTTAAGCAGCAGATTGTAGATCCCGATCGTGAGCTTCATGTGCGGCGACGACTGCACAAAGTCGAACACGCGGATGACGCCCTTCCAAGACCCGGCCTCGATATGCGCGTTCATTAGGGTGGCGATCATCATGTCGTCGGGGACGATCCCGTCCTTGAGTGCACGAGTGTAGATGGCCTCGGTGCTGGCGGGGTCCTTGCGGTGGGCGAGGAGCGTCATGACGGTCGTGTACGTGACCACATTCGGCGGGTGGCCCTGCTGGCGCATCCGGTCCAAACCCAGAGCGAGAGCTTTGAGGTCCCCTCGCAGAGCAAAGTTCTTCATGATAGTAGTGAACACGTAGACGTCGGGCTTCAGCCCAGCCTTGACCATGGTTGTGATCCACGATTCCATGCCGCTGCTCTCGTCCTCGCCGCGCTGCGCATGAGACAAGATCCCCACGGCAAAATGGTCGACGAGTGGCGAATTCGTCGGGACTCCGTCAGCGTCTTCGGGATAGAAGGATTGGAAGACCTCGAGAGTTTTCTCGGTCTGCCCCTGCACGGCATACACATACATCAGCATCAGAATGGCCTTGGGGTTCTTCCAGCCGGACGCGCAAATTCGGTCGAAGTACTCGATGGCCCACTTCTCCTGACCTTCGAGCGCATATAAATACATGCCGGTGAAAAGGTAGTCGTAGGTCTGGTCTTGCTCGAGAGACGCATACAGCGTGTGGGCTTCGTTGTACATGCTATCCCGTGCAAGAGCTCGCACTAGGTGAAGGGGAATGTGCACAGCTGGCTTGACGTTCTGCCGCCGCATTTCCCGGAGGACGTCGACAGACTCCGAAGGGAATTTATGACGAAGGAACGCCTCGATCAAGAAATCACCCAGATGTTGCCGCTGCTGCGCGTCCCATTCGTCCTGCTTATCAGCTAGGACGAGAGAAGGGAGAGATATACCCGAAGCGATAGCGAATGCGGTCTTCCGTAGAGATGCACCAGCAGCCGCTATGTCGACGGAACCAGAATGTATCCGGCTGGTCTCGGTGAGGAGGTAGGAGCCGATGATTTTCCATTCGAGAATTAGAAACTTGATCGCAGTAACGCGGTCGAAATGACGCCAGGTGGAGATGAGAATGGACTCGTACGTGTGGAGATACACATCCAACTCATCGTAGTGCGGTTGTTCCAAATGAATAATGTCAACCGCTTTCTGGAGATCGCCCTCAAGCGCCAGTGTACGCGCGCGCAGGTTGCGGAGGATGAGCGCGGGAGCAGCGGCAGGATCTAGAGAATCTAGTATTTGCCGAACCCGCGCGCCCCATTTGTGTAGATCATCGAGTTCGTCGATTTGGTTGCGCGACTCAACCCAGTTCAAGAGTTTTTGAGCCAGAGTCAACTGTTCTGACGAGGTTATGGCCCAGACTGAAAGGTTGCCATGTCCCTGGACTGTCTCGTATGCATGCCATATCTTTTCGGGTTGAAGGTGGGCCGTGGGTTCCGCGATTAGGCGTCGGAGGTATAGAATATCGCCCTCCTTGAATTCTCTCTCCAAAGGGGACAGCGGCAACGGCGTGGTTTCTGGAGGGCGATCCACGGGAGAAAACGGAGATTCGGGAGCGGGTGGAGAGTGTGTCTCGGAAATATTATCCAGTAGCGGCGGGTCTGGAACCGCTGGGTCTGGAAGCGGTGTGTCCGAATCCGAAACCAGATCCTCTATAGATTCATCTGTAGAATGAAGGGGCCCATTGTCAGACACAGCCGCCGACTCTGTCGGTGGATGGAGCGCCGAGGAATCTGCGCTGGAGGACGGCGGGTCCGAATCGGGAGAAGGCCGGTCGGAGCTATGGGACGCGTGTCGCTGCCCACGTTGTAGTAAGATAGCCCCCGGGGGATGTCGGGGCAATGGGTACGCCGTTTTACGCGTCCGACGAACGTTCCGCGAACGTCTCCGAGTTTCCTCCTCCTCCACCGCGTGTTCTAGTTGCCCTGAACAGACTTGAGAAAATTTGAATGGACATATCCGAGAGACACTCACCGGAGCAGTAGACCGATATCCTCATGCGACAAGACCAGTCCTTGCATTGGGCGGAATAGAGGGAGAGCACATCGGCACGCGATGAGTCGGCCATTCTCTCCTTGCCTTTAACGCGTCGGGGTTGCGGGTTGAAAAACCCAGGTGTTAAGGCGCGAGAGGGCCGCGGCATGGCCTTCGAGACCGAATATATAGAGGCTGGGTGGAAGGCAGAACGTCCCTGCAAGAGCGTATTCAAAATGATCGACCCAGCTGGCTCGACCATGAAGAGAGGCCGCCTGTCTCCCTTAAAAGCCTTCTCCTGAAGAAAAGAACATGAGAATAAGCAAGGGGATTTGAAAGCGACGCACCTGAACCAGCACACAAATTAATAATGAGCGTTAGGCTGCCTCCAAAAAAGTCCCAGCGTATTGTGCCTTGTCGTCCAAAAGCTTTGATGGAGTCCAAAAGGAGTCAGAATCTCTTCTCGACAAACCATCATGTCGGAAATCCTCTCTACAGAAATCGTGTACGCCCAAGGAGACGAAAAAATCATAGCGGACTGCCATCGCCTTCGCGCGGAAGTCTTTCACATTGAACAGGCAAGAAGTGATTTCATTTTTTCAACCATAAAGTCACCTACCTCGACTTGTTCAAGTGGTGGAATGTGACCCAATACCGCGGTCCTCTACTCAATTTGGCATCTACTGTTTCAGGCCTAATTATTCATTTGATTATTTCTGTGCAGGGTTTCCCACTAGACACTGAATTCGACGAGTTCGTTCCCTGCCTCGGTCATTCACACTGTTCTCTAATATCAGGCTTGCTTTCAGCGTAGAACAAATCGCTTTCCACTTTCTCCTCCGCGTCACAGAGCTCGACCCCTCAACCGGCGAACCGACGGTAAAATCCGTAGGCACGATCCGCGGCACGACACCGGGCACTTACCCCGGGATCAATCGGTATAAGCTGAGCAGGTAACTATCTCTTCGTTCTTTTATGATTCCAATCAATTTCCATGCGTTGGGTAGACTGGCGGTTGATAAAAACTACCGAAAACACAAGTTTGGCCGCCTCCTCGTAGAAAAGTTGCATCAGTGGATACAAGCGGACGCGAAAGCGGCGAACCGGTCCGCAGAGGTCGAGTGTCACTCCCAGCTCCCAGCCATGGGATTCTATGCCAAGTAAGTCGCCGAACAGATACCGAATAATCAGCTATTTCACGGTTTCTTTCCTTTTGCCCGCAGATTCGGATACAAGCCTGAGGTTTGTTGTTTTCAGTTACCTGCGCGCACTCGTCCCCTTATATCATCTCTACAGGGCGAGCAATTCGACGAAGACGGAGCACCACACCAAAATATGGCCGTCCTTTTATCTCCCTCGGCATAGGCGCGCAGACAGATCTAGAGAGATAGAAACTCATCACTTCACAAGATCGACTGGCCCAGCTACGAATAGAATAAAACAGCCTAGAGTGTTAAACACAACATCGTACAAGCCACGGTTTCTCAGCTTGCGAGTGGCCTTCACGGACTTGGCATCTTCAAGCTTCATTCCGTCGGTCAAACAGCCGTAGCAACACCGTCTAAACAGAAATTACGTTCAGGCAAGGCGACGATGCCCAGAAAATCATATCAGACTGGCTCGTACCCGGATTTCTTTTTTATCACGATTCTCAGAATCACATGCCTGCACAAAACATTCCGCATCGAATACAACGAGTGAGTTTTTTCGGCCCATTGTTTTCTAAGGAACGGAGTTGTTCAATTCAACTGCAAGGTAGAAGTAGTAAAGAATAGTGTCGCACAAAGTTGAACCGTGAGAACGTACCAGCCCGCAGGTTTCGTACTGGATCTCATCCTACTTGTGACGCGCGACATTATTTACTATCTTCCCTTGCCCGGTGCAGCCCCGTTCTGAGAGGAACTGAGTCGAGAGCAGGCATGGTAGCCACAATGGAATGATAGATTCCTTACACTTGTGGCCGACCGTAAGTAAAGCGTAACGGCGTCGCGTCGGAAAAACGCACGGAAGGTTGCGGCCATTCACCAATACTTATTCTCAGACCGAAGTCATAAACGGTATTTCACGACGCAGATTCGAGCCCCAACATCGAAGCGTACGGTGAACTGAGCACGCACGCCAGCGTTATGGGTGAACCGACCACGCAATGACTGTCTTACGGCGTGGTAAGATTTCACTCTAGGCGGGTGCGTGGTTGGGGTTGGCAATGCGACCCTAACCCTGGCTGCTAGAGATGGCGGCAGCGACGAAGAAAAGAGATTCCGATGAGACGCTAAGCACACCTGTAGCTTGTTGCACTGGGTGGCGAGGGCGAGGGCGAGGACAGTGAAGGAAGAGTTGATCAATTCTGAGGAGGGATTCAGAGGTCACACAAGATCGCAAAATGAGAGATTCACCAGAGGCACATTGATTGAACTGCTCATACATAAATGTAATCTACGAACAGACGAGATGGGCCACAAACACAGACCGAGCAGACACTTGAGCGCGAGTTTATATCTATGCAGAGATTTCGAGATTTCGAAGGCGAGGGCGCGAGCGAGATGGTAGACGAAGAGTCGAGAAAAAGGGAGAGAGTTGAAGTCACATGCAGAACACACGATCGCGACAGGGAGTTTCAGCGAAAGAGTACATTGAACTCGTCATACATTTATGTAATCTACGAATTGACGCGGCCACAGAAAGCTAAAACTTGAGCGCGAGGCTTGAAGCTTGAATTTTGAAGATCTACCCAAAGGGCGTCAGTACATTATTGTCGTCAACAAAAGTACTGAGTGAGATAGGTCCATTCTCGATGGGACTTCCACTAGCGGAGTTCAACACGACTGACATGGGAATCTAACCCATGCAAAAGCCGTGTGCAACGGTGCACCCTCATAACAAGGTTAGGCACGCCACGAACCGCCCATAGGTAAAGACGCCTCTGTGAAAATGCTTGTCTCACGGGAAAGGGCTCTACTTGCGTACACCCAGGGTCGTTCCCTATGAGACCTGGCCCATTGATACACCGTTCAAAACCCCGCCGCCCACAGTTGAAATCGAAAAAGCAGCTAAACCCACCTGGTGTCCAGGGTGCACGACCACAACGGTTGATGCCTTGAATGAGAGTGAAGAACAGAGAGAAGAGGGAAAGGAAATGGAAGAGGATGGTGGTGGTCGAGAGGAAAGAGGTGTGTGACTTGGTGCCGTCACACTCGTTTTATACTTAGCCGGGACGCGTTATTTGTCTAGCTTTGGCATAGGCAGGACGTGTTGCTTGTCCCGATTTGGCCCAAATCAACAAATCACATTTGCATGTGACCGTGTCTTTGACTGCTCGTCCAAGTACCCCAGAAAGGCAATTCCTATGCAAATCTCGACCTCAGAATATTGTATGTCTAACCAGCCCCACCGCGGTTCACCCGCTTGCTGCATTTCAGAAACAACAATGAAGTCCTGTCAATCTCCTGCAAAGAACTCTGGCCAATGTTCAAAAGCTGTATGCAGCGAGATATATATGAGCTAGGATTATAATGTCCGTGAAAAAAGAGACTCGACGAAAAGCTGCAAGCGCCTTGATCGAACAAATCCATCAGATGTGATGATAAATAGCTCGAAGTACGAAACACGCGAATTTTCGTCATCAATCCGCCGCGGGCTTTGGGGGAAAACGAGGTGGGATGAGAGGAATGGAAGCTGTTCGCGTGGGTCCGGGTTGGAGAGGGGTATCAGGAGAGCAGAAGGGTTTGAACTTCTGAAATCGGTGGTCCACAGCGAGTTTCAGGGTTCCGTAAACCTTGACTTCACGATTCTGTTGCACTAGGTATGTGACTCGAAGGCGCCATGGATAGCTGCGACGGTCTAGAAAGTCGTGGCCCTCGTCTGTGATATGAACGAGGTCGAGTGAAGCCACGCGTTGTGCAACACACGCCGTGAGCCACTGAAGGGCAGCATGAGCGATAGCAGATCTTGAGGTCGGCCGGACATCGGGGTTGGGCGGTGGTGAGGCCCAGGGTGGCCTTCCTTCGAAAAAAAGGTGCCTGGACAGGCAATGTAATTCCAGTCTTCGCAAAGACTGGAAAAGACACAGCGACGAAATGAAATCATTCTGGGGGTCATCAGGAAGGCAATGGAATGCTGCGCGATAAAACTTACGATGTGAAGGGGTTGCCTTGCCCGGCGTGACATTCGGATGATTAATGACGAAACTCGAGAAGTCATCGAGCTCGCGATCGTCAGGGCAGCAAGACCAGCTTCCTTGGCAAGCTCCATTTCAAGGTGCACGACCTGCCAGTCATCTAAAGAAGAGGCTGATCTTGTGCGAGAGATGGAGAAAGAAACGAGGTCAACCGTGCTAGTCAAGGATTCCCTTTCCAGCGCACCAAGGAATTGTAGTGGGAATATGATGTCTGGGTTCTGTTCCCAGGTCGATCCATCCCCGGAAAACTTAATGATTTGTAACTGAGGGTGTCGTCCTGCGAAAGCCGGTAACCAGGACATGAGAGATGTAGACTCCTTGTATACTCCAATGTCGAGCGTCTCGAGCCCTGGCACAAGCAGGTCGCCAGGGCCAAGTCGTATATTCTTCTTATTCTGCACGATGAGATGGGCCACCCTCAGGTTTTTTTCGACCCATCAACGAGTGCAATTCCGGCCACTGGAGTCCGAAACAAACAGTCGTCAATTTTTGGTCAATTTGACGGAATGAACCCGAGTCTTCGACAAGAGCAAAGATGTAGATGCGAGCAACGCCCTAAGAACTTCCAGATCTCGGTCATGGATTGCGACAGTGACCAAAGTAGGATGGGAGTTGAGGATGGCAAGCAGACTGGGGTCAATCTGCTTTGCGCTTAATTCTAGCCACTGTAGCGATTCCAAAGACGGAAGGAAGGTGGGGAGAATATCTGGACCGTAGCGATATGGATTTTCGGGCCTATGTTGGTAGTCATCTTCTTCTGGGGAGTGGACATCTGCAAGATCAAGTTGCCTGAAGCATCCACTGTCAACACGGTCAATGTTTACAGAGCGCCGTCGACTGACCTAATGAGACAAGCAAACTCTGGTTCAACTGAGCACTTGGCCCAACGTCGAGGTTCACACGTGTGAGACACCTTCAGGCGCGAGAATAGCGGGGAAATACATAGTCGGCGGAGGTGTTTGCAGACCAGGGAGAGGGAGCGAAGATAAGAAGAGAAGGCTTTTGCTTCCTCGGCGTATCGCTCTATGGAAGGAATCGAGGGTGCTTCACAGAGAAAATGAATAACGATGAGCAGGAGCTCGGTCGGAAGAAGCGTAAGTCGCGACCGTGGGGGGGGGGACATATGGACGCGTTGCTTGTTCAGCTTTGACCTGCATCAGATCATGACCATGCTCGTCCGCGCACCTGAGAAAGGCAATTCTTAAGCAATTCTTGACCTAGGAATATTGTATGTCTATTACCCAGGCCCACCCCGGTTCACCTTGCTTGCTGCTGTTTACGGCGCAAAATAAAACTGGCGGTGCTTGAAATACATATGCATATTGAGCCTGGGATTTTTATGTATACGAGGTGGGATAATAAAATGTCCGTGAAAAGAGCCTCAACGAGACGTTGCAAGCAATGTGAACCCCAAGCAGCCGAAAAAGAACACATGCGAATTCTCGTCATCAGGTCGCCGCTGGCTTGGGGAATCGAGGTTGGATTAACAGGGTGGAAGCTGTTCGTGTGGCTGCAAGTTGGAAGGAGGGTTCAGGAGAACCCAAGGGTTTAAATTTCTGAAATCGGGGGTCCACGGCGAATTTCGGCGCCCCATAAACCTCGATTTCACGATTCTGCTGCACTTCGTATGTGACTCCAAGGCGCCATGGATAGCTGCGACGGTTTAGAAAGTCGTAGCCCTCGTCTGTGATCTGAACGAGGGCGAGTGAAAACACGCGTTGCGCAATAAACGCTGTTAGCCATCGAAGGGCAGCGTGAGCGATAACACATGCTGAGGTCGGGCGGACAGAGGAGTCAGGCGGTGGTAAGACCCAGGGTGATCCTCCTTCGAAAAGGAGGTGTCTCGATAGGCAATGCAACTCCAATCTTCGCAAAGATCGGAAAAGACATACTGACGAAATCAAATCATCCTGGGGACCGTGAGCTACTGGACTAAGCCAAAGAACAGAACTTACTATGTGAACGGGCTGCCGCGCCCAGCGCGACATTCGGACTATTAACGACGAAACTGAAGGAGCCATCGAGCTTGCTATCGTCAAGGCAGACACACCAGCCCCCTTGGTAATCTCCACGGCGATGTGTACCACTTGCCAGTCGTCCAATGAAGAAGTCGATCTTGTGCGAGAAATGGAGAAAGAGATGAGGTTGGCCGTGCCAGCTAGGGATTCTCTTTCTAACGCACCAAGGAATTGTAGTGGGAATGGTATGTCTGGGTTCTGTTTCCAGGTCGATCCATCCCCGGTGAACTTGATGATTTGCAAGTGAGGGTGTCGTTCCGCGAAAGCCGGTAACCAGGACATTGGAGAAGTAGGCTCCTTGTACACTCCAATGGTGAGCGTCTCAAGCCCGGGCACAAGCAGATCGCCAGGGCCAAGTCGTACATTGTCCTTATTCTGCACAATGAGATGGGCCACTCTCAGGCTTCGACCCATTAACGAGTGCAATCCCGGACACTGGAGTCCGAAACAGAAGCTCGTCAATCGGACGGAATGAACCCGGATCTTCGACAACAGCAAAGATGTGGATGCGAACAGCGTGAAAAGGGATTCCAGATGGCGCTGGTGGACTGCGACAGTGTCCAACGTAGGGTGGGAGTCAAGGGTGGCAAGCAGGTGGGCATCAATCTGCTCTGCGCCTAATTCAAGCCACTCCAACGATTCCAGACATGGAAGGAGAGCGGGAAGGATATCTGGACCATAGTGATATGAACCGTCAGGCCCTACTGCTTCGTCATGCTCCTCTGGGGAGTGAACATCCGCCAGATCAAGTTGTCTGAAGGGATCATGGTTAACACGATTGACGGTTTGCAGAGCAACTTCCACCGACCTGATAAGACGAGAAAACCCGGGCTCAACCGCGCATTTTGCCTCCAAACTTCGAAGCTCATGTGTGCGCGTGATCTTCACGCGAGAAAACAGGGGGGAGATGCACAGTTGGCGTAGCTGTTTGCAGACCAACGAGAGAGAGCGAAGATGGCGAGAAGAGAAGGCAAGTTTTTCCTCGTCGCAACGCTCTGCAGAAGGGATCGCGTTTCCTTCACAGAGTAAATGAATAACTATGAGCAAGAGCTCGGTCGGAAGATGCGCAAGTCGCGATCGAGGTGGAAGAGGCATTGGTCACAGCGTGACCCAGTCACATACGCGGTCACATGAAACAATCACATCATCTGACCCCTATCGGACCCTCAAAGCGTCCAAGTTTTTTGCCGAGATTCGAGAACAACAAGAAACAATGCAAAAGCCACGCGATCCCACGCCACTCCAGGCGAGACCCTTTCGTTCCATCCACCATGTCCACCACCCTGGACCCAATCTCAGAAAAGATTCTCCAGTTCCTTCGCACCGAGGTAGGACCCCTCGTTCACGGCGAGAACCATGTGCGCCACGCCGACACCAGAGCCCCCATCGCCTATGATTATCATATGCCACCTTGGCTGCAACCCATCGCGTTGGAATTCGGCCCAGAGCTTTCCTCAGACCTCGAAAACCGATTGATTGGAACACTTTCTCAGCGAAAGTCTATCATCAACGAATCCATGGTGGTCGATACGGTTATCGATCGCGAAGCCTCGCGGGTGGACGAGATCGTCCCCCCTGCCGACCAAGTCGTTGGAGAACCGACAGTCCACGAAGTCCAGGGAGATATCCACAAAATTTCCAACATTTTTGCCACCCTCACCTGTTTCGATATTGCGGACGGCGAAATCAATCGGTTCCGTTCCATGTTCAGGATCAACCCTTCCACTGAATCCAATGATACCAAAGCCGACCGTTTGGTCGGATGCCAACCAAGGCTCGAGGATACACGAGAGACGTGGAAATCTCTATGGTCATCTCTCAGTGACGACTCAAGAGATCTCCGGGATCCCTTCTTCAGAGTTTTATACACCGAGGAGTACAAGAACATTCGTTCGGGAAACCCGCGAGTAATCCTGGGCATCTATATCATCATCTGGTCCATCCAGAAAAACCACCTCGCCACCTTCTGGCCCAACAACCACTGCGACGACTGCGACAAATTCAGAAAATCGCACACTTTGACGAAGGCGACCCCGACGAAATGCCAAAGCACTGCCCCTTGGATGCATCAACTGCGACTGAAGCGCTCGATACCACCGACGACGCGGCCCTTCGCGCGGAGATCCTTCGCATTGTTAAACTGGCCGGGGTATATGAGACGAAGTATAACATCCCACCAGAACAAGGGACGCGGACGGTTAAAAAGGCTAAAAAAGCTAAAAAGCGTAAACAACACGAGCGGGAGGACTCGGACGATGAGCCGGCGGGCGAAAATAGCGACGGCGAGGATCAGTTCGTTCCGTATAATCTTTTGCTACAGGAGGCGACGGACCTGGCTAGCGAAGATTTGAAGTTGTCGACGGAGATGCGGAAGGGGTTGGTTAGATGGGTAAAGAACGCCGCGTACTTTCTGATCCAGGTAAGTAAGGACTTTGCATCACGGTGCCGATTGGAGACTCACTCGTGCGTGCACAGGTATGGGCCCAGATGGTGCGACACAACGGGACAGTCGCCCATCTCACATGCCACAATCTGGGTGTAATTATTACTCGGCATCGTGCTACGCAGTCAGTTGTTGTCTCCAAATTTTTGGAGCACAGCGATGCACCCATCCTACGGGCCACAGCTTTGACCGTGTACGCATATCAAGATGCAGTTGAGCGGTACGTTGCGCATAAGGAGGAAGATGTACCGATGTGGTTGGAGGACCCTTTCCGGCGTGAGTCCCAGGAGGTGCAGACCGCCAACAAGAAAGCACGGAAAGCCGATGGGAAAGGCGACAAAGACAACGATGAAGGGGCGGCCGGAAACAAACATGGGGGTAGTGGTCGAGGAGGAGGTGGCAGCCGCGGGGGAGACCAGGGAGGCTCCGGGAATGGGCCAAGCGGAGGAGGATCTGGAGGCGGAGAAGGATCTGGGGGCGGGGGAGGATCTGGGGGCGGGGGAGGATCCGGAAGCGGAGGAGGATCTGGAAGCGGAGGAGGATCTGGAAACGGAGGAGGATCTGGAAGCGGAGGCGATTCCGGAGGCGGTTCCGGAAACCCTGGGCCTAGGAGGAACCCGCGACGAAACGGCACTTCAAGTTTGAGTAAGGAGATAAATCTAAACGTAGGTTGCTTGGTCTGATTCCGAGTCTAATCTTTATTACTTACTTCTTTCTACAGGTCGTCCACCTTGCCTTCAGAGCGCCCAAGTACCATCTGTGGTCGACGGGGTTTACTCATTTCGAACGACTGGCCCCCGCGACAGTTGAGGCTGCGACAATTCCCGCTGTCACTCCTCGTGCGCAGGATTACAACTCGACCTATTTTTCGAGTGTTGAGGCGACCCTCGGCCAACTCCCTTCAGATCAACAACGTAGAGTGTCCGTAGGATCTACTCACAGCAGTGGGTCCACCACCTCTACCCATGCTAGCGTACCATCGTTGTTCAGCGCCTCCTCCTCGGTGCCAACCAGTCCGTCCACTGCGGCGAGTTTCACCAATGCGTCCAGGGACGGGTCTCCTTCGCCCGACAAGTCGGCTGGTCCTCAAACCGGTTCTTCTCAGCCTGAAGCCATTATCAGCAAAGCCGGCATTCTCATCGACGGCAACCTCGGCAAGGGCAGGATCGGAATCGTCTGGTCTGGGAAGATGATACTCGAAGACGGCACCGAAGACGACAACGCGATCCCAATCGCTGTGAAGATGGCCATTCGGCGGGAGAAAGCTGACGCAGAGGAAAGCGACGATGAGGATGAAAGGGAAATTATACGCCAAGAAGGTTTGGTGTACGACTTCCTTGCCCAGTCAGGGAAGCAAGGAATCACTCCTCGGTACTACGGCGTATTTGAAGATAGCATCGGAACTGTTGCCCTTATTCTCGACAACGGCGGCACGGCCTTGAAGAGCTTTGAAACTCTGACAAAGGAGGAGTAAGTCCTGTGGCCATATTCAGCGCGGCAGCTAAAACTCACCATTCCAACAGGAATCAGAAACTCTTCGCCAAGGTCGTGGACATGCACTCAGCTGGCGTTCGCCACGAGGATCTTGAGCCGCGTAACGTCGTTCAGGATTCCGAAGGAGACCTCAAGATCATCGACTTTCACGTCGCGGAAACGGGCCATCGCTGCCGCGGGAAAGAGAAGTGTAAGGAGTTATTGGAACTGAGCGACAAACTCAGGCTGTGAATTAGACACTGGTCATCATACTCATGCATTGTAACGACATTCACGAACTTATGGTCATTTTTTGTATAATTCAGCGCATTGTCGACATGATGTGGTTAGACGCAGATAAACCCAGGGAAAGATGCGGACTCGTCGACCTCCGCCCATTTACAGTTGTTCCGGAAAATAATGAGACTCACGAGTCTCCTTGTCCCAATCGCGAGTTTCGTTATTTTCCGGAACAACTGTAAAGGAAGTCGAGGGGTAAAACCCCGAGGGAGACCATCGCGTACAAGCGCTACGCCACAGTTGCCCCGTGGCGCGTCAAACTCCCCCGTAACCAAGATCTGAGTGAAGTGTACGGTCATCTTGACAGTGGAGACCGCGGGATACATGGTGCAAGGGTGGCATTATAAGGAGGAAGGTAGCAGTGAGACTGGGGGCGGTGAGATGTGGCGCCCTGCGCGGCTGCCTTCGCCTCTGCATCCACGGCTTCGTTGCCTTCGATGTTGCGGTGTCCGGTTATCCACGCAATGCGGAACTTGAATCGCCTAGGGTCTTGTGGAAAAGCTGGATGATGTTCGTCCAAGGCATCACGGTTTGTGTCTGATACCAGCTCTTCAAATCGTTAGCCAGGCGAAACAAATGAAGGGCGGGATTACTGTGCCGTCTATGACCGTAGTGATACTTGGGCGTCAGTTCAAAGTTGTCAGACGGTCAAACAAGATGTTTGGCCACTGCGGTCTAAAAAATCCATGCATCAGTCGAGTCGAGCAAAAGAAGAAAGAAATCTACATACTGAGCGCGCGGTGACTTGAAACCAGGGCCCGTACTCCTGCTGCCTCTGACTGTCGTAGCTATAGTAGTGATATACCGTGGCGGGATGCTTCCAAAACCTTCAGTCAAGCTGGCGACGTCAAGGCGTCACAAAATCTGAGATCTAAGCCACCGGCCAGCGGTGCCTCGCCGATGCCTTACCCTTCTCCCCTCTTTTCGCTCCTTGGCTAAATCCTCGCCGGCATCTCTTCCCTCCGCAGTGCCTTGTTCTATATCTCACTCCACCTTCACATCACATTTTCCACCGCTCCGCCGTTGGAACATCTAGTCGATTTTTTTTGGGTCGCACAAGCAGGACCAAGAACGAAATTCTCGGATTCTTTTGGCGGCTACAGGCTCGACGCCAGACGACACGCTAGCATTGCAACGAATAACGAAACGGGCGCATGGTCGACGTCAAACTCAGTTAGTCCTTGTCTGCGGGTTAGCTTCACAATTGTTTCGCTGTGCTCCGGAGTTCGCCAAGAGTAGGTCTCGAGAGAGTCACCGCCAAAAATCTGAGAAGGGTGTCCTTGCGGTCCGAATACATCGCATTTAATTCATTATATACCATACTCTGTTGTAATCTTTTTGGTTTCGCCTGCAAAACACAATCCAAGTCAGCACATCCGCATTCCAAACCGAAGAAGACGGCGCAGAAGCAAAAAAGGGAGACTCAGATCTGGCCTTGTCAAATCCGCATATCGACGCGCCCACATAAACCAGCTGCTTCCCGTTTTTGTTTTGTGGGGCGGCGGTTACAGCGAGCAGCGCCTTTTTGACACCCGCTCTGGGGGGGTGGATCGGGATGCAGTTTTTTTTGGAAACGGGCATCACCACGACATGTATAATCACAGAGGAACTGGTGCGAGGGACGTATACTCACAGTGTTCTCATGCGAGCGGGCTGATGAGTCTGCGGAACGAAATACACGCGTCAGAGAGGTCTTGATTGTACGAAGCCGGAGGGAAGCGCACTTTATGAGCGAGGGCTGGGGGTTGCTTCGCGTGAACCCGACGTAGATGATGAGCGGGATCCAGCCGTAGTGCAGCACCGTCTATGTGTGCGAATAAGTACTGCGAGCTACCACCAATGACCACAAAACGCACCCGGCCGACCTCGATGACTTTTACGATGCGTTCCTAGAGGGAAAGTGAGACCAGGAGGATCAGGATAGGCTCCAGACGCACTTTTGTTTCTTCTGAAGGCATTGGGAAAGGAAAGCGCTTGTGAACACGTGCCTCACCGAATTTTTGCAAAGCGATCACCTTTGCTCAAAAGTTTACCATAAGCTATCATGGCGCTCGGCGGGAGTTCAGCAGTGCACATCCAATCCTCTACCATCTCCTCTGCTCCCCCCATTCCGTCCGTATTCAACTCGGTTTTTCCCTTTATTTTTGCTTGACTCGTTTCGCAGCCGGACACCGAGCAGCATTACCATCCACCCCGTCGCCCTCTTCTCCATCCTCGACCACTACCTCCGCCGCAATGACGAGCAGCCGAGGGTAATCGGCACGCTTCTGGGCACCCGCTCGCCCGACAACACCCAGATCCATGTCCGCTCGTCGTTCGCCGTGCTGCACAGCGAGAACGAGGAGCAGGTCGCGGTCGATATGGAATACCACCGCACCATGTACGAGCTCCATAGCCGCGTTGCGTCCAAGGAGACGATTGTCGGGTGGTTCGTGCCAATCTACTAGCTTATATCTCATCTGGACCGAATGACACGCGCAGGTACTCGACGGGCTCGAACCTCAACACCTACTCGGCGCTCATCCAGAATTTCTACTCGCAGGAGACGGCGCCGCACCAGGCCATCCACGTCGCGCTCAACACCGGGGCAGAGGACGGCGAGGAGGCAGGCGTGCAAGCCTATGTTAGGTGCGTACCAATTTTTCCTTTGTATGTTTTGAATCAATAAACTGTGGGCAGCTCTCCGGTGGGCGTATTCCCCAAACCCGAAAACTGCATATTCGTCCCCGTCCCTGTGCGCCTGCAATTCCAGGACGCAGAGCGCAGTGGTCGTGCGTATCCAATTTGTCCTCCTGGTTCACGGCCATAACACTGTTTTCACTCGGCAGTGGACCTGCTCACGCAAACCGCCCTATCACCAAACTCCACGACCGCGCAGCCGGTCACATCCATCGCAAACCTCGACGCAACGCTCAACACCGTCTCGCAAATGCTCGACCGGGTGTTAGCATACGTGGGGAAAGTGCTCGCAGGCGAGGTCGAGGGCGACAAGGCGCTTGGGCGGTACCTCATGGACACACTCGGCGTCGCTCCTATCGGCGAAAAGGGCGGCGAGGATAAGGCGTTCAATGCGTCGCTCCAGGTTCGTTATCTTGATCGTCTGCCTTTTTTCGAACGCTGAAATTTCGCAGGACACGCTGATGATCTCGTATCTCGCGAACCTCGTACGCGCGCAGGCAGAGGTGTCTTCTAGATTGGCGCTCGTCACCTCATGAGCCGTGCGGTCTTCAGTTTGAGGGGTTCGGATGATTGAGGAGGGATCTGGGCAGAGGATCTACGGGCGGGCGGCTAGCTGTTAAAAATTCTCGAATGCTGTAAATCATGTCGTGCCGCAAGTATCTCGCCCAGGGGCCAGGTGTTTACGGGCCCGTCTTGCGTCTCATCCCATTCGGTGCTCCCATCTTTCGCCAAAACACCTGTGCGCAGTCTTGCACACTTTAGGATCTCGGCGTCGACGAAGGCGCCAACGACGTGCAACAAAAGCTGCTGTGCAGCGTAGGGTCCGATCGAGTTGAGACGCACCGCGGCGGAGAGGAGCGAGCGCGCATGCAGATAGAGATGGAGGTGCTGGGTGCGCTCTGTTCAACGATAAGCGCGGATTCAATCAAGTCGAAAGTTTGAAGGACCTAAGGACAGCCCGAGGGCGGCGCACAGCACACCCCAGCATATCGGCAAGTGCCCGTGCGCCCCGCTGTCTCCACGCCGGACCATAAGCTTAAGCGCGTCCACCAGGCCAGGCATCGCGTCGTCGTTATCGCTGTTGCTCTCCGGCACGACGTAAGAAAAGGCAGGCTCCGGCGGTCTGAAGGCCTTTGAGTACAGCGAGAGGAGTGCAACGCCCTGCGCCTTGGACGCGCGCCGCGCGACGTGGTTGAGCGTCATGCACTCGTACAATTCGTCCAGCTCGCGGAGATCCGCCAGCGCTTTGTCTCGGTCGATCTCGGCGCATCGTAGTCGGGTAACTGCGAGGTGAGCGTCGGAAACGAAGGGGAGGGCGCTGGGGCCGTAGGTGGAGAGGCTGTCGCGGATGAAGGTCGCGATGGTGTCGAGTTTGAGGCTTGCGGATGGCTGGGTCAAAGGCGGGACACCGAAGCCGTGCTTGAGGAAGGATTCGAGACCGGAGGAGGCGACGAACGAGCCCGTAGGCAGGTTGCTGTCCGAGAGAAGGAGCAGCAGATAGGTTTCATCCATCGTCTTGGGAGGAAAGAGGTACGCGGTCACGTGTGGTGCAGACACGCTAATTGAGGGCATCCATGTCGGACGCGTTCCAAAACACGAAAGCAAGCGGCGCGGGTATCATCGTATCACGCTTCTCCCGTATTATTGACACCACACAATAGTCCAGGAGCTCAAAAATTATTATTTCCGAGCCAAGATCGAGCCAGAAAGCCTATTTGAACGATGGTGAATGGAAATTATTGGGACCAGCGATCGGGCAGTTCTATCGGAACTTCACGCCGACCTCCCAACCAATAATCGTAGGCCCTGCTAATTGGAAGCAAGCGGGGAAGGCGCGAGAAGTTGAACATTAAGCAATTAGGTAGATTCAATCAGCATCTGTGTGCGCGATCCAGAGATCACCTCTTGCTACGAACTACTCATCGAATGGACAGAACCCCGCTTTTAGTCACTCCTTCTCTGGTTGTCCTGCTCTTCTTGTCAGACGCAGGGATGTCCCAAATTTTCCAGAACTTGATCGTCTCGTCCCCTGCGCCCGTAACGACCATGTCTCCCACTGGCGAAACGGCACTGTACAGAATTCGCTCGTCGTGTGCATTGCAAATTTTCGCCTGTTGAACGTCGGACGATATCAGTCTGCGGCGTGAGATCGAACCAAGTCGCACACATACCACTCTTTCCAAGCGCGGGTATGACCAGACACCGATGGCATCCGTTGAATAACCGTGCGTACTGAGCAGCTCCTTGCGATGGGGCGCGAAATGTAAGTTCGTGATTTGGGACGGCGTCTTCTGCGTGTGCGAAAGGGCACCGGTCGTGCTGTTCCATACATTAATAGTGGCATCGTTTGTGCCTCCGCCGGACGCAAGCAAGCTGGGCTGCCACGGGGACCAAGCGAGAGCCTAAGCAAATTTGCTGAGCAATGCTCGAAGAACACTGATATAACATACCTTGACGGCGCTGGTGTGATTTCTTTTAGTCCACTTGGCATTCCGTGACGGCACTGCGTCGCTTGGGATTGGCGTACCAGCGACCCTACCGTCCCAAATATTAACGACGTTGTCATCGCCCCCGCTTGCAATCAACTCTCCATCTGGTCTCCACTGGAGGCCGCACACCGATTTACGGTGTGGACGCAGTTCCATTACCTTGTGGCGCGGAGCCCTAATATTGTTGTGCCACACATTTCCGTCTCCGCAACCAGAACTCAACAGGTGCTGCCATCACGAGAGAACGCAGACTTGGTCTTGATGCCCGGTCATCGTACGCAGCTTGACCCTTCGTTCGACATCCCACAGCTCCACCTCGCCTGTGCCCAGCCCTATTCCCAGGAACGCGCCGTCGTTGGAAAAGCTGAGGCTGCTGACATATGTGCTAGCGGGTGCCTCACTCATTTTAACAACGCCATACGCGTCGGCGTTGTATGTGTAGGTGCGGGGGCCGAGCGCGAAAGCAACGCAATTCAAGCAAGACCAGCTTAGGAGATTGAGATAAAAGTCGTCGAGCATGTCCGTAGCATCAAAAGTGCGCTCGGGCTCAGTGGGGATCTTGCGAGTCTTGTTCGTGGTAGCACCGGTCGCGGTGCTAGTGGCACCGAGGCGGAGAGGACGTGAAAACTCTCGCTGCAAAGCCAGCGTTGTATCGGGGAAGGCCGAGCACGGCTGCAGATGGTATCTGAGGATGCGGCGGTTTAGTGGAACGCCTGCTGCCGCTGCCAAGCGGGCGGTATGAGTAAGAGAGCCCGAGGGCGCGTCGAGAGACCTTTGGTCGAGTAGAGCCGATGCCTCGAGCGTTTGGTTGCGGGAAGTGATGAATCGGTCATGTTCTGCACGGTTCTAGGGACAATTGTAAGAAAAACAATTGACATGGGGGGTGGAATATTTTCACTTCTGCGGACTTGACGGTGACAGCGTTGAACATCGACTCTTTAACAAAACGTCTCAGGTGGGAGGAGGAGGAGGAAGATAGACTGGTGTGGTCTCAAAATTGGAACAAATACAGTTAAGGTTGGAACGAGGTGTGCCAAGGGGAGAAGGCTCTTCTATTATGTACTTGAACCCCATTCGGGAAGACTTTCAAGCTGAAAAAGAAGTTGAAAAAGAAGTTGAGGGACATCGGTCGAGAACGCGATGCGAACATTGGAAACGAAGGTGCGCAGGGGCTGTTCGCGGATGAAGGTCGCGATGCTAGTTTGAAGTTCGGAGACGACTGGGTCAAACGGGGGCTCCGAAGCCGTGCTCGAGGGAGAATTTGAGGCCGAGGGAGGCGACAAAAAAGCCCGTGGGCAGGTCGTTGTCCGATAGAAGCTAAGCCCCGGGAAGCTCCAGCCAAGCCTTGTCCGAAATTATGGCTTTTTTAGGACGAAAATTTATGATTTCCTTGTCCAAATATAAGCTTTTTGAGGCCAAAATCTGGCAAACCTTGTCCGTGAATAAGCTTTTTGAGGTCCCAACCACTTCGGTTCGAGCTCCATGGCTGGACTGCGCGATCTGGTGTCGGAGGAGGTAAAGACCTTGTCTGTAAAAATAGGTAAAACAGTATTCCAAAGCCAAGAAAAGGAAAGCGTAGTGGCATAGTTGGTGTATCATGGTACGTACTACGGGGCCGAAAAATTGGAATTTGCGGTGATTTTCGCGAGATTTTACGTGATGACCCTTGTCCGATATAAGCTTTTTCAGACCGGAAACGCTTGAGAAGATAAGCTTCTTGAAGTCAAATTTCAGATTTTTTTCGGACAAGGCTTGGCTGGAGCTTCCCGGGGCCTTAGAAGTTGAAGGGTCACTCAATGCCTTGCTGAATGCTTGGCGGATGGTCCTTATCTTATCCAGATCACATCATGATCGGAGTCACCATCACCGTATTCAGCCACTTGACCTTGACCACAACCGATTTTGTGGCTAACTCAACCCGTACTAACTCTATAGATCTTACATGGCACTACGAGCTCTCACCCTGCCGGTTTCGGGAGGCCTTGAGCTTAACACGGATACACAACACAGTACTAACAGCGAGGGACTCGAGGTTGCGCAAGCCCGTGTTCCCCCGCCCGCGATAGACATTCAAATTTTAGAGCCGAAGCATACTTCTAAACCTCTACCCGCTTTATCGTTAGCAGGGAACTCGTCGGCGGATAAACTCGGCATCTACCCATGCCCAGCGCTAACATTGCCCAACGAACTCGTGGCGGAAATCTTCCTTCATTTCCTTCCTGTTTATCCGAAACGCCCACCGCCAATCGGTCCTCTCTCACCATACCTATTGTGCCACATATGCCGAGGATGGAGGGAAATAGCATTGACCACTCCCGCGCTCTGGAGAGGAATCTCATTCTCATTGCGCAATGTCCAACAACTTCCGCAGAAACTCCATTTCCTAAACACATCGCTAGCGCTTTCCGGCTCATATCCGCTCTCAATCAGGCTGGACAGCGATATAGAGGGCGAATCGCCGTTGCGAATCGGACCATTCGGTCGGACAATCATAGACCACTGTGCTCGCTGGGAGCTTCTACAACTATCTATTCCCTGCCCTTGGGATTTCCTCCCCAATACCGCGGAAAGTGTTCTGCTCCCCTTCCTTCGGGAGCTGAAGCTCCGTAAAAACAGAGACTTCAGGTCAGCCGGTTTCACCTCAAACCGCGCTATCCTTGTCGCACCGCTGTTGGAAAAAGTCACCATCATATCATACCACCAGGCATACGATCCAATTATTCCGTGGTCCCAATTGACCATGCTCTATATCGATTTCATCCGGCCAGACCAATGCAATATCCTAAATCAGCTGGTCAACCTCATCTCTTGCCGTTTGAGAATGTACCGCATCCGAGGCGAGGATTTTCCAAAGATAATTCTGCCCCGCGTTGAAACATTCATTCTCCACGCCGTCCCTAGCCAGATATTTGTGTATGCTCTGGACGCATTTACTCTCCCGGCTCTGCAAAGGCTGCACCATGGAAAATTCATGCCGCGTACAATCTTTGATCCTGTTGCAACGCTTGCGGCATTGATATCAAGATCCGGTTGCACCTTGCAGGAGCTGTGTGTCCCAGGTTCTTACGACACAGAGGAGGATTATCGGCGTTGCGACGAGTTTTCGTCTGTGGTGTCATTCAATTTCGACAAGAATGGTGAATTGAATATCACAGACCCCATCTTAAAGGAATGGAGTAATTGGGATGACGGTGAAGACATGGAGTCGGAGGAGGGGAAACACTACTAGTAGAACAACGACAAAGTAATTTAACGCGGGAAAAGACAGCATGGAGCCCCTCCCTTAACTACGTTCCCACTTTCGACTCTCATCTTTAGTTCATCTGTAGTTGAATCATTTTTGTCGTACGAAATGTAGTCCTTGGAAGGAAAGATGACGCCTCTGCGATCGCAGTGAACATTTCCAGATCTTTGTGGTTTCGCACCGATACCAAGTCGGCATTGGAATGTTCACTTCAACAACCTCTTTACTTCACCTGCGTGAATTGTGCGTAAACCGTTTTTGTCAGAAAAAAAACCATCAGCTTACGGGCTCCAGCCTTACCTGGAACTTGAAGTTTTCCATACCTTGGTGGCGTTGAGCCCTGTTGACTCTAGCCAGGCATCCAGCTTCGGCCCTCGTGTGCCCAAAAAGGATCCCAGGCGCTCGGAATTCCCTCCCGACAACTTGTGGCCCACTGATTCCTTTTCCCCCCCTCGGATAGCGGTAAACGGGTGACGATCGGCGATTTTATGAGGAACCGAGAGCTCCCCCGAATTGTTCCCGCACTTGCAAAGATACTGATACAAAATGAGCTCAGTGGGTCACACTCAATTGAACCGTGAGAATCTTCATCCAGGTGGATCATCCGACTCGCCGTGGATCACACGGGGGAAGGCTGAGCTGAGTTCCGAGACTCAGGCTCTAGAATGGCCGAGCGGTGAACAAGACACACACGCTATGTCTGTTCTTCAACAGAGATCAGAGAATCATGCGGGGAACCTTGAGTGAAAGGAAGAAAACTCGGTGGAGAAAGTAACGAGAAAGCGTTCTTTCTGCGGCGCGCCGGTTGAACGTTGAACGTTGAACCTGCATAGAACTCGACATATGTCAAGTATGAGTCGTTCGGAGGGACGGAAGGGGTGAATGAGGCCAAAAGAAGGAAGCAATCAACCTCGTCCGCACGGCGTCGCTATACCCTGACAGTGTGAGAGAATTTCCTTCTATGGTCAAAGCGGCCCGTTTCTTTTCTTGGGTTGCTCCCTTCTGCTTTCCCGGAATTCGTTGTGTGCCAGGCCGGGGTGGCGCGGCAGTCAGCTGCGCATATTTTCCCATCGCTGTCCATGTCCGAAGACCTCGAGAAAAACGGCTTTGAGGGCGAGCGAGTAGGCGCTCCCGAACGGTCGCGGGGACGTGACATATTAAGACGTACTGCTCTTGTCTTGGCGGTCCTATTGTGTCTTCGAGTCGTCCAAGTCTACCGCGTCCACCCGCGCCATGCCGACTTTCACCATTACCACTCCGAAGGCTGGGTGGCACCTCCGGGGCATGGCCCCCGACCTGAGCGCTGGCATGAGAAGCCGCAGCCGCGACTGTCGATGGAGGAACGCGAGAAGCTCTTTCTGTGCGCTCACCTTTTGATTTATACCTCAATGTTATGCTGACCCGTTGCAGGTCTGTTCCCGACGCAGAGAGCGCACGAGCAACGTCGAAGGAATATACCGCACACGCACACCCGGCCGGCTCTGCGCATGATAAACAAGACGCTCTGCGTATGCTCAAATTCTTCGAAGAAGAGTTGCAGATCCCCGCGGCGGATGTCGAGGCAGTTTTTCCAGCGGGGAGCAAGGATTCGCGGTGGGCAACTCTTGGACTAACTTCGGCCTTGTTTGGACCTCGAAGACCCACAGCTTGGGTGAGCCCTTGCATCACGAGGGTTGCACAGGAGCTAACCAGCTGAGCAAGGTCGATGTCTACTACCCCGTCATGGACACGGGCCGCGAGCAACGGCTCGAGATCCTCGACCAGGACGGGAATGCGGCATGGAAGGCTGACCTGGTCGAGGACGGCGACCCCTTGGACGCTGACGCATACAAGCACCGCGACTCCGTTCCGACATGGCACGGAGCTAGTGGCGATGGCGACGCGCAGGGCCAGGTAATATACTATACCTGCACCCAGGATGACTGCTCATATTTTTTGTAGCTCATTTATGCCAACTACGGAACGCAAGCTGTAATTATTTATGTGCCCTGAGACTCGCGGTAATTCTCATCCCTTGACCCCAGGATTACACGGAGCTCGTTGCTGCCGGAGCCAATCTCACAGGCAAAATTGTCATAGTACGGTACGGAGGCATTCTGCGGGGTTTGGCGGTAGGCAATTATGCTCTCCGCAATGCCTGGTTGATCCGGAACCTCAGGTTAAAGGTGCAGAGGATCTTGGTGCGGTTGGGTGCGGATCTATCTCTAATTCCCTCACAGCCACACTGATTCTTTACAAGGATCTTAATGTACGACGATCCACGCGATGACGGTTACATTACCGTCGAGAACGGTTTTGAAGTATATCCAGCGGGGCCCGCCCGCAATCCGACCGCAGTCCAACGCGGTTCTGTCGCGTACATAAATTTATACCGTGCGTATACTCTACATCGCGCAACGTACACCGCTGACTTAGCTATCTTATAGCTGGCGACCCCTCCACCCCAGGTCTCCCTGCCTACCCAGATAGCAACCGCACTGAGGGGAGCAACGGCCCGCGGATCCCCTCACTGCCGATCTCCTGGGCGAACGCGCAACGCCTACTCGCTGAGATTGACGGCGCAGAAGCGCGCATATTAAACGGGCGCGCAAGCGCTGCGGCGGTGCGCCTCGTGAATCACGTCGACGCACGGGTAATGCCAATTTGGAATGCCATGGCGGCGATTCCGGGACACGTCCGCGACGAGGTGGTCGTCATTGGAGGCCATCGCGATGGTAAGTGCCCGTCCATGCATCCGTCTTCGCCCCTCACAGTACATGGACAGCATGGGTACTTGGAGCGACGGACCCTATCAGCGGGACAGCGGCGCTGCATGAGGTGGTGCGCGGGTACGGTGCTCTCCTCAAGGCGGGCTGGAAGCCCCTCCGAACGAGTGCGTATTGTGTGTCACAGTGTCGACGGTTAAACTCATGATTACTGTGTACTTAGTTGTATTCGCAAGTTGGGATGCAGAAGAGTACGGCCTGATTGGATCAACAGAATACGGGGAGGATTTCGCGGACTGGCTTGCGAAACACGCCGTCGCGTACCTCAACGTCGACGGGGCAGCTTCCGGCTCGCGCTGGTTCGCCGCCGCCTCGCCATCGCTATCTCAGCTTATTCTCAATACGGCACGCGATATCCCGCACCCGACCGTCCCTGGCAAGAGACTCTTCGACGCGCAGAACGACAATGGGCCGATATCGATTGCAGAGGGCTACGCGGACCCCGAATACGTGGCTGCATTTGAGGCCGCTGAGAAACACCGAAATGAGGCGAAGAGCTTGCTGCCGCCCCTCGGTAGTGGCTCAGACTTTACGGTATTTTTGGAACATCTCGGGATCGCGAGCTCGCACCAGGGCTTCGGCCATACACCGCAGGACGCGGTATATCACTACCATTCCATCTACGACAGTCAGAGGTGGCAGGAGCTGCACGCGGACCCTGGCTTCCATCGCGCGGTCAGTGGTAAAACCTTTTTTTGCTACGGTTCACTAACGTATGTATGTATTTTTTAGGCTGCGGTGGCAAATCATCTTGGACTGATGTCCCTACGGTTGACTGACTCCATTATCGTTCCGTTGAACACGACACAATATTCCCTGGAGCTCCACAACTATCTTGACGAGTGCGTACTTCACCATATTTTTCCTGGCAGAACGTAATATTCAATGCGTAGAGTCGAGGAAATCATATCCGGCACGCCGCTCGAAAGTGCCATGGACTTTTCTACGCTCAGGAACACCATCTCTGAGCTCACCGACGCCAGCATCGAACTCGACGCCGAAAAAGAAGCAGCGGAGAAGGAGTTCACGAAACAGCTGAGCCGGCTGCCCAAGTTCCCTCGGCGACACGGCAGGCGCCCGGGCTTTGTACGGCATTTCATCCACTTCATTAAGCGCGTCTTTGGCGTTGCGCCGCACAGCTGGCGCCGTAGAGGGCTGCACATCCCGGCCGCATGGGAGGAGTACCTTGATGGACAGTTTGCGACGGGCCGCAGGGACGCCGACAGCCCGCATCTGCCACGCGTGCCCCCGATCTTCAAGTTCGTCAAGGCGGCGAAGCGGGTGACGAAGGCGAACAAGAAACTCGCGGCGTTCGAGCGCGGGTTCGTGTCGGAGGAGGGTATCAAGGGCCAAGGTGGGTTTTCTTGCGCTCTGCGTGCTGTATATGTAATTTTAACGGCTGCGAGTAGAATGGTACAAGCACAAAGTCGTCGCGCCAGGGCGGTGGTTGGGCTATGGCGCCACGACCTTCCCGGGGCTAAGTCAAGCGTTGGCGATCGACAAGGACGTTTCGCTGGCCAAAGAAGAAGCTGAACAGTTGGTCCTTCTGCTCAGTAAACTGACGGAGGATTTGCGCGCATAAGTCGGGCACGGACACATTGTAAGTAATGTTATTCGGGTTGTATCTTTATTTTTTAGATCAAGGCAAAAAATGATTGATTGCTGTAATATGATTGGAATCTTCGCGAGATGAGTCGTTGACAATGGCGCGTTGAGTGAGGATTCTTTTTCTGGCTCGTTTGGCACGGCACCGTCCATGATTAAACAGTGCTCTAGTTTATAGCTCGAGGGCGTTCCTAAATTCATTCAATTTGTAGCGATGGGTCGTCTTTGCGTCGCTAAAGCTGATGATCTTAAAGTCGCCTTGAGAATCCTGGACACTGTTACGTGGCTTCAGATTCGAACTGAAGGTCTGCCTCAACAAGCTCAGCAACCTTTTTGGTGATTGTGTCAATGGAGGGGAGGGAGAGAAATTCAGCTGGTGCGGCGTTGGAAGAGCTCGCAATAAGGTCGCAATGTCCCCAGCCCGCCCGCAAGGAAGTCCACCGAGTCGAGGAGCGCCCAGCGCACTCTTTGATCGTTGTCTGGGAGTTTCGTTATCGCTGTATCTCAGCCTGATCATTCTAGAAATGAACAGCGTCCTTGGTTATAGGTGAACCGAAACTTCCACGCTTTCAACAGTGAAAAACCTGTACCCACCGCTAGTCGTCGTAAGTGCACGAGAGTACACGATACCGATTTTACGATGCTATTGAGGGCGGATAATTCAAACCTAGGGAAAGCTACGCCGAGCAATAGTTAGCAATCAATTATTTAGGAATCCAAGATCGTACCCAATCAGTTTGAGAACCCAGCACCCTTGCAAAATTTTGATGTAACTATGTGGAACCAATTGTGAGTTTTCAGCGCCGGCAAGTTTGACCTGCTGGTGGGGGAACTGAATGTCAGGAGTAGACACAACTTTGGTCCCACTAACGAAACAGAAAAATAACACGCACTTATGTGATCACTAGGGCCGAGCTTCGGGTACGTTGAGAGTCTGTGCAGACTCGTATTTTTGTCACGGCACAGAAAGTGTCTTACTTTTTATTTCATTCTGAGCAAATGCAGAACCGAGATTATGTTAAACACTTTAAGGTCGGGGTTGAATTAAGAAAATCTGACTAAACGTGTGGAAGACCAGTTGCACTGACATAATAAAGGGATAGCAAATGAAGATGTAGTCGATAATCAATGGAACGACCCTTCTCCATCCAACCCTGCTCGGGGGTAAAATTTCCACTGTGTCCGCGGATACTCGAGGGTGACTTGCAGCCCGTCCGAGATGTAAGATTGAAGTTCTGGCATGACATCGAACTCCATGGGACGGTTGAACTGAATCCGAACTTCTTGGAGTGGGGTGGACATTGCCATCCTTGCCTTAACGAAGGCCAACACAGCGGCGTCGGAAAACTCGGCACATGTCGGAATGCTGATATGGGTCAACCCTGGGCACAACTCATGGGGTGGACAAAAGAGCTCCATGAATGCATTATCCAGAGAGATAGGTTCCGGGGGAGGTACGACGGAGGACAGTCGAAGATGGGAGATCATTGGGAAGGACTGCAAAAGTTCGTGAAGGCTGGACGATGTGAACCGATTTGGATCGAGCTCCGCAGTCATATTCCCGTCTCTAACAAATCTACTCGGTCTTGCCAAAGACGTCTCTCCGACTTGTAGGAAGACGAGATTTGGCAAGGCCAGATGCGAGATCCATTTTTCAAAATGGAACGGCCACCCCCTCAAAACCAGAGTATGCAGATGGGGTAGGACGATTGAAGACGCATGAATAAGTGTTAGGTCTGGATCTTCTGTAGGCTTGGTCACTTGAATTTCGCAGTGCACAAGGTTTGGACACTGTCGAAGGACCTCGAATGCCCCGCCGAGGTGGAGACCCCCCTCCGAACCATGCTCTGTCCAAACAGAAAAGCATTCAAAACGGAGTCTCGTGGGCTCCGACCACTTCAGCGGAAGGGCAAGAGGTTTGGTTACCGCAAATATCAACGCTACGTCTTCAAGAGTCGGGATCCCCAACGCATTTGTGAGATCTGGGTGATCATCCACCAACAGGTTCACAGTAGTGTGCATCCACATGGCGGTTAGAAGTGGCAGCTCCTCTGGACCAAGTCTTAGAAGTGGGCGAAACAACTGGACATCTCCCTCCAGTGTTAGGTGGCGAAGGCGCCGAGAAACTTGAAGTAGCTGGAGTACGATGGGGTGTTTTTCGAGACTGGGGGAAAAGTAATTGAAGCGATCGAATATAGAAATAGATAGAGGACAAGTGCCAGATCGGTCGAGCCATGCCTCGACGGCTCTCTCCAACCCTGAAAGCATATTGGCCGGCATTCGGAAGTATTCCAACGAAGGAATATGCATTGAACTCCAGAGCATCGGTGTAGAATAGGCAACGCTTCTCCAATGCCTGCAGATGCAACCCAGGACCAAGGGCGCTTCAGCAGGGTCGATGATAGCGTTGTGCTCCGAAGGGAGGCAGGAGAGGAAAATCTCGAGGAGGACATCCTGAGGGATGCGTCGGATGGGGGATATGAGAGCCCGGTGTGCGTCAATCGGCTGCTTAAGCGATGCACGCTGCTCTTTGAGCCGACCAAGGGCGATTTCCATCTCCTTGATTTGGGCATCGATGCGAGCGAGTTGAGCTTCGGGATCCACGAGAAGCGCGCGTATCTCGAGTGTTTCGGAATCCGAAGGAACGTAGTTTGTGCTCAGTCGATTCGCAAAGGCTGAATCGGCGAGGAACATAGTGGTTTACGATCAAGAGGCGCCGATACCCAGTATAAGGCAAGTACTTACTCAGTACTCGGATGGTCTTAGGATGGTCTGTGGCAGACGCCATTCCCTGCATGAACTACGATTCTGAATCAAGGAATATCCCAGGCTCAAGAGAATTCCTCTACTCTGCCTCTGGGAGACTAGACGAGTAGTACTAGTATCACACCACGGACGCCTAAGCTCCTACCCGCCCTCATCAAATCCTAGCCTAATAGGTACCCAGTATCTTTCGTTCCCCTTGAAAACCATCCACAAAGACAACGAACTTTCATCCTCTCTTTGGACGTCCGCTCATCTTTTGACCGCGAGGCTCGTCGGGCGAGCGTCCCGCTGAACACACTAGACGAGTCGGCATCTTTATTTGCGTCTAACCAAGAATGCAACTGCTGCTCAATTATACCGAAATCGATCATAATTTCGTGGATTTCTGTCGTGACAATGCATGAACGGTTCTGATTTACCGCCCGGGTGCGTCCCTCGCTCCCAATCATTCCTTGCACTTGCCTTTCCCGCGGCCTGTCTCCACAATGTGGAAGTCGATGTTCACAGGCCGAGTGCGTCCCTCAGTTTCGATAATTCCTTGCACTTGTCTCTCCCGCGGCATCGATACCCCATCTCCGCAATGTGGAAGTCGATGATCCTCAAATCTCCGTCGGAATCCTGAACGACGTTGCGCTGCTCAAGATCGTGGTGACGAACGCCAGCCGAGTGCATCTCCACGGCCTTGGCAAAGAGTTTCTGGGCGCTGTCGAGATAGTAAGCTTCGGTTTCCGCGCCGAATATAGCACAAGACTTACTCGTCGTTGGGCAGATCTTTGAACGTCTTCAGCGCCGTGCCACCGTTGTCCAGAACAAGCGCCACAGTTCCAACGCTATCCTCAAACACGCCATAGTAGTGAGGAATGATTCCTTGCTTCCCTGTCTTGGCAAGGAACTCGTAAACTAAGCCTTCTTTGCGTATAATCTCCCTCTCCTCGTCGTCGTTTTCCTCTGTGTTGGCGTTCTCCCGCGGAATGGCCATCTTCACCGCAATCAGGATCGAGTCGTCGTCGTCAGTGCCGTCTTCGGGGATCATCTTCCCAGACCAGACAATTCCGATCGCGCTCTTCCCGAGGCTGCCATCGATGAGGATCCCGGCATTGGTGATGATGGTGGAGGGCGAAGACACGATTTGGGGATCAGCCGGCTTGTCGGGCGACGGAGACCCGTCCCTGGACACGTCGGTGAAACTCGCCGCAGTGGACGGACTGGTTGGCACCGAGGAGGAGGCGCTGAACAACGACGGTACGCTGGCATAGGTAGAGGTGGTGGATCCAGTGCTGTGAGTAGATCCTGCGGACACTCTGCGTTGCTGATCTGAAGAGATTTCGTTGAGGGTCGCCTCGACACCCGAAAAATAAGTCGAGCCGTGGTCCTGCGCACGAGGAGTGAGAGCGGGAAGTGTCGCAGCCTCAAATGTCAAGGGAGCCAGTCGTTTGAAATGAGTGAACCCCGTCGACCACAAATGGTACTTGGGCGCTCTGAAGGCAAGGTGGACGACCTGTAGAAAAAGGTAAGGATGAAGGTTAAATGACTTTGAATCAGAGCAAGCAACCTACGTTTAGATTTATCTCCTTAATCAAACTTGAAGTTGTGTTTCGTGGCGGGTTCCTTCTAGGCCCAAGGTTTCCGGAACCGCCTCCGCTTCCAGATCCTCCCCCGCCTCCGGATCCTCCCCCGCCTCCAGATCCTCCCCCGCCTCCAGATCCTCCCCCGCTTTCAGATCCTCCCCCGCCTTCAGATCCTCCCCCGCCTCCGGACCCCCCTCCGGCACCGCTTGGCCCATTCCCGGAGCCTCCCTGGTTTTCTCGGCTGCCACCTGCTCCTCGACCGCCACCGCGTTTATTTCCGGTGCCCCCACCGTTCTCGTCGTCGTCACTATCATCGTTGCTGTCGGACGATTCGTCGTCGTTTGTTGAATCATCGTCGTTCTCAGACGAATCATCGTCGTCTTCAGCATTAGCTTTCCGCGCTATCCTAGCCTTCTGCACCTGCGTGGCCTCGTCGCCGTCACCATCGTCGTTCTCAGACGAATCGGTGTCGTCTTCGGCATCGGCTTTTCGCGCTTTCTTTTTACCCTTCCGCACTTTTTTGCCCCCCTTTCGCGCTTCCTTGGTGGCCTTTTGCGCTTTCTTGTTGGCCTCTTGCACCTCCTTGGTTTCGCCCGCAAAAGGGTCCTTCACCCATTTCAGTTTATTTTTGGCCTCATGCTCGTCGAACCGCTCAACGGCATCACGGTATGCGTACACTGTCAAGGCTGTCGCTCGTAGGATTGGGTGATCCGTGTGCTCCAAAAACTCTGAGACGGCTAGGGTTTGTGTTTTGCGATGCCGAGTGATAATTACCCCAAGATTGTGGCATGTTAGGTGGGCAAACGTCCCGTCGTGCCGTACCATCTGCGCCCATACCTGTTCAAGTGATTGAGCCTCTAAACTCATCCCATGATGCGAAGTATTTTACCTGGATGAGAAAATATGCTCCGTTCATCACCCATTTAAGCAACCCGTTCTGCATCTTTGGCGACAATTTCAACTCTTTACTGGCGAGGGCCAAGGCGTCCTCCAACCTTTCCTTGTAAGACAAGAATTGCGCTGGTATGGGGGCGTCGCTGTCACTATCCGTTGTCCCGCTGTCCGCCTCCTCACTGTCCGCCTCCTCACTGTCCGTCTCGGTATCCCTGGACTCGTTATCTCTGGACTCCCTTTCTTCGTTCTCGCCATCTTCGGTCTCGCCATCTTCGGTCTCGTTATCCTCCTCCTGGTAGTTCTTCGCTGTCACACTCCTTGTTTCCGGTGGGATGCTGTACTTTTTGTCGTAAATCTCAGCCAGGTCAATAATGCGCCTGATCTCCGCCTCGAGTGCATCCATGTCGGTGTCAACGAGCGCCTTAGTGGCGGATTGTGCGTCCAGAGGACGATCCTCTGGCACTTTTTTGGGCGCCAATTCGAATTTCCGGGTGGCTTTGTGCGATTTTGCAAATTTGCATTTCGAATTCTCGCAGCGATTGTCTGGCCACATAGTCTCGAGGTGTTTTTTCTGAAGACACCAGATGATGATATAAATGCCAAGGATCGCTCGCGGGCTTCCCGAACGGATGTTTTTGTATTCCTCTGTGTAGAGGACCTCGAAGAAGGGGTCTCTGAGATCTCTGGGGTGAATGATAGATGGCCATAAAGATGCCCAATCCGTTGGCGTATCGGTGAGCGTTGGAGCGCATCCGACCAAAAGATCGGCCTCGGTATTGGATTCGGGTGATTCGCTGGTTGTGAACACGGAGCCGTCGATTTCGAGGCTGTCGATACCCATGTTGAAACAGCTGAGTGTGGCAAACACCCCAGCAATGTTGTGGATGCGGGTTTGAACGGCGGATACAGACGGTTCACCAATGACTCTGTTGGGACGGGGAACGATGTCCCTCATCCGAAAAGATGCTCTGGAGATCAATGAATCGACATCCGTCTGCTTGATGGACGTTCGCTCCACCAGAGTTTCAGTCAGTTGTTCCTTCAAGGTCGAAGAAAGCTCTGGATCATATTCCAGAGATTTAGGTTGTAGCCAAGGTGGCATGTGGTAGTCATATTCGATGGGCTCTCGGGTGCCGCTGTGGCCGACATGCTTCTCGCCATGTATGAGCGGCTGTAGATCCGTCTCAAGGAATTGAAAGATTTTGTCGATGATTGGGCTGGACATGGTGGAACGAAAGGCCTAGGGTCTTGTCTGGAGTGGCGTGGGATCGCGTGGCTTTTGCATTGTTTCTTGTTCTCGAATCTCGGCAAACTCAGTGGACGCTTTAAGTTGGCATCGTTTCATGTGACCGCGTACTTTGACGAGGTCAAGGTCACACCGTGACCAATGCCTCTTCAACCTCAATCGCGACTTACGCATCTTCCGGCCGAGCTCCTGCTCATCATTATTCATTTACTTTGTGAAGCGCACTCGATTCCTTCTACTGAACGATGCGACGAGGAAACCGCCGTCTTCTCTCCTCGCCATGTTCACGCCCTCTCGTTGGTTTGCAAACACCTAAGGGGACTGTGCATTTCCCCACTATTCTCGCGCCTGAAGGTTTCGCACACGCGTGAGCTTCGACGTCTGAAGACCAAATGCTCGGCTGAGCCCGAGTTTGCTCGCCTCATTAGGTCAGTCTACTGTAGTCAAACATTGACCGTGTTTTGATAATGGATCCCAGAAAACTTGATCTCGCAAAGGTCCACTCCCCAACCTCTGAGCGACGGGGAAGGAATCCGTCCGGAGCAGACAGCCCATATCTCTACGGCCCAAATATTCTTCCCGCTTTCCTTCCATGTTTGGAATCGCTAGAGTGGCTCGAGTTAGACGCAAAGCAGATTGACGCCACCCTGCTTGCCACGATTAATTCGCATCCTACCCTAGTCACCGTCGCAATCCGTGACCGAGTTTTGGAATCCCTGTGGAAGTTGTTCTCATCGACAGTTGAGCCCTTGTCCAAAATCCGGGTTCATTCCGTCAAATTAAAAACAAGCTTTTGTTTCGGACTCCGTTGTCCGCAATTGCACTCCCTCATGGGCCGGCGGATGCGACTGGCCCATCTCATTGTGCAGACTGAAAGGAATATACAACTCGGTCCTGGCGACCTGGTGGTACCAGGGCTTGAGACCCTCGACATTGGAGTATACACGGAGCCTACTTCTCCCATGTCCTGGTTGCCGGCTTTCACTGAACGACACCCCAACTTGCAAACCATCAAATTCTCCGGGCATGGTTCAGCCTGGATACAGAACCCAGACATATCATTCCCATTACAATTCCTTGGTGCGATGGAGAGGGAATCCATAACTGGGACGGTCGACCTCATCTCTTTCTCCATTTCTCGTACAAGGTCGGCGGCCTCTTTGGGCGACTGGCCGGTAGTACATCTCGAAATGGAGATCACCAAGGGAGCTGGTGTTTCAGCCCTGACGATCGCGAGCTCGATGGCTCCGCGAGTTTCGTCATTAATGGTCCGAATGTCGCGCTGGGAACGGCAGCCCGTTCACATAGTAAGCTCTGTTCCCGTAGCCTTTCCGCTCGCTCATCCTTGCCAGGATGATTTGATTTCGTCGCTATGTCTTTTCCGGTGTTTGCGAAGATTGGAGTTACATTGCCTCTCCAGACACCTTCTTTTCGAAGGAGGGCCATCCTGGGCCTTGCCGCCGCCCGACCCCGATGTCCGGCCGACCTCAAGCTGTGTTATTGTCCACGCTGCTCTTCGGTGGCTGACGGGATTTGTCGCCCAACGCGTATCTTCACTCGCCCTCGTTCATATCACAGACGAGGGCTACGATTTTCTCGAAAACCGTGCCTATTCATGGAGCCTCAACTTCACTTATCAAGTCCAGCAGAACCGTGAGCTCGAGGTTTATGGGCCACTCGCGTCCGGCAGTGTGGGGTACCGATTTCGTAAATTCAAACCCCTCAGCTCACCCCCCGACCCCCCTTTCCAATTGGCGCCCGCACGAATAACTTCTACTCCCCTGCTGCCGCTCCCCTCCAAGCACACGGCGAAGTAACGGAAATTCTCTTGTTCGTTCTGAGTCGCGGATATTGTATTTGTAATTACACCCCAGCGTACTGGTACCCAATTCGCTACAATACAATGTATGCTCGGTGGACGTTGAGAGTCATAATACGCAAGGATACGCATCACCTTTGATTCTTTCAGGTGACCGCGTCGCGACCCACGGTCACGCTGTGACCAATGGCGCTTGAACCGGGACTCCTCCATCTCCCGGCTGAGCTCCTACTCGTCGTTATTCATTTGCTCCGTGCAGCGGACTCGGTTCCTTCTGAAAAACAATGCGACCAGGAAAAAATAGCCTTCTCTTCTTGCCATCTTCGCTCTCTCTTGCTGGTCTGCAAACACCTACGCAGACTTTGCATTTCGCCGCTATTCTCCTCCTTGAAGGTTACGCATACGCGCCGGCTCCGACTTTTGAAGGGTAAGTGCGCGGCTGAGCCAGAATTCGCACGTTTTATTAGGTTAGTCGAAGTTGCAGCGAAACGTTCAACCGTGCGTTGATGACGGATCCTAGAAAACTTGATCTCGCATATGTCCACTCTCCAAGGGAATACCCGTACCGTTACGGTCCAGATATCCTTCCCGCGTTCCTGCCTTGTTTGGAATCCTTGGAGTGGCTTGAATTAGACGCAGAGCAGATTGACGCCAACCTACTTGCCGCTCTCAACTCTCATTCTACGCTCATTACTGTCGCAATACGTGACCGAGATCTAGACACGCTGAGGATACTATCCTTATCGACATCTATGTCCCTGTCGAAAATTCGGGTTCATGCTGTCTCATTAAACCATTCTTTCGGACTTCGGTGTCTGCGCTCGCTGATGGGCCGAGGCTCCAGAGTGGCCCACCTCATTGTGCGAGATCGCGACATGAGACTCGGCCCTGGTGACCTACTAGTACCCGGGCTTGAAACGCTGGACATTGGAGTGTACAGGGAGCCTGCATTCCTCCTGTCCTGGCTGCCCGATTTCGTCGGACGACACGGCAACTTGCAGATCCTCAAGTTTTCTGGCCATGATTCAGCCTGGACACAAAATCCGGACATAGTATTCCCCTCACGATTCCTTGGTGCGATGGAAAGGGAATCTCTCGTTGGTACGGTCGACCTTATCTCCTTCTCCATTTCTCGCACATCGAGCTGTTCGTTGGACGACTGGCTCGTCGTACACCTTGAACTGGAGATTACCAAAACAGCTGGTGTTTCTGCCCTCCCGATCGCCAGCTCCATGGCTCCTGGAGTTTCGAAATTGATGGTCCGAATACCGCGCAGAGGACCGCCCGTTCACATAGTATGTTTGGTGTCTTCGCGTCGTGTACTGTTCCCTTTGCTGATGATGGCCAGGATGATCTGATTTCGTCCCTGTGCTGTTTCCAGTCTTTGCGAAGACTGGAGCTACATGGCCTGTCTGGATACCTTCTTTTCGAAGGGGGATCACCTTGGACCTTACCACCGCCCGACCCCCATGTCCTGCCGACCTCGACATGCGTCATCGCTCACGCAGCTCTTCGGTGGCTCGCGGCGTATCTTGCACAACGCGTGTCATCACTCGACCTTGTTCATATCACAGACGAGGATTATGACTTTCTCGAAAGTCGCGTCTGTTCATGGAGGCTTCAGATGACATATCGAGTGCAGCAGAATCGTGAAATCGAGATTTATGGAGCACCCAAGTTCGTTGTGGGACACCGATTTCGTAAATTCAAGCCTCTCCGCTCACCCACCGATCCACCTTTCCAACCCGCGCCGGCACGGACGGCTTCTACCCTCCTCCTGCCACTTCCCTCAAAGCACACGGCGAAGTAACGGAAATTCTCTTGTTCATTCTTCGTCGCAGATATTGTATTTGTAATTATATCCTGCTAGAATCTCATCTTCCCAGCGTACTGGTACCCAATTCGCTAGGTTACAATGTGCAGGTACAATACATATGGCACACCTGCAGCTACCTGCAGCGAACGTCAAGAGAATTCCAATGTGTGTAAGTAATCAATTAGTGGCCGCAGTACTCTACCCAAGAAAATAGGACACCAAAATGACGGCTATTCATCTACATTGTGCCTGAGGATATTCCACACATGGTCGTGCTCCGTCTCGCAATGCGCCGCGCGCTCCTCGAGAGTAGCATCGGGGAATTCTGGGGGAGGCTCGCTCGCCACCCCGCTTTCGAGGTCCGCCGCGTGTCGTGATCTGTCGACATGCATTAGTATCAGTTGAGGAAGGGACGCGACAAGAGAAAGTAAAAGACAAAGGAAAATCAAACGCGACACTCACTCGCAAAAGCGACAGATGTAATTCCTCTCGGCATCGAACACGGCCGCGGCGCAATCCGCCACGGTGCGCAGCCCATCGGCGTCCAATTCGATGAAGTCCTCTTCGTTCCCGTCGTCCTCCTCCTCTCCTTCCTCTTCCCCGCCATCCACCTCCATCTTAACGACGGGTGCGTCCTCCTCCTCTTCCTCCTTGAGGCGCGGAACGTCGCCCCCGCCATCGGCAGGTGACGCTGCGTCCGCTGCAACGGCGACGGGAAATGTGCTCGAGGCGTCGAGAGGTGGGGTAATGGCTTCGTGCAATTCTGGCGGGCTCGCGGCGTCCAGGAGCTCGGGCGGTGCGCTGCCCTCCTCCATCTGGGGCGCGACGTCCATTTGTGTCTCCGGCGGGCCAGGCTGTACCTGCGTCTCCGGCACATTGTTCGCCTGCGGCTCCTGCGGACGGTCTACCCGCGGCTGTGAAAACCGAGGCACAGGCGTCTCTCCACGGTCTACCTGCATCTCCATCGAGACGCGTCGTTCGGGGGGCAGCGCCATGTGCCCGTCCCGCGTCACAAACGCCGCAGGCGACCGTGGCCGTGCGGGTGGTGGGAGTATCATCATCGTAGGTGCGGCGGGCCCGGGCGGCTGGACCGGCGACTGTGACTGCGGACCGGCAGGGGTGCGTCGCGCCGACGACCCGGACGCCGACGACGACGTGCGCAGGAGGCCGGGATGTGGATGCGCGTGTTGCTGCGGCCGTTGTTGCGGATGTTGGTGTTGTGGGTGTTGTTGTGGATGCTGGAATTGCTGCTGCACCTGCGCCTGACCCTGCGGGTGAGCATGCGCCATCGCAGGCGACGTAAAATTCTGCAGGTTGAGCTGGAGCTCGCTCATTGGGGGCGTCGGGGGGAAGGTCGGGGGTGCAAATGCCGTCGGGGGTGTAAATGCCGTCGTCGGCGTGCGGTGTCCCATGCTCGCACCTCCGCCACTGCTGGGGCGGTAATGCGACGAAGGGCCCGCAACACCGATGCCCATGCCGCCGCTCACCGCGTACGTCCCGTACCCCGGTGGCGGGACGTACGTTGCGGACGTCGGCGAGGTACTTTGTTGCGGGATCCAGCCGAGGGGGCCGTTCTGGCGGTGGGATGGGAAATTTGGGACAATACCCATGGGATTTGGTTGTTGTTGTTGCGGATTGGAGTGGACGGGGAGGACGCGGTACGGTTGTGCCTGTGGATAGGGTTGTGGTTGTGGATGAGCTTGCGGGGAAAATATGTTGGTTTGGAGTTGAGGGGCCGCCCCGTGTGTCTGTGGGGCGAACGATTGGGGGGAATGGCCTTGAAGTTGAGGGCCCGAAACACGGCGAAGCTGCTAAATACAGACCGACATGAATCTTCAGCGACTGCTCGGTGCATTGAAACACGGAGGAATAGTACCTGGCTGGGGACAACAACAGCTGATTCTGCGTTGAGTCAATCGTGAGCGTGTAGTAAAATAAACACTCACGCGGAGACTGCTGGAGTTGGCGAGGTGGATGGGAGCCCGAAGCGAGAGTACCAGCGGGACGCTGCTTCACGAATTTCTGAATCTCCATGATTGCCTCCTCATAGTGCGTCTTGAGCAGCGCATACTGCTTCAATATCTCGGGGACGTCTTTCCCGCGCATCTCCTCATTCACAAGGACCTGGTTGCGCAGCTTGGCAATCTCCCCGCGCAGGAGTTTGCAGTCCTGAACGAGCTTCCCGTTGTCCTCGTACATCTTGACGTTCTCCTCCTGGTACCGGGTGACCGTCTCCTGTATTTTCTGGGCATTCTGAGCAAGCCCTTTGAGCGTCTCGTTTTCTTTGACCAGCAGCTCATTGGCCGCAGTGAGTGAGCGTCCTTGCTAGAATCCGTGTCAGATGTGCGGCACAAAGGAGAAACGCACACACCTCTTCGAGATACCGGAGTTTCTCGAGGAGCCCTGGGGTATATCCAAGCTCATGCAAGCATCCATTCGCTGTCCCTGCGAGGATTTCGATGATCTTAGTTCTGGTTTCTTGTCGTACACTATATCAGATTTTTTTTAGCTCGCGGGCCGGTAGAAGATAAGGAAAGTTATCTGTACCCCGGGCGCGCGATGGAGAGTGCTTGGTTAGGCACCTCAGTGGCCATTGCTGCTCACTGGCAATGTTGCACTCCGCCGCCGCTAGATGCTAATAGAGCAGGTTTGCTTACGAGCACATGCCCTGATTGATTTGTTACCATACTAGGTCCACGCCAAAAAATTCCCACTCGAGAAGAGGTTCACAGACACGTAGAGAATGCGGCAGGTTATTTTCGCAGGTTGCTCCTCAACCTGCGGGAATTCGAACTTCTCAGCGCCGTTCCGTCGGGTAAGAATACGGTCGAGCAAGTGATCCAATCACATCCGCCAAGTCCTTGGAAATTGAAGTAGTGCTCCCGCAGCGAATAATGGTGTGATATGTTCCCCCGTCGCGTCAGTAATTGCCTATATACAACTGCAGTAGGCTAGTCCATAGATCTATCAACAACAAGTCCTTCCACATAATCCACAAACCGGCAGCGCCGAATACGCGAGCGTGAAGCAACAACTGCGCGACAACAGTGCGACAACCATGTGCACCTCCCGCTTGACTGCGCTTGTTGCGGAGACATCCCCGCAGTCCCGTTGCACTCCGCTGCTAAAAATACAAATGAGCAAATTGTGGGCATCGGAGGCCGTTATCCATTAGGTTGTTGAAATGGGTCGTGGTCGGTACGGAATGGGTCCTCGCCGTACGAGACACTCTCGCGCCGTGAAAGCGGTGTGTTCTCGTCGGCGTACGACGGGGGCGGCGGAATATAAGGCGGCGGCGGCTCGACGAGCGAGGCACGCCGATCTGGCGGGTTCCGCTCGAGCTCCTCCATCTCGCGCTGCAGCTGGTGGCGATGGATTATGGCCGTAATTCGGTCGCGCCCAGGTGTCCTGTTGTAGCTGTAGCAGCAGCGGATGACGCTGAGCAAAAAGATCACGCCCGCAAGGGCTCCCAGGACCTCGAATACGATAGTAGCTTCTGAGGAATGCGATGGATGTCGCGGGTCTGCGTGGTGAGATGGATTGGGACCAGGGGGACCTGGGACCTGGCCGAGAGAAGTGGGGCGGTCTTGGCCCACGATGGTGTGAGATGGTTCAGCAGTGGGCTCAGTATGAGCATTGGTCCCCGAAGTGGGTCTATGGGTAAGAGTTTTCCCCGCAGAAGTTTTTTGTGTTTCTGAGAGTGGTACAGATTCTGAGGGGGGTGTAGTCGACTTGCCCGCTGAGACACTGCCCCCACCCGTCGAGACCGATGTGGAGACAGAGTCTGCTGGGACATTAGATATTTGGGAAGGATTCGGAGCAGCAACAGAAAGTCTAGGACGGTCAGCGAAACGATGCCAAAGAAAAACGTGCACTCACAATGGCAAAAGGTACAACAGGAAAGTGAGTGGGATGTGCATTGGCAAGCCGTTAGACTAGCATGGTAGTTGGGATGAAGAGAAGGAAATGCTGCAGATCATCAATTTACGTAACCGATGCTATCTTGCTTCTGGTGGCGTTACGTTTCGTTGAGAATAACACAGGCAGCTTTTCTATGGTCTTGGGTAGTCACGTCAATAATCTCCGCTAAAGCTATGCTCCTGATCGCAAACGATTACCATTACCAACGTCGGGTGTCCGACGGTCTACATTTCTCACAAAGGCGAACGAATGCCTTGACTATTATTCAAATGGAGACGTGGGAATCGCGGCCCAGACATATCTTCCCCTGTGTCAACAACTCTGGGCCGATACACTATCGGCATCGGCGAGAACCGAACCATACTCGTACTAATGCCAACCCAGGTTTTGAAAGTTGCTACCGCTACTCCTATGTCCACGTTTTTCGGCCTCATTATACCGCCGCATTTACGCCATACGCCAATAATTAAGGAGGACCGTGGACCCAATTTGTACTATTTCTATTCTCAACTAAGCGAGTCTGACAACCATCTTTGCTGTCAAACATGTTCCCTCTTCCGCACCTCTCCGCCGGCAAGCTCCGACGCGCAGCAATGGTCGGGTCGGCACGAACAGGAGTCGGTGACAAAAAAAATTCAGTGACCATGGCCTCCCTGCCGACACGGCCAATTTACGATTGCCTTGCCGCTGATTATAATCCATGGCCGCCTCCGTTTCCACGGGCGTTTGATTTAATTCAATTCCTGCGATTGTATCAGCACGAAACTCTCCGCTACGAATGGTCAGGGGACTCGGAATTCAATACAAGACAAACATCTTCTCGCTTCTCCCTGCTTGCCGCTGGTTCACTGCTGTGGACTTGCCGATGTACGTCAAAGCAACCTCTAAGCGCAGCCGTTATCCTAGAGTGTGTGAATGGATTAGCGCTAGCTGCTATCACCACAGTACTTATCGTTTAGTCACGCTCATCCCACGTCAAGGCCAATTTTGACTTGGGCGTGCGTCAAATCGCGGACGTTGGGTGGCTCGAGCTCATCTTTCCGTAAAGTCGACTTGCATCAGTTTTTGGACCTTTCTGTTCAGTGGTTCGCACCCAATGATCTTGTCCAACGGGACCGGTCGAAGACCCGGACTCGAAATTACATTCCAGGTACGTTTCAAGGCTCGAGAGAGTCATCTTCTGGCTTCTCCCTGCGTGGATTGCCGCTGGCACTCGACCGTGATGCACTGGTCCTTTATCGCTGTGCCTGCTCGCACTAGATCCACCGCTAGAGCAAGCCGGAAGATCGAGCGCAGCAAGCGGACCGACGCATCTCTGCCAGCCGTCAGACCGTGCTGGTGATGAACTTCGGCAGCGAGGGGCCGGCGACCTTTATATCGCCGTTTGCGTCCGCCATCCGCTGCTCCGGAGAGGGGAGGGCTTTCGGTGTATAACCTGGAGACAACACCGGGGAGAGAGCTTCGTGGCGCGCACAAGGCAAGTACATGTATAGCTTCAGAAATAGGCTTGAGTTCATCCCCGAACCAACGAAATCTGGGAATACGGCCATGAACATATTCTTCACCGGAAGAAGGAAGTTGAAGACTTGCTGTCGCAATGAATGGTGAATTATACCTAGTCTCGTCACCAAACTCTCTTCCTCATGTTGAGAAGACAGTCAAGGGAGAAAAGAAATATTATACCGGCGGCGGACAGCTGCAGATGTACCCGCTCTTTGTTGAAACTTGAGGCACTAGCCAGTTTGCTCGAATCAACCTAGATTTCAATCATTTGAGCGCATAATGGTAAATACTCACCCGCGGAAAAAAGGAAGAATGCCACCCAATTCGATTTGAAAGCTCGAGCTCGAATCGACATGGATTTGAGAGCACCAATACCTACCTTCGGAAAAAAGGAAGAATACCACTCTAATACTTGTGGATCGGGCTTCCGAAATTTCCTTTTTAGACCGCGAAGAGTAAGCATCTGAGTAATTGTTATTACGCCTTCCCGGCACCCACTTAGTACCCGAACGCCGACACCGTTCCCATTTGTTTCCCGGCTTTGCTCGCTTTCTTCTTCTTCCCGCTTACTGTGTTACGGAGGGCCATAGACGAAGACCCCGTCCCGCCGAAAGCTTACTACTTGGTGTCTTTTGCTGGCGTTGTAAACCTCCTCACCCGACCCCACCCGAAATTTCTCGGCATCTTACTTTACTGATCTCTAGTCGCTGTATAAACTCATCTGCACGCCGGGTCCCATATAAAGCCACCCCCTAACCTCTTTCTTCACTATTCCAAAATGCACTCCTATTCCGACGATGCCGCCGACGCAGCACTCCTTGAGCTGCTCACCGCCCCTGTACCACCAAAACCACAGACCAAGTTTTCACGCCGAGACGCAGCACTCGATCCACTCATGATTGCTGCCGCCGCAGGTGCGTTCATCCCGACGATATTTGCTTTCAACTAACCCAAAATTCAGCTTCCGGTCCACATGTTACTCGCAACCACTACCACCATGATTTCTTTCCTGGTGTAATGCTCCCTCAGCATGAGGGTTCGTGGGACTGGTCAAAATGGACTCCAAATGACCCCAAGCCGCGCCGCCATCTCACCTATGTCAGCCGGCAGGCGCCCCGTTCCGAGCGACTGCCGCAGGAAGGTGTTCTTCCCGAGGCTGCGAAAGAAAATGATAGTTCGCGTGACAAACCCGCGTCTCCCACCAAAAAGCGCCGACCTTCCCTGGTCATCCCAGTCGTCCCAGACGTGGAACTCACGTTCCGTGCGAAAACCGCCGAACCTGTGAAGCCGGTGGAGGTTAGGTGCATGGCCCGCACCCGCATACCCACCCCGCATGGCCCCGCCTTCCTCCATTTGTACCACAACAGCCGCGACACCAAGGAGCATCTCGCCCTCGTCATCGACTCGGCGCAGTACTCCGACCCCTCCGACTCCGTCGTGTCCGCGCCTCCGATCCGTTCGCATTCGCTTGATGCCGTTTGGGACCAAAACGAGACGGAGATGGACCGGATAACGCGTGGCGCGTACGTCGGGCGCCTCTCCCCCACGTCTCGGCATGTGTCGAGCCCGTCCCAGCCCCACACGTCCTCCGAGATCACTGTCGATGACAGCAGTCTCCCCCCGCCGCTCATCCGCATCCACTCCGAGTGCTTCACTGGCGAGACTGTCGGCAGCATGCGCTGCGACTGCGGCGAGCAGCTCGACGAGGCCATCCGCCTCATTTCGCAGCCCATCCCCGTCCCGTCGCGGTCTGCGACGATCCCCGGCCGGGGCGCCGTCATCTACCTGCGCCAGGAAGGCCGCGGCATCGGCCTCCTCTCCAAGATCCGCGCGTACAACTTGCAGGATCTGGGGCACGACACGGTCACCGCGAACCTGATGCTTGGGCACCAGGCGGACGAGCGCGGCTACGAGATCGCTGCGGCCATTCTGCGCGACTTGGGGCTAGATGAAGGCGTGCGGCTGTTGACCAACAACCCGGACAAAGTTGAGGCGATGCAGAAGGAGGGGATGAAAGTCAAGGAGCGCGTGCCGATGGTCCCGCGGAGCTGGAAGAGCCGGAACCCGAACCTGCTGCAGGCGGGTGCCGAAGTGTGGCAGGATAGTGTCGTTGCTGGCGCGGAGAAGGTCGCGGGCGCGACATTAATCGGAGGGAACAGCGTCCACGGGCCGGATCTGGACAAGTATCTACGCACTAAAGTATTGCGCATGGGACACATGCTGCCGTTGTGGATGGAGGATCCGGAACAGTGACTACCTTAAGTAGAATATTATTTATTTATTTGACCTTCTATAGAATTGACGGGCGTTGGTGGGAATGTGATTGATGTACATTCAAGCGAAATGAAGCGTCAAGAATTGTGGCTGTTGCCCTTTGTGGCCACTCGTCCACAATCCCCAAAAAGGCAATTTCGTTCTGTTAAATATCGACTTGATTCTCAGCATGAATTTGGTTTTGAATTGCCTGATTCAGGATATGTAAAGGTTCAGTGCATAAATACCTATTCCTCGCTAAGAGTCAGAGTTACAGATTCACGAATTTTGTGTACAATGTACAACGCGTAAAATTATTTCTGGCTGTCATTAGTCTGTCGAGTCCGGGGTCAGTATCACTCTGTTACACTACAGCTCCTCCGACCTTGGAGTCCGCCGTGGAATCGTCATTCCGATCCTCAATATGTGTCTCCGTCATGCGCGTCATATGGATGACCACGTTCTACAAAGAGATTAAAAAGAGGGACGTGGTTCAAAATTTTCACCGACCCTACTACGCAGGCCTCTTTGAGGCTCAAGTCCTGGGCCGATACCAGTAGCAACGTTGAGGTCGATGAACGTGCCATCAACGGCGTCAGCGGCAGATGTGAGGCGTTGGCGGCCATTGAGGCTAAAGTGGGAATAATGAATGCCAAGAGTGACGGAAAATGATGTTAGCATACGAGGCAAGCATTGAGTTTGAGAAGACTGCGATCTCGAAAGGTCAGTGGCGTTTAGAGAACAGTGTGGCAAGACGCACGACTTGCTCTGGGCAAGAAGAAAATGATCCAGAGGACTATGTAATGCAGAGAATTATAGCGATAGGAGAATGCACAGAGACGGATACATACAATCATCCGGATGGGTCAGGAACTACGGCGCATTAGAGGTCAAGACAAGTCGTGGTCGAAGAAACAGTTCTCACTAGCACAAGCTGGATGATACTGGCGCCACTGCGATGAAATGAGAAATAAATCAAGGTGTCAATGAGGTCGATATTCGGCACCTTTTGATAACAGTGGATTCTAACAAGATACGATAAATATCGCATTCGGCGAAAAAACTGAAACAACAAACCAACAGACCAAGTGATAAGTGTATCAATTATTCTTGTGGTCCTACGATTATCCGTTAGTGAAACTGGTTCCAGGGCTTTTGACCACGGCGAGGCTGGCGTACTGGGGAGAATGCGAAGGGCGAACACGCCAAAGCCAGTAACACATGGAAACAAGAATGAGTAGGTCAACAAACGCCGTCAGGGCAATCCATGTTGCTGCCAGCCAGCGGTATGTTTTCAAGATTTCCAGCGTGTTGTGGACGCAGAGAAGAACGACTGCAGCCATCATCCCGGCCCAAAGCACCACAACCAGAATGCAAACTACCACCGGGACAAGCCACCGTTGGAATAAGAGTTGGATGCGTCTGGCCAAGAAAATCTGAATGACACTCATCAATGCGCGTAAACAATGCGAGCAAGAAAAACTTGCCTGCACCGTGGCATTGATGAACGTTGAAAAGAGTATTGTGAAATAAAAAGTTTGCGGTGGCGTAAAGACTCGTTCGGGTTCACAGAAGAACGTTATCGTCAACGAGTAAATCTACACATCATGTGTGAGTTCGAGCATGAACTCCATTCAAGAGGTGAGCGTACGGTATGCCAAAGAAGAATCGTATGGAGGAGCTCAAACAACCTTGATGAGATGAGTGGAAACTTGAATCAGGCAAAGTTTCATGCAAACCAGGTCGATATAACCTGTCCACATTTTCTATTATGCACAAGGGATCGCTGGAATATGCCCATACCATGGATTTTAGCATCCGTCCATCATTGGGATAATCGCGGAAATAATTATAGACCTAGCGGGGGTAGGAGTTATGAGTTAGAACAAAAAAAGCAGCTGTCAAAAAGTCACCAACCTGCATTGATACGATGCCAAAGGAGAAGGTGGCGAAAATGCCTCCAAGTTCGATGGCTCCAAGGGTTGTGCCCAAACTCGGCATTGTGGTGGGAACTGAGCTGAAGAGGATCAGGTCAACAGCCTGGTTTATATGCTGTTCAGTGGCGAGCCGGGAGCGGTGCCAAAATGTGGCAAGTGGCGACAATAGGTCAGGTCCACATACATCATGCGTGCTCCTTGTTTTGCCTCGGGCCACGGGATACCAAATTCATATTTTTGCGTTAAGATGCCGCCACAGAGCCCCAATCAAAGTGTCGTGAGACCAATCAACCTGTGAGTGTAACAACTTTCCACGAACCGACTGGACCAACAAGATTGTCATCCCGATGCTTGAGGAGAGTCGGTTTGGGAAAGACCCAATACGCTTGAAAAACGACAAACCTACATCGAGGACGCACAGAAGAAACTGCTCCCGTTGGAACGCTTAAAAGTATTAGAAGAGTCTCAAGCCGAGCGGGACCATATCAAGATCATGATTTCCGTCTGCATTGTAAGCTATGCGGACGCGAAAGAAAAGCCATGTTAAGTAAAGTGGAGAGGTAGTCATTCACTTCGTCATTTGCGCTTTATACACCGTCGGGGCGGGGTCCACCACGCTGTTCCAATGCAAGCGCACTTAAAGCGTACTCCAATCCAATCCAAGCGTACTGGACGCCTTCCGCAGTTGAGTTCTCAGAGTGATCTGAAAAAGATGAGGAAACCTGGACCAAAGTATCCGGAGATAACTCTGACGCGAGCAAAACACTGGAGCAATAGGGATCATACGTTCGTACGAAGTGTTGGCGAATCAATGATTCGCCATCATTCTCCCACACATACAGTACTCCACTAATTTCAGTCCACTGAAATCTCTCCAAGTAAATCCCTGCAGTGTTTCCCCTGCAGTGATTTCCTCCAGTAAAACCCCTTCAACGAAAACCCTCTAGTGAACTTCTGACTTTTCCCTCCAGTGACTTCCTCCAGAAAAATCCCTTGACCGAAAACCCTCCAGTGAACTTTCAACTTTTCCCTCCAGTGAACTCTTCTAGTAAAATCCCTCCAGTGAACTTTCAAACTTTTCTGTCTAGTGAATTTGTTCAACTAGGACTTGAACACTTTTCTGATCCAGTGATTTCCCTCCACAGAAAATCACTTACATTGAAATCCAGATCATATTCCTTTCCATCACTACCACCGCTTCCACTATGTCAATGCTTGCTGTTGAAGTCCTGAGCTGTCTGGTGGCTCACCCTGAACTAGTTCAGATCCTCCAATTTCAACAGGTCATCTGCTTTCTTGAATTCACCCAACGGATATGGCCAGAAATTGTAGGGAATTCAGGCGTTCAGCCAGCTATCCTTCCAGCTCCTGCCACTGCCTTCTTAGCTTCCTCTCTTATCCTTCCTCCTGCAATAATTACTCTCTGCTGGGCTGCATTTGGTGATATTGCTGCAAACTTTCAACAAGACCCAGTTGAGCAGCCACTCGACAATTCTTTCCAGCTGCATGCTCATAGCCATCAAATCGGTTTGTGTCCTCCTTGCCTCCATTTCCTAATCTCAACCAGGAGTTTTTAGGTGCCAAGTCGATAATCCCACCTGTGAATCAATGTCCTCGGCCCAATTGCAATGAGAAACCTTTGGGAGAAGCCAGTGTTGTCGAAGCTCGCCTTTACACTCTTCATTGCGGTGTTCTTCCCATTTTTTCCAAGTCTCTTTATTGTCGCTGTTGGTCTCATCCATTCTCTTCAAACAACACTTGCTGATATATTCCAAATAGCTTGTTGTACCCGATACTATCACAACTACTTTGTGCAAGAGGATGAACTCACTGAGACCTCCTCACGCGAATACTATAATACATCAATTCCCGACCTTATCCACGTCACTGAAACCTCCTTTGTTGAGAGCCAGCTATGTGTTCATTTTGAAATGCAGATGGCGACAATCTGTTTCTTTTGTACTCAATTTATTCTGCTCACATCACTAAAACTTCCTCCAGCGCTTCTGCAGATGGAATCACCCGAATATATAATCTTGCTCTTGGTCAATCTTCTATTCCCAATGCATCTCGTCTCAGTCACCGCCTTGATAGTGAACTTATACTGGATGCTTTTTTCCTCCATGCGGTGTTAAGGGGACCAATCCATTCGACATGCTGTTTTCTCCCTTCCTCACCATGGCCCTCAGAGACATTGTCTTGATCATGTACTGCAAGAGCGAAATTATTGAATGGTGGGCACCAGTCAAGAATTCTGGGCTCATGCATGTAATCGGTGCATGAAGCTTTACAAAGGCCAGGACGGTAATTGGTGTACATTGGTTTCTCTTGGGTTACAATACTTGCTCTCAATAATCATAGACCAACTGACCACCGGTGTTCATGATGGTGTCACTGTGCGCCACTTGGCCTGCTCTGTACATAACTGCACCGAACCTCTTCCAACCCAGTTGTACGACTCATGGACATCTCAAAGATGTCTGCTACATTGACGGATGCGACCGTGTCACAGCACCTGGATTCAACTTGTGCACTCTGGAAACCCATTGTGCTCATGAGCTTGCGTCGCAGGAGAAACATGCTGCTATGTTTCAGTTGCATAGCCACTTGTGCAACACTGGGATCCCCCAAATCCCAAGAGCTGGGACCCCACCGTCCCTACCTTGAGTGTGGCTGGATTGTCTACCTCATCTGCCCTGGTGCCATCGACAGTCAAAGGCACAAACTCCTGTAGCTGGACCCTGTTTGTTTGCTGTTGTGGAGTCATAATCTCGCATACCACATTGTTCGGATCAGAGGGGCTCACCGGAGGGTCTGTGGCATAATCCACTCATTTCATCTGTGTCTTATCATTCATTCAATGCGTCCCAACTTCAGGTATTTCTCAAATCAACCTTTCCGCCTCAATATCCGGGGGCCATCCTCCTACATCTTTTACAACAACAATTGCCTGTTCAAGAAACATCTTCTGGCCTTGGGTGATCATCTTGTTGGCCTCCCTGTCGATGTGTGGCACTTCAAGTGTAAACACAAGGAGGGTGATGCATTCTGCCAAGTTCACTGTAACCCTGCCCGTTTCCGTGAGTTTACTGGAGACAATGGCGAGTGGAATTTCAATTCCTCTGCTGTGGAGCAAAGCAATGCATGGTTCACAAAATTTCAACACGTGGTTCAGGAGATGCCTGCTCTTTGGTAAGCTTCCCCAATGCTTTTGGTTTATTCTTTGATTGAACTGCTTTAGTTACAACTTTTTCCTTGATGAGATAATCGCAATTCATAATCATGAAGTTGTTGTAGAGCTCACCCGCAAAGGCGAGCAGCCACACATTGTTCCTGATGAAGTCCTTCAGGGCACACATGTACGTTCAGTGTCTGCTTAGTTTTTTTCTTTCTGTAGTAGACAGTTCAAATCTTCTTTTCCATACATTTCAAATTCAAATCACAAAGAATCATCATCTGGAAACATTGTAGTCCCATAGCTTGCACTGGCACGCAATACCACAATTGCCTTCTACTTGTTCCCTGCATCATTGTTCTCCCAGCCCATATCTTCTATGACCAGCCGAATTCCAACCTCTGGGACCAGGATCCGTCCGATGAACTTGCGCAGTCCGAGAGGCTGAACTGCATCTGGATCCACAGCATTGTTAGGGAACAATTTGTACAACGCCTGGTGTATAACCATAGAACCTAATTCACCGTAACTGAGAAATCATTCTAGTATGCCCAGCCCTGTTTATATGCACCATTTGTTTCCAGGTAAAAGTCGGGAGCTTTGGGATATGCATTGCCTGATGGTGGTAGCAGACATGGCGGTGGAACTTACACAGAGAGCAGATCACCTCCCTCAGCTGTAGAATACTCTCCAGTAGACCACCAGAACTCGCCGGGCAATGGCTTGAGAGGCTCAACCCCAGTAATGGACATGCCATACAAAATAGGAGGAGAGACTCGGGCATATGCGCTAATGGCTGCAAAGTAAAGTCTAATGAGTACAATGCAGACACAAGTTGAGGGAAATGAATGCACAGGGTTCCACTGCCTTTTGAATTTCAATTGCTTCGCAGATGGATGCCTGTTGTGCGTTGATATTGGCGAGGAATGGCGCAATGTTGGCAGCATCTTCTGAAGATTGCCCATAGAGAAGGGAGTGCAAAACCTCAGCAGTACTTATGTCCAACAGCCCAAGATCTTCAAGATCCTCTTCAGTAGTAGGCATCCTCGGGGAGATACAAGTGGGTTAACCACTTGAATCCCCAAAGGCAAAACGCGAGATCGTCAGATTAGTAAGCAAAAGGTGCACGAACGAGATGGTCCATCGCTTATGTAATCGGACCATCTCGTTTGCGCACCTCTTTCTTGCCTTTTTGGGCAGAAACAGCAACAAAATTCAAAACTCCAGGGTGAAGAAGAGCAAGCTCCATTATCATGAACCCTTCAGTGACTATACATGCTAAATAAGATAGTGCAGTGAAATCACTGCAGAAAAACCCATCTATGGAAATTGCAGGAGTCAAATCCCTGCAGCACAAATCACAATAACATTATTGTACAGCGAAAAGACTCCAGGGAAAAAGGAAATTACCCTAAAGTGAAATTGCTAGAGGATAAAAACTAAATAAGCCTTGATGTGATTTCACTCCAACAAAGGTTTTTTGATCCTGAGGCAGAAAAAAGAAAGATACTATCGGGAACTGAACCTCCGACATTTGAGGAACATACCATTTTGAGGAAACCACATACAGAACCACTACACCAAGGAAGCACAAATGAGCCATATTTTTTTTCAGCTTTTATGCTGTGCATGATGCCAGGTTTGAATGTGATGGATAAATTGGTGGAGTAATCTCTCCATGAAAATATCTGGAGGGAAATCCATGCACTGAATTGTTGAGAATCTCACTGAAGGGAATCTACTGTAAAGAAATCAATGGAGGGTTTTTGATGGAAATCTACTGCAGTGAAATCAGTGGAGGGTTTCAGTGGAGGGGAATCTCTCCAGATAAATATATGGAGGGAAATCTGTGCACTGAATTTCGAGGAAATTCACTGAAGGGAATCTACTGTAGGGAAATTGGTAGAGGGTTTTCATGAAAATCTACTGCAGGGAAATCGGTGGAGGGTTTCAGTAGAGGGAAATCTCTCCAGATAAATATATGGAGGGAAATCCATGCAGCGAATTTCGAGGAATTTCATTGAAGGGAATCTACTGCAGAGAAATTGGTGGAGGGGAAACCCTCCATGGAGATATATGGAGGGAAATCTGTGCACAGATTTGTAACAAATTTTAAAGGAGGGATTTCTGTCAACGGAATTTACTGCAGGGAATATCCTCCACGGAAATCCCTGGAGGACTTCCGTGGAGTACTTTATGCGTGGGAAAATGATGGCGAATCAATGATTCGCCATCGTTCGCCATCACCTGAATTGATCCCTATACCTCCACAGGCTCCTACCCACCGCACGTTGCGAGGTCAATCAATCCTAGTAGTACGCAGAGTGAAATCCGAGAAAATTACCCCAACTCCGAAACATCCGATAAATCCGACGACATTTTAAGCGAAGAGTTGGGATTGACCTCTCCACGGCGGCTGGAAGAAAATATATACAAACAACATAGCCACAAGAGGACCCCGTAAACTTGCTGGCACTCACTCAATGCATGTACCGTGCTGAAGACGCGTCTGTTGACGTGTTCCCTGGCCGGGATCCTATGCCTTTAGCTACACCATGTCCTCCTTCCGCACCAAAGCTATTGAAAGCCTCGGATATCAGTCTATGATTGAGTTGGCCCAGTGTGTTGCAAGTGTGATTTAGCAGGTCATTCACAGCAATGAGCTGTGGGCCAACATGGAAAACAAAAATCTAGAGACGGGAAGATCATGATCATTGAATATTTTCAGTAGCTTTGCAAGCTGTTGTGCAGAGATTGTGGCCATGGCACGCACACCCGTTAGGAGGTGTCATTCCGGATTTGGAAGCGGGGTCCTGTGGCTATGTTGTTTGTAGATATTTTCTTCCAGCCGCCGTGGAGAGGTCAATCCCAACTCAGGACCCGGGAAGCTAGCCCAAGGTAACTCCGGCAAAAGTCGGTCAAAGTGACCTCAAATCCCTTAACTTTTCCGGCTCTTCGGGCCTCAAATCCCCTAAATCGGAGTTGGATATCACGTGATATTGCTAATAATGCCATTTTTAGCTGTTTTTTCTTCTTTCGCTTTCCCTCCCGCCGCGGCGCGCGGGTCCTTGATTTTGAGAGGCGGTAACACCTTCATGACGTCTCTGCGAGAAAGCGCCATTTGAGATTGATGGGCCTGCAATAACCACAAGTACAAATAAATTGGCCCGAATGGGCCTGAAATCCCCTAACTTTGAGAAGGATTTGAAATTTTTGGCCTCAAATCCACTAATTTCGGAGTCGAAAAATCGCCAAATTTTGGTCTCAAATCCCCTAACTTCGGAGTTACCCTTAGGTGAGCTTCCCGCAGAAGTTCGAGAGTATAGGGATCAAATTTGATGGTGGAGTCCACGGGACTCCACGGGACTCTACGGTGGAGTCGCGCCTGCGGCCATTAGCCTGATCGTCAAAGCCCGCTCGCTCTTCCGTCCAGGGATCTACCTGCAAGTACTCATCTGTGATTGAACCTTGCCACAAACTGTCCCAAAAATATTATATATTTCTGTAACTAAGTTTCAATCTAGTAGATTATAATAGCTGTTGTCTCTCTTGCACACAAATCAATGCAAGCTGTATATACCTGACAACAAAGCTCGTAAGCCAAGTGGCTCCACTACTTTCCTTGAGCACAAATCCCTGCATGCCAATGTCGGAATGCAAGCAAGGTAGGAGGAACATGCCTAGGTCAACCTCGTTGGGTCTTGGCCTGTCAACCTTTACCAGCCGACATTTGCCCACTGACATTTCCTTGTGGTCAGTGGCCTGTAGGCGTTTGCCCGCCGATGTTTCCCCGCCGATGTTTCCCTGTGAGCATCAGCCTGTGGGCACAAGCCCTTGGGCCTCCCTCTCCTCCTGTCCATGTATACACCTCCAGTCTTACCAACTTTGACTTAGATAATTGATATCCCTACTTAATCATGTTGGAAAAATCACAAATGGCAAATGAGGGCCGATTTGGGCATATCAGGTCCTGTCAGGTCGTCAGGTTTGAAGGGGCTGATAACCCAGAAAATCTGTTATAAGGGCTGATCCATCTGACACGCCTTATCAGCCTGATACAACCTGATCAGAGGACCCAGGAAAAGTAAGAAAAGTGAAAAAAAAAAAAGCAAAAGAAGGGGTTCCATCGTATTGACTTGTCCCAGCTACATTAGTTTGTTTGTCCGTCAGCAGTGAAGCCACCAAGATCCTATGAATTAATGTCGACAGCAGGAATTGAACTCAAGAGGGGTCACTCAATATAAATGGCCCTAACCACTACACTAACGAAGACATGTTAAACTAGAAGTGTCAGTGCAATACATACAAGTCTGTTTTTTGCCTTATCAGGCCTGATAGGTAGCCTTCAGCCAGTATAAACTCATCCCATCCTCACTTGACTTGGCTGTCTCGCTCATATTTAGGCCAACATGTGTATTGGAAGCACACTTTTAAGACAAGGTTTGCAGGAAGCATTGAGCTCGAGGCCATCTGCGTGTCTTATTTGACCCCACGGCAAAGACCAAACGGCAGGCTGCTGGGGGCGTCTCCTTTTGGATATAGTCCTGCTGGCAAAGTCCGCTGTGTAAAAGGCCGCAGGTGTTTGCCTGTCGGACCAGCCGCCAAGGGGAATCCGTGCAGGTGCCTGCCCAGGCATATACAGCTACGGTATATTATCTGGACATATTCAGCTGGATGTGTTTGGCCTCAGATAAACATGTGCTGGTGTAATATTGAACACCTCTCCCTGTCCAGCTATACCAGCTGGTGTTACTCCGCGCCCTTTTGTCTGCGGCCAATGGCCCGGTGGCCCTACTCCACCATCACTCCACCATCAACATTTGTTCCCCATACTCCCATCCCTCTCGCTTCCCGGGTCCTCCCAACTCTTCGCTTAAACTGTCACATCATACTCGGTCCGATTTTTTCCGGCCAGTGAAGTTTATTCCGAATCCAATGGTAATCTTTCTGCTAGGATTGATTGACCTCGTAACGTGCGGTGGGTAGGAGCCTGATACCTCCAGTGCTCTCGACGCGAGAGTTGTCGGGATATGAGCGTGGGCGTGACGCTTTTGTGACAACGTTACGTTATGGGGAGCGGTGCCCCGTACCCGCCCGCACCCGTTTTACGGGTACGGAACGGGTATTTACGGGTACCCGTACCGTCGACAAAATGTCTCGAGGCCCATACGGCCGGGTGCCGTGTACGGGTTACGGCCGTAGGCTACGGCTTTTCCAGGATTCCTGGGCACATTTCCTGGACACACGGGGCGAACGTTGAAGGCAGTGATCACGATGCAATTCGACTGGAGGGACAAGGATACGGCGCAGACCTGGTTACGAACCCGGCGAACATTCGACGAGCAGTGAGGCAAGGTTATCGAGCCACTTCTGCAACGCCTTGGAGTCATCCGTCTCATCATCGTCAGAGCGTGAAGGTAAGCCCCGCTGTGCCAAACTCTGTTCTATAGGACGAAGGATGGACATCGCCTGCAGCACGGATAACGACACGAAGGTTGCACTCGGTACTTTTTGACTTTGTCCCTGAGCCTTTTTGCGAAAGGCTTCCTATGAGTGTTCTGGCATGCAATAATTCCTTGAATCGAAGTTGCGGTTTCGTCGTTGGATTGCGTGGGATTGATTCAATGACTGGCTCTGTTGACGATAAGGTTTCACCTTGACCGCAACGACGACCTCTGTTCCTGGCGGCCCGAAACTCTTCTGCCTACCTACCTACCTTCCTCCGCGTTCAAAATACAATGCCGTTGTTCTATTTGAAGTTTCGACGTAATTGGAATCGCCGTTTCTTGGGCGCTAAATGACATCTACTTACGGCCTCGGCACGCCTTATCTTCAAGCCTCTTAGACGCTTCCATCGATCCTGGACGTCTCTCGCATCTCTCCTCCATGGTCGACGATATACGCGCAACAAAGCTCAACAAGCTGCTCAACGAGATCCTGCATGGAACCCCACTCACCAAACATAACTTTTCCCGCTTTTTAGAAGCCATCCGCAACCAATCTGAACCTGCTGCGTGCATGAATAAGATTATTGGCAGTCCCACTGGTCTTGCATCCATTCAGGCAGCGATGAGGTTCGATCTCTCGGAAGGATTTCTCAACGGTCATGCCACAGAAACCCTGACCTATCTTTCGGCTCCCGACCTTGAGAGCATCGGCGGGGGTAGCTTCTTGACGCAGATCATCCAGAAGATTGTCGATCCACCGATCTTTTGGGATGCATTCACAAATGCATTCAAATCTGGTCGGCTCGTAGTAGGGCGTGGAACGCGATCCTTTGCGTGGCTCCTCCTTCGTTTATGTCAACTCCCGGGATCCGATGCCGACCCTTACATAGAACTGGCCAGTACCGCATCGTTGTTGAACGCTCTGACGGAATCTTCCGATGTGGATACCAGGTTTTTGGGGCACAAAATCAAGCATACCGTGGAGACGTGCAAAACGGTCGTATCCGGCGACATCGATATCCAGCCCGGCGGCCGTCACGACAATGATTTTGCGGACTTTCGCAAAATCTCCATTCTACCCACCGCTGACGAGGTAGCTTGTCCGGAGGCACCTTTTCTTCGGCGTTCCGACTCCACCCAGGCCCCTTTAGACCCCGCCTTGGCTGTTTCTCAATGCCTGGATGACCAGTTTCGCTTGTTGAGAGAGGACATGTTGTATGAAAGTGTGTTTGCTCCGAATTCATTCATTCACAACCCGCTGACTCGCGCCATCAGTGAAAGACGAACTGCAGATAGCCTTCAAAAAGAAGCAAGGTCATCATCGCGGCCTTGTCGTCGAGGACTTCACATTGCTCGATGATGTTTACCATGGGTCAGACAAGCGAACCTGCAGATGGGGGATAACCCTTAGAGCCAACCACGATCTGTGGTTTTTCCGCAAGGTGGCTAACCGCAAAAAATTTCTCGACGATAACCGCAATTACCTGAAACACCAAGCATATACGTATGTCGAATATATCCTTTCCTTTCCGTATCGTTAATTTTGCTCGTCAGTTGTCTCATCGTCGTATGTCGCATATATCCTCTCCTTCCCGCATTGTTAACTCTTCTCCCCAGGATGATGAAGTTGTAGCCTTTCCGACGATTCATCGAGACGAGGACCGCCTTGCAGAGAAGCTTCCCGTGGTCATACTTCAGCTCGAGGGAGACTCTAGCACAACAAATGCTCTCTTTAAACTGAAGAAGAAATCACGCCCCAAAATCAAGTTAATCCAAATTGACACCGCGATTTTTTCCTACCAGCCGATTCTGGCGGTCCTGCAGGAAATGCGAAGCATGCCATTATCACACGAATTGCTATGCTGGTCTCCCACCAGCACGGTCGAATCACCGTCTTTCCGGTTGCCCACAAGGATCATAGAAGCTTTGAGATCCAATCCTCGACAGGACCTTGGTCCATTACTCCAGACCCCGAAACCCATCCTGCTCGACAAATCCCAAGCTATGTCGTTGCTCGCAGGTCTCACCCAAAAGGTTTCTCTCATTCAAGGCCCTCCTGGTACGTTGCACATCTAGTCTGGAACTTCTGCTCTTATAACTGCAATATAGGAACCGGAAAGTCTTTCATCGGCGCCCTGCTTGCGAAAGTCTTACATGACCAGAACCTCAGCATCCTGGTCGTGTGTTACACAAACCACGCCTTGGACCAGTTCTTAGAGGATATACTCGACATCGGTGTTCCCGGTCAAGGCATCGTTCGTCTCGGCGGCAAATGCACACCTCGCACTGAGCATTTGAGTCTATACAAGCAGACCGGTGGATCCAGGTTGACCCGGTCGGACTGGAAGACCATTGATCGTCTGAAAGAGACTTCGACGCAGCTTCTGTTTCGTCTGAAGAAGCTTTATAACCTGTTTGTCAAACAAGGACCGGATCTATTGACACACATGGAATTCGATGATCCCGACTTCTTTGCCGCCTTGTCCCTTCCGCCGTCTGAGGACGGAATGACATATGTAGGGAAAGACGGCAAGGAGATAGGCAAGGACTATCTTTTGACCCAATGGCAGCAAGGCCGCGACGCGGGAATATTCAAGGCACATCCCGATATTCTAGCCGCGGCAGAGATATGGGGGATGGATCGAGCCAAACGCGCAGCTAAAATAGCAGAATGGACGACCGCCTTTCGAAATGACCAGATTGCCGAGATCGTCAGAATAGGGAAAACGTACAACGAACGTCAGAAAGAACTGGACGGCATGTTCAACCAGGCACAAGTTTCTATTTTACAGTCGAAGCGTATCATTGGGTTAGTTGACGGACACTGGATATTGCATATTTTTCTGACTCGTACCTCGGTGATATAGGTGCACCACGACCGCAGCCGCCAAGTACACCAAAGACATCCAGACTGCGTCTCCTCAAGTCCTTATTGTCGAGGAAGCAGGCGAGATTTTGGAGAGCCATGTCATCACGGCGCTGGGCAGAAACACAAAGCAGATGATTTTGATCGGTGAACACCACTTTCTGTTGCACCCATACTAAAACTAATGGAGCTCGAATTTTCGCAGGCGACCACAAGTACGTGAATCTAAACGACAAATCACCAGCGTATTTTTGACATACATATCCAGGCAGCTTCGGCCCAAGGTCAACAACTATCTACTGACCATCGAGAAAGGAGATGGCTATGATCTCAACCGCTCTCTCTTCGAACGTCTCGTTCTCGGGGGTTATCCCCACGAGGTCCTTAGCCAACAGCATCGTATGAGGCCTGAGATTTCGGCACTCGTGCGATCTCTAACGTATCCCGATCTCATCGACGCCCCGAGCACGATGAACCGTCCGAACCTTCGTGGAGTGCGGGATAATCTGGTTTTTATAGACCACGACAAACCTGAAGACGAAAATTCCCGGTTCAAAAATCAATCTGAGGTGGTCGGATCGAAGTCTTCGAAACGGAACACGCACGAGGCGAAAATGGTCTTGAAAATTGTCAAATATCTCGGGCAGCAAGGTTATGGCACGGACAAGCTGGTCGTTCTGACTCCTTATTTGGGGCAATTAGCAGAACTCCAGACCATCTTGAAGGAGGAGAACGACCCTGTTTTGAACGATCTTGACTCGTACGATCTCGTCAGCGCAGGTTTGTTGCCCCAGGCTTCGGCTCAGATTTCCAAACCAAAGTTGCGTCTAGCGACCATCGGTGAGTGTTCTTCGAGTTGGAACCTTGCCCCTCCAGACAGCTAACTAGACTGCAGACAATTATCAAGGCGAGGAAAGCGACATCGTCATCTCCTGCTTGACCAGGAGCAACAGTTCCCACGACATTGGCTTCATGTTTTCTCCAGAGCGCCTCAATGTCCTACTATCTCGAGCTCGGAACGCCTCGATTATGGTCGGTAACTCGGACACGTTCTTAAACTCTCGAAAAGGCAAGGACCTCTGGACGAAATATTTCAGTCTGCTGAAAAATGGTGGGCACATCTATGACGGGCTTCCCGTTAGGTGCGAAAGGCATCCGGATCGAACTGTCATTCTGAAGTCTCCGATCGACTTCGAGAATGAATGTCCAGACGGAGGGTGCAAAGAGCCATGGTAGATAATTTTCTAATACTCATGATCAACGTCGGAACTGGGAATTGACTGCTTCTTTACAGTGGGACTATACTCAATTGCGATCTTCACCGGTGTCCCTCCAAATGCCATCAACTTTCTGACCATTCGAAAATGGACTGCTTGCATATCATGCGGTCCAAGTGTCAGAACGGGCACCAGCAATCATGGAAATGCCATCAGCGTTCTCCTGCGACCTGTAACAAATGTGAGCGTGAAGCCAAGCTCGCTGAAGAGAAACGCCAAAAGGAATTCGCTCTTCAACAAAAGCGAGATGCAGATCAACTTGCATATGCACAGAAATTGGCCGCCATCGACGCAGAGATTGCCGAGAAAAAGCGGGAGGAGCAAGGACGCCGAGTGGAGGCCGAGCGTTCGCTGGTCATCCAGCAAAGGGAGAAGGACTTAGAGGATACCAAAGCTCGTCTTACCAGAGTTGCCGCATCGCGCAGTACCGTAAAATCCTCGAAGCCTTCACCGCCGTCCATTGTCACCCCTCCTCCGACTCTTCCGCTGCCCAATCCAACTCAGGGCGTTCGCTCTCTGCCTGCTACTGCAGCTCCCAGCGAAGGCGAGCTCGACTCCAGTCAGACGCCAGCTCAAGAGCCCCTTCCCCGCAGTCGTTCGGATATGTTGGAAATCCCGACGTCGCCTGCCCGAGACGAATGGCAACGCCAGAAAGAATTCGAGGGCGCAGACAACGAGGCCGTCGACGCGATCATGGACATGATTGGGCTGGAAGAAGTCAAATGTCAAGTTCTCGACATCAAAGCCAAGATCGACACCGCTGCGAGACAAAACGTGTCCCTCAAAGACGAGCGCTTTAACATAACATTTCTCGGAAACCCTGGTACCGGCGAGTAGTTGGTGTTTTTCATGACTGCCGCAGTGTCTTATTTCCCCTAATATCGCAGGAAAAACGACGGTGGCAAGGAGTTACGCGAAATTCCTTGCTTCCGTAGGGATACTACCCGGTAATGAATTCGTCGAGACGACTGGGTCCCGTATGTCCAACGATGGAGTTGATAAAGTCAAGAAGATGGTGGAAGGGGTCTTGAATGCCGGTGGAGGGACGATTTTCGTGGATGAGGCTTACCAGTTGACCGCTCCGCAAAATTACCAAGGCCCTCAGGTTCTGGACTTCCTTTTGGCGGAGATGGAGAACAATGTCGGGACGGCGGTCTTCATCTTCGCCGGATACGAAAAAGAGATGGAGACTTTCTTCGAGCACAACCCCGGCTTGACCAGCCGTGTTCCCTATCAGCTCAAGTTCGCGGACTACACCGACTCTCAACTTCTTGGGATGCTCGATCAGCTAGTCCGGAAGACGTATGGCGGGAACATGAAGGTGGAAGACGGAATTGGCGGTCTTTATGCGAGAATCGCTGTTCGTCGGCTAGGTCGTGGACGTGGCCGACCTGGCTTTGGGAACGCGCGCGCGCTGAAGAACATGTTTGATAACATCAAGACGCGTCAGGCAACCCGCCTCACCCGGCAGCGAAAGGAAGGGCAGCGGCCAGACGACATGCTTCTCTCCAGTGAGGACCTTATCGGACCTGACCCATCCAAAGCCAGCCAAACATCGGCAGCATGGACTCAACTACAGAAGCTTACCGGTCTGAACGCCGTCAAAGAATCTGTTCGGAGCATATTATCCCTCATCGAGACCAACTATCACCGCGAGCTGCGAGAACAGGAGCCCATCCAGTTGTCGTTCAACCACGTTTTCTTTGGAAATCCAGGAGTCGGTAAGACAACAGTGGCCAAATTATACGGCCAAATTCTCGCGGATCTTTCTCTCATCAGCAAAGGGGAAGGTATGTGTTGTCTTTCTGTGTTTCCTGCTGAAAGCCAATCGAGGTCTGTAGTGGTCGTGAAGAATCCAGCCGATTTCATCGGCAGTGTGCTCGGCGCTTCAGAAAGTAACACGAAGGTACATGGTCGTCTTCTTGACAAGTTCCTCGAGATCTAACACGCGCCCAGGCTATTCTGGCGAATACTGTCGGCAAAGTCCTGGTGATCGATGAGGTATGTTGACTCGTTGCCGTACGACCGTCCATTTTAATCTTCGGATAGGCATATATGCTGTATGGCGGGTCCGGAGGAACCGGGTCTCAGACCGACCCTTACAAGACGGCCGTCATAGACACTATTGTGGCGGAGATCCAGAGCGTGCCCGGAGAGGACCGTTGTGTCCTGATGCTCGGCTACGAGGACAAAATGGTGGAAATGTTCCAGGTAAGCGACACTCCTTTGTCGTAGAAATCCAAGAACTAAAGGGTTGGCTCCTGTAGAACGTCAACCCCGGTCTTTCTCGTCGCTTCAACATCGAGTCCGCTTTCCGTTTTGAAGACTTCACCGACTCGGAACTCCGCGAGATCCTCGAATTCAAGCTCGAAAGCCAGCATCTCGATGCCACAGATGCCGCCAAAGATGTTGCGATAGAGAGCCTCTCTCGAGCCCGCATACGTCCCAACTTCGGAAACGCAGGCGAGGTCGAGAATCTCCTCGGTGCGGCGAAGAAACGCTTCCAGGCCCGCAAGAAGAAGTCGCCGGATGTCGTATTTGAACCCCAGGACTTTGATCCCGACTTTGACCGGAGCCTTCATGCGGCCACGAACCTCGTCAAACTGTTCGAGGACGTCGTCGGCTGCGACGATATCATCGCTAAACTCGGAGAGTATCAAAAGTTGGCCAATAATGCCAAAACTCACGGAAAGGATGTACGCCATCTTATTCCCACGAACTGGGTTTTCAAAGGACCACCGGGGACAGGCAAGACCACGGTAGCGCGCAAAATGGGGCAGGTCTACTTTGACATGGGTTTCCTGTCTTCCCCCAAAGTCGAGGAATGCTCTGCGTCGGACCTAGTTGGCCAGTATGTGGGTCAGACGGGACCAAAGACGATGAAGCTCTTCGAAAAGGCATTGGGTCGAGTGTTGTTCATCGACGAGGCGTACCGGCTCGGCGAAGGGCCATTTGCCAAGGAGGCCATTGACGAGGTGGTCGGTATTCTAACCCAAACCCGGTTTCAATCGAAGATCGTGGTCATACTCGCCGGATACGATGACGAGATGAATAACCTTCTTTCGGTCAACACTGGACTCTCCAGTCGCTTTCCCGAGGAAATCATCTTCCGGAACATGGCCCCGCAACAGTGTATGCAGGTGCTGAGAAAGGAGTTGGAGAAGGAGAAGATAGAGCTCGATGGCAGCCAGGATAGCGACATACTCGAGTTGATCGAAGAGATGTCTCATCTACGCTCATGGGGAAACGCTCGGGACATGAAGACAATCGCCAAGAAGATGATCAGCATTGCCCTCCGAACGGCAGCGGCTGGGGAGAAGCAACTACGACTTGACGCAAAGGATGCTGTCGGCTGCGTGAAAACCGTGCTTGAAGGTCTGAAAAGTCGCAGTGTTTCTACGGCGGCACCCTCTTCTACGGCGAGTCTGGCACAGCAGCTGTTCGGGCCTCCCCCTCCAGCGCCGGTTTCGTCATTCTCCACGCGATCTGCCACGGCCTCGGTGCCTGCGCCTCCAAAAAATGACGAGGCGGCGTTGGACAACACCGGCAGGGATGCGGGCGTTTCCGATGTAGTTTGGCAGCAATTGCAAGCCGACATACGAGCAGCGGAAGCCGAGAAGAAGCGGCAGGACGATGCCATCGAAAAGGCGGAGAGAAGTCTACGAGAAGCGGAGGCGCGAGAGCAGGAACGAATTGCCGAAGCTCAAAGATTGGAGGCCCAGGCTCGCGATCAAGCGGAAGAGGACGACAGGAAACGCAAGTTAGAGAAGATTCGGATCGAGGAATGTTTGGCGAGAGAGGAGCGAGAACGGCGTGCTCGAGAATTGGAAGCTCAAAGGAAAGCTGTCGAGCTGGAGCGCAAAAAGGAGGCCAAAGCGCAGGCCGCGCTGCGATCCATGGGAGTTTGCGTGGCGGGATTTCGATGGATTAAACAGTCGGGCGGTTATCGCTGCGCTGGTGGCGCCCACTTTGTCTCAGACGCACAGCTGGGGATGTAGAATGTACTTGTAAGCATAGGTTAACGATGGTTTTCAGGCGTTGAGAAGAAAGAAATGACAGTAAGAAAGAGACGAATAGGCTCCAAATGAGCAAATGATGTCATCGCTCGTCCACGCATCCCAAAAAGGCATGAGACGCGTCGCATCTGATCTTCGTGCAAGTGACCGTGATCCCCATCGTGCCAAATCCGGTTTGTGCAAATTTGCTGCCCGTCCGACATAACTATGTAAAATGTTCAATTGTATCCATTCAAATCGTTGTCAATACTTGTACATGGCTTGGAACAAGCGACAATCCTCCAGTACGAATCGGTGTCTACGTCAGCGACGGAGGGTCGATCGGATATGGCGTAGTGTCCAGTTTTCGTCGCTGCTCTCCACTCCTTTCTCTATGCCTTCTACACCTTTTCTTTCGACTTCCGCAGGGCAAACGCCCGGGTTCCCCCGCTCAATGCCTCCAAGCCCGTCCCTTCCTTTGCAAGTTCGTCGGCGCGTTCATTGTCAACGTTAACAATGTCGCAGTGGCCCGGGGACCACGCAATCTCCACCAACCGTTCTGGGTTTCCATCGAGAAAATTGCATATCTTCTGGTGGAATTTAAAGGCGCAGAGCTGGCCGGAGCGGCTCATTGTCTCTGATCACACCTTGATCACTGCTCACTTGCCCATTGCCACTGCAGCGCGAATGTTTGTGGAAATCCCAGTTATCCGAGAATGGGCACCCAACCCAGTTGCTACTGTCGGGTGCGCGGATGTTCATTCCAGAAAGTAACCAAACCAGCTAAATGCAAGCCAGCTCCCAGTCAGCTGAATCATCGGAAACCCCACCCATCCCCCACAATCTTCTGGGGCGAGAGTGTTTGTACGGTTTCGCGATCACCTCACAACAACTTGACGCGTACCTCGCCATCCATCCGATGGATTTTAATCCACATCTTTGTGTTGCTTGCAACGGTACAACTATCAGAGACCTCGTGGACGAGATGGATTTGGACGTATATATTGAACCACTCGACCACCATGATACCCATATTTTGTGGTTTGCGTACACGAAGGGGGGAGTTATCCAGGACTGGGAGATTCCGACACCCTCGAGGTTAGAGCAGTTTGGGAAGAAGCTAGGTCTGACAGAACAGGCTAAGTGGCACGATGCTGGGCTCGCGGCTCAGGTATGTGTCCATATCCTGTCATTCATTCTATGTCTCACGCGCTGCCACCAGCTAGAGTAGGGTTATTTTCAGTCTGTTGTATTCTCCAATATGTCTATCCCCCAGTGTTGGAATGCATTTTCGATTTCTAAGCGGATGCAGGAACTCTGCTGGATACATCGGATGCGGTTCTTGCCCTCTATCGCAAGGCGCTCAACCAGAGATACTTCCGTCAATTACAAGAATTACCGGACGCTGTGGCCAACGCTGGGTTCGAGGATACGCCTGCAGATCAGATCAACACCAACTGGGCAAGGCAGAGGCACCTTGATCATCTCTCGAAAAACAAGGCGAGCGGAGAGAAAGATGTGCGAATGTAAGTTGCCTGCGCATACAATCTTGGCTCTTCATTAAACCTTGAATTGGTTTCCTGGTTTGACCTGATTCACCAGTCGTGGAACGGGCGCTGCAAGAAAACGGTCTGAGCACTCGTGTGGTTATTCAACTTGTTGCCTTCGCTGATTTTCTCCCTAGGAATATTGTGCCTGAGAATTGACCAGAAAAGCAAGGGTATACCCGCCGTCAAATTACTTCGTCGGAGGACATAATGTCCTCACCTGGGTTACCGGGTATCTGTCATCTTATCCGTCGACGGGATGAACGCTGACTGTTGACCGCAGCGAAAGAGAAAACGCGGGATTGAAAATCACATGTGCTTCCCGTGTATTTCTATTAGAGAGCGTCGTCCATCATGGCTTTGAAATTCAAGGTAACGTCTCGAGGATGTTCCTTGGTTGCAAACTGACTCTAATCAACGCAGCAATCGCGCGGCGCGACCGGATCGATCGGATGGGCCTGAAGAGACCCCTCCAGTGAGGACTTTATCGGGCCTGACCCATCCAAAGCCAGCCAAACGTCGGCAGCATGGACTAAGCCACAGAAGCCCACCGGTCTGAACGCCGCCAAAGAATTTGTTTGGAGCATATTATTTCTCGTCCGAGTCGAGACGAATTAAGTATCCCCGCGAGCTGCGAGGGTCGTTCAACCACATTTTCTTTGGAAATCCAGGGGTCGGTAAGACGACAGTGGCCAAGGCCAAAGTATACAGCCAAATTCTCGCGGATCTTTCTCTCATCAGCAAAGGGGAAGATATGTGTTACCTTTCTGTGTTTCCTGCTGAAAACCAATCGCGGTCCGTAGTGGTCGTGAAGAATCCTGCTGATTTCATCGGCAGTGTGCTCGGCGCTTCAGAAAGTAACACGAAGGTACATGGTCGTCTTCTTGACAAGTTCCTCGAGATCTAACACGCGCCCAGGCTATTCTGGCGAATACTGTCGGCAAAGTCCTGGTGATCGATGAGGTATGTTGACTCGCCGCCGTACGACCGTCCATTTGAATCTTCGGATAGGCATATATGCTGTATGGCAGATCCGGATCTCGGACCGGTCCTTACAAGACGGCCGTTATAGACACCATTGTTGCGGAGATCCAGAGCGTGGCCGGAGAGGACCGCTATGTCCTGATACTCGCGTACGAGGACAAAATGTTCCAGGTAAGCGACACTCTTTGATCCAAGAACTAAAGGGTTGGCCCTGTAGAACGCCGACCCCGGTCTTTCCTGGCGCTTTAACATCGAATGCGCTTCCGTTACTTCACCGACTCGGAACTCCGCGAGATTCTCGAATTCAAGCTCGGAAGCCAGGAACGGCGTGCCCGAGAATTGGAAGCTGAAAGAAAAGCTGTCGAACTGGAGCGCAAAAAGGAGGCCGAAGCGCAGGCCGCGCTGCGATCCATGGGAGTTTGCGTGGCAGGATTTCGATGGATTAAACAGTCGGGCGGTTATCGCTGCGCTGGTGGCTCCCACTTTGTCAGTGACGCGCAACTGGGGATTTAGAATGTACTTGTGAGCATAGTTTAACGATGGTTTTCAGGCGTTGAGAAGGAAGAAATAGCAGTAAGAAAGAGACGAATAGGCTCCAAATGGGCAAATGATGTCATCACTCATCCGCGCATCCCAAAAAGGCAGTTTCTCCACCCCGAGTCATTCCCTTGACAGGAGATGACATATACATCCCGGGCCAAGCTTTTCCTGCTGGCGCTGGGCGCCTTGGCGCTTGCTTCACCCGAGTCCCTGCAAGTTCCATCCACATATCACTCTACGAGGACTGTTTAAAGACGGTAGGACTTTGACACTGATGAAAACTAAGCTCGAGGAACGAGGTCTGACGAACGGTCACAATGGATCCCAACAGTTCGGGCCAAGCTCATCGACCCTTTCAGCACAAGGTCAGGCGGGTGAACACAAGTCGGGCCAAAGCCGGCCATGTCAAAAACGTCTATTATCATTCCAGCAACTCCGGCCACAATACCGTTTTTCGTACTTGCTCTGACATCCTTGGCGTTGACGCCACACGCCAACTGGCCGGGTTGGCTCTGAAGTTGACCGGCCCTCCCTCTCGAGTCTATTCTGGAGGTGACTTCGTGATGCGAGCTGTCGTATTCCACTCAGTTCCTGTTTGTTCTTCCTCATGGCAGACCTTGTCGTTTGACGGACCCCCGACGTGGTTCCGAGTTCTCGACGTCACGCAGATCGCTGTCACCTAAAAAGAGCATCCTGGACAACATAAAGAACCTCGGGGGATCGTGTTCGCGCAACATACCTCATGCAAACACCAACAGTCACTTCGTCGTTGTTCCTTTTCCTTGTGGCCGCCTCCCCACGTACCCACCTTGCGGCCTTCACATAAAAATATTACAACTCAATAACGACGCTTGTACACGACCAGGGCACCCACGTACGTTTGTTCCTTTCCAACGGGCTCACCGTTGACCGACGTGCACATCCTCTAGTGCTCTTGATGGATGTTTTACCTTCCCAGTCTAAAGCTTATTGAAGGAAAGCAGGATTGTGTGTCAGGTTATTGGAATTCAAGTGGTTTTACATTCGTTGTGGTTGTTCATGCCAAGTAATTTACTGTCTGCCGCCCTGCTGCGAGGCGTTGTTGCCGCGAGAGGGATTCTTGCCCGTAAACGCTGAGGACGTGACCCCTTCGGTACCCTGCTCTCTACCCTCTTTCAGGATGAAGGCGACGACATCTACGTCCTTGTGTGTCTCGAATACGGTGTCGAGTTGTTGGTTGGAGGGTTTGCCGAGCACACCCTGTGCGCCCTGCGCGGACCAGAAGACTTGGAAAGCTGTAGAAACGTCAGAACTGGTCCAGGGACCAAGAATGAGGCGCGCACAATCAACGACATCCGCGAGTGGTATCGTACTAACAAAGACATGCCAGAGTCAACACAAGAAACACCGCATAGAAATGAAACTGAAATTACGTGTCTAGAAACAAAGAAACCAGTCAGTTTCAAGATCGGGGGCGATCGGAGGGAATAACTCTTACCTCCGTCTTTCCACTTCTTATACTGAAGATGAAAAATAATTAGCTCGCGCGATCTGAAAGAACAGTATCGAACGCACCTCTTCCGGGTTCACGATGACCGTGAATTCCTCGGTCGACTGGGAGTCGGGCTTGTAGATGACTTTGCTAACCATGTTGTTAAAGCGAGAGCGAAGAGTTCGATAGGCTATGTAGTGGGGTTCAAGAGCAAGTCGTGTGCGAGTCAACCGGTACCGTGATGCGAAGCGCCACTCCGGCCCGGGACACAAATGACGCGTTTGGCCTTCTTTCGTACACTATCTTCGCGATCTTCGCGTCTTTTCTACGCGCAGACGCGTTGTTTGGATGATTCTCCAAGTACTACTACGCCTTAACTTAAGCGACGCAAAATCGAGCGAGAAAAAACATTTAGTTTATTATAGTGCACTCCGAGAATTACATGACAACTAGTCACACTGACCATTACTGCAATTACATTCCACCATTAATTTATGCATTTTCACGGTTGGGCGATTTCGGTCTATGAAGACTAGAGAGGCGGAGCCGGGGATACGATCCGCGTTCGTGCTGGTCGAGAAGCGGGCTGCTGAAGTGGACGTGCTGCACCGGTCCCGCGGGTAGGGGTGGGCTTCCCGCCACCTCGTTCGGCGCGATGCTCTCGTACGGAACCTGCGAAGTGTACGTCGGCGCGGCCGACACCACGGACGCTCTCGGTATGACCGGGGCCGGGTCTATTGTCATCGAAAGCCGCCGGGCCCGGGGAGCTAACGGCTCCTGCTTCGGTGGTGCATCCTGGTCCCAAGACCAATCTGCGAGCGACGTTCGACCCAGATCCGCTGAACCGATTCTCTCGCGAAGTCTGGCACGGGCGTTTCTGTTGGTGGTGAGAACTACGCAGGGAACGCGGTGAGATCGGCTGACAGCGTCCGAAGCAAACCAATGGTATAACTATTGTAGACATCAGATTGCAAGTCGAAGGAGGTACTTGAGGCTCACAGTTTTGCGGTGATGAAAACGAAAAACAGAATGAGATCGTCGTTTTGGCCCTAAAGTTGTTCAGCCGCTGCGATATTGCGTGGAGAGACCACACACAGGGTGTGGAGCAGCATGAAGAACAGTCACGGCAGACACCATTGAAATTGAAGGGAGAAGGGCCGTCTCCAGTGTCATGAAAATCACTCGGTGAACGACCGAATTGGAAGTATCCAGGCCCGTTTTCGATTTCAGGAGGCAGGTTATCACTGCAACAAAGGGTAACCATATAGCAGATGGAGCGCGATGGCGTGCGTACAAATAGTGGCCACCATGAGATCGAGAACTGGGTAAGCAAATATCAGAGTGACAAAATGAATTCGTGAAATGCTGCAGACCTGTGCATACAACGAGCCAGTAGGAAAATACGAAAACAGTCTGAGATGGCATGCGTCAGATGGAATGAATGAACACACAGGTCTACAAGACTCACGTCCCGGAACAGTGCTTCCACTTTCGCGTTGACCTGTGCGAAATTAGTGCATAGATACACCATGACCGAACCACTGATATACTTCGTGATTGACCATAAAATATTTGAACTCTAGGCCTAAGGTGATGGTCTGGGCTGCATTTCAGCCAAATGCCCAATTGTGGGGACGAGACATACAATATAAAATTGCCCCCCTACCCCACCAAGCCAAAGAGACACCATGGGATACAGCGCCCACGAACTCTTGCCCGTCATCTAGGAAGTTCAGATTAGAAAGAGCACTAATTACAAATTGTCGGACTAACCTTCCAGCAACGTCGTATATAAAACGCCTCGCACATTGCACAGATCGCGCCGTTCAAAAAGAAATCCGTCCACATGAAGGGGTTGGTGGCCTGTTTTACTGCTCAGAAAATTCAGCATTCAGTATCAATGGGAGCTCACCCAAGATTTTTGGAATATAGCGACGGTCCACATTTTATAATCTTCCAATACGGTCTGCAAACTACAGCACCCCGGTCAAGCAACGTGTCGTCAGCGGGTGTAACACATACAAGGAGAGAAGCACAACGGTTAGAACAAACGCGCGCTTGCGGATGGAGTCCTCGCTGTACTCTTCCCAATACTTCAGGCCGAGTGCAAGAACAAAACCAAGACAGAAGGAGTGCAGCAAGCCGTCCATGAGGATCGCGCCGGGAATTATAAATTTGTAGTCGGTGGGCTCGCTGGACAGAGGCACCGAGCTATCATTGCTTATAATCGGGAAGATGGATTAGCAAGTGCATTAACAAGTTCAGGGCTAGAAAAAAGACTGAAACCACAGTCTGTCTCAGAAACGACAAGACACTGCCAGCTCGAATTCCTGCTTTCCTGTCAGGCTTACATGTTCGACATGGCTTTACAAGGGTATGAACACCCCAGAGAATTGAAAAAAAACGCGTCTACGCGTCGAAAAGACGCGAAACGTGAAGATGGTGGTACGAAAGCAGGTGGTACTGTCGAAGCTTATCGGCCGACTGTATCCGAAAGTCCGACCGCTCGATAGAATAGCCGTCGGCCCAAACGCCGATTACATATTTGTGAAGTGATTTGGAATGAACTCTCTCCCTCCTTCCCTATGGCTCCCAGATCGTGCGCGATCCTTACTGTCTCGCGGGAAATGCTGACCAGTATACTAGTTTCCGCATAGTCGTGCTTCCTGGCGATGGAATTGGCCCTGAAGTCGTTGCACAGGCTGTCCGCGTATTGGAGACCATTTCTGCGGCGTCCCCGAACTTTGACCTCAAACTAGAGTCGCACGACTTTGGTGGATGTGCAATCGACTCGACGGGCGACCCGCTGCCTCCGTCGACCCTCAAAGCCTGCGAAGAGGCCGACGCCATTCTCATGGGTGCGCTTCTGGTGTGGAGAGAAGTTTGTACTAGATTAATGTTCGACCAGGCTCTGTCGGCGGGCCCAAGTGGGGCGTAGACGCGAAGGTGCGTCCTGAACCGGGGCTGCTGAAGCTGCGCAAAACGCTCGGGTTGTACGCGAACATCCGACCAGCCAACTTCGCGTCCGAATCGCTCATCGACGCATCCCCGATTAAACCCGATATCGCGAAAGGCGTCGACCTCATCGTCGTGCGCGAGCTCATCGGTGGGCTCTACTTTGGTGCGCGTCAAGAGCTCGGCGCTGCGACCGGTGCGGACGCGCAGACGGCATGGGACACCATGATCTACAGCGTGCCGGAGGTCGAGCGTATAACTCGTGTTGCGGCGACGATAGCGTTGAGCGCGACACCGCCGCTTGAAATTCACTCCATTGACAAGGCCAATGTGCTCGCGTGCTCGCGCCTCTGGCGCAAAGTTGTCACCGAGACCCTCGCGAAGGAGTTCCCGCAAATAAAGCTCGACCACCACCTCGTCGACTCGGCCGCGATGCTCATTGTCGCGAATCCGCGCAAGCTCAATGGCGTCATCCTTACTGAAAACCTCTTCGGCGACATGTAAGGTTTATTCCCCTTGCTGTTTTTCCATCGCTCATAAATGAATAAATTCCAGTCTCTCGGATCAGTCGAGCGTGATCCCAGGCTCGCTCGGCCTCCTCCCCTCCGCGTCCCTGTCCGGCGCACCGTCCATTCCTGCGGCCGACGCCAAACCGACGCGCGGCTTGTACGAGCCCATCCACGGCTCCGCGCCTGACATTGCCGGCCAGGGCATTGCGAACCCCATTGGCACGATCCTGAGTGCGGCCATGCTGCTGCGCTACTCGCTTGGCCTCGAGGCCCCTGCAAAAGCGATCGAAAACGCCGTCCGCAAGGTGCTCGACGACGGGGTCCGCACGGCCGACTTGCGCGGGAAGGCGACGACCGCCGAGGTTGGCGACCGCATTGTGGAGGTGCTGAAGGGGTTGCTGTAAACGGACGAAAGAAAGAAAGAAGAACAATGTAAAATTTAAGCTTCAATTCGGATATTTCAATAAACCAAAGATCATTGGTCTGCAAGGTTTCTGTTAACCAAGAGGGTCTTGAGCCAATGATCCTTATCTGTGTCAAACATCCCAGTATACTGAGCACGGTATTATGACAGTCGTCTAGTTGGTGGCAAGGACCACTCTTCAAAGAAAAGGGTGAAAAAAATAGGGCGCCCAGAACCAGCTGGACTTATAGTGCGTTCCGAAGAACTCATCTGTCTACATCTGTGCGAACACACATGGCGAACGGGACACCACTTTGACAGGTAGCGCGGCAGAGGGACGCTAAGTAGCGTGGCTGAGCCGGCCCGATTGAGACAGTAGCAGGGTACTGAAATGGAACGACGTGACCTGAGTTTTGTACGCTGTTCCAGCCACCGGGTGATTCGGCAAATCCCGAAAACCTTCCAATATTTCGTCTAGCCCATGAATCTGTTGCGATTCTGGCTAGTCTCGGTACCGACTGTCACGACAGTGGGTACCGAGACTAGATTCTGGCGGCCGAAGGCGAACTGCCAATCGTGACCTTGCTCCGGCCTTCCTTATTGGGCATTTGGACGAGTGCTCCTTTTTCGGAATCACCGAAAAAGAGGAAATTCACCGATCTTGCACCCATTTTCCTTAACAATCGCGGGGAGATTGCAAGAGACCGACTCGCACATGGCTATGCGATTTTTTCTGTGAGGTCTTGGGAAAATGACCTTGTTGTGGCTGATAAACTATAGAAACAAATATGGCCGTGTAACGAGAATATGTGGCAGGCCCCATTGCGAGGAATACGGCCTGCGGGCCGAACCTTGTGCGCGATAGAGCGCTGTGGCGGCGGAGACGTCGGTCACCTCGGTGTTTCGGCCGACAAACTTACGTCATCGCTGCATTCGGTGTAATTCAGACAGCGTCTGTCAAGAGAGACTGACCGCAGCGGCCGCTCTCTCGTTCCTCGCTTGATTTATACACCATTGACTGCCGCGCGCGCTCGACAGCATACTGGACCTCAGTGTGAGAAACACAGACAAAAAGCCCTCCGGGCACCCCTGGTACCACCTGAATTAGCCAGACCAACAGGCTAGACACTTGTTTTTTGATTTTTTTAGTTGATTAATATTGCGTGCCCAAAGTTCGCTCGCGTCGACCAGCTCACATTGGGCCACGCACGAGACGTGGCCAGATGATGGTGTGGTGAGTTTTTCAGCCGGATGGCCAACTCGAGTTGACCTCGGTTCACTCAGTTCCTAAAAAACTATATATATATGCTAAGTGGAGGCCGGGAATCACAGGCCCGAAATAGCCGGAGTAGGATGTTCAGAAAAGGCGATAAAATCCATAAAAGGAGCGAGTGACGTGACGTGTGATGACTTTCAGGGTCGGAAAGTAGACCTGGACCCAAGGGGTCATCCCCAGTGAAAACGGCGCCTCGGGAGGCATCGCCGGGTATCGCTGGGTCACGCTGGGCTCGTCAAGGATCGTGAGGCCTCGCTTTTTGACTTACCTCTTCAATTTCACATGCTCGGATTCCTCTTATTCCCCTCACTGACGTCATGAAATTCGTCTTTTAATTTGAAAGATTGTCAACAAACTTCGACTTTGCGGACTTGGCGCATTCGACGGACGCCGCGGAAGTCGGAACCGAGAAGTGCCTTGTGAGTCATTGTGACGTGGTCTTCTCTTCCGCTTACCACCACATCCCGCTGGTCTCTTGCGACGCGCATCTGGTTCTCTCTGTCACTGAGCTGGATACTCTGAGGCTGGGGCTTCTGCTGGTTCTCTCTGGGACTCTGGGTGTCTCTCTTTGTGGACTGGTTCTTCTGGCTGGCTGGTTTATCTGGTTGCACAATGTCTGGCTGTTTTTGGTACTAAGAAGTATGTTTTCTCCGCCATTCCCCCACTCTGTAGTGATACAGTTTATCCAGCAGATTTCCGATGCTTACAGCTTACAGGACCACGGACGATACGCCGATACGCAGCCGTTCGCGGATTGGCGGATGGAGCACGGACCGTGCACGGTGACGGGCGATTGGCGATGGTGATGGTCTCGGCAGATTGTCGTGCGATGCGGGCGGGCGACAGGCGATGGCCGCGGATTGGCGTGCAATGTGGGCAGGTGAAGAGAGGGAGCGCGGCCAGGGGGCGGGGCAAGCAGGTGGGCGCGCGCGCAGGCCCCGGGAATGGAAATCAAATTATTGTTGTATTCCGTGCTATTACAATACTACACGATACCTCCCGATCCAAAGTATCTGAAGGCATCTGAGGTGTCCGGAAATAGCTGCGTGTAGCAGCGGCTGGTATCGGCGAGTATCGCGGGGCATTGGAAGAGTCAAAATCTGCTATGACGATACGGTCCGAGCCTGTCCGAGGCCCAGCCGATACCCGGCGATGCCTCCCGAGGCGCCGTTTTCACTGGGGGTCATCTGTCAAGCGCCATCAGAAATCGACCCCTTGCAGTATGTTCATATTTGTCACGGACATTGATCTCGCTGACGGGCTCACGTGTAAGCGCGCGCACATACGCGCCGAGCTAAAATTGTTAAACAATGTTAATGAACTACTTCAACTGTTTAATCGATAAACACGGGATGATATCTCAACACCATGAGAAAGGTCTGGAACCCAATCTACTACTGGCTCCGACTCCCACACACCTAAACAAAGTATTGAAAAAAATGTGTAAATATATTATTCCGAGCTAATCTAATCCCAACAATACCCCAGACGCGAAAAGACTGAGTGAGATACATGAAGAATCAGGAAGAATCGCGCGCAAAACAGCGCGCGCGCTTACACGTAAGCCTGTCAGCAAGATCAATGTCTGTGACAAACACGAACATACTGCAAGGCGTCGATTTCTGATGGCGCTTGACAGATGACCCCTTGCCTGGACCTAGAAAGGTACCAGGAACTTGCAGCTCGTTCCTCGCTTGATTTATACACCATTGACTGCCGCGCGCGCTCGATAGCATACTGGACCTCAGTGTGGGAAACACAGAAAACCCGACGAGACTATACGCAAGGCAACGAAACGAGTTCCCAGTTGAAGTATCTGCCGGCATTCTTCCTGAATGCGCCCCGCAAATTCGTCCGACAGTCAAGGATAGTACATCGGCTACTAGTTCTAATTTAACACGCTAAGTAACATACACGGTTTTATCCCACTTGGGCAGTTACCTTCGCGCGCATACATAAAGCCTTCACCGAATCTTGCCCCGCTGTTCACGTAGCCTTCTATACGTCGACCGACCTGCGATGTCCTTGGCAGTGACCCCAACTTCTGCTTCTTTCTTTGGCACCGTCATCGGGAGCTTCTTATACGGCGTCTTCTTTGTTCTGACGGTTTTATCGAACGGCCTGCATATTCGACGTACGAGCCGCGATTACCAACACGCCTCTCGCAGAGCAGTCATGCGCGGCGCTCTGCGGAAACCCATGATTATGGCTAGTTTCATGATGTTTCTCGTGGTCACAATGGTATGAAGTAGGCACCTACTTTCTCGATACTGATTCCCATTTGAATCCAGTATTGGGCTTTAGACATGGTTGACACTGCATACGGTCTTCTGGAATCAGATGATCCCCAATTGTATTTTCTAGCTCCAATCCGTCCGCGGGCAGTCCTTGGATTTGGTTTCTTTATCGCCTCTCTAGTGATCTGCGATACCATGCTCGTGCGAAAAGATATACTCCAGGGAGCGTTATACTCACGCTTGCTTTCCAGGTGTATCGCCTTTGGATTATTTGGAACAAGTCCACTATGGCTGTGATTTTCCCCTTCATCACCCTACTTGGGTTGTTAGGTATCCAACTCTCCCTCAATCCAAGAGGTCTTCTCATCTGATTCTTTTATGCCAGCTTGCGGAATAGGTCTCACTTACAGGATCGCCATTATTCCTCTCGGAGAGAGTGTGTTTTCCAACCAGGTTCATCGTTGGGAAGCGACGGAAACTGTTTTCAACCTTCTGTTCGTGATCTGTTCTCTTATTTTCCATCATCTGTTGTTGACCTAAGTTGCAGAATGAACGTATACAGTACTAGTAATTATCGCCTTCCAGTTTCCCGAGCATGTCTTAACTACCCTTTCCCAGCTTTAATTGCGTACCGTATCCACATCGTTCATTCAGATCCCGACGTCGCACGTCTGCATGGCAGGCATGATCTTAAGGTGGCCTTCATCGTGACCTGTCGAATTTCTTTCACTAAAGATACCACCAGAGTATTATTGCCATTCTAGTTGAAAGTTTTGCTCTTTTGAGGCAAGATTTTCATGAAACATTCTCTCTAGTTCTCATATTTTCTTGTGACAGTGGCTGGATAGTTTTTGGGGCGATACTCTACGCAACAAAATCTCCGGTTGATGCTTTTTTCCGAGCAACCATGGGGACGGTTTCCGGGATTTCGTTCATGCTGATCAACGTTAGAGTCGCCCTCGGTTGGGGTCAGACTCATCGATTCGCCCCGGGGTCCAGCATTGATCTGAACTGCCCTCCGACGTCGACTGTGTCTTCTCCCCCACCTAAAAGTGTTCAAATGGATCTGGTGGACGGGTCACTGGGGAGGAGCGATACGGACAACTTAAATCAGTCCGAGCTCAAAGATCTTTCCCACCCAAGGTCTACACATTTTAACTCCATCGTTTCATGACCTTTTGTACATATATACGAGACTTGATGGTCCAGCTCACTCAGTTGGGATGAAAGATGGCAGCGCTGCTTGAACTGTGAGAACGCCAATTGCTCCCGGCTCGTATTTCGGCCCATGTTTCATATGCGGCTGCAACCGCGGGGAATGTAGAGGCTTGTTGTGCCATAAGAATTCCGAGTCCAGGTCCAGCGGGCTGTGTTCGAGGACGTCGAGCGGTCCTACGCCGCGTCAATAAACCCTGGGTTCGGCTGTGGTCAAGGTACCCACTTACGTAACACTACTTAGCGCTAGTGGTTTTTGCTGTTGTTCGTGGTGCAACATAGCGCTATGTAAAGGGGTACCTTCGCCACCAAGTGATCAGTGGTCCGCTTGAATTTGAAGCTCTTCTTGGAGTTCATCAAGAGCTGTGCACTCAACTCGGAGCTGCCACTTCACGGTACCACATGGTCCAGGAACTCAATAAGGGTGCGTGTGATTTACATAATCGCATCAGGAGAACTGCAAGTTACTAGGGGCACTATGGAAGCTCGCCTAGCACTCGCCTAGTTCGCCTAGCACTCGCCTAGTGCTCCATAGTGCCCCTAGTAACTTGCAGTTTTCCTGATGCGCGACAGACGAGAGCCTGAGTGTCGGGGGGAACTAAGTAGAAGTGAGTTACCTGTCATCCAGTTGTCTACGTTGTAGTCGTTTATGCCCAGCCCGAGCCCCTGCGTCCGCGACGCCTCCTCCATCCACTCGCCACCAACTTTCTCACTGAATTTCCTTATCGGGCATTTGGACGAGTGATCCTGTTCTGATCAAACGGCGATCCCGGGCCGGTTCTGTGCTTCTTTCCCCGATTTTCCTGCAATTGTTTGAAAGTTCGACAGTCAGCGACCCATGGCGAACCGTTCTTTGCAAAGCACAGACCGTGCCTCTGCCACATGTAAGGCATCCCCAAGGGAAAACCCCGTGGCATTGGCATTGCGGTGTTGGAACGCTGTAAGCACAAATCGACTGAAATATCTATTTCTCCTGAATCTAGACGTAATGCTCAAGTACTCTTTCGATTGCTTTTGTGAATAGCCTCTCTTTTGCCCGGGCCCTCGACCTATAGATCCAGGAGGCGGCGGATGCCAGGTCCGCATTAGTATGGGGCTCCGCCCTTTTTTCACAGCATTCGTATCCTGGAAACCGCATGAAGGCGCCGTCCGGAACATTCCAGGAGCTTTTTGGGCCTGCTCCGACTCGGACGTGTGGCCATCTAGAGGGTGTGGCCACAGACTCGTACGTGATGGTGCCGGACAATACAAGAACTTGAAGAAGCTAAGCGAGGTAAAAGCAGGGCCTCTCCCAACTTTCACCATGTCTCGTCGCTCAACACGTCTCTCCCGTCGCTCAAACCGTCTGCAGGGAGTGGAAAGTGAAGAAGACTTTTCCGATATAATAGAGCCCGAGTGCGCTCCCAAGCAGAAACGCCGCAAGGGTTATCGGATTTTCGCTTGCGTGGAAACTCGTCCAGGCCTTGAATTTCGTGCCAAGTTGCAAACCGCGCTGCCCAACATCAGAAATAGAAGAATGTTCGTGGTCATCGCGGACACCTGGGCGCTTTGAAGGAGTTCCCATTGGATGTTTTGTTCGAAGCAAGTGCTGTTGGTGAATATCTTTCGTGGAGACTTACTGTCATGGTCAGATCTTCGGTCATCTGTATCCAGTGGATCTCCTGAGCTTGGCTCGCACAACGAAGGATATTCGAAGTATGTTGATCTTTCGATCACCTTCAGTACCTCACCTCAAGGAATTTTGAGGTACCCCTCCGCTGGTAAATTATTTTTCATGCCATCGTTTCTCTCCTGACACCATTTCTTAGCATTTATATGGAGAGAATCACGGTCCCACGTTGAAGGTTTTTCTGTTTCTGTTTCCTGTTAACAACCCCATTGATTATTTTTAGGTCTTCCTGACCTTCCACAAGATATGAGATCCAGTATGCCAACCTTGTCTTCGATCGTCGTTGCTGTTGCGTCGGAAGTCTGAGATGGAAGTGTTTAAAGCGGAAAGAACAGGTTCTTGTTGAAGCGCAGGAGAAGAGGGACTTCCACGGAAGCAGTCGGAAAATCTGCAAGTTTTGCGACCATTATCCAAAGATGACGTTTGACAGGCTCATAAGCATGTTGAGATCGTGCGTGTCGATTTCCACTGACTGTGTCTCCGCTGATTTTCGTGTAGGCACAACATGGACCCCAGCACTTTGTCTCTCGATACTGTAAAATACCACATCGATGTTGATGTCCACGAGAGATGTCCACGTCCTGTGCGCTGGGCCCCGACACCAGGCCAAATGTACGAAATTTGAGGATCAACGACATACATCTTCCTTCTACATCTTCCACAACCGGTTCTGCACAGAAACAACAAATGAACAAATCGCAAGCCAAACAAAGTGTACAAATCCATGTAAAAATATAAAATACCGAATCGAGCACGGAAGCACAACAGAAAGGCGTGAGTACACTGTCGCTGTAACTTGAGATATGTACGATGAAATCAACGACTCGAAGCTCCCACTCATGCCTCATGCTACGGGTCGTATCCACCCCTTCTTCACCCCGTAGCCCACCACCTCGCCCGCACACAGCGGGCCCTGCAGTAGAGCCGCCGGCGTCTGCACGGGTACCTCTGCAACCTTCTTCCGCCCCTTTCCTTTAGCCGCAGCGGGCACGACCCCCGCCACACACCGCCCCAACCACTCCTCCAAATCAAGCATGCACTCGTAGCAGTCACGGTCGCTGAAGCCCGCCTTGGCCCTGCTCCCAGTCCCACTCGCCCCAGGTGCGGCCCCGGGCGGCGCGGTGCTCTTCCGCGGGCGCGCAGGCGCCTTGAGGTTCTTGGCCTTGAGGAGCTTGACGGCGAGATAGTGCAGCCACATTGCGTTCGTGAGCGGGTTGAACGCCTCCCAGTTCCCCCGGTTGTGCGCCCGCATGTAGCGGTAGATGTCGAACTGGTAGTCGCCTGCGCGTCGCATTCGATCAACGACCGCAAATATCGAGTTGTTTAAAATAATTGAACGTACCCTCGCCCTGAAAAATCTCCTCCTCGAACGGCGTCCAATGCACCATCTCCCCGCCGCTGCCGTCGCCTGCGTCCATCCGCGACAGGCCCAGATCGATCAGCGTCGCGCGCACGCCGTGTACAGGATCGTCCATCAGCAGCTGGCTCGCCTTTGGTTTATTGCGATTCTGGTTCACCGTTTGGAGCGGGTGCTGCGCTGTGGCGGGCGGGGGAAGCTCTTTGACGAGGATCTGCCCCAGGTGGAGGTCGCGGTGCTGCGATTTTTGTTCGATAAATCATGGGTATCAAACAGAGGAAGGATATCATACCTCGAACGAGACAAGCTGCTCCGCATGCGCGAGCGCTTTCGCGACCTGCCAAAATACGCTGCACGCCTGCTTCCAGCCACCTTTCGCCGGGAACGTGTACGCTTCGAGATCGGGTCCGCCGTTCGGGAGCACGATGATCGCGTACGCCTGCGAGACCGAGAAGGTATCTTTGAACCCGCTCAGTTTTATGTATCCGAAAGAAAGAAAACGACGCACCAGGCCTAACCCCCTCGCTCCCCTTGCGATCATAATACTCGTCCCACAGCTCCAACAGCACCTGCGGATATGTCCCCCGCACGATATACGTCCTCAGCAGCTTCACAAACCCCGCACACACCTCGCCCATCGCATGCGTCACAATAATCTCCTTCAGCACGTCCTTCGCGTCCGTCGCGAACGGGCCCTCCGCTACGGCGTCATACACGTTCGCGTGTGGGCGCGGCTTGCGCTGGCTCTCATCGCGCAGCGGGATGACCTTGAGCACGACGTCCCCGATGCCGAACACCTCACTGTAGCTCGCCTCGCCGATCTTGCGGAAGCCGTCCACGGGGCGCCCGCCGCGCGCGGACACGAGCGGGTCGAACGGGAAGGTGCTAATGAAGGTGGAGAAGTTGTGCAGCCCGCTCGCGGCTTGGCCGCATTCTGCGAGGAGGGGCAGGAGGTACTCGGCATCGCGGCGAGCGAGGAGCGCGGAGGGGGGAGAGCGCGATGCTAAGCGCGGAGATGTCAATGGTGAGGTCGAGGTCGTCGAGGTCCGGCGTTGTGGGCGAGGGCGGCGACGGTGGGGCGGTGCGCCACTGGTTCCGGCGGCGCCCGCCGATGGGGGTGAGCTGACGCGCGCGAGGGATGGGAGGAGTGAGCTGCCGTGCGCGCGGGAGGGGGGAGGCGTAGTACTGGTACTTGAGCGGGCAGGTTCTGGTGAGTGAGGTACACTGATACTGGTGCGGAGCGAGGGTGAGATCGACTGCGGGGGGAGGGTATCTCGACTGGTGGTGATACCGATGCGGGTGGCATGCCGTCTGCAGGGGTATGACGACCTCTACCTGCATCCGCGGCTGCCTACCCTCGCTGGCGCCTGCAGCACAGCAGCGACCGGTATTAACGGCGCCGCAGGGAGGTCTAGAGGGTCATCCGAGTCGGACTCGTCCGAATCAACCCGTGAAAGCGCCAGTTGACGCAGCCGCCGTGGCGGCTTTGGCGCCAATTCCTCCTCACTGTCGCTGTCTACGTCCAAATGAATCTACAGTAGCACAGAAAATAGAGAGATAAACCGACCAGCAAGCGTGGACCCGAGACCCTCCGTTCATGGCTGAACGTCTGGCCCTGGTCATCCAGCACCACGATATCAACCATCGGAGAACAGCGCTGTGACTTGAGCAGCGGAGTCCCTTTCCCGGATGACCGTTTGGGTTTGTTAATCACCTTGGGGGTGTTGAGCTCCTTGACGCCGAGTGGGCGGCGGGACGGCGTCAGCGGCTCCCCGTCGTCTTCATCCTCGAGTCGGCGGATCTGAGGCATCGTCTTGCGCTGCAGCTTGCGCACGGCCGGAGAATGCATGGGGGACAGCCGCTTCTTGCTCCGGCTCATGTGGAGAATTTTGGGGGACTGTGACTTGGATTTCGGCTTTTCCGCCGCCGACTGGGCGATATGATTCTCCCGCTTCTTCATGCGGGATGCCACGGGGGCCCATGTCGGCGGGGGAAGGTCGTCAAAGATGGACGGGGGCTTGGGGAAGCGCTGCTGCTCGTCGGAGATAATGCGCTGGCGGCGCTTCCCGTATGAAGTGACCTGTTTTGTGTGGTAGCCAAGCATAGTGAGGCCTAGGACAATAGCGGCAGCACAAAAGGCCGCTAGAGCAGTGGCGAGGGTAGAAATGGTGGAGGAGTAGGGGCTCTAGTTTCGCTGATACAAAGGCGCCCCCAGATCTAGTTCGATATAAGTACGTTTAGCCTCAAGCACTTGCACTGAGATTCGAGAACCCGATTGCGGTCGGGAACAAGTCGAACGACGTCACGTGGGCGTGTTCTAACCGAGGCTTATGTAATTTTCCTATTTGTTTTGCCCACCACCATGTCGCCGCGATGCAAAAACCTCGTTCTCGATGCAGGCCCCCTTTTGTCGCTATCGCCACTCCGCGGTCTCGCAGAAACATATCTCACTGTCCCCCAAGTACTCGCAGAACTCAAGGACAAGCGCGCAAGGGAGCACTTTGAGCGTCTGGGTCTCAACGCGGGTGTTAAAGTCGAAGTCGTCGCACCGGATGCTGCCAGTTTAGCAGCAGGTGCATTTTATTTTGTTTTCTTAAAAAAAGAGAGGAGGATTAAAACGTGTTGGCAGTTATCGCGGGGGCCAAAAAGACGGGAGACTATGCCGTGCTCTCGCACCCCGATCTCTGCATTCTTGCGTTGACTTACTCGCTGCACCAGCGCGAGAAGGCCGCAGCGGCGAAGTTAGCGAACGAGGCACGTTTCGCGTGTACAACTGCGTGTTTGCCGCGTTGCTGACGGCACGCGATAGTAGAGTGTGACGGAACTCGACGAATCTGCGCCTCCTGTAGTGGAAACAACAGAAGCGGGGAAGGCGCTTAACGCAACACCTGCTGCCGAAGAGATCCCTGCTGAAGCATCTCTCGAGGAGCCTGTAGATGCGGAGGAAACAGCAACAGAAGAGGTTTTCGGAGAGGAATCCGAGGACGAAGATGAGGAAGATAAAGACGAACAGGAGGACGTCGATGAGCAAGATCTCGAGCCCCTTGACGTCGAACTCCATCCTCTCTCTAATACCGACGCAGCCCCTGCATCCACTGACTCTGACCCCACTGCTAACTCCCAATCTGAGCCGCCGGCCCCGTCGCCCGAACCAATCTTCGACGACCCGTCCGACTCGGACGATGGCGAAGGCGAATGGATCACGCCCTCCAACGTCGGGCTGCACAAAAGCCGCGCATTAGACCTTCTCCCGGACTCTGACTCTGCACGCAAGGGCGGAAAGGGTAAGCAAAAAGAGGACGAAGTCATCGGCGCAGGCTGCATGACGGCGGACTTTGCGATGCAGAACGTGCTGCTGCAGATGGGCCTCAACCTCGTTGGGGTGGAGGGCAAGCGGATACAAAAGGTGAAGAGCTGGGTGTTGCGGTGTCATGCGTGTTTCAAGTGCGTTTTTTGTCTTGCTCTTATCTTTAGATCATCGCACTCACTTTTCTTATTGCGCAGGATATGCAAAGACCCGACCAAAAAATTCTGTCCTCATGTGGAACCCGACCCTCTCGCGCATCTGTAACAATCTCAGCGCCAACACCCCCTCCGACGCACCCGTCATGCAAGTCACCTCAAGTCAAACTTCCAATACCGCGTCCGGGGCACGAAATACTCCATCCCCGCGCCGAAACCGGGCTCAGCAAAGACCGGGACGGGCGAGGGGCTCATCCTGCGCGAGACCAGACGAGTACGTCCGGGCGCGCAAGATGGCGGACGGGCGGCGAGAAAGGAGGAGGCGAAGATCAACAAGGGGTTGTTGGCTGGGGCGGCGGGGTGGGGAGCTGGCTGGACCCGGACTGGGTGCCGGAGATGCTGAGTGTGAATGGCGGTGGTAAGGGCGGACGGTGCGCGCGTCGGGATGGACGGCGATCTGCCTGCGATTGGGTATGGGCGGAAGAATCCGAATGCGAGTCGGAAGAAGCGGAAGTAGGTTTGCGGTTTGTGGTTTGTCGAGTAGTTGGAATCCGAGTATTATACATCTACATCATTGTGCTACATACACTGCGCAACGCGACGCCTAGCCCAACTGCGGTTCATGAAGCGGCGTTTCTGGAAGGACATCCACCACTTGCTGGGCTTGCCTGTCCCGTCGGCGTAGAGGCGCTCGACGAGGCGCGCGGCGAGCTCCTGGCGGACCTGGACGAGGTACTGCCTTAAATAATCTGCGTCGCGAATGAATAATGGTCGTAGCGTGAAAACTGCACGCACCAGCCTCCTGGCGACTGCCCGGTGCGGCGTAGTGGCGTTAAGGGCGAAATTAGCGTCTCCGGGGATGGGGAAGTTGTCGACGGAGAGGGTGTTGAGGGACTTGCCGGCCTCGATTTGGGTGGGGACGGTGCGGGCGGAGCCGATCTTGGCGAGGCAGTCGGAGACGTAGAGGATGAGGACAATGAGGGTCCTGTCCGCAGGCCCTTTGATCTCGAAGTTGCGGAACAGCGAGTTGGCGCGGAAGAGGTCGAGCGTTTCGTCGATTATGTCGGGCACTTCAGAGTCGGCTGGAGAGTGTAATATAACGAGTTTCGCGGTGATTAGAGGGTATACGGGTCGCAAGACAATACCAACCTATCGGCGCTGGACCACGGATTTTTGTCTTGATTGGGAGGATGGCCATGTTCCCCGCCTGGCGCACATCGGGCTCCTCGTTGAACGACGAGTGGTATGCCTGCACGCGTCAATAAACCAGAAACAAAATAATCGAGCACCTACAGGCATCGTCGTTCGCAGCAAAGGCTATATTGATCTATGTGGCTGTGCGTGTGCCGACAAGCGTCATACGGAGTCTGGTTGAAGGCTTGAACGGCGCTTGTCCTGAACCACCATGGACCAGAAGACCGCCCATTGCTCTCGGCGGAGAATCCAAAACCTTCACCACAGACACTCACAAGTCCGATTTCTCGTTAATTTTTTCTGTTTGATCTAACCACTGGCGCCAAAGAACTCGTTAAGCGCCTCCGCTCCTTGACGCTCGAGCTGCTTCCCGTCGAGGTTGACCCGGAATCGTAAAAATAATATTCACAAAGGTTATTGACGCTCATGCGCGCGTAGAATCAACAACCCAACGAGTCGCGTCATAACTCCGCGCGTCGTCAAGGCATACAAGCACGCCGCGGGCGACTTTCTCGATGCAGTAAGTAGTGCAAGACGCGTCAGTTGGAGGTAATTTAATTCCAGGAAACCGCAGCTACCCTACTGCCTCCTCCGCGCGCGCGCCGAGTTTATCTGGGACGCGAATCACAATCCCGCAGACTATGGAGAGAACCTCGGTCGAGGTGCGCATGTTATGCTGTTAGTGTGCTTGATGCTAAGAGCTGCGCGTTGCAGCCGCCGCCTGCGAGGTGCTCGCGCGCCGGATTGTGCATTTGGCCCCGCCCGGGACGCTCAACGAGATCATGTCCGCGCGCTTCCAACACGTTCAGGTTGACGGCGACATGAGTGACATGTCCAGCGCTCTCGAGATGGCAATTGACTCGCATTGGTACGTTCTGTCATGAGCAATTGCAACAGTCTGAAAAGAATGAGTTGGAGCTTCTCGTTCTGAAGTTCAGAACTTACTCGAGTTGATCTTGAAATGGTCTCGGATCTCTGATTCTGTTGCCCGTACCCTTGCTGTCGTCCACACTTTGAGTTTTTCTTTGCTCACACTTTGATCCCCACAGCACAATATTCCTCTCGTCAACCGAAGCGCAGGACCGTAGGTGATTCAATTCACGAGCAATATCCGAACTAATGACGGTGTGCAGTCGTCAACGCCCTCTGGCGCGGCGACATTGTTCAGAAGAACAACGAGAACCACGATATTGACTGTAGGAATCATACGCCTTTCTTCCTCGATCTACTTCAATCCCTTTTTAGATGTTCGATACGCGGAAACGCGCACCAGCGACTCCTTCTTCGGACGGCTCGATCCCTCCGCATGTCGGTCCCTCGGTACGCACCACTATTTCCTCCCCGTGCAACAAGCAACTCTTGCCGACGCGCCGCCACGCAGATACCAAAACATGTTCCGCATCGTCGTCTGGCTTTTCTTCCTCGTGGTCTATTCCCAAGCCGTCCGGCAGCCGCTCGAGCGCTCGACGGAACAACGCGAATTTGACGGCTGGGAGATCACGATGTACACTATGGCGCTGGCGTTCTTGTTCGAGGGTAGGCAATATTGCAGAATTATAATTGTCTCATCTCTGACACTAATACTTGCTTATTTTCGATGATTCGTTTAGATCTCAACCGGGTACGCGTCCCCGCTCTTCTCGTCCGTCGTTTTAATTTTAATTTTTGGTTGTCGTTTGCAGTTGTACAAGCTTCTCAAATTCGTCACCTACAAGGCGACCAATTTTGGATGATCGGTGCGTCCGCCATTTAATTTTACTCGACCTCAAAGTCAACGGGCCGCAGTGGCGTTCCTCACGGACGGCATCCTCACTGCGGCGTTCGTCCTGCGCATCATGGGGTTCCACAGCAACGAAAACGTGGCCACGACCTGGCGGCTCATGAGCTTCCAGATTCTCAGCTTCGCTGCGCCGTTGTTGTGGTGCGGGCTCTTTTTCTTTGTCAAAAGCTCCCGAATGAATAACATTGCACGAGCGCAGGATGAAGCTGGTCACCGTTTTTGATGGCTACAAATACGTCGGAACGATGCAAATCTGCGTATGCAATTCTAAAACTCGAGATAATGATTAATTATTTTTGTACTATTTAGGTGGCGCGCATGCTGCAGGAGTCGGGAATCTTCTTTGCGGTGCGGTTGTGTGCTTGTGTGCGCTTTGCTTGATAGAGCTGATGGTGATATGTATGCAGCTGCTTTCGATCCTTTCTCTCGGATTTGGGCAGGGGCTGTATGCTCTTGACGCGTCGGATGGGACAGTGGAGAGCACGGGCACTGTGCGTCGTCCGTTCCGTGTACCGTTATTGTTATTGTATTCATTCAAAGGACCGCCCGCCGCGCTAGATCATCAACGTGCTCGTCCAAGCACTGCTCCAATCCCCTGACTACAGCCGGTTCAAGGCAAGCACCGCCGGGCTCACTTTATACTACCTGTGCGCCCTTTCTTCCCATTTCTCGCGTTACTTCACTCACTCACAACGCATCGTCGCAGCTGGGGCGTAATCACCTGCCTTATCCTGCTGAACATCCTGATCTCGCTGTTCTCGTCGGCGTATCAGGACGTGGTCGACGACGCGGAGGCGCAGTACCTCGGGTTCTTTGCGAGCAAGACGGTCGGCATGATCCGTGCGCCGGATTCGTATGTGTACCCGCGCCGTTCAACCTTATCGAGGTGTTCCTCATCTCGCCGTTTGAGTGCGTTTTTCTTCTTGTCATGTAAATTGTAACGATGAGCTGACGTGTACACTGCAGGCTCCTCCCGTTCGTCAGCGAGGGCACGTACGCGACGCTCAACCGCGTCGTCATGGGCGTCGTGTTCTTCATCCCGCTTTCGACGATCGCGTTGTACGAGTCGCTATTTGGGAACGGGGCCAAGCACGGGGTGTGGATGCGGCGCTGGCTGAGCGGGGACGACGAGGGCGAGGGGGATAAGCCCGAGGACCGCGATCCGGAGGTGGAGGACGCGGATGGGAGGCAGATTAGCAAGGTTAGGTTTGAGGAGCTGGTGAAGGAGTTCCCGAATACGAATCAGGTGCGTGCAAGGCAAGTCGTGAGCGCGGGGAGAGAAGCTAACGAGTGTGCAGTCGAGTGAGGCGCTGATGCTGAAGGAGATTTTGGAGCTGAAGAAGCAGCTGGCGCGGGTGCTGGAGAAGCTGGATGCTTCGTCGTGAGTGCGGGACTTTATGTGAAAAGATGCAGGCGGTAGGACTGGACTGGACCTTCGGTATAGTACAGGTATCTATTATACACTGCTGGGACTCTTCCTACACCACTTATTAGGACTCGGGAACATGCAACTGCTTGAGGACGGCCATTGCTTGAATAAAGAATGGCCGGATTTCGTTGATCTCCATTGCGGAGAGGTTGGAAAGCTACGCAGCTCGTTAGACAATTGAAAATGAGGGAAGAGAGAGGGAATTGCGTACCCCAAAGGTGGAATGCTCCAGGCTTTCGAGCCCGGCTCGCGCTTTTGCCTGGCGCGCCTCCCGCAGATCCTGTAGCAGCGTGCGCAGCCTGTCGGAATTCTGCAGATCATCCGAGGCCCTGCAAGGAAATCATCACGTCGCTTTCAAAAGCACGCTAAAAAACGCGTCGACGCACCCATCGAGCAGCACACGCGAAATCTCCGCGAAACGGAACGGCATCTTCGTGAACTCTGCTTGTGTGATCTCCTGCTTGATCTTGGCCTCGAGGAACTCTGCAACGCAAGTTACACCGCGCGAAAAAGCACGCGTGAGACGCGACGCACCGACGGAAAGCCACTCCGGCGCAATGATGTGGCATTTTTTCTTCTGTTTGAGGTTCAAGGCCATCCAGATGGGAATTTTTGCTCTGTGTGGCGGTCGGAGGGGCCCGTACGCGCCCTGGACGCGATGAGATTCTGGTGCGCGTTTGTTGGAGAACGGCGTACAGCGATGAATGCGGTTTTTTCCATGCGGATGAGGGGTATTATTTCCACGAGCTGCTGGCAGGCGATGAGCTCGAGCTCAGGCGGGGTCACCGATGCGCGGAGTGCCGGCGGCAGGGACATGGTGGTTGGGGGCGAGATGCAATCTTATCTTATCGCTAATTCTAAACTCCGCCAACAAATCTTCCTTGCCCTTTGCTTTCCTCCACATTTTTTCGCTATGGCGGATCCGCGACTTGTAGACGCCAAGGCGACTTTTGCGTCGTTTTCCAATATTCTGGACACCCGGCTTCTGCGTGCGCTGGCGGATATGGGCTTTGCAAGGCCAACGCTCGTCCAGGCAAAAGCAATCCCGCTTGCGTTGGAAAGTCGAGACATTCTTGCACGAGCGCGGACGGGAAGTGGAAAGACCGCGGCTTACTGTGTTCCTGTTGTGCAAAAAATTCTGAGCGCGAAAAGTGTGGGTGCGTCTGCGTCTGCAAGCCCGAAAAGTCACTCAATTACTTTGGATTTTAGTCTGCGGATGCAGCACAAGCGACGCGTGCTTTGATTCTGGTGCCTACGAGAGAACTATCCGAGCAGGTGTCGGCGTATTTGAAGGGTCTTCTTGCTTACTGCGAGGATGAGGTTGCGATTTCAAACGTCGCTGCGGGCACCACAACACATTTACAACGGTGAGAGTGGTGTTATTGTTTCAGTTTCGCTGGTTTACCCAATCTCTGCAGGACCCTTCTCTCTGACAAACCTGATATCGTGATTGCTACGCCCTCGCGAGCGCTGTCGCTCATGCAGTCAAAAGTGTGTCTTGGTCAACCAACCTTCTTGTGCGGATAAATATTAACAATCTCATAGGCGCTAATAGTCTCGTCCCTCGAGTCCCTTGTAATAGACGAGGCTGACCTCATCCTATCTTATGGCCACGATGAGGACGTGCGGCAAATATTCAGCGGCGCCTTTCTTCCGAAAGTGTACCAGTCATTCCTAATGAGTGCTACGATGACCGAGGACGTCGAGATGCTCAAGGGACTTACGCTGCGAAATCCCGTTAGTTATCTTAGCCACACTTCTCTCTCTACGTCTGCTCATTGTTACGTCAGGCAATCCTCAAACTTGAAGAAACCGAGGACGAGGCAGCCAACCTCAGCCAATATGCTGTTCGGTGCGCAACACCCACATTTCATGTACTCTTTTTTTAATCACTTCATCCCACAGATGCACTGAAGCAGACAAATTCCTGCTCACATATGTTATCCTCAAGCTCAAACTCATCAAGGGCAAATGCATCCTGTTCGTCAACGACGTCGAGCGGTCTTACCGCTTGAAACTCTTCTTGGAGCAGTTTTCAATCAAGAGCTGTGTGCTCAACTCGGAGCTGCCCTTAAATTCGCGGTACCACACGGTCCAGGAATTCAACAAGGGTGTCTACGACTACATAATTGCCACAGACGAGAGCGGTCGGGGGAGCTAGATTCGGACGACGAAGAGGGTGACGATGACGAACCTCTGCAGTTGGACGCAGATGCGGGCCCGGACGCTGAGAAGGAAGAAGAATGTGAGTTTACCTGTTGCCCCGTTGTCCTCGATCTCACACTTGGTAGTCGTTTCTGCCCAGCGCGAGCCACCTGCGTCCGCGACGCCTTCTCCTGCCGCTCCCGCCGCCGTCGCTCCTCCACTCAAAAAGCGGAAACGCTCCGCCTCGCCTGCACCTGCCCCCGCAAGCAAAAAGGCCAAAGGGAAAGGCAAGGGCAAGGCCGCGGCCGCAAAGGAGTACGGCGTCACGCGCGGCGTCGACTTTGTCGACGTCGCTTGCGTGCTCAACTTCGATCTGCCCGCCTCCGCGCGCGCATACACGCACCGCGTCGGACGGACGGCGCGCGCAGGCCGCACGGGCATGGCGCTCTCCTTCGTCTCCACGGGCCTCGGCCCCGCGAGCAAGCACCTCAAGGGCGAGGTGCCCACGAACCGCGACGACGAGAAGGTGTTTGCGCGGATCGAGCGCGAGCAGGGCGCGCGGGGGAGCAAGGTGCAGGAGTACCACTTTGACATGAAGCAGGTCGAAGCGTTCCGGTACCGCATGGAAGACGCGCTGAGGAGCGTGACGAGAAGCGCGGTGAGAGAGGCGAGGGTGGGGCAGCTGAAGACGGAAATTTTGAACTCGGATAAGCTCAAGGTGCGTTGACTTTTTATTTATTTGTGATGAAGATGAGCTGACGTTTGTGGCAGGCGCACTTCGAGGACAACCCATTGGATCTGGAGTTCCTGCGGCACGACAAGCCGCTGCATCCGACGCGCGTGCAGCCGCATATGAAGCATGTGCCAAAGTACCTCCTTCCGCGGATTGCACCCGTATCGGGCGGGGAGGTCGAGGTAGCTCCAGGAACTGAACGGAAGCCTGGGTTTGTCCCGTTCAAGAAAGAGGGCGCGCGGGGCCGGGGACGAGGGCGGGGTGGACGTAGTGGAGCTGGCGGCCGGGGTGGAAAAAAGAAGTCGGATCCCCTGAAAAAGTTTTCTAGGTCGTAGCACATCCTGGAAACGAGGAGCCGATTCGCGAATTTCCACATTTTGAGATCAAGTTGGTGCAAGCCGAAACGGGAGCACTCGTCCAAATGCCCAATAAGGAAAATCCTAAAGCATTTTGATGCGGGCCACACCGAGCGGTGCCGATCAGCCCGCGTGTGCCCGTTTGCTTTAATTGGAAATTTGATGAGTTACGGCTTTTATTTTACTCCAGAATGGCATCCAGGCTTCTCCCTGAAAGTGAAGGCTTTCTTCCGTACTTCCTTATCTACGTCAGTCAGGCCTCATGGCAATCTACTCAAAGCTTTATTGACTTTGATAGGCTGGCCTGTCCGCGACAATCCACACTGCGGTGTGCTACCTCGGCACACCAACCGCAGCGCTGAAGCAGTTCAGTGGACGCGCCAGCCCGCCCCAAACAGGCCTGCTTGCGCGCGTGTACGGCCTCAAGAACATACACACAAGCCTGATTCGACTGTATGCCGCCTATCATCTCGACAACCCCCAGCTGTACGACCTCGCGCTGTGCACTTTCGTCGGGGTTCTGTTCCTGTATGGGACGGAGCTCGTCGTCTACAAGACCGTGAGGATGAGGGAGGGGATCTTTCCCTTTGTCACTGCGGGTGTTGGCTTGGTCTGGATGGTGGCGCAGCGCAGCTGGTATCGAGTCGCTCAGCAGCCCTAGTGAACTATAGGGGGATGTGGAACAATTATCACCTGCTCGCGTAAGCGCGCAGCAATAAAACCCCCCGCATCTTAGTACGGCACTGCGCAATACGCCAGCTGGCTGGCGACGACCTTGGCAGCAACCCCAACTTCTTCGGGGATGATACTCATCGCACCAAAATCTCCACTTGTTTCTCCGAGCCACGGTCTCCAGAATTTCCTTCATGCTGATCGCCCTCGGACTCATCGATTCGCCTCGGGGTCCAGCATTGGTTTGACCTGCCCTCTGACTGTGACTTCTACCGCACCCACAAGAGTTCAAGTAAATCCCGGATTCCCGTGGCCAGGGATGAGCGACACAGAGTCCTTGAATCAGTTCGAGATTAAAGAGTTTTGGTTCTGCCCAGCTCGACGAGAATTATCAAGTATAGAATCTACAAATTTACAAATCTACAAATCAAGTAATACATAATGTGCGTCGGCTCAAACCGCGGATAAGGCTTCAGTGGGAGCACGACCTATCATGAACACGTCTCTGAGCAACACGACACCGCCAGTATCTGTGTCGCCCGGACCCTTCTCGCGTATTTCCACGTGCGCATCCACCTGTGTGTCTATGCGAACTCTTACGGACGAGCAAGCGGTCGGAGTCTCAGGGGAGGCGAGAATGATGCTGGACTCAAGGGCATACTCTCGACGGGTTTGACCCCAACCCAGGGAGACTCTGACGTTGATGAGCATGAAGGAAATTCCGGAGACCGTCCCCAAGGTGGCTCGCACGAAAGCGTCGAGCGGAGACTCGGTTGCGTAGGTGATCATCCCGAACACTATCCAGGCGCTGCCACAAGAGGTGAGGACCGGGTACCATATAAGATAAAGAGCCAGACTTGCCTCAACAGCGCAGAACTCTCAATTAGAATGGCTATGACGCTCTGGTGATTTTGGAATGAAAGAGATGTAAAAGTTCATCTCGAAATTAACGTTACCTTGAGATCCCTCCGTCCATGTAAACGTGCGACATCGGGGTTGGAGTTAACCATATGAATGCGGAAGGCAATCATACCTGTGATAGGATGGTGAACACACACGTCGAGGAAAGGTTCAACCGATATTTGTACCAGTGCTGTATATGTTCGTGCTGTGGTTGAGATTAAACAACGCATCGGAGAGAGGAAGAAAAGATACGAACGAGAGATTGAAAACATTGGTTGCGGTGATCCAACGCTGCGCCTCATTTATAAATGGGTTTTCTCCAAGAGCAGTAATGGCCATCTGGCGAGTGACACCTATCCCGCAGGCTGGGATGAAAAAATCAGACGCTAAGGGTCTGGCGTATATTGATGAAGAATACCTAGCAATCCAAGCAGACTGAGACAAGGAAAGATTACAACCGCCGTAGACTTATTCCATACAATCCACAGACGATACACCTGGGAAGCATGGTTATAACTTTGGGTCCCACGAGATATGGAGTTCAAGACGCCCTGCTAGACAGTCCTGGTCTTACAAGTATGGTATCGCAGTTTAGTAAAGAGGCAGCCAAGAAACCGATGCCGATGACCGCCGGGGTACTGACTGGCGCCAGGAAATACACTTCAGGCTCATTTGATTCCAAGAGACCGTAGGCAATGTAAACCACATCCAGAACCCAACGCTGAGTTCAAATGAGATTCATTATCCAGCAAGTAGTGTCACAATTCATACCGTGGTGACCACCAGAAACATCGTCAATCCAGCTATAACCATGCGATTCCGCAGAACACAGCGTGTTAATGCTCTTCGAGAGATGTTTTCGTCATTACGGATGATACGTTGAATATGCAGACCGGTCGACAAGAGCGTCAGAACAAAGAAGAGACCGTACAAGAAGCTCCCAATGACTGCGGCGAAGAAAGAGGCAGAAGTTGTGGACAGTGCCAACGCCATGATTGATCCAGAGCAGCGAGATGCTAGGGCCTTTATCTCCAGTGGGCGCACTGGCTCGGTTGAATGAAGGCTGCCGTAGTAGTATTCGCCGGATAAATGGGATACTACTGCCGCACTTAGGCCGGCGGATATACGCTTACGAAAACGGTGTCATCATATATGAGACATCCAGGAATGTCGGACCCATCTGTGGATGTTCCGCGCTTCGAGTCAACAGGCAACCTCCAGTATTAACATCCAGCCTTGAGTGGTCCCCATCCTGCAGAGGAATCCGGCAGATGAAAAGATTCCAAAGTTCCATTTCAACGCGACTTTGTTTCCCTCGTCGCATAGTTGACGAACAACAGGAGCGACTCATAAAAAGACGTAGTGCTGACGTTCCTTTCTATTCCGTTGTTGACCGAATCCGAAGCCAGATGATAGTTCCGAAAGCGAAAGCTAAACCCGGACCTCTGACAATCCACCAAAATGCCTGATCTTCGAAAGCGGGTAACGAAGGGCACTTTTTTGGAGCTCAAAACGAAAATTGTGCGCGATGATGCAAAACGTGCGAGGAAGCGTGAGAATAAAAATCGGTGCGGGTAACGAAGAGGGTTTTGAGATCAGGCATTTTGGTGGATTGCCAGAGGTCCTGCTAAACCCGAGTCGTCCGACGCTATATCGAGCCCAGATACGCAATCCTTTCCAAGCTGGATTTTGGTTGTGCATCTAGGTGGAGACCAAGATACGTAGTCTGCGAAGCGCTTGACATGATCGAATCCCGTTACTAACCGCTGCCTCTGTGTAGCTGTCTGTATTCACGGGCTTCAGCGTGGGGCAAGCGTGGGGGCGCACTGCCAGCGAGCTATAGATTGTTGGTTCGGTCGGAGTTGGTCAGTCAACACCCGAGTTAGACCGACTTCGAGTAGGAAGAGGAAGAAAGCGACGAAGAGGTTACAGTATTTCTTTGTATTTCTTTGCATTCGCGAACACGGCCCGGATGATTCCGGTGCTTATGCAAGCAGCCACCTCTAAGCGTGTCCACTGTCTCTCCTCGCGTCGAGAGGGCATTCGTTCTCGAGGAATTGTAGCGCGGAAGTCGTGCAAACTTGATCTTGGACGTTATTCTGCAACTTGGGGCGCCTGACTTGGAAAACCCATCTACGCACTATCGGAATCTACGCTACGTAGCTTGCTGGGGAACCTTTGTGCGTGAATTCATTGAATCTGTTGTGAGTCAGCATATCCGTGAGATTTTAGAGGCACTCACAATATAGATTCTGCAGAATAAAGTGTTCAAAAATCAACCTCTGAATGTCGGCGTTAGAGCATCTCTTTGGATCGGCCGAGCTCGACGTTGTTGTCCCCGATACCTCTATTGAATATCCGCCTGCTACAGCTGCGGATGACTGGCTTTCTCGCTTAAAAAGTGAGAACTTAGAACGAAGCCAAGCTTTCTTCGGTAAATTTCTGCCTTTCTAACCACAATTTGATCCCTAATCGTCTGCAGATGAGCAGTTACAAGCCCTTCTTACCGTTCGCATCGAACAACCTTCTACTTCGACATCTAGAGACGCCACACGTCCACCGAAAGATCTTCTAGTACTCCTTTCCCATCTGCAAATATCTCTCGAGGCGACGTATATATCCTCCGTGCCCGTGGGCTCCAGTTCACCCGAAACCCCTCGAACTGCGAGACTGTCCGCACCTCCTCGAACAGCATCTCTCGCGAAGCTCGGCGTGCGCTCGCCTCATCCGCCAATATTCCCACCCAATACTCCAAATCCAACACCTGCGTCTGCAGAAACCGACAAGCGGTATCTCAAGTCGGAGGGCACCCTCTTGCTCGCGAGTATATGGGGACAAAACTCGTCTGACGATTCACAAGAAGCATTCACGCTTTTGTGGTCGGAAGAAGAAGAAATGTGGGTTCTGGTCTACAGACTTGCTCTCACCGTTTGTAAGTCTTTGCATGAAATACATATAAACGCTCAACTATCGTAGCGTTTCTGCGACTGGCCGTAAGCGATCCTCTTCTATGTCTTACCGTCTCTGCGACGCTGCGAGACCGACCGCAAACTTTTTCGCGTGCCAATCATCCTCTTGGACGCTTTCTTTCCTCAGTGGACTTTCTGCCACCGGGGACGGCTCCGGCCAGCCCTACCAGCCCTACTTCTGCTAATGGTATCCCTGCTGTGGAGGCTCTACCAGACGAGCCGACTCTATCTGGTCTACCTGAGATTAATCTTCTCGAGGGTCTCGCCGCTGGCCCCGCCTTCAATTCGGCGGCCCTCGGCCTCCCCACCGCTCGTCTAGGCTCAGTCTCGCGCTTGAAACTGTTCACACTCCCGCCTCTTCCGCCACGGACTCCACTCCCCGCACCCTCGCCGTCACCTATGAGCGCGGTCGGTCGATCGCAGCTATCGGCTTCCGGCGCCGCGCCTGCGACGCTGCGGAAAAGCTTCCGTAAGACGCTCCGCACGGTTTCTGGCTTTCGTGTGCGCATGCGCACGGTGTTTGTTCCTTCCGTTCTTCTCCCTCTCACTGGCGCCCAGAGTGCCGAGAGCAGTACAAACGAGGAGACGGATGAGGAGAGAGACCGGCTGGAGGCTGGGACAGATGAGCGCACCGTCGTCCTCTGCGTTGAGCTGGAAAACTCTGGCGAGTCGGGTCGGACGGTGGGGTTCGAGGTGGAAAAGGTGGACGTCAAAGTGGGCGGGGGAGATGATGCGGGCGCACGAGCGGTCCTCGTTGGGTGGGGGAACGAAGGTGGGAAGGATAACCGGTCAGTGTTCCCGATGCGGGTCGGCGCAAGTGAACAGTACAACCTTCTTTATGCGGTATCCTTCCTCCGGTCGC